>CM061242.1:107685387-108407887 GCA_030848705.1 Heracleum sosnowskyi
ATGATCTAAGAACTACATATGGGCTTGATCCTCTATATATTGAGGTATGTAGGCAGTTTATTGGGGGTCTCCGAATACACACTATTTGAGTTACTAAGAGCACGTATACTCTTGTGTTGAAAGCTAAATTAGGATTCTTGGCTGGCCAACGTAGCAAGAACTACGACCTTTAAGCTCTAATTCCCGTAGATTCAGTCCAACCACTCTGTAGAACCACCACCCGTGTTCTTCGGAAGCCTAGTTGTGAGCCGCTCTGGGCAGCTAGGTTTGTTCTAACTAATTGGCGCTATTCCAGCAAAGGCCTTCACGTAGTTGTAATAAATTCTCCCGCAACAACTAGCGCTAGAAGGAGGGGCCTAATTTGAACTTATTTCGGAAGAAATATGTTGAGCAGCTCCGGCGATGACAAGACGCTGTCATAAACTGATGGTAGCAAGAACAAAAATGAGGTTAGAAACAAAGATATTCTGGAACATGTTGTTGATATGGCTGAATGGATCCAATCCTTGGAGAAAAGCTTGGAAAGGATGAAGAAATGGCGTAAACGATCCAAAACTAAGGCAAAAAATAAGAATGTTACGCCAACAAGGTTGGATTTTGAGTCTGATGATATTGGAGATGGGAAAAATGACAAAGACCCATCTGAAGATGGAGAAAAAATGGATGATTTTGAGGAAATACACCGGAACGATGATCGTCGGGAAGACAAGTCCCCTAATCTAGAAGCTTCTCCAACTAGGAGCATGAGTGTGTTTGATAGAATTGGAAGGAGGCTCACCAACAAGGATTTACGCCATAAATTGGTGAACAAGAATGAAAGAACCGAGAGGGATGACCAGGAGGGGTCCCTAATTCGAGGCTCTCGGGATCACAGAGAGAGGTCCCGCACGGAAGCCCCTAGGAGTGAATCCAGGATGTCCCGTTCTGATGGTAGGTGAAGCCACAGACAGAGTGGTTATACCTATAGGAGGCATAGTAGGAGGTCCCATTCCACCAGGGCCCCATCATATGAGGAAATGGAGCAAAGTTCAAACTCCCACCGAACCTCTGCCTCCAAGAAAAGTAAAACAACCGAAAAAGAGGAAAGCTATGGAGATGAAGAATTCTCAGATGGAGAATATGGAAAATATAAGGTGGATGAGTGGAATAAAGCTTTGGAGAAACTCAAGAATGAAAAGAAGATATAGTCGGAAATAACAAGGGGTTGCCCGTCCTTAAGAACGTGGAATACTAGGGCTGGAAGGATCCACACCATTTTTGGAAGGCCTTATCTCGGGGGTACCAACCGAAATGCCAGAGATAGATATGCCCGGGGGGCTAAAGGAAAACCCCTTACGAATGTGTTTCACCTAGCTGAAAGACCCCCGAAGTTGTTTAAAGGGGAGACCGCTGAGATTACGTTTACGGAGGAAGATGCCGAGTGGGTTTACCACCCCCATAATGATGCTTTAGTGGTGACTGTGATTATTGGAGGACTCAATGTACATTGAGTTCTAATTGATAATGGAAGTTCTGTGAATATTCTGGCTTGCACCACTCTTCAGAAAACGGGGTTGCGGGGCAAAGAACTCCTCCTAACCAACAATGAATTATACGGGTTTACCGGAAATTCAGTCCAAGCCATGGGAAAGATAAAGCTCTCACTGACCCTGGGTATGGATCCCTTTGCGACCACCCAAATTATTGAGTTCATGGGGGTAAATGAGAATACCATAATGCTATATTGGGAAGGCCAGTTTTGAAAGAAATGAAGGTGATAACCTCAATCTACCATTTCTCTATGAAGTTCCCTACCCCCAATGGGATTGGATGTATGAAAGGTTGCCAATACGAATCAAGGGAATGTTATAGTAAAGCTGTCCGGATTGTTGAGAAGGCCGACAAACTAGCTCAAATAGAAGGTATGGCTGATACGGAATAGGAATAGTTACGTAAAGAACCCTCGGAGTCAAACGGTTCTCCAGATTGAGGAAATAGGTTCTTGGGATGTGTGTAGGAACTCTCGGAAGCCAATTGGACAGACATCTGCAAAAGATTGCAGTACAGTCAGACCAACGAAAACCCAGAAAGTGGTAAACTGGGCTTGAAGTATTATGGCTTACAGGAACCCTAACAAATGGATAATCTAAAGGTAAATGGTTTCAGATGACAAACAATTATCGGATCAAAGCCCAAGGACTAAAAAATTAGGATTGAAATAACACTTTAAACGAGAAGGGAGAAGCCACGTCCGTGGCTCCGTCTGGGGACACCGCACACCTCAATAGTTGACCAAATGACACATAATTCTAAGGAACCATCACCGTTATAATATTAGTATAAGACAAAAGGCAGGATCTAATACTAGAACGAATAGCAGCGAAGTATAAAACATTAAGAATTTTCATCAAACACGTGATGGGTGTGAATTCAAAGCTTAATTAGAGGTAACCTAAAATCTTTACACATGCAATGGATGGTAGTGTCTAAAATTCATAGATGAAGATACGGAACCGCATGTCTACATCAATTCCGGTACAAAACAAGTAGAAGCGTGGTCTAATAGAAAACGACATTTCCGCTTCCGGGTTATTAGATAGTATACAACTTTTTATTAACCTCACGGGTTATTAGATAAATAGCTCGTTAAATAATTTTTGCCTAGAAAGCACGTTGCAATTTAGGCTTCCGTATGATTATTAGGATTTTATGAAAATGATATCTTGATTTGAAAAATATTATATTTCCGGGACTTGGAAAAATTTGATAAGGATTAAATTTCGGCAAGAAATCGAGATGATTAAACTTTGAAGATTCGATATGAAAAATAAACCTTACATGATAATGTTTAAGAAAAGGATTGAACCCCTAGAGCATTGGTTCCCCTTACACTTAGTGACTTCAAGGAACCGGGGGTAGTTGGTGTGACCAAAATCTGGCATGACATAGATTTAGGTCAATGTAGGGTTTAGGTTCCAATCCACTAATAAGCGAGGTGATAATTAGGAACCTACAATGGTCCACAACTACCATGGAATGATCATCATGAGACAGACTACCAGCATGACTCCCAGGCGGGGTTACCGGGATGGGTTCCTGCACGTAAGCCTCGATCCCTGCGGAAGCCCGACAGAGTCATAAATTTGGATAATGATGACCTCCTACTTTACAGGAAAACGTCTCCTTCACAGATATATACGGATTAATAGATAATTATTGAGTTATTAGAGGATATATGTCATATATATAGATGTGATAATTGATACATTTCATGAGATAAACATCATTTGATGAGCTACCACAGTCCCACTAAGGCTTGGTAATCCGATTTACATGAGATATTCGGAGGATAGACACAAGAGACAAGTACAATCACATCAGATACGGGATAATTCACTGAGAATGATGATCTAAGAACTATATCTGGGCTCGATCCTCTATATATTGAGGTATGTAGGCAGTTTACGGGGGGTCTCCGAATACAAACTACTTGAGTTACTGAGAGCACGTATACTCTTGTGTTGAAAGCTAAATTAGAGTTCTTGGCTGGCCAACGTAGCAAGCACTACGACCCTTGAGCTCTAATTCCCGTATATTCAGTCCAATCACTCCGTAAAACCACAACCTATGTTCTTCGGAAGCCTAGTTGTGAGCCGCTCTGGGCAGCTAGGTTTGTTCTAACTAATTGACGTTATTCCAGCAAAGACCTCCACGTAGTTGTGCTAAATCCTCCCGCATTAAACACTATAACAAAAAATGTGATATTTGAAAAAAGATTAAAAATGTATTTGGGTTCACTAATATCTTTCCCTTAAAATAATAATGCAGTGTGGCTTCATGAAATTACGTATGTAATGTCAAATAATTATTTGAAATAACTCTTTAGATAGGTAAAAAGTTGTCGATTTAATAGAGTGTAAAATAAATAAAACGTGAAATGAGTAAAGAAACAAGCAAAAACTAAAGTAATGTTAGTATGTTACCTAGACATCTTGGGCTAATTCGCAAAATAAACCGAGCCCTAATATGTTTCTGAAGTCACCAAGTGCTTCATTTGAATAAAATAATAACGTAAATTAAGTTCATACAATTAAGTTATATTTTTCAAATTCTATATTCTAATAAAAGATTTTCTATGGTAGCATGAAATAAGCAAAGGAAATGATTTGCAAGTGCGGTGGAGTTGGATACGGCGGAAAGCGAGAGTTAGGAGTATTGTTTAGTGGTTTGTTTGTCTATTGCATACGGACTGGTATTTTGTAATAAGTATTAACAGACCCACTGATCCCCCTAGACGTGGCCGCTCGTTCTGTTTGTGTTAACTATGGACAAAGACTAATTTTTGTGTAAAAAAATTCTCATTTTTTTTAAAGTAGTTTTCTTATAATTTGATTTATTTCTTAATACTAAGGTCTCATTTATTTGATAACTTTGATCTTGTTGATTTCACCTCTATAGCTCTAAATGAGTTATCATTTCTCTTGCTTTTGTTTTGTTAGCAGATGTGCGAATTTGATGTAATTTTCTTGTGTACTTAAAAATTTATCCTTTCACAAAAGTTAACGAGAACGCTTATATTTTTAGCTGACTACTTCCTCTGAATTTTTGTTGTTCGGGAGATTTCTTTACTTTCGAAATACATGTTTTTCTACTCATTTAATAGTGTAATTAACATTAAATTTCAGTTATATCTCAATCAAATAAATTAAAACAAGTGCAACAATGTCTTAGTGCATTTTCTATAAATATTATAAAATAAAGAATTCTAATCATTTAAGAACATTATTATAAACTCTAACAACAGTTTTTATTAGACCCGGCAATTTTAGACACGACACGAAAATTTAGTGTTTGGGTTTCCATTTTTAGTACACGAACACGAAAGTACATGACCGAGATTTAGTGTCGGGTTTGGGTTTACCCTTCAAGTACACGACACGACATGAAGTACACGAAATAAATAAATAAATTAAATAAATAAATTAAAAAATATATATATGTAATATTTTTTAACATAATATAAAACTTTATGTTCAATTTTATGACATACGTTTAATTCACAAATATGAAGTTATTAGGCTATTCGGCTAAAAGTCAATTAAACAAAGTCAAAGAAATCTATTTGGCTAAATTAATCTATTCGGCTAAATTAATCTATATTTCTATTCCTTATTTCTTAGGGTAACAAAGTCAAAGAAATCTATTCGGCTAACGAATCTGTTTGAACATTGAAGACTTGAAGTAGTTTTATTTGAACTTTGAAGATGTATAATGTATTGTTAATTCTGGATTTCTGGTGACATGAACTGTTAAATCATTTCGTGTACAGATTCGTGTTAATTTCGTTTCGTTATCGGTTCGTTTCGTTTCGTTTCGTGTAAACGAAAACTACACGAATAATCTCGTGTCGTTTCGTGTTTTTACTGTGTCGTGTTCGTGTCTAGATTTTGGGTACACGAATTTATTTCGTGTCATTTTCGGGTAGACGTTTCAGGTACACGAAACATGAAAGTACACGACACGAACGAATTGCCAGGTCTAGTTTTTATATTCATTTATTATTATTATAATAATAATATATTTGAACTGGTAAGTAGAAAATTGTGAGACCAAGAATTTATAATGTGGAAAATAGTAGAGATCAAGTGTGTAGATTAGAAGAGAGTGAAATTTTTTATTCTTAAAAATGAAATAAGTGATGACTAATGATTACCAAAAAATAAGGAATGACTAATAAATTTAAAGATATGCTGGAGATTTAGGGAATCATTAAGATGCTGGTGGAACACCATTTTAATATCGCATTACCTATATTTGAGTTTAGGAGCTCATTTAAGGATTGTTGGGCTTGCTTTTATACTGTATATGTTTTATTTGACTAGCATGTTTGGCTAAAAGGATTAAATTTTTAAATAAATATTAAATTTATTAATACTTGTGATAAGAAAATTATATATTATTTTGCATGCAACAATCACCCCATCTATTTTCTAACATTCTCAAATTTATGAATTAATAATATTAAATATTATAAAATATCTCAATTATCTTTCAAATTTTTATTAATGAAAATCTTTATTACCTTATATTTTCCTCAACTTCACCAAGACTGAAACGGAGAATTCAAAAAAAAATATTAATGTGATTTTAAAAATATTATTGTATTTAAAAACATGCTTTATAGAACATTTTTTTATAACAATCAGAAAAATTATTACAAAACCATTGCGAATGACGGTTTAGTAAACTAGTCTCGTAAAATAAATCTTCGTAATAATATGGGATAGCCTACGGTATTGGTATCATATATCCCCGTCACACATCCAATATTTAGTTTTCATGAGAATTATTAAAAATGTACTTAATGCTATTTTATTAAAAATGGATCGGTAAAAGTTTCATCAATAATCTAGTCATCTGTAATTTGATCATTCAGTTCATAATAGTTAGATTTTTTAAATTAAATTAATTAAAATCATTATATCAATACTATTATATAATAGACGAAACATTAAAAGTTTGGTCGATCGTTGGTCGGTATGGTACGTTGTGATTTTACTTAATTGCCCTTTCTTAAATTCGTGTTTTTACTTAATTAACCTTACTTATTTATAGAAATATATTATTAAATAATAATATTACCTATTTATAACCAATTACCCTTTTCACCTAAAATACATTATTTTTTTTATTTTTTCTAACAAATTCCCCCTTTTTTTCCAAATATATCACGGGCAATTACCTTTTTTAACTAAAACATGTTAGTTTTTCTATTTTTCCTTACTAAAACCCCTCATTTTCCAAAAATATCACGGACAAACCTTTAATTATTTATTTTTAAACCTAATATTATAATTATTTTTTTAAAAAGTTTACATATTTTAACATGTCTACTTATTTTTCTTAACAAATGCAATTACTAAAAATATTAAAATATAAATAATCAAAAACCTATTTATAACCAATTACCTTTTCAGCTAAAACACATTATAGATTTTTAATAAAATAACAATTAGCAATCCGTGCATCACATAGCAATCCGTGCATCGCACGGGTTTTAAGCTACTATAATATTAAAATTTATGGTATAAAATGTGTTAGTTATGAATATCACTAGTAAACTAGACAGAGGGGGGGGGGGGGGGTGAATGTATAGTTTGAAGATTTTTCGTTTCTTGAATCTTAGATCTGAAGGAATTTACGGATGAGCGGAAGCGTGATATAACATTTATTCCGTAAAAACCATGTATCGCACATATAGAAAAACATATAAAATGAAAGAGCGGAGGAATCGTAACCATACCTTGAAAATCGAAGCTTTATAAAATGGATTCTAGCAGTAGCTTCTCAGAGTGTGAAGCCCTCTACCGGTATCCACCAAGAATAATTCTTCGATGAAGCTTTTTATAAAACTTGAAGCTTTATAAAAATGGAGGTTTTCCTTTTTCTTTTGAGAGAGAGAGAGAGATGAAGAAGAAGGAGAGGCAACTAGGTTTTTCACAAAAACAAAAGTGTGTCTAACTCATCTCATCTCATCCTTTATATAGGGCTCAAGTAGGGTTAGTATATTTAATATATCAATATATATATTAATATATAAATCCCTCACTTTCTCTTATAAAATGTTTAAATAATAATTAAAACTATTTTAATCATTATTATTATTCTCTCTCAAAATACCTTCATCAATAAATTAATCTTTTTATGGTGTGACCTTGTAGGTTCAATATTAAGCCGGTAGTAGAAATAAATAATAATAAACTTTTTATTTATTATTTATATGAATTCTAAAATTCATTAAATATAATTAACTGATTAATTATATTTATTCTACATCGTGAGTGATGCTTCTCAACATATCGCGACTATCCGGATAATATGAATTCACTGCTTAGAATACCAAGAACCTGTCAGTGACTAGTTATAGTACAATCAATTCCTTCTACCCTACAATATCCCGATTAAATACAAGGCACGGAACTCGTGTCAAGCCTATCAGATTTAATCATATGATTTCTTATTCATAATGCAAAGTTCATATTAATGCAAATTAGAAACTCCTTTCTAATTTCATTCACTCTGGCCAGAGATTCCAGAACTCGCATACTAAGAATAACATAGGATATTCACTTCCTATACTGGAAGGGGTAGATCCTCTATTGACGTTAACTATCTCCATACACAAATCCCTATGCCCAGAATAGACCTAATGGATGTCCTTGAGACTAAGGACTAAACCAAAGCACAGTTCATTATATACAAGATAACTTTAACGATCTCAAGTCTAAGGACACTTGTACAACTATCACTCAGTGAACAACTATCGACACGTGAGTAATCTCCATTAGTTGTCCAACTACTCGAGTCATGTTCAGTGAACTTATTCCCTAATAAGCACCTACATACTAGCTATAGTGTCACCACACAAATGCCTATGAGAACAGACATCCTCCTGAAGGGAGCAAGCATAGTATGTACCAATCTTTGCGGATTCACTAACTTCCGATTAGTTATCCTATGATCAGGAACTGTTTAAGTCTAGAGTTATCATCTTCTAGATCTCACTATTACAATCTCATTATAATTCTAGAAGCTTTACTCTAAACTATGGAACATCTTATTTAAAAACACTTTAAATAGATAAAGCCCGTAATAAAAACAAAACAAGTCTTTTATTAACATTAATGAAATCAAATAAGAATACATGAAAGTTCTTCCTAACTCATCATACATGATTGGATTTAGGACAAACACTTTCAATCTCCCACTTGAACTAAAGCCAATCACACTGGTATCTAATACCCATCTTCACTTTATGACGATCAAAGTGAATCTGAGACAATGTCTTTGTGAGTGGGTCTGCTACGTTGTTATGTGTGTCAACTCTCTCAATTTTGACATCTCCTCTTTCAATGATCTCCCTAATCAAATGAAAGCGCCGCAAAACATGTTTGGAATTTTTATGAGACCTAGGTTCCTTGGCTTATGCTATTGCTGCATTGTTATCACAATACAACACAATAGGCTACTCAATGCTAGGAACAACTCCCAACTCAGAAACAAATTTCCTCATCCAAACGGCTTCTTTTGCAGCCTCACTTGCAGCTATATACTCTGCTTCCGCTGTGGAGTCAGCCGTTGTAGACTGTTTGGAACTCTTCCAACTAATCGCACCACCATTCAGAGTAAACACGTACCCTGACATGGATGTGCTATCATCGCTTTCTGATTGAAAACTAGAGTCAGTATAACCCTCTATTTTCAACTCAGATCCACCAAAACAAAAAATATCCTTAGTCCTTCGCAAATACTTAAGGATGTTCTTCACTGCTTTCAGTGGTCTTCACCTGGATTGGACTGATATCTGCTCGTCACACTAATTGAATGAGCAACATCAGGCCTAGTACATAACATCGCGTACATGATAGATCCTATTGCCGAAGCATAAGGAATCTTACTCATACGCTCCCTTTCTTCAGGTGTCTTAGGAGACATCTTCTTGGAAAGGGATACTCCATGGCTCATTGGTATGAGACCTCTCTTGGAGTTTTCCATGCTGAACCTTTTAAGCACTTTCTCGATGTATGTACCCTGGGTAAGACCTATCATTCTTCTAGATCTATCTCTATAGATCTTTATACCGAGAATGTAGGATGCTTCTCCCAAGTCCTTCATAGTGAAGTTCTTTGATAGCCACACTTTAACTGATTGTAGCATCGGTATATCATTTCCTATAAGATGTATGTCATCCACATACAACACAAGAAATGTTACCACGCTCCCTCTAACCTTCTTGTAGACACATTTCTCTGAGTCAACACTACTCATAGCCTCATTATAGGTCATCGGGTCGTCATCATTAATGATTGACAACTCATTATCATTCTCAATGACAAGGCCATAATACCTCTCAGGTTGGCGAGACACTTTCTCTGACCTACGAATGGGCTGTTCCACAGAAGGTTGTTCAGTCTGAACAGGTGTTTCCTCTTGAACCGTAGTAGTTTGTGCTTCTTGAACTTCATTAAGTTCTATTTTGCTCCCACTGTTCCCTTCAAGGATAAACTGTTTTTCTAAGAAGGTAGCATGTCTGGAGACAAATACCCTATGATCGGTGTAAAAGTAATACCCTAAAGTCTCTTTAGGATATCCCACAAACTTACATTTTACGGATCGAGATTCCAGCTTATCCGGGTCAACTTTCTTGACATAAGCTGGACATCCCCAAATCTTAACGTGTTTAAGACTCGGTTTCCTTTCTTTCCATATCTCATATGGAGTTTGAGGAACAGATTTGGAAGGCACCTTATTCAGTAAATATGCTGAGGTTTCCAATGCATAACCCCAAAGGAATACTGGAAGATCTGCATAGCTCATCATGGATCGAACCATGTCTAACAAAGTTCGATTTCTTCTTTCAGATACCCCATTCAACTGTGGAGTATATGGAGGAGTCCACTGAGAGACTATACCATTTTCTTTGAGATAATCTAGAAACTCACCATTCAAGTATTCACCACCTCGATCTGATCGAAGGGTTTTAATACTATGTTTGGTTTGTTTCTCCACTTCATACTTGTATTCTTTGAACTTTTCAAAGGCTTCAGACTTGTGTTTCATCAAATACACATATCCGAATCTAGATCGATCATCTATGAAAGTAATGAAGTACGAAAATCCACCCATGGCTTGCGTAGACATCGGTCCACATACATCTGTGTGTACCAATCCTAGCAAATCTGTAGCCCTCTCTCCATGTCCACTAAATGGAGATTTGGTCATTTTACCCAATAGACAAGACTCGCATGTAGGATATGATTCAAAATCAAAGGGTTCAAGTAACCCTTCCTTATGCAATGTACGAAGTCTATTTTCACTAATATGACCAAGTCTGCAGTGCCACAAATAGGTGAGATTTTCATCATCCCTTTTCCTTTTATTAGTACGTTCAATTTGTAGTAAATTATGCTCTACGTCACATACATACAGACCATTATTTAAAATACCACTACCATAAAGAACATTATCTCTAAGAATTGAACATTTATTATTCTGAATAACAAACGAAAATCCAGCCAAGTCTAACATGGGAATAGAAGTAATATTCCTCACAATCGAGGGAACAAAATAACAATTATTTAAAACAATAGTCTTGCCCGTAGGCATATGTAAATCAAATGATCCTACAGCTTCAGCAGCAACTCTTGCTCCATTTCCCATCTGTAGAATCACCTCCTCTTCCTCAAGAGTCCTACTTCTCCTTAGTCCCTGCAACGAATTGCATATGTGAGAACCACATGCGGTATCTAATACCCAAGTAGAAATTTGATTTAATGACATATTCACTTCAATCATGAACATACCTGAATCAGAAGCGGCAGTCTCACTACCCTTCTTCTTCTTCAATTCTGCAAGGTAAACCTTGCAGTTCCTCTTCCAGTGCCCCACCTTGTTACAGTGGAAGCAAACAGCTTTGCTTTTGGGGTCTTCAGCTTTTGGTGGAACCGGCTTTTTCTCACCTACTTTCTTCTTCTTGGTAGGGTTCTTCTTCCTTTTCTTAGGATTGGAACCTTCACCAATTAGAAGAACAGAACTCTTCTTAGAGGGAAAATTCGATTCAGCAGTCTTCAACATGTTGTGGAGTTCAGCCAGGCTGACGTCCAACTTGTTCATGTGAAAGTTCACAACAAACTACGAAAACGAACCCGGAAGTGATTGCAAGACCAAGTCTTGACTCAGCTCCCCATCCATGTTGAAACCAAGTTGTCCAAGACGTTCAATCAAATTGATCATCTTAAGTACATGGTCATTCACAGACGATCCCTCAGACATCCTACAGCGGAACAGCTCCTTCGATATCTCATATCGAGCTGTCCTCCCCGCCACATCATACAACTCTTGTAGATGTATTAGGATAGTGTAAGCATCCATATGCTCATGCTGCTTCTGTAGCTCAATGTTCATGGAAGCTAGCATGATACATTGAGCAACATTTGCATCATCTATCCACTTACGATACACAACATGTTCATCATCATGTGCATCGTCAGCAGGTTTAGCAGGCTTAGGTGAGTTAAGCACATATTCCAGCTTCTCAACCCTGAGAACAATTTTCAGGTTTCGAAGCCAGTCAGCAAAATTGGGACCAGTCAATTTGTGAGCATCCAATATGCTCCGGAGTGATAGTGCAGAAGACATAATGTATATAGTAAATCTGTAAATGATAAACACATAACAACACTTAGCAAATATTCAATTTCATTTTAAAACACTATATGAATCGGGTCTTTATTCATAAGTGGCTCCCACTAGTTTATCTAATTTATACAACCCCCTAAGTGGAAAAATTAAGCATTCATAATGCTAGTGGGAATAGGGATCCTACATTCCATCACACAACCTCGGCTGTGGCACGAAACGCCATGTGATGTTCAGTAGGCAGACAACTCTTGTCAATTACATCTCATGTTATTCCCTAATAAAACTTTAGCCTCTTGAATAATTGAGTCACGGCTGTAGCACGACAAACTCAATATTCTAAGTCAAGTCTAACCCAACATTTCATACAATTGAATCAGTCTCCAACAGCCCACGGCTGTAGCACGTAACGACCATTAGATTCTAATTCATTGTACACATCTCTATGTAATAGACAAGTATTTCTTATTTCAAAATCAAAGCCCTCGGCTGTAGCACGAAACGACAATGATTCAAAAATAAGAACTACTTTCTACCATGTTGGAAGGCTATGACCGACACAAGCCCGTTGTGTCATTGGCCAATTACTACTTGATATTATTTAATTTTAGAGGGATTATATTATGTTACAACCATAATCATATTACTAGGAGATTCTCTTTTTCTTGAACAAAATACAATTATGATATTTAAATGAAAAATTCCCAGTGTGTTGGAGGGGTCACATCGGTCCCGCTTAAAACCCAACGGCCTAGACAGAAATTTTCATTTTCAACATCAAAAGAGTATTTCACTCTATGTTTCATAAACATAAGAATCTCATGGTTGTACTCATAATATTATTGTTAAGGCAAGAAACGATTCCTATTCTAGATTTTCTAGAGCACGCCTTATATTGATTTAAGTTCACCTAAATCTATCATCGCATGGTAAATATAGGCATATATCTCATATATAAAAATAAATAAATAAGTAAGCATGCAAGTAATATCATGTCATACAATGATATAATGATGTATGGATTTATTATAGTATTTAAAAGCAATTAAAACAATTAATACATGCTTTAAAACACATCCGGGAATATAAACAGTTCCAAACTTTTATATAAAAAATATTTGACCACTCCATTAGATCCGTCTCGGAAAAACGAATCCAACGGTATATTGCACGCCCAAAACGGAGTTACCAAACTCCCAAAAAATCAAATTTAATGTGGACAGAGGGGCTGTAACGCATGACGCTCATGCGTTACAACAATTAAAAGCTATTAATTGTGTCACGCATGACGCTCATGCGTTACAAGGTCTGTAACGCATTCCCGGAATGCGTTACACCCTTCCCAGCAAGTGCGCGCCACGCGCGCGCGGCCAGCAGCAGTTTTTTTTTTTTTTTTTTAATTTATATTTTTGTAACTCCTCTAGCTTTTATTACACTAAAAAAAACACAATTAATAAAAAAAAACATTTTTTATTTAATGTTAAGTAAGTTACAACAATTCTATGCTATAAAGCATTTAAAACACAAAAAAAAACTGCCTAGCCATTAATGCATTTATTGTTATTATTATTTCATTTTAATATTAATAAATTAATTAACAATTAATTAATAAATTAATAAAAAATCAAAATAATATGATTTCTGAAATCAAACAAAAGCAAAAATAAGCAAGTATCTATGGGGTCCTTGTGCAAATTTTAATTCATATATTTCAACATGCATCATTATTTTATGAATTTTAATTAAAACAATTTTAAAAAAATCATAACAAATAATCTACACATCACAAAATTATGAAAAAAATACCTAGATGATCCAAAACACTTGTAGAACCCAGATCAATGGTCAAAATCTCATGCAAATAATATTTCGAATTAATTCATAATTAAATCTAAATATACTTGCAAAAATCATAATAAATCCATACATGCATAAAAAAATCTGAAATTTTTTATATGAATCTCTATATGCATAACCTGGCTCTGATACCATTGAAGGAATTTACGGATGAGCGGAAGCGTGATATAACATTTATTCCGTAAAAACCATGTATCGCACATATAGAAAAACATATAAAATGAAAGAGCGGAGGAATCGTAACCATACCTTGAAAATCGAAGCTTTATAAAATGGATTCTAGCAGTAGCTTCTCAGAGTGTGAAGCCCTCTACCGGTATCCACCAAGAATAATTCTTCGATGAAGCTTTTTATAAAACTTGAAGCTTTATAAAAATGGAGGTTTTCCTTTTTCTTTTGAGAGAGAGAGAGAGATGAAGAAGAAGGAGAGGCAACTAGGTTTTTCACAAAAACAAAAGTGTGTCTAACTCATCTCATCTCATCCTTTATATAGGGCTCAAGTAGGGTTAGTATATTTAATATATCAATATATATATTAATATATAAATCCCTCACTTTCTCTTATAAAATGTTTAAATAATAATTAAAACTATTTTAATCATTATTATTATTCTCTCTCAAAATACCTTCATCAATAAATTAATCTTTTTATGGTGTGACCCTGTAGGTTCAATATTAAGCCGGTAGTAGAAATAAATAATAATAAACTTTTTATTTATTATTTATATGAATTCTAAAATTCATTAAATATAATTAACTGATTAATTATATTTATTCTACATCGTGAGTGATGCTTCTCAACATATCGCGACTATCCGGATAATATGAATTCACTGCTTAGAATACCAAGAACCTGTCAGTGACTAGTTATAGTACAATCAATTCCTTCTATCCTACAATATCCCGATTAAATACAAGGCACGGAACTCGTGTCAAGCCTATCAGATTTAATCATATGATTTCTTATTCATAATGTAAAGTTCATATTAATGCAAATTAGAAACTCCTTTCTAATTTCATTCACTCTGGCCAGAGATTCCAGAACTCGCATACTAAGAATAACATAGGATATTCACAACCTATACTGGAAGGGGTAGATCCTCTATTGACGTTAACTATCTCCATACACAAATCCCTATGCCCAGAATAGACCTAATGGATGTCCTTGAGACTAAGGACTAAACCAAAGCACAGTTCATTATATACAAGATAACTTTAACGATCTCAAGTCTAAGGACACTTGTACAACTATCACTCAGTGAACAACTATCGACACGTGAGTAATCTCCATTAGTTGTCCAACTACTCGAGTCATGTTCAGTGAACTTATTCCCTAATAAGCACCTACATACTAGCTATAGTGTCACCACACAAATGCCTATGAGAACAGACATCCTCCTGAAGGGAGCAAGCATAGTATGTACCAATCTTTGCGGATTCACTAACTTCCGATTAGTTATCCTATGATCAGGAACTGTTTAAGTCTAGAGTTATCATCTTCTAGATCTCACTATTACAATCTCATTATAATTCTAGAAGCTTTACTCTAAACTATGGAACATCTTATTTAAAAACACTTTAAATAGATAAAGCCCGTAATAAAAACAAAACAAGTCTTTTATTAACATTAATGAAATCAAATAAGAATACATGAAAGTTCTTCCTAACTCATCATACATGATTGGATTTAGGACAAACACTTTCAAGATCTGTGTTTAATTTTATATGTATGAGAATGCGGAAATAAAATAAACAGAACACACACAATCACTTTAATCTACTTTGTATAAAGTAAATCAAATACTACAACTTCCAAAATTTCACAACTGAAATTCTGGCTTCTAAACAAGAACAGTGCTTTCTTGTTTTCTTATAGAGAAAAGAGTGCTTGAATAATTCTATGTTGTATCTCTCTTACAACTAACTATAGGGTGTGCACAATATATATGACCTATACAGACTGGTACACACACCTAATTACACACACACCCCTAACTCCAAATTGTTTTTCCAAAAGAGGTTAGTTGTACCAGTAAGGGCCACTTGCTTTCTGTCGTCCTTTTCCTTATCGTTAGCTGCTTGTCTCTATTCTTTAGCTCCAAGTTATGCTATTGATTTGTCATATGTCTTTGGACCACTTAACCGTAATAGATGCTCCAGTATTTGTCTCATTGATCTTTGATTTTGTACCTTGATTTGTCTTGTTGTAAAACGTCTAAGTGTTGATATCGTGAACTCCAACATACTTCTTATTCTGTGACTTTTCGACATAGAGCATTTCTGAATTTGCTATATGAGGACTTTGTGATATGACCGTTTTAGGAGTATGCTATATGGTATATTACAGACTTCACGACATAGCCTTTGAGGACTTCACGATCTAGAACATTTCAGACTATGCGATCTCAACACTTCACGACATGGCCTTTGAGGACTTCACGACATAGCTCATTCTGACTTCACGATCTAGGGACTTAGACAAATTTCTGCAACTTATTTCTTCATGGCCTTATTCACTTTTATCCTGCTGCATGAACAAATTGAACTTCTTCCAGGATGATTATTTCATGGCCTATATACATTCTAGTTGCTAGAAACTCACTAAGCTCATTATAGAATTGAGCATACAGAATGAAGCTAAGTACATGATTACAAGACAAGTACAATAAAGATTTATACTATATCCCAGTGATAAAGTTCACCAGGTCATGTAGAGTGACACAGTCACAAGGTGTAGGCTTGTTAATAGTGGTATTCAAACATGCCTTGAGCCTAACAATCTCCCCCAAATTGTGATTAAGAAACTTAGACACAATTTCATGTCTGATAACAAGACTACCTTACATAAAAAGAAGTAAATTACAGAGTAAACAGAATTTGATTACAAACAGAAAATGACAGCTTACCGATGATTTTCATGTTACTGAACAGCTTCAGATTCTATTTGTTTTTGTAGATATTCTTCATAGACTTTCTTCCTTCCGGCTTCTTTCATTTTGTTATTTTCTGAAATGGCTATGAGAATTTTATCCCTTGCTGTCATCTCTTCCAAGAGAGAAGAGTTTTCTAAGTCTTCAGCAGCAGCTCTCAGAGCACTTTCTTCATAAAAGTTCAAGTAATCCATCATTATTTTGCTTTTCCCTCCATTTTTGTTCTTGTACTCCACTACATAAGGATTGAACTTCACTCTGCAGAGCCCCTTCTTCCTTAGATCCATTGCCTTCTCTTCCATCTCTGCCAACTCCTTTTCTTTTTGAATTATTCTCTCTTCATTCATCCTCCTTAATTCTTCCTGGTAATCATATTGTATTTTTAAGTACCTGGCAATTTCTATCTTCCAGATCTTTTCTTCTTTTTCTTCAAAGTTCAATAAAGCATTGATTCTCTTTAGATCATAGATAGGAAAGAATTGACAGCCTCCTGTTTTCATTTCTTTCTCCCTTCCATCAGTGTACTTGATTTCTAGATGATCTTGAATAACTTTGACTTCAAAGATCCTTTGAGTTCTCAAGAATGCTAAGGCTTCTTCATCATAATATTCATCCAGAGGAGATACATCTAACCCAATAACATTAGTGATCACTCCTGTTTTCTTTGTTATCCTTGTTCTTTTGGCTACACTCTTTATCTTCCAATGCTGCACTTGAGGTAGCTTTCTGGAACATTGAGAGTTAGTGTTCAATGTCACGTCATTTGGAAAAAACTTTGATCCCTTTCTTCTTATCCACTGTAGAACTCCACTAGCTGTGACTTTGTGGAAGTGTCTTTTTGATTTCACCTTTGTGGTTTCACTTTCCTTATGTGGCAAATCAGTTTCAGAAGCCTGAGTTGCAGATTTTGGTGGATCATTACTAACAATATCCACCCTAGACTTAGAGTCTTGTTTTAAGGTTAAAATACTGCTAGTAATGTCCTTGGCTTGCTGATTTCCACTCTTTATCTTCTCAGTCTCTCTTTTCCCATGACCATCTTTCTTGTCATTTTTAGCATCTTTGGATTTCATTAATGAACTACTCATGCTGCTCTCACTCTTTCCATCCTTATCACTCCTGTGGTGACTTCTTCTCCTACCACTCTTGTCTTCATCTTATTTGTCTTCCCTCTTATCTCTCCTTACTTTGGCTGATTCAGGTATTCTACCAGATGTTAGAAATGTCTGTAGAATGTGAATTGTCTCAATTTATTCTGCAGTTCTGAATCCCCTTTTTGCTTTCAGCATTTGAATGACCTGATTGATTTTATCTTTGTTTTTCATATCCAACTGAGCAGGAATTACCAATTGAGCAATGTTATTGGCTTTAGAGCTGTCTTTGTAGATTATTGTCCTTGGATATGTGATCACTTCAGGCAGCCTTAAGGGTTGATCTCTTGTAAGCTCATCAAATAATCTTTTGTTGTTTGCCCCTTTCTTCTCAATCAGGTTCAGAAATGTATCTACTTCAGTGTATTTAAGCTTTTCTAGAGATTCAAATGACAAATGGCATAAGTGATTGTCTTTGGAAATCATGATTATCTCACTTAGATAGGCTTTTTTCACCTTCCTAATCACCACTGTGAAGTACTTGATTTCTTCCTTGAGTTCGTGTCTGTAGTTCAGGGTATGATCATCTACACTGTCTTTGGTGGATTTTAGAAACTCCAGGAAGGCTTTATCATGATAGACATTTGAGCTTGCAACTTCTTGTAGCTTGGCCTCTGTGACAATGTCTACCTTCATTGGTTGAGCATTTGATATGGTTAGAGGAGCACTGACATCCATATTCATTGTGCCAGGATAGTAGGTGGAAGTGACAGTGCTCTTCTGTCTATTCTTGTTGGTGATCTCAACTGTAGGAAAGGTGATTGGCTTTAGAGTTGATTCCTCGATTAATATCCCCTTCTGTTTAGCTGATTTAGCTTCCCCTTTTTTCTTTAAGATGGGGCTCTCCTGTTCATTCTCCCCCTTAGGCTTGGTATCAGAAGATTGGCCTTGAGCTTCACCAGGGATTGGAAGGTTCATATGCTTCATCATTGCCGTCATCATCTGTTGCTGAACTAGCAGAATGTTGGAAGTTGCATTGCTTTGGTCATCCAGCTTAGAGTTGAGTTGCTCCAAAGATTGAGTTAGCCCTTTGTTTTCAAACTTGAGCTCAGTCACTTCTCTTTCCAGCTTGTCAACCTCGGAGAACAAGTGCTCAGATTTAAAAGAGTTGATAGATTGATCTTTAAGCCTGGAGAATTCATATTTGTTGATGTTGGAAATAGGAACTTCATCTACCAGTTTGTCCCCATACTGATTCTTCCACATCACAGAGATCATTGAGTTGGAGTTGATATTGGATTGCACCTGATTGTCCAGCTTGGTAGAAAGCTTCTTGAGATTGTCAGTAACCAAGGCTAAGGTGCAATCCATCTTAGTGACATGCTTGGTACTTTTCTGAACCTCCTGTAGGATGCCATCCACCTTGGGAAAATCAGATAGATATGTGTTTTTCAGCTTTGTTAGAGACTGATCTGTTTCTTCCTTGATTGAAGAGATTTCTGATTGAAGACCTTGCCCATGATAGTGCAGAGCCTTGAGTTGATTCTTGTAGACATCATTAATTGCATCATACACTTCTGCAGGTGACAGACTATTGGCATTAGACCCCAAAGATGTGAGATAGTCTTCCCTGAGAAATGTAAGAGCATCCTTAAGCTTTACTGTCCTCTTAGCATCTAACCAGGCATCCACATTTCCATCATGTTGGGCTTCATCAATGATCTTTTCTTGTTGAGCTTCAACATCCTCCTTGTGACACAGAAGAATGGCTTCATAGTTCTTGTTGGGGAGGCATGCTGTAAGAAGATGCTGAGCTATTTTTGAGAACTCATCTATCTATGCCATATTTAAGCTCTGGAGAGCTTCATCCATCAATAGTGATGGCACAGATGATGATCCTGAAGGTCTTTCATGGTGCATAGACTTAAGCCATTGTGACAAAGTGGCCTGAGCCAACATAGTGCTAGTGCTAGGCACCTCTGTTGCAGATGAAGATTTTACAACAGGAATGAAAGATGTTTGAGTCTCCTCCAGCCTTGGAATGGCTATAGAGTATGATTCTGTCTCCATTGAAATGAGATGAGTTACATCATCATCTCTATGTGCCTGTGAAGGTAGCTCCAAGTCCCTAAGGATTGGAGAATTAGGCACAGAGTCTCCAGTGAAAACTGGTGAAGCCTCTGTGTTTGTGTTGGTGTCATTAGAATATGCCCTAGAATGCATTTCCTGACCAACTGAATGTATGTCCTGGGTGGTGAGCAAAGTGTCATGCACCAAGTCACTTGAAGTTGGCTCATTCACAAATTCAAAATGTGAATGATCAAAGGCAGGATTGTCATGTGAATGACTCTCCTGTTGGGAAGAAATATCTACATTTTGAGATTCTGAGAGAGAAGTGGGGTTTAGATTAGATTTTGGCAACTTCCCCTGAGAAATAGGAGGAATTTCAAGTGTGATGTGCTCTCCACTCAGTGTAGTACCACCATGTTGTTCTCCTGAGTCAAGAGTGAGTTTTTGACTGTGCGGACTCTTTACAGATTATAGTGGGGAGATTACTCTTTTCAGTACCAATGACCTATTGAGAGGCCATTGACAGTAATAGGTTTACCCCTTTTAACACATCTGAATCCTGTTGGGAGGATTCAGTGTTGGCGAATTGTTTGGATTTCTTCTTTTGTCTGGTCAGCTGTGACTCAGGTTCCTCACTTCCTAAATCTACAGTATCATCAGTGACTGTTATGGCTCTCTTCTTGCTCTTCTTTTTAGTAACATCAACCTTTTGAGAGGTTGATGCACTGTGCTCCCTAATCACTAAAGTAGTGTTTGCAGATGGTTGATTGGATGGGTTAGGGAGGCTTGTGTTAGACTGTGTAGCTCCATCAGTCTTAGCCTTCCCTTTTCAGGAAAGAGAATGATATATGGGTTGATCAAGTGTATAGGATTTGAATGTTACTTGCATATGCTCAGTAACACCCAAAGCTACATCCACTTGATTCCTAGTGTCCAATGTCCCAAAAATGACTTTGGACATGGACTTAGGATAAGCCAGCTTTGATGTATCTATGCCTTCTACTTCATACAACTTACTATCTAGATGATTTAAAATGCATTGAATAAAGCGAGGATAGAAAATTTCATTACCTCTACCACGTGGAGTTTTGCCTAACCTTTGGGCCAGTTCTCGAATGATAATTGCTCCAACATTTATTTGTTGATTGTAGGCTAAGGAGTAGGCAAACTTCACAACAATGTGGCTGATTTGATCCCATCCTGTCTTTGATATATGAATATGTACAGACCATTCCAATGTCGTGAAGTCTCAAAATAGACTGTATCAAGAAGTCTATCAAAGTACATCGCAAAGTCTAGTAAAGAGCTATGTCGCAAAGTCTAGAGGGTAAGAGTCTAAAAGACACTTTGCGATATAGTATAAATACCTTGTCGAGAACTCTCGTTTAGAATTGCAATCGATTTGTCAAACATATATCAAAATTTTGAAAATAAAATCAATTTAATTCAAAATTCTGTCAATATGCGGGGACTTGTTTATATAGTTATTCTGTGTCGCGAAATCCACTAAGTAGATCGCAAACTCAAGAATTGAACTATATCGCGAAGTCTCACAACTTTGACAGTTTGCGATATAGGTCTGTTTACTTTGAACTATGTCGTGAACTCTTAAAATCACCTATATAGAGATGTCTTAAAAGCTCACAGTTCCGAAAACAAATATGATTTATAAAAATATGCAGTAAAATACTGAAATATTTATAAATCATATCTCAACTAATTTTCACTCCATTCAAATAGAGCATTTAAATACAGTGAAAATTTACTGCTACAACAATTAACTAGCATAATTACCTAGAACTACTAAATGAAGGATTGAGCATTCCAATTTCACTCACTAGTCTGTTGAAGACAGCTTCATTTAGAGGTTTAGTAAATATGTCAGCTAATTGTTTCTCAGTTGGAACATAAGACACTGCTATAGTACCATTTGCAGCATGTTCCCTAATGAAATGGCACCTTATCTCAATATGCTTTGTAGTATAATGATTAACAGGATTGGCAACAATGGATATTGCACTAGTATTATCACACATTAAAGGAATGTTTTCCAACACTAGTCCATAGTCCATTAGTTGATTTCTAATCCAAAGCAATTGAGCACAACAGCTTCCAGTAACAATATATCCAGCTTCAGCTGTAGATGTTGCTGTGGATTGTTGTTTCTTGCTGAACCAAGATACTGACCTTTGGCCTAAGAATTGACAGCTTCCTGAAGTGCTCTTTCTATCAATTCTGCATCCAGCATAATTAGAATCAGTATAACCAACCAGGTTGAACCCTGTGTCCTTTGGATACCATAAACCAAGATTAGGAGTCCCCTTCAGATATTTGAAAATCCTTTTGATTGCCATCATGTGAGATTCCTTGGGATCAGATTAAAACCTTGCACATAGACATGTAGCAAACATTATGTTTGGCCTGCTAGCTGTGAGATAGAGTAATGATCCAACCATGCCTCTGTAAACCTTGATGTCAACTCTCTTTCCTCTTTTGTCTTCATCAAGCTTGATTGCAGTTGACATTGGAGTTTTTGCAGGGGATGAATCTTCTAAACCATATTTCTTCAAAAGATCTTTGACATACTTGGATTGATTTATGAAGATGCCATCCTTCCTTTGATTTACTTGCAAACCTAAGAAGTAGGTTAACTCTCCCATCATACTCATCTCATACGTGCTTTGCATCAATTTGGAAAACCTTTGACAGAGTATTTTATTTGAAGAGCCAAAGATAATATCATCCACATAGATCTGAACTAGAATGATATCATTATCATGTTTCTTGAAGAATAGAGTTTTATCAATTGTCCCTCTTGTGAATTGATGCTCGAGAAGAAATTGAGATAGGGTTTCATACCAGGCTCTAGGTGCCTGTTTGAGTCCATAGAGTGCCTTAAGCAATCTGTACACAAAATTTGGAAATTCTTCATTTTCAAAGCCAGGAGGTTGAGACACATATACTTCCTCAGCAAGTTCACCATTGATAAAAGCACTTTTCACATCCATTTGATACACCTTGAAGTCTGAATGAGCTGCAAACACCAAAAATATCCCGATGGCCTCCAGTCTAGCTACAAGTGCAAATGTCTCATCATAATCAATGCCTTCTTGTTGACAGTATCCTTTAGAAACCAGCCTTGCTTTGTTTCTCACAACTACACCTTCTTCATCCATTTTGTTCCTGAATACAGATGAACCAGTGTTTTGTGCTTCTCTATCAACTCTCTTGATATGCTCTATATTGACTTGGGGGGCTTCATCCTTGGAAAACAGAATTTCCACCCAAGTATATCTTGAGTAATCATCTACCATAACTAGAGCATATTTCTTCTTGGAGAGAGACATTACATTTACGGGGCCAAATAGGTCCATGTGAATTAGCTGCAGAGGTTTTGAGTTTGAATTGAGCAATTTATTCTTGTGACTTGACCTTTTGATCTTCCATCTTTGACATGCTTCACAAGCTCCATCTTGAACAAATTCCAAAGCAGACATGTCTCTAATGAGTTCTCTCTTTGCTAAAGAATTCATTGCCTTGACATTTAAGTGAGACAGTTTCTTGTGCCAAAGCCAAAATTCTTCATTTGTGGCTTTTGTGTAAAAACAACAAATTTCACCCTTGTCTGTAGACTTCAGATTAGCCACAAACAAGCTTCCTTTCTTTACACCGGTTAAAACAACTTCACCACTTTCTCTTTTGGAGATTCGACATTGATCTTCAACAAATTCAACTTTGAATCCTCTATTGGTGAATTGTCCAATACTCTTGTTAACACCTACTTTTCCATTCTTGTTTTGTTTCTTCTTCTTAACAACTTCCTTAGTGACCTTAGAATTCTTAGTAAGATTGTCTTTGGTTTCTTTCTGAGTTTCAGATTTAGGGGATGAAGATATATCTTCAGTAGCTTTATCTTCTTCAAGTAACTGTTGTTTGATGGCCATCAATTCTTCATCAAACTCCACAATACATTTTTTGAAGATAGGCTCTTTGACACTTGTCAAAACAGTGGGGGCACTTTTGTTTGCACAAAATTCTTTTTCCTTGCCCTTAGCATTCTTCATTCCCTTTTCATTTTCATAATCAAAACAAATTCCAACCTTAATGTTCTTGGTATGTTCCTCATGATAGGTTTGAACAATCTCAGTAGAGTTTTAATAGCATCTTATTTTCAATTCATTTGCAGCAATTTGTTTCCTAAGGGCATTTTCTATTTGTTCAGAAAAAACTACCTTATTTTTAAGGTACTTAACCTCCTGTTTCAAGCCATCAAGATTCACAGCCATTAACTCAAGTTTCTCATTATTTTCTGTAAGTTCAATATTCTTAGCAGTTAGCCTATCAATTTCTTCATTAGCAACTAACATACTAGTATGAATATTAAACATCTCTGTAATCATATCTTCAATAGTTTGCTTATATTGAGAGGGAGATTTTTCAAGAGAGGTAAGAATAGGTACCTGATTTGAGGATGAAGATTCATCATCATCAGAGCAAGCCATCAAGGCAAAGTTTACATACTCCTGATCTTCTTCTTCATCTGATTCACCTGTTAGGATTTATGGGTGATAGCTTAGAAAACAACTTAACTTTGTGTTTAGAAATACTTAATTTCATTAAGTAGAACATACTGTCACATCTAGAGTATGTTCTTTTAGCCATTTAATTTGTTGTAATAAAATTGTTTGTAATTTTTGGAAGAAGTTCATTCACTTGTTCAAGCCTCGAGGAATACATCAGGATGACAACAAGAATAATTGTTAATGTCATAGCACTGACAGTAAGGTTACAAGAAGACAGCATGTTGCAAGTCTTGACAGCATATTCACTCTGACAACAACATTGGCGGAAGCCTTGAGACAGCAACTCTCTATTCTCCTGACAACAACTTTGGAACTCTTGACAGCAACTATTGCGGGGATTTCTTACTGTCACCAAAAGTGCATTCTTGTGACAACAAGCTTGGAGTACAGGACATTGTCTCAAAGGGATAAACTTTGAATTGGGGATCTACCCAGTCAAACATGTGACAGTTTGGATGTTCAAGAAACAGGCGTGCTGCAGTATCCCAACACTGCATCAGGTCTGCAAAGACTACGTCAGAAGCTTAAGGGATAACAAGACAAAGCTTACCAATTCAAGAGTATGACAAATCAACATCTACTGGAATTGTGTTAGCTAAATATAGAATGTATCTAGATTGCTTTTTCCGCATTGATAACTCTGATTGTATAACAATTTAGGTAAGACACGCATGTAGGCAAATTGTAAGGAGCAACCAATGAAAATGACAGTAGCTCCACAAACCCGTGATGATAGAGATAAGAGTAGTATACTTAGACTATCTTTCATTCTATGTTGTGTATCTCTGAGAAATCGAAGCTTGAGAAAAACCCACTTTTTCTCAAGGTTGTAGCAACACTTTGTAAAATAAATAAAACATTTATTTTGTTAGAAATCTACTTGTGTTTGCATTTCTTCTACTGATAAACATTAATCTTAGTTTTAGTTGTTGAAATAGAGATTGAAATTTATCAGTATTGCATTCAACCCCCCTTCTGCAATACTCAAGGACCAACAACTGGTATTAGAGCAACAAATTAATATACAAATATGAGATCATGACGAGTATACAGAAGTCAAGTAGTATCAAGATCCCAGCTTTTGATAAAGAGAACTACAATGTTTGGAAAAGAAATTTTTTGTTATTTATCAAAGCTGCAAATCCACTATATATTAGAATCCTCGATAATGGTCCCTTTATTCCCCAGAAATAGATTGCAGCCTCGACGGTGGATAATGTTGTTATTCCAGCACACTGGGTTGCCAAGAAGCCATCTGAGTTCTTAGAACCAGAAAAAGAAAAGATAGTTCTGGATGACTATTTGCAACTCATCCTACTTGATTCTCTCACCTTGGATAAAGCCATGTGTGGGAATGTCATTGGATGCACATCAGCCAAAGAGATATGGAATAAAATCGAGCTGCTTTGCAAAGGAAGTGAAGAGGTCAGAGAGAATCAAAGACAGATTCTTGTTTCTCAATATGAAGCCTTCATGGAAAAACCTGGTGAAGAACTGACACCGATGTTTGAGAGATTTAACAAACTTATCACTGAACTCCAGATTCGTGGAAAGTTCTATGAGAAGAAAAAACTCAATGTTAAGTTCTTACTCACTCTTACTGAGTATCTTGAGCATAGAATTACTGCAATCAGAGAAGGAAGAGATATGAAAAGTGTTTCTCTTGAAACATTGTATAGTGTGCTTAAGTCATATGAGCTAGAACTCTTTCAGAAAAGAGCCATACAAAGTGGATTGAAAGGAAAGATGACCAATATGTCTGGTCCTCTTGTAGCTCATGAGCCAAAGGTCACCTAGCCAAGTGAAGCAATTCAGACCCTTCAACCAAATCAAATGTCCACTCTAAAGATTGAAGAGGTGGTGGATGAAGAGGAGAAGGTGTTTCTGCAACTGGAAGATGATGAGGATGAAGACTTCTATACAATAGAAGAGATGGAAAGAATGGATAATCCAACCATGGCTTATATGGCAAAGAAGTTCAGAAATATTAGATTCAAGAGGGACAAGCCATACAAGCCTCAGGGTTCAACATCTAGGTTCAGCAAAGGGAGTTCTTCTAAGGCTTCTGGTGGTGCTACTAGAGTGGATAGGTCTAAATTCAGATGCTACAACTGTAATGAACTTGGTCATTTTGCTACAGAATGCAGAAGGCCAAAACAATTTCAGAAAATGGACAAAGGAGCTAGTGGTCAATTCAAGAAAGGACAAGGGAGAGCCTATGTGGCTGAAGGAAAGTGATGGGATGATTTTGATGATGAAGAGGAGGATGAATTTGTGAACTTAGCCCTCATGGCTAAATCTGATGGTGAATCATCAAGCTCTTCAAATCAGGTACCTTCACTTGTCTTGCTTGATATGTCTAAAAATGAGTATAAGAAAACTGTTGAGGAGTTGAGTGCAGAGATGTTTAATATCTACACTAGCAAATGAAGAAATTGCTAGGTTAACTAAACTTAATGAAACACTCAAGTCTGAGAATAATTTGCTCTTGCTTAAGACCAGTCCATTGGACTCATTAGCACAAGAAAATGCAAAACTTAAAAATGAATTAGTCTGTGCTAAGGAGATAGAGGAGTTTCTTAGAAAGGAAATCACTGAAAATGAATTCAAAATTAAAGCCTTTAGAAACTCATCTAAAATTGTCCAGGACTATAATGAAAAACACACTGAGAACTAGAAGGTAGGAGTAGGTTTTGATTATGGAAAAAGACCTGGAAATGAATCTGTGAATCTTGATTGTTCAATTGATGTTGATGTCAAACCCCACATTCTCAAAAAGGTTCACACACCAAAGTTCAAGATTGCTGAAGTTGATTTTGATGAGGAAGCCATGCTCATCAAACAACAGCTCCTTGATGAGGATGAAGGTGTTGACAGCACAACTGTTGAAGGAAAAGATACTGTCACAATCCCCAAGACAGTAGCTTTGCCTAACAATCTGAAAGAATGTTCTGAAGATGCTGTCAGCAATGACAAGACAAAATCTTCTAAAGATGCTGTCAAAAGAGTATCCAAGATAGTAACTTCTAAACCTGTTGTCAAGACAGTGGATGTAAAAGGTACTGTCAAGAATGACTCAACAGCAACTGCAGGACATGCTGTCAACACAGAGGCTTTCAAGTCTAAGAACAGAAATGGCAAAGTAGGAATTAACAAAGGCAATGGCTATGATTATGTTAAGAATTCTCCTATGAAACTATGCAATAATTGTGGCTCCTCACACCATCTAACAAATGTTTGTAAGAAACCAACTGAGTCTAAAGTCAATGTGACTGAGGTCAATGGTAACTTACATAGAACCCCCATTATGCATAGAACCATGGATGTCTGTAACAACACTGATTGCATGTCTTGTAAAATTACTGCTATGAGTACATGCTTCAACTTGCCTATTCTGTCTACTGAGAAATGTTCCTACATGCATTCTGTTGAGACTTCTGAGCCTACTGGTGACAGTAAAAAGGCACCCCCACTAAGAAGAAGACTAGGTCTTATTCTAAACCTAAGTGGGTTGCAAAAGAAGTCGAACAGAAATTTTCTGATGGTTATATTGATTTTAAAAATGATGGAAACTCGGGTGTTACTAAGTCTGCAGGACCCAACAAGGATTGGGTACCATATGCAACCTAAGAACAATTCGTTTTGCAGGGCAAGAATAAGAGGCAGGTTGTGTGGATCATTGACAGTGGTTGCTCAAGACACATGACTGGTGATAAAGCCATGATATCACATTTTGTGGAGAAAGCTGGCCCAATCATAACCTTTGGAGACAACAGCAAAGGTTACACAGTGGGATATGGTTGTTTGGAATTTGGGAATGTTATCATAAATGATATTGCTCTTGTGGATGAATTAAAGAAAAATCTACTCAGTGTCAGCCAATTGAGTGATAGAGGATTTAAGGTTGACTTTGATATGATGGTCTGCAATATCTATCACAATAAGTATGGAAGCCTTTTTCTTAAAGAAGTGAGGAAATGAAGCTTATTTGTTGCTGATTTGAGCTCAACAAAGAAGGATAAGATTTACTGTTTCTACAGTAAATCTACTGTTGGTGACAGTATGTTTTGGCACAGAAAACTCTCCCACCTAAACTTTAAGACAATGAATATGTTAATGAAGAATGAGCTTGTAAGAGTACTACCTCAACAGGAATTCTGTCAAGAAAGACTGTGTGAGGACTGTCAAATGGGAAAGCTAAGAAGAGCTGTGCACATGTCAAAGCAAGTCAACACCAACACTGAACCACTCAAGTTAATACACATGGATCTTTTTGGCCTAGTAAATGTTCCATCCTTAGCCAGAAAGAGATATGCATTGGTTATGGTGGATGACTACTCTAGATACACATGGGTGAAGTTTCTAGAGTCAAAAGATGAAGCTACTCATGTAATTATTGATCACATAAGAGTTCTTGACAGAACTCCAAATGCAAAAGTTCAAATACTAAGAAGTGACAATGGTACTGAGTTCAGAAATGCCTTACTTGGAAATTTCTGCAAGGATGAAGGCATTGTTCAACAATTCTCTGCTGCAAGAACACCACAGTAGAATGGAGTTGTGGAAAGGAAGAACAGGACCCTCATTGAAGATGCTAGAACTATGTTGCATGATGCAAAATTACCAACATATTTCTGGGTAGAAGCAATCAACACAGCTTGCTATACACAGAACATAACCATTATCAACAAAACTCATGGAAGAACTCCTTACCATTTGCTGACTGAAAAGAAACCTATTGTCAAATATTTTCATGTATTTGGGAGTAAATGCTTTATGATGAAGGACAACCATGAAAAGAAAGGAAAGTTTGATGCTAAAGCTTATGAAGGCATTTTCATGGGATATGGGATAGAGAGGACTGCTTACAGAGTTTATGTCATAGAACACAGGATAACTGAAGAAAGTATAAATGTCACATTTTGTAACACCCCCAGATCCAGGGTCGAAGATCTAGGTTGTCACGTTCCTTTATTCCGTACAACACTTGATACTTGAATCATAATATAATAAATCAACACACATGGTGACCCCACCATCCATATACTCACGCCAGTTATGTATCAGAAACGAAATTGCAAAAACAGTAGTCATATGATCCATAAATTAAAGTTATTACAACCCAAAAGTAAAATGCTTGCAACCTACTTCCAATATGATCTCTATGTGAAACCAGAAAGGCAGCGCAAAAGTTTGTTCTCGTTCATTAATATACATAAGTCATACTTATAAATAAACCGGAGTTACACTCCGAACCAACTCAGTACTTCTACCTGAGGTGCTGCAACTGCCATCCTATGGGCGGTCTGCGCGGCCCATACGCGCTTCCGAGCGGTATGACGAATCCTGGCCATCTACTCTAGCTGTTGTGTTGTATAATATATATATAAAAGAAAGCAAGAGTGAGCACTAAGCCCAGCAATAATACAACGCATCATAAGCATACATATATATGCAAGCTTATATCATAAAGGAAAACCTTTAAAAATTCATTCATATTTAGAATGATATATTTATTATCCTTTTCGTCAAAACATGCCATACAATGCAACTACTGTACGAGGAACATCATTACTCATCACTGCCACATTATCAGTAACTTAGCGCCTAGGCTTTCGTTACAATGTGCAGCACAACTCCAATGGGAGGGAAAAGACCTTTTTCCGGGCACGTCACAATACACGATGATCAGTCGTTGTATCGTACTTACACTTTTCTACTAGTAGATGGACGACATCTTAACACGATTATCACCCTAGCCGCATACGGGCTTTGTATCTGCTGGACTGTCCTATAGCCTCTTACGCGGGATAAGTGCTGGACTGCCTAGCAGCCTCTTACGCTAAAATCAAAGGTACTGTCCAACAACCTCCTTCGCTTTTCCTTCTGGTCCCGGATGAAAATCAATGAAACGGGAATCGGAATTTAATCCTATTTCCCCCAAGTACATATACTTGTCAAAACTTTGCAACAGCTCAGATTTCCTTACTCCAGAGTATTTGAAGGGAGTAAGTCACAGTGTGGGTTGACATCAGTCAACGAACTACAAATGATTACCACATATTTTGAAATTACGACCTGGGGGTTTTTGTAAAATACCTTTAGTTCTGATAAATCAGGACTCGAAAACATACTCACTTTTAATGAAAGAGGCAAGTGAAATCATATGTTCACTTCCTGAGATGGATTCCCAATTTTTGATAAGTTCAAATCAAAATCATCATTCGAGATAATTAATTAAAGTAGTTGGGAACCCCTACTATTTTCTCATAAATCCTTTTTGAGATCAGAAAATATTTTAAATAACTATTGGAACCTTACGTAATATTTAACTAAGGTTCTATGATTTTTAAATCATATTTGGAATATTTAATAAATATTCCAATAGTAAATATTGAATTATGATTCAATATAATTCCACTTAAGTGAATATTTAGGTTAATATTCACTTAATTAAATAAATATCCAAATAATAAATATTGGATTATCATTCAATTAGATTCCACTTAAGTGGATATTCAAAATAATATTCACTTAATTAAATAAATATTCAAAATAATATTGTTAATAATATTATTTAAATATTTCACATTAAATATCCAATAATATATATATTGGAATATTTAATCAACATTTTAAAATATAACTGTCCCTGGAACCCTCCAGCTTCTGACAGTATAATCAAGACCAAAATACTAATTTGACTCCCAGTCTAAGTTTTAAAAATATCGTATGAGTGCTATATTCTTAGAGCCTTTAAAACTTCGGTTTATATCTAGTATTTACCTAGCATATAAACCTTATATCTAATAAAGCTTTTTATTAAAAGCGTGAACAATTATAAATCTTTTCATAGTATTAAAGCAGGATATATATCACATGCACAACAATAAATCACAACAACATCACTTATATGATGTAGGGTTTGAAAACTTGCCTTGGTGTCTTGGTGGTGTGGTAGTGGGGGCTTGAGAGTGTGCTCGTCGATCTATAACAAGATACATAATTCATAGTCAGTCCCCTAGAACCAATTGATGTGCTATTACTTAAGCACTAAAGTTCTATTAATGAAAATCAAATGTCTCGCTCTCGGTCATCTATAACCTCATGACATTCCGTAACTCCTAAATCAAAAGTTTGGGTGGAATTCTATTCACAAAACCCAAGTACTTTTCCTTTACTAACTCCTTGTTTTTAACCATCCCCTTAAGGGTATTTCACTCGTGCAACCTTTGTTCTCGCATTTTTATAAAATCACAAACTTATCTTTTTAACACGAAACCTTCTAGGTTTGCTTCCTAACAATCCATGCTAGTATCCATTTTAATATATCAACCCAATTCTATTTTTAAAGGGCTTGATCCCTATCTCAAAGTTCATACAATGAACTACTTAGTTATCCGAAACCGCTTTCACTAAAACAGACGTTTCTCCTAAACCGTATATCGAAACGATATGATTCTTTCGCTAAAAAAAACTATGAAACAGAGTATACAAGATCATGGTCAGAAAGCCTCATGGTTATGCCTTTAAGGTATTCGTGATCTCTGTCCAAACTTCTTAAATGAAATTCGACATGGTAACGACGCTTAAACGCGATTCCCGTGTTTAAAACACTCTAATCAATTCACCAATCCATAACCAAGCAATCACAACCCAAGGATTTCATTTATACCATCTTATTACTGCCTACACAAGCTCATAACACTAATCACTAGTTCAACCATCAATCCATCCATTAAACATCATGCTTATCATGCAAATCATCTCTATATCATACCATTACTAACCATTCTTAACATAATCACTAATAACAATGTATAACATAAGGGTGAGAGGTTTTTATACCATCCTTGGTACTTAGTATAGCCTAGAAATGGGTAGTATGACCTTCTTTGATCCTTGATTATCCTTTACAAGCCTTAAACTTCAAGATCAAAACAAGAAATCAAGAATTACTATTCATTTCTACTATTCATCATCAACTTTGATTCAATTTTTGAGCATGCTAACAATCATTGATGAAGCTAAGATCAAGGATTTACCTTAGTTTATGGATGAGGGTGATTTAGAGCTCAAGAACATGAATTATGGTTGAGTGGAAGTTGTAGAAAATTTTCTTAAGCTTTGTGGAAGAAGAAATAGCCGAATGTCTTGTTCTTCATGGATGCATCTCTTTTGTTTTGTTTTTTTTTTTTTTTTTTGTATAATTACACTTAATTACTTGCCATTTAATTTGTGTGGTCATAAGCAAGTCTTGTCATCAAAGACACATGCCATTTGAACTTGTGGTTGTGGTGAAAGTGGTGACAAGGTGGTGATTCATCACCTTGTCATCACTTTGTCATCACCATGTCATCCCTATGTCACCTTCCTGCATCATGCTTATGTCATCATTTGTATCATCAATCCTCTTATATGTTGCACTTGATGATCTTATATGATACCTCTGCTTTGGTTAGGGTTTAATCCATAATTCGTTACGCTTTTGTTTCGCGATAATTTCAAGTGATTTTAAAAACGTTTCTCTGTACCAAAGCTAGGGGATACTTCCTTGATCTTTCCATTACCTTGGTTTAATATATGGTCTTAGATTTCTCACCTTGGTTTAAGATATGACCATGGATTTCTCATTCTACATACTTTCTCAAAACGATCAAATCAATACATCCTCGATTATCTAGTGAATAGTGATTTAAAACTCGAATGGAAATCTTCTGATTCTGATTGTGTTTGCATTCACTTATTCTCCTTATACCTCACTAATATAACTTCAAAACATTCATTCCATGTCTTCCATATAGTGTGGTCGGAAATATTTTTCATCAGCAAATTCACTATTCATCCACATTTACTATTCATATATTTTTTTTTAACTAAGTCCAAAATTTGGGGTTATTACACATTTGATGAAACCAAGTTTCCAGGGCTGCATGAAGATGGTCAAATGCATGCCCTTAGATTTGAAAATCAAGGATACCTGGAAGAAGAAGAAATTGTTGATGAAGAACCCAGTTTTACTCAAATTGTTGATCTTGAGAAAGATGTTGTCAATGCTAATGATGCAAATCAAACTCCAGCTCAGTCACAGACCCTTTCAACTAACCTTAAAAATGGTGGTGACTCTGGAGATAATGAAGAGAATGGTGGAGATAATTGCACTGGTGAATATTCATCTCCTCAAACTGAAGCTAATCCACCAGATCAAAACAGAAGCTTGCCCAGAGCAACAAAATGGAACAAGGATCACACTAATGATCTAATCATTGGTAATCCTTCTTCTGGGGTAAGGACAAGGAATAATGTCTCTGCTGACAGCATGTTCTCATGTTTTCTGTCTCAAATGGAACCAAAAACAATCGATGAAGCATTGTTGGATTCTGATTGGGTGATTGCTATGCAAGAAGAACTCAACCAGTTTGAAAGAAACAATGTATGGAAGTTGGTTTTGTTGGGATTTATGGGTGATAGCATAGGAACAACTTAACTTTGTATATACTTAATTTTTTAATTAAGTAGAACATACTGTCACAACCAAAGTATGTTCTTGTAATCAGTATGCAATGTTAGTTTAATTGTGTAATTTGGAAGAAGTTCACTTTCTGTGTTCAAGCCTCAAAGAACGCATATTAGATGACAACATGAATAAAGGTTACTGTCATAAGAATTGACAGTAAGATTACAAGAAGACAGAATGTTGCAAGTCAAGATAGCATATTCACTCTGACAGCAACATTGGCGGAAGACTACGCGACATCAACTTTAGCCCTCGACAGCAAGTTTGGAAACCTCGACAACACACTATGCGGGGAACTCTTACTGTCACCCAAAGCACATTCCTGTGACAGCAAGCTCTGCGACAAAAGTAACTGTCTCGAGAAAGATCCTTGTTCTAGGTATCTTTCTCAGTCAAACCCCGTGACAGTTTCAATGTTCAAGAAACAGGCGTGTTGCAGTATCCCTAAGCTGCACCAAGTCTGCAAGACTACGACAGAAGCTTCAAGCACTGCAAACAAAAGCGAATCAATTCAAGAGCAAGGTCAAGTCTCTATTTGCTGAATTATTTTATCTAGAAATAGAATGAATCTAGGTTGCTTTCTTTGTAATGTATATCTGACATTGTTAGCAATTTAGGAAAGTCACATGGGTAGACACTTTGTAAGAAGCTGCCACTTGATAATGACAGCAGCTTCACAGACCCGTGTTGATAGTGATAGGATTAGTTTTATACTTAGACTATCAATTCATTCTAGGAATGTAACGAAGACAAGCAAGTGTCTTGAAGAAGATCGAAGCTCAAGAATTCTCTCTTGAGGTTGTAGCAACACTTTGCAAAATAAATAAAACATTTATTTTGTGAATCCTGTCTTCTCTATTATACTGTTTGTGAATGCATACATATTATTGATAACATTAAATCTTTGTTTTAGTTGTTGAAACTGAGATTGAATTTTATCAGTATTGCATTCACCCCCCCCCCCTTCTGCAATACACAAGGACCAACAACTGGTATCAGAGCTATCAGATTAACATACATATCTGAGATCCTGACGACAATGCAGAAATCAAACAGTATCAAGATCCCAGCTTTTGATAAAGAGAACTACAGCATTTGGAAAAGAAAAATCTTGTTGTTTATCAAAGCTGCGAATCCACTATACCCAGGTATACTCGAGAATGGTCCTTTCATACCAAGGAAAGAAATTGAAGCCACAACAGTAAATGGTGAAATCATTCCTGCACATTGGGTTCCCAAAGATCCCTCGGAATTTTTGGAAACTGAGAAGGAGAAAATGGTGCTAGATGATCACTTGCAACTCATCTTGCTCGATTCTCTCACGTTGGATAAAGCCATGTGTGGAAGTGTGATAAGCTGCACATCAGCCAAGGAGATGTGGATCAGGTTAGCCTTACTCTGTGAAGGAAGTGAAGAAGTTAAAGGCAACCAAAGGCAAATACTTATATCTCAATATGAGGCATTCATGGCCAAGCCTGGTGAAGACTTAACCTCCATGTTTGAAAGGTTCAGTAAGCTCTTAACTGAACTGCAGATACATGGCAAGTACTATGACAGAAAAGAATTGAATGTCAAGTTCTTGCTTACACTGCCTGATCATCTTGAACATAAGACAATAGCCATACGAGAAGGAAGAGATCTCAACAATATAACCTTTGAGACACTTTATGGCATTCTGAAATCTTATGAACTTGAACTCTTTCAAAAGAGAGCCATACAAAGTGGAACAAGGAACAAGATGGCTAACATGTCAAGTGCCCTAGTAGCACAAGTGCCAAGAATCACACAACCTAGTGAAGCACTACAAATCACTCAACCAACCCCTGTACAATCCTTGAAGATAGAAGAGGTTGTTGAAGATGATGAGAAAGTAGTACTACAGCTCAAGGATGTGGAAGACGAAGACTTCTACACTATGGAGGAACTGGAAAGCATGGACAATCCTACTATGGCTTACATGGCCAAAAAGTTCAAGAACTTTAGGTTCAAGAAGGATAGGTCATTCAGGCCCCAAGGCCAAGCATCCAAGTTCACCAAGGGAAGCTCATTCAAAGGAGGATACAAGACTGGATTTGTGGATAGATCTAAATTCAAGTGTTACAACTGTGGTGAACCTGGTCATTTTGCTACTGAGTGCAAAAGACCCAAACAGGTTCAGAGATTTGAGAAAGGAACTGGTGGATACTCTAAGAAGAATCAAGGTAGAGCAACCTAGCTCTCATGGCTAGCACTGATGAAGTAACATCAACATCTTCAAGTCAGGTACCTTCACTTGTCTTACTTGATATGTCCATTGATGAGTATAAGAAAACCATTAAAGACTTAAGTGCTGAAATGTTCAATGTCTATACTAGCTTATCTGCTGCCAATGAGGAGATCACTAGGCTGAGTAAGCTAAATGAAACACTAAAGTCTGAAAATGAATCTCTTGTTCTCAAAACCAGTTCACTAGACTCTTTAGCTCAGGAGAATGCTAAACTTAAAAATGAATTGAAATGTGCTAAAGAGGTTGAGGAATTCCTGAGAAATGAGATTGCTGAAAATGAATTTAAAATCAAGGCTTATAAAAACTCATCTAAGATAGTTCAGGATTACAATGATAAGCATACAGAAAATCAGTCAGTTGGTATAGGTTTTTCATATGGTAGAAGACCTGGAAAGGAAACTGTGATTCAAGATTGTTCTGGAAATGCTGCTGTCAAACCCACCATTCTCAAGAAAGTTAAAACTCCCATTTTCAAAGCTTCAGAAATTGAGTTTGATGAAGAAGCCATGCTCATCAAACAAGAAATTCTTGATGAGGATGAAGGTGTTGACAGCACATTCAAGGATGGAAATGATACTGTCATAATCCCCAAGACAGTAAACTTACCAAGCAATCAGACAGTAAGTTCAAAAGATGTTGTCACGGTTGGCAAGACAGAATCTTCCAAAGATACTGTCAAGAATGGTTCCAAGACAGTAACTTTAAAACCTTCTGTCAAGACAATAGGAATAAAAGATACTGTCAAGGAAAGTTCGACAGCAACTTCTGAACATACTGTCAATCCAGTAACTCCCAAGTCTAAGAATAGGAATGGAAAGGTAGGAGTCAACAAAGGAAATGGATACACTAATGTTGGAGGTGCTTCTAGGAAACTATGCAATAACTGTGGATCTACTCATCACTTAACACATGTTTTTAAGAAACCAATTGAGGATAAGGTCAATGCAACTGAACTCAATGGTAACTTACACAGAACCCCCTTTATGCATAGAACTATGAGTGTCTGTAATAACATTGAATGTATGCCATGCAAAATTACTGCCATGAGTACATGCTTTAACTTACCTATTCTCACTACTGAAAAATGTTCATACATGAACACTGTTGAGACTTCTGAGCCTGCTGGCAACATCAAAAAGGCTCCATCCACTAAGAAAAGGACCAAGTCCAATTCTAAACCTAAGTGGGTGAAAAGAGAAGTCAAACAGGAGATTACTGATAATGCTTGTGACCTTATGACTGAAAGAAACTCAGGAGACACTGAAACTGCAGGACCCAACAAGGATTGGGTACCATATGCATCTTAGACACATTCTGTTTTGCAGGGCAAGAAGAAAGATCAAGTCATGTGGATCATTGACAGTGGTTGCTCAAGGCACATGACAGGTGATAAAGCCCTGCTATCACATTATGTTGAGAAAGCTGGCCCAATCATAACCTTTGGAGACAACATCAAGGGTTACATAGTGGGATATGGCTGTCTAGAAATTGGAAATGTTGTCATTGAAGATATTGCTCTTGTGGATGGATTGAAGCACAATCTACTCAGTGTCAGCCAATTCAGTGACAGGGGATTCAAGGTTGATTTTGATATGATATTGTGTAACATCTATCACAAGAAGAATAGTAGCCTCTCTCTAAAAGGGGTTAGAAAAGGAAGCTTGTTTGTTGCTGACTTAAATTCAACAAAGAAGGATATGGTTTACTGCTTTTACAGTAAAGCTACTGTTGGTGACAGTATGCTTTGGCACAGGAAGCTCTCACATCTCAACTTCAAGACAATGAATATTCTGATGAAGAAGGAGTTAGTGAGAGGTTTGCCCCAATAGGAATTCTTTCAAGAAGGACTGTGTGAAGATTGTCAAATGGGCAAACTGAGAAGAGCTGTGCACAAGTCCAAGCAAATGAACACCAACATTGAAGCACTCAAGTTGATACACATGGATCTCTTTGGACCAGTCAATGTACCATCAATGGCCAAGAAGAGATATGCCTTAGTAATGGTGGATGATTACTCAAGGTACACTTGGGTGAAGTTTCTTGAATACAAAGATGAAGCTGCTCAAGTGATTATTGATCATGTCAGAGTTCTTGATAGAACTCCAAACTCAAAAGTTCAAATCTTGAGGAGTGACAATGGTACAGAATTCAGAAATGCCACTCTAGGAAATTTCTGTAAAGATGAAGGAATTGTACAACAATTCTCTGCTGCAAGAACTCCACAGCAGAATGGAGTTGTAGAGAGAAAGAACATGACTCTCATTGAAGCAGCTAGAACTATGTTGCATGATGCCAAACTGCCAACATATTTCTGGGCTGAAGCTATCAACACAGCCTGTTATACTCAGAACAGAACCATGATCAACAAGACTCATGCAAGTACACCTTACTGTCTGTTGACTGGAAAGTGTCAAATATTTTCATGTGTTTGGGAGCAAATGCTTTATGATGAAGGATAACCATGAGAAGAAAGGAAAATTTGACACCAAGGCTTTTGAAGGACTATTCATGGGTTACAGCACAGAAAGGACTGCCTATAGAGTTTATGTTATGGAACACGGGATTATTGAAGAAAGTGTTAATGTCACATTTGATGAAACCAAGTTTCCAGGACTGCATGAAGAAGGAAAGATGCAGACATTCAGATTTGAGAATCAAGGATACTTGGAAGCTGAGGAAATTGTGGATGAAGAACCTAGCTTCACTCAAATTGTTGAAGTTGATAAAGATACTGTCAATACCACTACTGTCAACCAAACTCCACCTCAGTCACAGACCATAACCTCTAACATTCATAACAGTGGTGACTCTGGAGACAATGAAGAACATGGTGAAGACAATGGGATTGGTGATCATTCAACTCAACAAACTGAAGCAAATGTTCCTGTACAGTCAAGTAGCTTGCCCAGAATCACCAAATGGAACAAGGATCACTCAAGTGACCTCATCATTGGTGACCCTAATTCTGGAGTGTGGACAAGGAACAAAGTCTCTGCTGACAGCATGTTTTCATGCTTCCTGTCTCAAATGGAACCCAAGACAACTGATGAAGCATTGTTGGATTCTGACTGGGTGATAGCCATGCAAGAAGAGCTAAATCAGTTTGAAAGGAACAATGTATGGAAGCTAGTTCCAAGACCTAAGGGAAAGTCAGTCATTGAGACCAAATGGGTTTTCAGAAACAAGCTTGATGAAAATGGACCAGTGACAAGAAACAAAGCAAGGCTAGTAGCTAAGGGTTACTGTCAACAAGAGGGAATAGATTATGATGAGACATTTGCACCTGTTGCAAGACTTGAAGCTATAAGAATCTTTCTAGCCTATGCTGCACACTGCAACTTCAAAGTATTTCAGATGGATGTCAAAAGTGCCTTCCTAAATGGAGAATTGGAAGAAGAAATGTATGTTGAACATCCACCAGGGTTTGAGGATGCTGAAGTGTATGATTTTGTATACAAACTTTTCAAAGCTTTGTATGGACTAAAGCAAGCACCCAGGGCTTGGTATGACACACTCTCCACTTTTCTCTTGGACAATCAGTTTACTAGAGGAGTTGTGGACAAGACACTTTTCTACAAACACCATGGCAAGGACATCATTCTGGTACAAATCTATGTGGATGATATCATTTTTGGTTCAATAAATGAGAGGCTGTGTGAGAAGTTTTCCTCTCTCATGAGTAACAAATATGAGATGAGTATGATGGGAGAATTGTCATTCTTTCTGGGATTACAAATTCTTCAACAATCTGATGGAATCTTCATTTGTCAAGCTAAATACATCAAGGAACTTCTCAGAAAGTTCAACTTGGAAGATTCATCACCTGCAAAGACACCAATGTTGATATGGACAGAAATATAACCCTAGATATATAATTAATGGTACATTAATTAGACCTAGTTTGGTCCAAAGTTTAGGCCCGACAAAAGGCCCAAAACCCTAATTATTTATTAATTTCATAATTAATAAATAAAGGAAAATACACAGCTCATAAAAGAGTCCAAATATGATAATATCTTCATGGAAGGATCCAGAATCCCAATCAAATAATATGATGAGTCACAGCACTTATCAGATAGGGATAATACTTGCTTGCCAAGTAATACACTCCTTATCAGTTATCAATAACGAGACTTATCAGTTAAGACTCCTAAACTTGCTCTAAATACAAGGCTCCTGACGCCTATATAAGGACCCTCGTCCTTCATCCTAGAACTACGTTTTTTTGACTTGATTCTCTATACAGCAGAGATACGTAGGCATCTTGTGAGGACCGATTTAGTCCCGAAACACAAGAGCAGTCATTAAAGCTTGAACGCTCATAAACCCTAGCATTTAATTTACAAGGTACGTTTTTTAATCCATAACATTTGGCGCCGTCTGTGGGACAACAACATCAACCATGGCAAACACGCGAAGAACAACTCGAGCTTCTGAAGAACTTCCTATCACCTCCGGGGCTGATACTCATGGAAGTCAACCACCACCAATTACCAGCACTGAAGGGACGAATATCCCCACCAACACTCAAGGACCGGAGATCCCAATTGAAGGGACGAATCCCCTGCAGGTGGTCATTCATGGATCTAATCCACAAGAGACCACTCACCAGCAAGCAATCACAACCTCCCCACTACTCATGAGTGCCCCGAGGGGCCTTCAACTACATACTACTGATCTCCCTCAATATGTGAATCAGACCCTTGGGATGCCTACCCATACCAGGCCCCCTCGACCCCCGGTGGGCGGTAGTGGTACCACTCTGGTACACCATGAGGCCTACGTGCCCCCTTACGTCCAAGGTTTGGAACCCCTGAACTGACAAACCCAAACTCTTCAAATGTTTCGAGACAATTTCTCTAGGCCTTACACTGAGGATGAAAATTATAATACTGATGATGACTATCCCCCGCGAAGGAGACATTCTACAAACAAGGAGCCAACCACTCAGGAAAGGATTGCAGCCCATGAGGCAGAGGTTGCAAAACTCAAAAAGAAGTTAGAGGAAGAAGAGGCTGCAAGAGCAGCCGGGAAGACTCCGGTAATTAATCTGGATCCTACTCCTCCGAGATCCAGAAGGGTTGAAATCCCAAGAGGAGATCCTACTGTATTGTTGCCCCTAGGAGATCCTGACGATCCTACACCACCCTTCACACAAGAGATAATGAAAGCCACTATATCCAGGAAGTTTAAAATGCCAACCATCAAAGCTTATGATGGAACGGGAGATCCCGCAAATCATGTAAGAACCTTCTCAAATGCATTGTTGTTGCAGCCTGCCAATGACGCTGCAAAGTGTAGGGCATTTCCACAAACCCTAGCGGGTATGGCTCAACATTGGTATAGTCGCCTTCCGCCCAATTCTATTGGATCCTTCAAGGAGCTGAGTAAGGCATTCATCAATCAATTTGTTAGTGGGAAGATACACGAGAAAAGTTCCGCCTCTCTTATGGGGATTAGACAAGGCAAGAATGAAACATTGAGAGAATACTTGAGTAGATTCACTAAGGAAGCTATAAAAGTCCCAGATTTGGAAGATAAAGTGGCTATGATAGCCCTACAGCAAGGAACTACCGATGACCACTTCAGGAGGTCTTTGGCCAAACATCCCCCCGAAAACATGTTGTCACTACAAGATAGAGCTGGGGAATACATCAAAGCTGAGGAGAGCATGAGAAAGTATGAACCCATTGCTACTGGCAATGGAAATCCAAAGAAGAGAAAGGACACTTCAGAGTATGATGCAAGAGAGAAGTATCCCAGGACATCAAAGGATTCTGATTCACCACCCAAGAAGAGCAATTTTGGGCCTAAGTTTACGGAGTATGCCAGATTAAATGCTCCTAGGAGCCAAATTCTGTTGGAGATAGCAAAAGAAGAAGACCTTAAATGGCCGAAACCTATGAGGGCCGATGTGTCAAAAAGAAATCAAAACCAATACTGTCGGTTTCACAAAGAAGTTGGCCACGAGACAGATGACTGCAGGCAGCTGAAAGATGAAATTGAGTTCTTGATTCGAAGAGGAAAGTTGGGTAAGTTTACCAAGGATGGAAGTCAAGGAAGCCAGAGAGGGAATTATGAAAGGAAAGATTATGATAGACGTGACAATGATCAAGACCGAAACCCAAAGCCCCGAGGGCCTGTCATCAATATGATATTTGGAGGACCAACTGCTGCCGGACCTTCCAGAAACTCGAGAAAAGCTTATGCCCGTGAGGTAATGACTGTGGTTGGAGAAGCACCGAAGCGTGCCAAGACTGAGGTATCTTTGAATTTTGACGATTCTGATCTTGAAGGAGTGAAATTTCCCCATGATGACCCCCTGGTCATAATACCTGTGATAGGGAACTCTGAAACGAAGAGAGTTCTTGTTGACAATGGAGCTTCAGTGGACATCTTATTCCATGATGCTTTCATCAAAATGGGTTACACTGATTCCCAGCTAACACCCTCAAACATGCCCATATATGGATTCAATGGAGTAGAATCGAAGGTAGAAGGCACGATTCAACTCCCCATGACAATGGGACAAGGTTCAAAGACGTCTACTCAAATGCTGAACTTCATAGTTATCAAAGCGACTTCAACCTACAATGCAATTCTGGGAAGAACGGGTCTTCATGCATTCAAGGCTGTTGCCTCATCTTATCATTTGAAGATCAAGTTCCCCACCAGAAATGGAATTGGCGAAGAGAAAGGCGATCAGAAAATGGCTAGAAGTTGTTATGTAGCCGCGTTGAGGCCTGATGGAGTTGGGGGGCAGGTTCTCCCAATTGAGGACATGGACATCAGAAACGATGAAGAAAGAAGAGGAAAGCCAGCTGAGGATCTTGTTCCCATTCCCTTGATCCCAGGAGAACCAGACAAGGTCACCTACATTGGAGCCCTACTACCTGAATCTATGAAAAGCAAGTTGACATCCTTTCTTCAAGAAAACAGCGATGTATTTGCTTGGACAACAGCTGATATGCCGGGGATTGATCCCCAATTGATAACCCACAAATTGAATGTGGATCCTGAAAGGAAGACAGTGAAACAAAAGAAAAGAAATTTTGCTCCAGAAAGACAAGAAGCCATCAAGCAGGAGGTAGAAAAACTCTTGGAAGCAGGCTTCATTGAAGAAATTCAGTTCCCTGAATGGTTGGCTAACCCAGTGATGGTCAAGAAGGCTAATGGAAAGTGGAGAATGTGTGTAGACTTCACCGACTTGAATGATGCATGTCCTAAGGATTGTTTTCCCTTACCAAGGATTGATGCTTTGATAGATGCCACTGCTGGGCACGAAATGCTAAGTTTCATGGATGGTTTCAGTGGGTACAACCAAATCAGGATGCACAAGGACGACATCTCCAAGGTATCATTCATCACCGACTTTGGTGTTTTCTGTTATTTAGTCATGGCATTTGGACTTAAGAATGCAGGGGCATCATACCAAAGATTGGTGAACAAGATTTTTGAGCCACTGATTGGTAAAACAATGGAAGTTTATGTGGATGACATGCTAGCAGACCATATAAAGCATCTTCGAGAAGCATTTGAAGTGCTGAGGCACCACAAGATGATGTTAAACCCAGCGAAGTGTGCCTTCGGGGTTGGCTCAGGAAAGTTTTTAGGTCTGATGGTCTCCAAGAGGGGAATCGAAGCTAACCCCGACAAGATCAAGGCAATCCTAGACATGGAACCACCCAAGTCTGTTAAGGATGTGCAGAAGTTGACAGGAAGAGTTGCAGCTTTGGGAAGATTCATCTCCAAGTCAGGAGAAAAATGCTTACCTTTTTCAAAGCACTCAAAAATGTGAAAAATTTCGAGTGGACACCTGAAAGCCAAGAAGCCTTTGAGGCCATGAAGAAATACATGGCTGAAGCACCACTATTGGCAAAACCAAAGCCAGAAGAAATCCTCTATTTGTACTTGGCAGTATCCGACACTGCCCTTGGAGCTGTTTTGGTAAAGGAAGAATTGAAGGTTCAGAAACCCATCTACTATGTGAGTAAGATCCTGCATGGGGCAGAAATAAACTACTCTACCATAGAGAAGTTTGCCTTAGCCTTGATAATGGCCTCAAGAAAGCTACGTCCGTACTTCCAGGCGCACAAGATAGAGGTTTTGACTAATCAACCTCTAAGGAACATTCTGCACAGCCCTCAGGTGTAGTGGAAGATTGATCAAATGGGCTATTGAGTTGGGGGAATTTGATATCAAGTATAAGCCTCGTATGGCCATTAAAGCTCAAGCACTCGCTGACTTCATGGTTGAATGTACCATTGACAACCAAGAAGTCGGGGGGGCAGGAGGTAGTAGTGGAAGACAGCAAAAATGAAGACATGGTGTCCAAGGAATGTTGGGTGCTCTATTTTGATGGAGCATCAAAAACAAAATCAAGTGGAGCTGGTTTAGTGCTGCAAAGTCCTGATGGATTCGTAATAGAGTACGCACTAAAACTTGACTTCCCGACGACAAACAATGAGGCTGAGTATGAAGCTTTAATTGCTGGCTTAGGCTGGCTGGAGCCCTGAGGGTCAAAACTCTGAAAGTCTGTGGAGACTCAAGGTTAGTTGTCTCTCAAGTAAATGGAGAATTTGAAGCCAGAGATGAAGTCATGGCTAAGTATCTGAAACTTGTCAAAGCCATCATAACTCAGTTTGATGAATGCTATGTGGAGCACGTTCCGAGGGAGGAAATGTGAAGGCTGATGCCTTGTCCAAGTTTGCCTCTTCTGAAATTGAAAATTATGCAGGGAGTGTATACTTCCAAGTCTTAAAAACCCCAAGCATCAACAGAAAGTTGGTAGCACCCATTGGTATTACCAGTTGTTGGATTGATCCGATCAAAGCTCATTTAGAAACTGGGTGGCTACCTAATGACACCTCAGAAGCACGAAAGTTATACGTCAGAGCACTAAGGTATGCCCTAATTGAGGGAATTCTATATAAGAAATCTTTTGTTATTCCATACCTGAAGTGTTTGAGACCTCAAGAGGCAGAATTGGCCCTGAAAGAAGTTCATGAAGGGATTTGTGGACAACACTTGGGGGGCAGAGCTTTGGCCCATAAAGTTACTCGTCTAGGTTTCTATTGGCCAAGTATGCTTGCTGATGCAAAAAGTTATGTGAAGAAATGTGAACGGTGCCAGAAGCATGCACCAGTGGTTAGACAACCACCTGAGATGTTGACATCCGTAAACTCACCTATCCCTTTTGCTATGTGGGGAATGGATATACTTGGGCCATTTCCAATGGCAAGTGCACAGAGAAAATTTCTGATAGTTGCAATTGACTATTTCACTAAGTGGATTGAGGCTAAACCTTTGGCCAAGATAACCACCAAGCAAGTGATGCACTTCTTTTGGGAGAGTGTGATATGCAGATATGGAATTCCACGAATCCTGGTAACGGACAATGGAACTCAATTCAACAATGACGAGTTCAAGAAGTATTGTGACGAGAATGATATCAAGTTGCGCTTCACTTCTGTTGCCCATCCTCAAGCAAATGGGCAAGCTGAGGTTGCAAATCGAATTATCCTAGACGGACTGAAGAAAAGAGTTGAGCGCTCCAGAAACACTTGGGTAGACGAATTACTCCCCATACTTTGGGCTTACCGTACCACTTGCAAAGTCACTACCGGGGCAACTCCATTTCTACTAGCTTACGGAGCAGAAGCAGTGGTTCCTTTAGAAATCACTCATGCATCTCCTAGAGTTGAAGCTTATGAGCCAGAGGCGAATGAAGAAGGCTTGAGGCTAGCTTTAGATCTAATTGACGAAGTTAGAGATGAGGCGAATGCCAAGATAGTTGAACATCAGAAACGAGCATCTTTCTACTACAACCTAAGGGTTAAAGAGAGATTCTTTCGTCAGGGGGACTTGGTCCTTAGAAAAATTGAAGCATCTGGAGTTGGACAAAAGGGGAAGTTAGCCCCAGACTGGGAAGGGCCCTATCGGGTCAAGAATGTGTATGGACGAGGCTCATACAAGCTGGAAACTATGGAAGGGATTGAAGTGCCTAGAACTTGGCATGCTGCAAACTTGAAAGTTTATTATGTTTAAGTGTGTCCTAATTGGACTCACTATCAGGATAAGTAGAAATAAGGTCGATGAAACCAATCCAAGTTTTTAAACTTGAGGTAGAAGTAGCATACTATGTAAGGGTTATACCCATTTCTTCAATTTAAATATTCATTCAGCAATTTCAAGAATATTCTACAAAGCATGCATCTTGATGTTTATATGGTTCAAAGTACTAATTAAGTACGCAAACATAAAACATTAAAAGACATGAAGAAAATAAATGACTTTCAATAAAGTTAAAAGTTATGCCCAAGGGCAGAATTACATAAAATAAATAAAAGCTACAGATAACTATGGTTGAGCACCATCCCCTCCTTGCTCATCCTCAGAAGCCTCCTCCTCACCGGACTCTTCCTCTCCAGAATCCTCCTCCTCTTCACCAGACTCCTCCTCACCAGAGCTGGATTCCTCTAACTCTTCATCAGGCTGGGAGGCATGTTCAGGATTGAGAATCATGTCATCCTCATCCATATCATCCACTCCAGCCAAGGCCTTCTCCAACTGATTAGGAGCATGGGGGCTGGGGAAGTCAGAAATAGTAAGGGATCCAGGAAATCTCCTCGATACCTCAGCCAAAGCCTCATCCCATCCTTGAGTGAACTGGACGGGGAAAAGAAGATCATCATGCTGAGTAATGATCTCCTGATACTCAGCAGAATCAAAGTACTCATCAATGATACGATCCTTCCCCTTCCTTAGCTCGACCAGCTCAGCTTGAGCCTCCAACAGCTCCTTCTCCCTTCGACCCAAGGAAGCTTTAAGAGAACCAACCTCCACCTGGGCTTGATCATACTTAGCCTTGTTGGCCTCAGAAGATGAGCGCCAGGCTTTGGCTTGAAATAAAGCCCCTTGGAAATTGGCATTAGCCTACGAATAAAACACAAGTTAGAAATAATAACTTGGGGCATAATAAAAGAAAGAAAAAGAAACTTACAGCAGCAAAGGCCTGGGCTCCTGCAGACTCTGCCCCTTCCAGGGTGGAGTTAGAGACAAAATCCTTGTAGTCACAAGGAGTCAATGAATGGTGTGACCATTCAACAGCATGGGCAGACACCCCCACTATGGTGTCCTTTTTCCTTATCCCCCAGTTGGGGCGTCATACAGAACTCTTAGTTGAGGCCTCGACCTCATCAACCTCAGCCACATGAGGCCTCAAAATAGCAGGGCCTTTCTCGATCAGCCTAGGATCCTTCAAGCAAGCCCTCTTGATCCTTGCTATCTGCCCGCCTTCTGGCTCATTCTGCTTGTTGATAAACTCAGCAGCTGCAAACAAAAGTCAAAGAAAACAATTGGTATAAGGCAATCTTGATACAACTATAAGAAAATAAGAAAAAGAATTACCCTTGTCAGGAACACTTGAAAGTTCCAGAGACTTAAGTAGAAACTCGTCCAGGAGCTCCCAAGCCATGGTGGCATAGTTATCCTTGGTGAGTTCAGCATAGGCAAGGGCCTCCTCCTCAGTCAGAACTATGTCACCAGGACTACCATCCGAAACTCTACTAAATGAGCTTTGGAATAAGGTGCCCCAGTCCCCTCCATCCCACACCAAATACATAAATTCATTTCTCCACTTGGGATTGTTGTCGGGAATGGATTTTGGGTGAAAGATGGGGGGTGTTGTGGGTCGATGACTAATATATACCCAACCCAAAGTTTTGGAAGAGCTATTTTTAAATTGAAAAATCCTTCTAAAGAGAGAAACAGAAAGAGGGAAATTGTTTTTCAAGCACAAAACAATAAAGCACATAATAAGTCTCCAAGCATTGGGAGGGAGTTGACAAGGATTGACTCCTACATCAGCTAGAAGTTGAGGAATGAAAGGATGAAATGGGAATCGAACACCTGCAGCCAGGACCCTCTTGTAAATGCAAAGAGCATTTGGGCGCCAATGGCAGGAACGATCCCCAGGTTCAACTAGGACTAACCTATAAGGTGGCCTAATTCTATACATATTCTTGTAATTAGCAATTGCATCAGCATCATTAAATCTATTGCTATGGTTAAATGAATCTAAATGCGACACTGAGGGATATACATCACTACGTTCTAATATCATATCTTGCAAAGACATAGTGGGAGAACGAATGATGATACCTCTTTTGGACGCTTGATTCATTTTCTGAAGACGGCTAGCAGAACGATCGGCCATTCTTAAATCTTCAACAAAAACTCAGAAAATCTTCTTGGGAAGAATATCAAAACCCAGAAATCTTCTTGGGAAGAAGATCAAAACCCAGAAATCTTCTTGGGAAAAATATCAAAACCCAGAAACCTTCTTGGGAAGAAGATCAAAACCCAGAAACCTTCTTGGGAAGGAGATTGAAACCCAGAAATATAAGAACACCGCCATAAAAACTCGCCGGAAATTGCCTGACTACGGAGAAAAAGAGAGAAAGACAGTGAGGTTTAAGGAAAGAAATTTTTGGAAAGATTAGAGTGGGGAGTAAGAAGTGAAACCTCACTCTTTTATAGGCGAGGTGATTGGAAACTCAACCGGTTGCAGCCAGTCAAAGCCCACAATTACTCTTTGGGCTTCTGAAATTAAGGCCCAAAGAGTTACGATCGATAAAGATAAGGCCCATGGCCCAAATAAAAGAAAGGCTTAAAAATCTAAAAAAGGGTTCAAGGCCCAATATAAAATCAAGGCCCAAAAGGTTGAAAACTTGGGAAAATTCTAACTTAAAGTTTAGAAATAATTCTAAGGCAATAAAGCGAATCCAAATCGGACTAAACAACTTGAAGCCTATTTGAGGTCGAAAAACAACTACAAAATCGAATTCGAAAATACCAAAGATCGAGATCGGGGTATTGAGTTCGAAAATAAACTGGGAAAAGAGATTTAATTATTCGACCTCGTGGCAATATGAGGTCGAAAATGACCTAGGATCCTGGTCGAAAATAACTTGGATTCTTGGTCGAAAGTTCCTGGTCGAATCCGTACCAAAAATCATGGTCGACATGTTCGACCTTGTCCCCCTTCTTGATCGAAAATAACTTGGATTCTTGGTCGAAAGTTCCTGGTCGAATTCGTACCAAAAATCCTGGTCGACATGTTCGACCTTGTCCCCCTTCTTGGTCGAAAATAACTTGGATTCTTGGTCGAAAATTCCTGGTCGAATTCATACCAAAAATCCTGATCGACATGTTCAACCTCACTCCACTTCCTAGTCGAAAATGAATACTGGGAATGAGATCGAAATAATACTAATTCCTGGTCGAAAATTTGAGGTAAAAAAAGACCTAAACTTTCTGGTCGAAGTGTTCAACCTCAATACTGTTCTGATCGAAATTAAGCTATAGATCCTGCTTGAAAATGCAAAGGAGTGAGGTCGACATTTTGAGGTCGAATTTGACCTAAAATTCCTGGTCGAAATGTTCGACCTCATTCCAATTCTGGTCGAAAATTCCTGCTCGAAAATGCAAAGGAGTGAGGTCGAAATTTTGAGGTCGAATTTGACCTAAAAATCCTGGTCGAAACGTTCGACCTCATTCCAGTTCTGGTCGAAAATGACTTGATGTTCTGGTCGAAAATGACTTGATTTTCTGGTCGAAAATGACTTGATTTTCTGGTCGAAAATGACTTGATTTTCTGGTCGAAAATGCTTTGAAAAAATGGAAAATTCCTGGAAGAATATGGAATAATTTCTACAAAAACCTTGGAGGATTTTTCCAGAAATTGGGGGGCAAATGATATGGACAGAAATATAACCCTAGATATATAATTAATGGTACATTAATTAGACCTAGTTTGGTCCAAAGTTTAGGCCCGACAAAAGGCCCAAAACCCTAATTATTTATTAATTTCATAATTAATAAATAAAGGAAAATACACAGCTCATAAAAGAGTCCAAATATGATAATATCTTCATAGAAGGATCCAGAATCCCAATCAAATAATATGATGAGTCACAGCACTTATCAGATAGGGATAATACTTGCCTGCCAAGTAATACACTCCTTATCAGTTATCAATAACGAGACTTATCAGTTAAGACTCCTAAACTTGCTCTAAATACAAGGCTCCTGACGCCTATATAAGGACCCTCGTCCTTCATCCTAGAACTACATTTTTTGACTTGATTCTCTATACAGCATAGATACGTAGGCATCTTGTGAGGACCGATTTAGTCCCGAAACACAAGAGTAGTCATTAAAGCTTGAACGCTCATAAACCCTAGCATTTAATTTACGAGGTACGTTTTTTAATCCATAACAAATGTCCACCTCAACCAGTCTGGATCTTGATCCTAAAGGGAAGAAAGTTGACTCAAGCACCTATAGAGGCATGGTAGGATCTCTCCTATACCTAACTGCTAGCAGACCTGACATCATGTTTGCTACATGTCTCTGTGCAAGGTTTTAGAGTGATCCAAAGGAGTCTCACTTAGTAGCCATCAAGAGAATCTTTAGATACCTAAAAGGCACTCCTAACCTAGGTCTTTGGTATCCCAAGAACACTGGATTTGATCTAATTGGCTACTCAGACTCAGACTATGCTGGATGCAAGATTGACAGAAAGAGTACTACTGGTAGCTGTCAATTTCTTGGTGGAAGATTGGTCTCATGGTTTAGCAAGAAGCAGCATTCAGTTTCTACCTCAACTGCAGAAGCTGAGTATATTGCTGCAGGCAGTTGCTGTGCACAAATTCTATGGATGAAGAATCAACTTCTGGATTATGGTCTAGTGTTAAGTGAAATTCCAATCTACTGTGACAACACTAGTGCCATAGCCATTTCAGACAATCCAGTAAAACACTCTAGGACAAAGCACATTGATATAAGACATCACTTTATCAGAGACCATGTTGAACAAGGAACTGTGAAGCTGATCTATGTCCCAACTGACAAGCAACTTGCTGACATCTTCACTAAGCCATTGGATGAAGCAACCTTCAATAGGATGGTAAGTGAATTGGGAATGCTGAACCTGGTATGTTGATTTACTCAGTTTTCTATAATTCCAAATTCTCTAATGAAGCTCATGACAGCAACTTCAAACCTGCTGTCAAGAGAAGTTACTGTCTACTTGGTCTATGTCTGTTATGTGACAGCATGTGTTGATTTGACTTTTCATATCAGTATTTTGTGCCAGTTTCATACTTTTAAACCGTGTATGACATTAATGTGGTTACTTGTTAAGTTTAAGAGATAAAAATATGTTCCATTGGACTTTCACACCTTTTTGCATTAATCTGTAGGATTAAAGGAGGACACGACCATTAATTACTTCTGTGGTAGTTGTATGGGTACTCTAACTGTTGACCATTAGACGTTAATCCTTAGACGGTTTTGCCTATAAATTAACCTTAGGTTTCACCAGTCTGCTCTCAGTTTTAAAGTAAATAATGGAAAACAAAGTAGGAATTGAAGTAGGGCTAAAACGGTGCGATAGTGAACCCGACAGTGAAGAGATTGATGAGCTCTTCGAGATGCTGTTGGACGCCATCGATGAGATAGATGAAGAAAAGAAACAGGAAGAGGAGGCCAAGGCTCAAGAAGAAGAGAAGGAGCTTCAGGCACTTCTTGAAAAAGAAGGTCGCTCTGAAGAAGAGATTAAGGAAGAGCTTTTAGGACTAGTTGATAAGATCATAGAATAATGTACTCCATGTTCTTTTTTTTAATGATTTTATCAATAATAATAATAAAAGTTCTTCTTCTTGTGTTTATGATTTGTCTGTGTTAATTGCTTAATATCTGTGTTCAAAAGATTACATTGCTAAATCCATAATGTGTCAATATTAAGTTAAGTGTATGAATAAAGCATTCTAATAAGTTCATGACAGATCCAATTCTCAATCAAAGTTACTGTCGTTAAGAAGAATACTGTCGTGTGTTTCTTGACAGCAGGGAAAGACTTTCTGTCAAGACTTGTAAAGGATACTGTCATTCATATGCTTAACGGTGACAGCAAGTTTTTGCGCAATAGTTGCTGTCGCGCAAAACCTATTGTCACCACCTCTTATTACTGACAGATTGTTTCTAGCGCATAGGTTACTGTCAACAATACGGGCAGTAACTCACGTGTTTAAGAGTGGGTTAAGACACGTTCCTGAAATCCACTTTTTATGCACAAAACGTTTGAGATACCCCTATTTATTCCCCAGTTACTCAGACATATCTTACTCTTTCTCATCAAACTCAAGACAAAACAACTTTCTTCCAGCAAAAAGCAACTCTCTTACATTCTTCTTTTCTTGAACTCTCAATGGCCCCCAAACAGACTCTCTCTCAAACAAACTTTGCTGGCATCTTTTCCCCAAATGATGTTGGTGAAGGCTTCAAAGGACTCGTGTTTTTCTTGAACAAGTCCTATCTCGGTTATGCCATCAACTCAACCCCCATTCTAGACTTAGACAGACTTGAGGCGTTTTGGCAAACTGATGTTGCTCAAACTGAGGGTGAGAACCCGGGTATTCAATTCACAATCTTTGGGCAACAATACACTCTTACAGCTGAGGTCATCAACACTGCTCTTGGAATTACCCTTGAAGCAAGACAACAATTTACTGAACTTGCAAATGATGACACTCTCAAGAAGCTCTTCTTGAAGATTGGGTATGCATGCCCTATTCTCGAAGAGGGGACTACCAAGTGGTATCCAACTGGTGAAATGGATAGAAAGCATCTGAGAAAGGAGTGGAGAATGATATTTGATGTGATGGTCAAGGTGTTCTCTACCAAGTCCACAGGCTGGAATGGAATACCCTCCTACATCAAGAAACTGACACATTCTCTTGTCCATGGATACAAGGTGAATGTTGGAGCTCTCCTCATGGCACACCTCCAAGCTGCCATAGGTAAGAAGGTATCAACCTACCCTCGCTTTCTTATGATGTGCATTAATTCATTCTGTGATTTTAATGATGTTGCTCCTCGTTTAGAGGCTTGCTCAGTTTTGAAAAAGAACACACACACACACTGTTATCATCACAAGATCTCAATGCACACATTCCACTCTGTTTCACTCAGGACATGGTTGATCAAGTGTCCAACCTTGATTATCCATTACCTTCTGGTTATGATTCCTTTACTCTTGTGAATGAAACTGAATTAGACCCAAATTCAGTTAACCTACATTCAACACCATACACTCAGCCTAGGCCCTCTAGACTTCCCAAAGCCCAAAGAGAAGCCTTGCAAGAATCCAGAAAAAGGTCCTTAGAAGCTGATGTTGGTGGTAGCTCTGTTAGTCAAGAGGGAGACACTGCACCTAGTGCAGCAAATAAGGAAGGTAGTCAAACAGAACCCACAGTGGTTCCCCCTGAGCCTAAGAAGAAGAGAGCTAGGAGGACCAAAACCACTGTTAACCAAGCTGCAGTTTCTCAACAAACTGTAGTTACTGAAAGGGACTCAAACACCTCCCTAGATGTGCCTTCTCATCAAGGTATATCTATTGAAATTGGCCTGTCTCCCAAGGCACCCTGTACAGAGTCTGCACAAACTCATGGTTCACAACCTGAGAAACCCCCACTTGAAGAAACACACAGTGAGTTAGGGCAGAGTGATGATTTCTCTACTCCTATTGATGGTTCACATGTTTCATCTGTGAATCATCCCCCACTCTCTGCTACACTTTCACCTTCTTCCTTCCCTACACATTCCTTTGTTTCTTCTCCACAACCTAGAGAAGGGGACAGTCCCAACCCTTTAGGTTTTGATCATCCATCTCCAATCATGGATGAGCCCACATCTAGTGGTCCACAAGAACCCATTTCTCAAAGTGAGATGGACACCACTCCTCCAAACACTGAGCTAGGGCAAAGTGGAATTTTGTCAGAAAATGAAACAGCCAACACTTTGTCTGAACTCCAAGGAGCATCTTACCTTTAGGAAGATGTTGTCACAGCCTCTGTTGCTGTCAAAGACACTGGCAATATTGCTGTCCTGGACAAAGCTGCTGTCATGGGTGGAGAGAAAGATACTGTCACTGCATAACCTACTGTCACTCCACCTCCCAAAGTTGCTGTCATGCCAGAACCTGTTGTCCAGACTCCAACTGACAGTAACATTCCTTCCACAGATGCTGTCCAGTCCTCTCAGCCTGATTTTGATGCTGTAATCATTGAGGATGCCTCTGATGATGATCTACCTCTTGCCAAACTCTTAAAGGTACATTCTAAATCTACTCCTTCCATGCATGTTAGTACTGCTCATACCCATGCATCTAGGTTGAGTGAGGGTGTGCAAAAGAAAAGAGAGATAAAATAAAAGAGAGGTGAGCATAAAAATGAGAGGCAGCCAAATGAGCTGGCAAAAAGAGTGGGACTTGAGCATGTCCAGAGAGATACTGAGGGAACCCACACTATTCAGGCATTAGGCCTTGAGAGTCAATCTGTGAGGGGTGATGAGATCACTCAAAAACACCCTGAGAGTGTGAGAACCCCCATAGCCTCCAAGCCCCTTTCTTTTCCTTCCCCTCCAAGAAGGTTAAGGTATGGTGGCCCCTCTGCTACTTATGGTAACAGGATTGCAGCTCTGGAAGGACATTGTGCTACATTGAACTCCACAATGGACTCTCTCTCTCAACTGGTGGTTGATGGTTTTGCTGCTACTCAGCTCTCCATCCAGTTCCTCACTGACCTAGTAGCTGCCAACTCAACTAAGGGGGAGAAGGGAGCAAGATCAGAATCATTGCCTATTCAGGAATCAGGTGGAACTCAAGGGGAGCCTATAACTGTGAAGACCAAAGGGGGAGCTAAAAGGAAAGCAATGTCAAAGGGGGAGCAAGTCAAACCAAGCAGTGGACAACCAAAGGATAAAGGTGAAGAGCTTGCTGAAGTTGACTTGGATGGAGAAAGAGTACTGATGTCTAAACCAACTCAAGATGCAATGCAAAGAAGACCTGCATCTAGACATCCAATTCTACCTCCTGTGATAATCAAAGAGCCAACTCCAGCATCTCAAGAATCTGCTCTACAAAGAAGATGGAGAGAAATGGAGGAACAGAATAAGTCTGGGAAAGGTAAAGGGAAACTGCCTGAATCCATCCATAAAGGAAATACTTGGTCCAATGGTACTGAGTATGATCAAGAAGAAGCCAATACTCTAATAGTGGATTACAGGGAGAGTACATTACACAATCATGACAGTGAATTTAGCAGTTTGGTGGAAGAAGCAATGAATGCTCCAAGCAACCGTCCAACCAACACCACAAAACTGTTAAAGGATCAAATCACCAGTGTCAGTGTAATGGTTAATGATGAGAAAAGATGGGCTCTAAGTATCTATTTCACTTCTGGCATATCTTATTTCATCACAATGCAGTTATTGTAGAGTCTGCCAGCAAAGGTGTTGTGTGCTTTGAAGGGAAAGATCAGGGCAACTCAAACACCATTCAATGAAATATTGGATATGCAAATCCAGAACCTGCTCACACAAAAGCTACCTGAAGTCTACACAAATCCACCAAGTGTTTTCTACAGATCTGTAACTAAGGATGGCACAAGAAGGAACAACTTCATGAATTTGGTCGGCACATCCAGAATGGAAACCAAGTCAATTCTGAAAGTGTTAGATGGAATACTCAGTTCAAATGCCAATCCAGGAAGAGTTTATGCTGTTCAAGAGATCTACAAAATGCTGGTGTTGAGAGACAAGGCACTGGGAGCTAGAGTGAAGGAACTAATCTCTAGAGCCAATGCTAAAAGAAATGATCAAGGTGGAAGCTGTCTCTATGACATTCCTCCTCAGGATGATGATGATGATGATGATGATGATGAGGTTGGAGGAGGTGAAGCTTCTGGAAATGCTGGAAATGCTGGTAGAAGTAATTCTGGGAATACTGGTATTCAATCTCAGAATGAAGGCAATGAAGAAACTCCTAGTCAAGAAAAGAAAGATGCTGGTGCAACAGATGAAGAGGAGCCAAGAATACTGGAAGCTTTGGAGGCAAGCATTCTTAGATGTGCTATTGATTGCATAAATGCAGAAAAAGATGCTGTCACCAAAGGTACTGTCGACAAGAATACTGTCATAGAAGATGCTGTCATGGAAGATACTGTTGACAAAGGTACTGTCAAGAAAGGTTCTGTCAAGGATGAAGCCAAAGCTACTGTCAAGCCCATAAGACTGAAAGCCAAAGCAAGAGCATGGTTTTCTAGACAGAAACCTGAAGGAAAGCACAAGTACTCAGGAAAGGAAAAGACCACTGGATTTGGCAGGAATCTTAAAAAGCCAATTCAATCAATACCTCCCAACAGTCTTAAGATACAACAGATGCAATCTAGAGAAATCAAGAGTGTTGAGGTCAAGATGGATGCAAATCAAGAGGTCACTGGGTACATTCTATGGTGGGAAGAATCAAGATCTACCAAGGTTGATAAGGATTTCAATCTGGTCTCCACATCAACCAGTGGTAGGACATCAACCTTAGATAAAAGAAGAATTGACTTCTTCTACCTGGAAAGAATGGTAGAGTTGCTGGAGAGCTATGAAAATGTTTCAGAGTCTGTTATGGAACATATTCTGAAATATCAAGCTGATAGGGATGCTGAATTCTATCAGAAATTTGGCTACAACTTTGCAGATTTTGATGATGCTGATATTTCAACTGATTTACCAGCTTCTCCTATACCATATCACTGGTACTATGAGTTTGATGATTCACCCACAGAAGAAAGGAAAACCCAACCCACAGAGGAAGGGCAACCCAAGCCAAGCAAAAGACCTGACTCTTCTCAATACGCTCAATATCAGTCAGAACTTGATAAGAAGGAAGCTGAACTCCTGGAAAGATGCAAGATTGCCAACAAGGCAGAAAGTGAAGCTCTAAATTATCAAACATGTATGCTGGAAAATCCCTTAAGAATCAAGCATCTAAAAGAAGAAATCTATGTTTGCAGCTTGCACAAGCTAAAAACAGCTATTCTGAAGGATTTACAGTATATGGTTGCTGGATCAATTCATCCCCTGGAGCAGATCTGTTCTGACAAGATAGAGGAATTATTGGAAAGGAGAAAAGGAGAAGATTCAAAGCTGGACAAGCAAAGGAGGATGTCTCTCAATGCTTATCGAGGAAGTAGATTCAAGCTCATTCATGAAGAACTCCACTTCAGAAGCTATCCATTTGATCAAGAGCAATGGTTGAATCTCAGGGATGCTAGTTCTCTTATTTCTCCTACTATCAAGAAGATCATTGAAGAAATAGAAGATGCTGCAGTCACACCTGCTGAAATCTCTCTTGTAGAAGGTCTAAGAAGCAGCTTGGTAGAAGCTCTCAGAAAAGAGGAAGTAACGAGACAGAAGAGGAAATCTCAAGCTAAGTAAACATTCTAAATCCATTCTGATCTTGTTAGTTAAGTTGTCAGCATATATTGTAAATTTGTTGTTATTGTCCATAAAAACAAATTGGGGGCGATTGTTGGGATTTATGGGTGATAGCATAGGAACAACTTAACTTTGTATATACTTAATTTTTTAATTAAGTAGAACATACTGTCACAGCCAAAGTATGTTCTTGTAATCAGTATGCAATGTTAGTTTAATTGTGTAATTTGGAAGAAGTTCACTTTCTGTGTTCAAGTCTAAAAGAACGCATATTAGATGACAGCATGAATAAAGGTTACTGTCATAAGAATTGACAGTAAGATTACAAGAAGACAGAATGTTGCAAGTCAAGACAGCATATTCACTCTGACAGCAACATTGGCGGAAGACTACGCGACAGCAACTTTAGCCCTCGACAGCAAGTTTGGAAACCTCGACAACACACTATGCGGGGAACTCTTACTGTCACCAAAAGCACATTCCTGTGACAGCAAGCTCTGCGGCAAAAGTACATGTCTCGAGAAAGATCCTTGTTCTAGGTATCTTTCTCAGTCAAACCCCGTGACAGTTTCAATGTTCAAGAAACAGGCGTGTTGCAGTATCCCTAAGCTGCACCAAGTCTGCAAGACTACGACAGAAGCTTCAAGCACTGCAAACAAAAGCGAATCAATTCAAGAGCAAGGTCAAGTCTCTATTTGCTGAATTGTTTTATCTAGAAATAGAATGAATCTAGGTTGCTTTCTTTGTAATGTATATCTGACATTGTTAGCAATTTAGGAAAGTCACATGGGTAGACACTTTGTAAGAAGCTGCCACTTGATAATGACAGCAGCTTCACAGACCCGTGTTGATAGTGATAGGATTAGTTTTATACTTAGACTATCAATTCATTCTAGGAATGTAACGAAGACAAGCAAGTGTCTTGAAGAAGATCGAAGCTCAAGAATTCTCTCTTGAGGTTGTAGCAACACTTTTCAAAATAAATTAAACATTTATTTTGTGAATCCTGTTTTCTCTATTATACTGTTTGTGAATGCATACATATTATTGATAACATTAAATCTTAGTTTTAGTTGTTGAAACTGAGATTGAATTTTATCAGTATTGCATTCATCCCCCCCCCCCTTCTGCAATACACAAAGACCAACAGGTTTCAAGACTAAAAGGAAAATCAGTCATTGAGACAAAATGGGTCTTCAGGAACAAACTGGATGAAAATGGTATGGTGACAAGAAACAAAGCAAGGCTAGTAGCAAAAGGTTATTGTCAACAGGAAGGAATAGATTATGATGAGACTTTTGCACATATTGCCAGACTTGAAGCAATAAGGATCTTTCTAGCTTTTGTTGCACACTATAACTTCAAGGTGTTCCAAATGGATGTCAAAAGTGTCTTTCTTAATGGAGAGATAGAGGACGAAGTGTATGTTGAAGAGCCACTTGTATTTGAGGATGCTGAGTTATGTAACTTTGTATACAAACTGTTCAAGGCACTTTATGGATTAAAGCAAGCTCCCAGAGCTTGGTATGATACACTCTCTACCTTTCTATTGGAAAATCAGTTTACTAGAGGTGTAGTAGATAAAACTCTGTTCTACAAGCATCATGGCAAGGACATCATTATGGTTCAAATCTATGTTGATGACATTATTTTTGGATCTACAAATGAGAAGCTGTGTGAAAAGTTTTCATCTCTAATGAGAAACAAGTATGAGATGAGCATGATGGGAGAACTGTCATTTTTCCTTGGTCTACAATTTCTTCAACAAGATGATGGAATCTTCATATGTCTAGCCAAATATGTCAAAGAACTTCTCAAAAAGTTCAACTTAGAAGATTCATCACCTGCCAAGACACCCATCTCCACATCAACTAATCTGGATCTTGACCCCAAGGGAAAGAAAGTGGACTCTAGTTCTTACAGAGGCATGGTGGGATCTCTTCTCTATTTAACTGCTAGCAGACCATGCATAATATTTGCTACATGTCTCTGTGCAAGATTTCAAGCTGATCTAAAGGAGTCACACTTGGTTGCTATCAAGAGAATTTTTAGGTATCTAAAGGGCACTCCTAATCTAGGCCTTCGGTATCCTAAAAATACTGGATTTGAGCTAGTTGGGTACTCTGACTCAGATTATGCTGGATGTAGAATTGACAGAAAAAGCACAACAGGTAGCTGTCAATTTCTTGGCGGAAGATTGGTGTCATGGTTTAGCAAAAAGCAACATTCAGTCTCTACATCAACTGCAGAAGCTGAATATATTGCAGCTGGAAGTTGCTGTGCACAAATTCTGTGGATGAAGAATCAGCTGTTGGATTATGGACTAGTGTTGAACAACATTCCTATATTATGTGACAACACTAGTGCCATAGCCATCTCAGACAATCCTGTTCAACACTATAGGACAAAGCATATTGATATCAGTCATCATTGCATAAGAGAGCATGTTGAAAGAGGAACTGTGAAACTGATATATGTCCCAACAGAAAAGCAACTTGCAGATATCTTTACTAAACCATTGGATGAAGCCACCTTTAACAGGTTGGTAAGTGAATTGGGAATGCTTAATCTGGTATGTTAACTTACTAGTTTTTACATTTTCAAATTCTGCATGTAGCTCGTGACAGTATCCTCTAAGGTGCTGTCATGAGAAGTTACTGTCCACATAGTCTCTATTCTTTTTTATAGCATGTTTTCTATGATTTTGCTAAAATCGAATTTTGTGCTAGTCTATTTGTTAATAGTTAGACTTTGTGTGTCATTGACTTGAAAAGTTTTCAAATTTTGAGAAATTGGTTACTTGGGTTAATTGTTGGATTAGTGGAGGACGTAAATCTTAATTGCTATATGTGGTAGTTGTTGCCCAGTAAATAACAATTGTAGAAGGGGGGTTGAATACAATTGTATAAGATTCTCGACTTAATAAATTATGTATCACAAATATGAAAGAATAATAACAGCTTTATTAAATCTGATATAAAACTGTTACAAACTCTCTCAATAAATTATGATGTTCTTGAGAGCTTCTAGGTTACAAAAATACTCGTGTATATGATCGATATAAATCGAAACCTAAACCGTGTTTATATACTACACAGCTTCTCTATCAATTACAAGATAAGTCCTAATCAATTACAGAGATTGAAACCTATCCTAAATTGACAGCTTCATACCTATAAATAAGGAACCGACAAAATAAACTTCCTTATTTAACTAGACTCCAAATATAACTCGAAGTAGGAATCCTGATCAGCTTCCAGTCATGATGATCAATCCTGATCACAGTCCTGATATAAATCCTGATGATAATCCTGATACTGACGCTTGAGCAAATATTGATGACCATGCAATACTGATGACGTCAGCAATCCTGATCAGTTGAGTCTAGATCCTGACGATCATTGAATCCTGATCTAACAATCTCCCCCAATCTCATACTTTGTAAAATAAAGTATAGATTCCTAGATTCAATGATGTCAAAAACTTATTTACAAAATGTACAAGTATTTACAACAGTAACTTATCTGTTTAAATTCTTTGATAGAACAGATTCATCTTCAAGAAGTTGGATAACAAATTTTCTTCTTTTTCTTCAAGAATTTGAATCAGTCTTTCCTTAAGATTTCTGAGTTCTTCATCTTCCTCATTAATCTGGTAGATAGCTACTCTAAGATTTTGAATTGAACTTCTTGGTAGACTATGATCTTCAACTAGGAGATAAGCAATTTCCTTCCCATCAGGATTAAGAATCAGTTGCTTCATGCCAAAAGACATTTCTTTAACAGCAGTGCCTCTTTGCATTTCCACATCTTGACCCTTTAGATTTATGTACGTGGGAGTATAATTACCATTGTAATTCTTTCCTTCATGAAATCTTCTCCTTATTGTTGACAGAATCATATCTGACCATTCCTTGCACACTTTATTCTTCCATTTTAACAGATAATGAACATATTTCAGTTCCTTTGTAGTTTTCACCAGCAGATCTTGAATGGATAGAATCTTCACACTACCATCTCTCATAAAATACAGAAGCTTCTCTTTCTTTTCAATACCATCATGACAATCTATAACTATGTCAACAACTAATAAATTGTTCAGGTGTTCAGAAGTTAAAATACCTCCAATTTCAGTTAAGGCATAAGGATCAACATGAGGCATATTCAAAAATTCAGCATCCCTGTGTCCAATACCTCCTCTTGAGTTGTTTGTCATTTGCCTTAGATTTGAGAACATCTGTAACCAGAGTGCTTTTGATCTAAATGAATCAAAAAAATCAGCAACACTGGAAGCACTTGTTATAACTCCACCATTCTGAAAATTGATAGGTTTATTACACCTAAGTGTGCCTATGTGTTTCCACTTCTTGTCTTTTTCTTTCTCAAAAGCATAGCTTCTTTCTAACTGAGGTTCTTGTCTGCTTGGATTTCTCCACAACCTTCTATTTGAGAGTTTAAGCCTTTGTACATAGAGATTGAAATCTCTATTTGTTGTTCTTGTGATTTCTCTTCTTCTGGCTTCTTCTTCTTCATCCACTTCAAGACTATGAGAATCAACCACAGTAGACAGTATTAACAAATCAACCTCTTGTAGAATTTCAGATTCATCAGGATCTTGAACAGTGTCAGGATTAGAATCTTCAATTTGAGTTGTATTACTGAGAGTTGATTATCTTGATCTTCTCCTCAATTCAGGTTCTTCTTCAACAATTCCATCATCACCAAAAGTAGACCTGTCAGGAACTACTAGAATTTGAGTAGGTTCAGGAATTTCTTCTATTCTTAAACCTCTAGACCTTGTTTGTCCAGGCATTGATTGATTTGATGAGCTTCTTCTACCTCTTCTAGCACTTCTCCTACCTTTGCCTCCTCTTCCTCTAGTAGGAGCAGGGTTATTAAAACTCTCCATCATTTTTCTCTGTTGATTTAAGAATTCTTCTTGTGAGAGATCAGGATATTTTTCACTTGCTGTAGAGAGTGCTTTCCTTGCAAACAATTGTTGAACTCTCTTATCAGTGTGATAAAGAGTAACAACATTACCATCTCTTGTTTTGAACTTCTGGAATAAGTTAGCAGCATCTTCAGGATTTGCAATTAGAACATCTTCATCACCTTCAGGAATTGTAGAGAGTGTATGTCCATGACCAGGCTTCAGGATTTGATCAGCCATCAGGATTTGATCACCTATCAGGATTTGCTCTTCCGTCAGGATCTGAGATTTCACCAGAGTCCTTACTGTCTTAACTCCAGAATCAGAAACATGAGTTGACTGCGTTGTTTGACTTTGAGAAGTTTGAATTGTAGACTTCACAACAGCAGCATCAGAGGTTTCTTCTTGTAATATCATATCATCACCATCATTTCCAGTATGATCATCATCATTGTCCTTTCTCAATACTAGATTAGGTGTACATTTTGTCTGAATTACCTTCTCCCCCTTTTTGACATCAGTATTTGATAATAAATTCAAAATTAAGGCAAGATAGGTTTGAATATCAGTTACCTTTGTATCAAGAGAATCAATTCTACTGTTGATGAAAGACTGTTCATTAATGATTGACTTAACTTGGGATTCTACTACCCTGAGTTGAAGAGCAGTAGGCACCTTTGTAAAGTTCTGAGAAATATCAGTCCTCACTCTTTCAGTTGTTTCCTTGACAAAATCAATTTCATGCTTGAGGCTTTTGGATAAAAGAGTTGTAGCCTTCAAATGATTCTTCAAATCTTCATTCTCAATCAACTTAGCAGCATTAAAAGCATGATCTAAAGCATATGGATAGCTAATAGAGTCATCAGACCTGTACCATTCATTGTTCCATTGATGCAATCTCAGCTGCTCAGCAGGATCAATCTCAGAAGGACCAGAAAAGTCTCGTCGAAGATCCTTTCATGTAGTAGTCTTGCCAGTCTTGAATGTACTTGAAGAACCAAAGTTGGTTCCAAGACTAGATTTAATAGCTGTGGTAAGCTGATCCTTCTCTTCATTATTATCATCATCACTATTAGCAGCATCAGAATCATGAGTAACATCAGGATCAGGAATAGCAATACCTTTAAGTTTGTCCTGTGATGCTGTGATAGAATCTGTCATTGGTCTTGAGCTAAATGGTTGTATCAGGATTGGCTCAGCATCAGGAGCACCACTAGTGTAATATCCGTGAAATTATTATTTGATTAAATGATATATTTAATATAAAAATATTTATTGTGGAGTATTGGAATATTATTAAATGATAATTATTGTGTGATTATGTGCTAAATGGTGAGTCGAAAGCCCCTTTCAAATATTTCGTCATTTGGAATTTTCTTCAAATATGAGCCTCGTTTTGATAATTCAAGGGCCCCATTGGAATTTGGTACATTAATTAATATCTCTTCGTCTTTCGTATTCGAATCATTATCGGGAGAGATATTCGTATCATTTCATTCCTACCTATTTGATTCTGCAAGAATAATTCGTTTTGTTCAAAAAGGGAAAAATTGTTCCGAACCCTAATTGCTTAAGGGGACGGATATATCGTTTTATATCAATATTACCTTTGTTATAGCCCCAGTATTCTTGAGCATTAGTTATATAATGATATGTATTGATTTGGATAATTATCAACCCTTGTAGATAATTATCTTCTCGTAAAACGTATTTTTAACCTAATTAGGGTTTTTAAACGATCCAGTGGATCTATAACGATCCAAAAGTGTTCCTTGGGGTATTATTTTTACAAAAATATAAAAAGACGAATCGAACCTTATAACCTTCATAATCTGCATTGCGTATAATCAAAAAGTAAAAAATTCCCGAAATGTGTTCTTCGTGTTCTTGAATATTCAATCCATTCGTTCAAGGTGTTATTGATTTCAGAAATCAAAGCTCTTGATCTCTAGTTTCAGAATCTTCCAACCTCATCATCATCTGGTAATTTTTCGATTTATTATAAATTTTTCAATATTCGAATTAAATTAGGGTTCTTGATTAATTTGGGGATTTTTATTCTGTTGATTCTCCGTTCAATTGGTTGCTTCTAACATGTTCCTAGGGTTCTAATTAGCAAGAATCCATGATTTAATTTCGTGTTTAAGTTCAATTTAGTCGGGTTTGATTTTCGGGTTTTCGACCTGAAATCTTCTTTTACTTCGTTCATTCTTTCTGTTGATCTGACATTAGTTATGATATGGGGCTTTGATCGTATGAGTCATAAGCTTCATTTTGGTATATTAATCTTTGAGTTTCATGTAGAATTAAAGTAGATCGGGTTTTCGGCCGAAGTCGTCGCCAACGAATTCTTTGAACGAATTCTGGGCTCGATTCCGGCATGGGACGTATGTGATTGTGTGTGGGATTTGTTTGTCTTGAAAAAGCGAACAAAAGCCCTCTGGAATTATTTGTGTTTGGACGGAATCGAAGAATTCCGGCCGCCGGACACCTGCCGGATTCTGGAAAACCCAGAATCCGGTGGGTTGTTCTTGGTGACCCAGAATTGTTCTTCCCGACCCGTTTACCCGAAGTTTGACCCTGTTTCAATCTTGAAAACCCTAATTCATTTTCTGAAAACAGTTTTTGGAATTTTATTTTTAAATTTAATTCGAAAATAGTTTAAAAACTTTAAAAAATCATATTTTTATTTTAAAAATATATTTTAATATCAGAAAAATTCTGGAAAATTATATTTATTATTTTAAATCCGAAAATTGATTAAACTTAATTATTTTAATTATTTTTAATTAATAATTAATTTATTAATTAATTGGTTATTTCTTTTAATCAATTAATTCTTAAAAATCAATTATTAATTAGATTTAATTAATTTAAAATTCAGTTTAATTATTTTCAAGCCTATTTATTTATTTAAAAATAGTTTGAGCATTTGAAAAGTGTCAATTAATTTTATTAATTGATTTATTTGCATTTAAATGTTTATATTGGATTTAAAAATCCGAGTTTTGATTTAAAAATTAAACGTGACTTATCTAAAATTCAAATAAGTTTCGTATGATGTTTTAAAAATATTTATAAGTGCTATATGGTTCATATTAATTGTATGTTGTGTTTTATAGTCTGTATATGCCTGTACTAGGGCAAATATCTGAGTTTTAAATATCGTAAATCATTCCGGACGTCCGATACGTAACCGGTTACTTGTTTAAATGTGATTATTGATTGAATAAGTGTCGAGAGTAGAACGAGAATAGTTAGACTTATTGTGATGAGTTGTTTAATTATAGAATCGAGTTCCCGGAGCAAGGGAAAGGGAAAGGTAGAGTGAGCAGAGTCGATCCGACAGCAGCGTAGACCAGGCAAGTATCTGTGCCTTTACTTGTGATAAAATTTATTATTGTCTTGATTACTTGCATACCGTTATCCCCAGAATAATTCAGATTATCAATCTTTTAACCGCATTTGGACAACTGATTCCATTTCCTTAGAGATTCTTGATTCTTTGATTTGATCTGCATCGGAAACCCTTATTTCCAACTCACTTGATTATTGTTTACCACCATTTGATTATTGATTATCATCCTTTGATTATTATTGACAACCATTGATCATTTGACTTCCATCGTTGACTATTGATTACGGTCATCGATTATCGATTACCAATATTGATCTCCTTATTGAATGAGTACACTGTACCGTTGAAATTACTTCATGATTGTTTCTCGATCTTCATTTGATACTGAGCAGTTGAAGCTCTTTTCCAATTACTATACATTGAGTTATCTTATTGAGCATGTTATTGTTTATACCCTATGATAGATTTGGCATGTTTTTAAAATGGACCAGTAATTGGTCGGACCATATTTATGGTTGGAATAACTTAAGGCCCAGTTTGGCCTAGGATCCAGTAGAGGACTATGATGTGAGCTAGTCCGGGGTTGATGCGTGGCTGGCCAGCAGCACAACCTTTGATTTGAATAAAATGTATAAGCCAAATTCTAATTCTTTTTCTTCAATTGTTATTGATACAAAGCATGTGTTAGCTAAATATTGTTGATTCTGATATCATAAATTCATATCCTTACAACTGTGATAGAAATGATTCATTGATGTTTGCTTAGCAATTTTGGCTCACTCTTGCTTGTTTTTTTCTAACCCTATTCCAGTGAAGCGAGAGTATGAGTCAGCATAGCGTGACCGATAGTTCACCAGCAGCCAGGAGAGCCCCTCGAGTCATTGTCATTGGTAGGGTAGTTGTTGTTTTGCTTTTCTAGATTAGATGTCTAGATTTGAACTTTAGTTGTGATTTAATAACTCTGATAAAACTGGTATTGTATTAATAAAAGATTGTAGTAGCTTGTGTTCATTGCCATAATCTGGATGCGGTCTTGGTCAAGGGGTATTTGTGTCTTTATATATATTATGCATGTGTTAAAGAGTATTCCGTTGGTCGGATGACTCCTCAAATCTGTACCCCGGGTTTGGAGGGCGTCACAACTAGCGTCAAGAGCAACACCATCAGGATTTGATTGGCATGCATCAGTATTTGCTACCAATGGTTCTTATGGAGCCTGAGGTTCAGAAGCTGCTTTAACACTTTGAGTTAAAGGTTCTTGTGGACTTCCCTCATTGACAGTGTCCTCGACCAATCTTTCATCTGCACCAGAAACTGTAGCTGTATTGCCTGCATCCTCACTTTGAGAGGATGGTTCTTGTGTAGCAGGAATGTGAATGTCTGCATTCTCCCTTTGAGAAAATGGTTCTTGTGTGACCATCCCTTCAACTATGCCTTCACCCAAACTTTGATTGAGTGGTTCTTGTGTGGCTGGATCATGAGTAGCTGCTGAACCACTTTGAGGTTCAGGTTCTTGTGGGCTTGATCCCTTCAGTTTCTTTTGTCTCTTGAAAACTATCTCTTCTGCTTTCTTCTTATTCTGCAATGGAGGTGTAAATCCAAGTTTGGAAGCAGTCTCAGCAACCTTCTCCCATGAAATTTCTATAATCTTCTTGGATGGAGAGGCTGGAGAATCAGAGATTGAGACAATTTTGTGTGATGCATCAGGATCACCAACGTTAGGATTTGCTTGAGCATCAGGATTTGACTGCTCATCAGGAATTGAGATATCTTGTCTATCAGTATCCTATTTCTGTTCCAAAGGAATATGATACCTGCTCTTTGATAATTTTCTTTTCTTCTGTGGCTTAGAAGATGGTGCCACAGCTTCAATAGCAGTATCAACAACTTCCTTGTTCATCTTTATCTTAGAGGATATTGGCATATCATCCTCAGAATCAGTCTCATCCCTCATAATCAACTTTCTTTTAACCTCAACAACCTTCTCAGTCCTACCAGCTGTCTTCTGTACCAGGGCCCCTTGTACACCCCCTTTTAACTTCTTTTGAGTGAGTGGTGTAGAGGAAAAATCCTGTGAACCTGATTGTCTTCCAGACACATCAGTTCTAGCTGATTTATTAGATTTTACAACTAAAGTCTTTTGAGAGACAATAGAGGTGGTTGTTGATTGTTGTTGGGATTTATGGGTGATAGCATAGGAACAACTTAACTTTGTATATACTTAATTTTTTAATTAAGTAGAACATACTGTCACAGCCAAAGTATGTTCTTGTAATCAGTATGCAATGTTAGTTTAATTGTGTAATTTGGAAGAAGTTCACTTTCTGTGTTCAAGCCTCAAAGAACGCATATTGGATGACAGCATGAATAAAGGTTACTGTCATAAGAATTGACAGTAAGATTACAAGAAGACAGAATGTTGCAAGTCAAGACAGCATATTCACTCTGACAACAACATTGGCGGAAGACTACGCGACAACAACTTTAGCCCTCGACAGCAAGTTTGGAAACCTCGACAGCACACTATGCGGGGAACTCTTACTGTCACCAAAAGCACATTCCTGTGACAGCAAGCTCTGCGGCAAAAGTAACTGTCTCGAGAAAGATCCTTGTTCTAGGTATCTTTCTCAGTCAAATCCCGTGACAGTTTCAATGTTCAAGAAACAGGCGTGTTGCAGTATCCCTAAGCTGCACCAAGTCTGCAAGACTACGACAGAAGCTTCAAGCACTGCAAACAAAAGCGAATCAATTCAAGAGCAAGGTCAAGTCTCTATTTGCTGAATTGTTTTAGCTAGAAATAGAATGAATCTAGGTTGCTTTCTTTGTAATGTATATCTGACATTGTTAGCAATTTAGGAAAGTCACATGGGTAGACACTTTGTAAGAAGCTGCCATTTGATAATGACAGCAGCTTCACAGACCCGTGTTGATAGTGATAGGATTAGTTTTATACTTAGACTATCAATTCATTCTAGGAATGTAACGAAGACAAGCAAGTGTCTTGGAGAAGAACGAAGCTCAAGAATTCTCTCTTGAGGTTGTAGCAACACTTTGCAAAATAAATAAAACATTTATTTTGTGAATCCTGTCTTCTCTATTATACTGTTTGTGAATGCATACATATTATTGATAACATTAAATCTTTGTTTTAGTTGTTGAAACTGAGATTGAATTTTATCAGTATTGCATTCATCCCCCCCCCCCCTTCTGCAATACACAAGGACCAACAACTGGTATCAGAGCTATCAGATTAACATACATATCTGAGATCCCGACGACAATGCAGAAATCAAACAGTATCAAGATCCCATCTTTTGATAAAGAGAACTACAGCATTTGGAAAAGAAAAATCTTGTTGTTTATCAAAGCTGCGAATCCACTATACCCAGGTATACTCGAGAATGGTCCTTTCATACCAAGGAAGGAAATTGAAGCCACAACAGTAAATGGTGAAATCATTCCTGCACATTGGGTTCCCAAAGATCCCTCGGAATTTTTGGAAACTGAGAAGGAGAAAATGGTGCTAGATGATCACTTGCAACTCATCTTGCTCGATTCTCTCACGTTGGATAAAGCCATGTGTGGAAGTGTGATAAGCTGCACATCAGCCAAGGAGATGTGGATCAGGCTAGCCTTACTCTGTGAAGGAAGTGAAGAAGTTAAAGGCAACCAAAGGCAAATACTTATATCTCAATATGAGGCATTCATGGCCAAGCCTGGTGAAGACTTAACCTCCATGTTTGAAAGGTTCAGTAAGCTCTTAACTGAACTGCAGATACATGGCAAGTACTATGACAGAAAAGAATTGAATGTCAAGTTCTTGCTTACACTGCCTGATCATCTTGAACACAAGACAACAGCCATACGAGAAGGAAGAGATCTCAACAATATAACCTTTGAGACACTTTATGGCATTCTGAAATCTTATGAACTTGAACTCTTTCAAAAGAGAGCCATACAAAGTGGAACAAGGAACAAGATGGCTAACATGTCAAGTGCCCTAGTAGCACAAGTGCCAAGAATCACACAACCTAGTGAAGCACTACAAATCACTCAACCAACCCCTGTACAATCCTTGAAGATAGAAGAGGTTGTTGAAGATGATGAGAAAGTAGTACTACAGCTCAAGGATATGGAAGATGAAGACTTCTACACTATGGAGGAACTGGAAAGCATGGGCAATCCTACTATGGCTTACATGGCCAAAAAGTTCAAGAACTTTAGGTTCAAGAAGGATAGGTCATTCAGGCCCCAATGCCAAGCATCCAAGTTCACCAAGGGAAGCTCATCAAAGGCTGTTGTGGGAAGCTCATACAAAGGAGGATACAAGACTGGATTTGTGGATAGATCTAAATTCAAGTGTTACAACTGTGGTGAACCTGGTCATTTTGCTACTGAGTGCAAAAGACCCAAACAGGTTCAGAGATTTGAGAAAGGAACTGGTGGATACTCTAAGAAGAATCAAGGTAGAGCCTATGTGGCTGAAGGAAAGTGTTGGGATGAGTCTGATGATGAAGATGAAGAAGAATATGTCAACCTAGCTCTCATGGCTAGCACTGATGAAGTAACATCAACATCTTCAAGTCAGGTACCTTCACTTGTCTTACTTGATATGTCCATTGATGAGTATAAGAAAACCATTAAAGACTTAAGTGCTGAAATGTTCAATGTCTATACTAGCTTATCTGCTGCCAATGAGGAGATCACTAGGTTGAGTAAGCTAAATGAAACACTAAAGTTTGAAAATGAATCTCTTTTTCTCAAAACCAATTCACTAGACTCTTTAGCTCAGGAGAATGCTAAGCTTAAAAATGAATTGAAATGTGCTAAAGAGGTTGAGGAATTCCTGAGAAATGAGATTGCTGAAAATGAATTTAAAATCAAGGCTTATAAAAACTCATCAAAGATAGTTCAGGATTACAATGATAAGCATACAGAAAATCAGTCAGTTGGTATAGGTTTTTCATATGGTAGAAGACCTGAAAAGGAAACTGTGATTCAAGATTGTTCTGGAAATGCTGCTGTCAAACCCACCATTCTCAAGAAAGTTAAAACTCCCATTTTCAAAGCTGCAGAAATTGAGTTTGATGAAGAAGCCATGCTCATCAAACAAGAAATTCTTGATGAGGATGAAGGTGTTGACAGCACATTCAAGGATGGAAAGGATACTGTCACAATCCCCAAGACAGCAAACTTACCAAGCAATCAGACAGTAAGTTCAAAAGATGTCGTCACAGTTGGCAAGACAGAATCTTCCAAAGATACTGTAAAGAATGGTTCCAAGACAGTAACTTTAAAACCTTCTGTCAAGACAGTAGGAATAAAAGATACTGTCAAGGAAAGTTCGACAGCAACTTCTGAACATACTGTCAATCCAGTAACTCCCAAGTCTAAGAATAGGAATGGAAAGGTAGGAGTCAACAAAGGAAATGGATACACTAATTTTGGAGGTGCTTCTAGGAAACTATGCAATAACTGTGGATCTACTCATCACTTAACACATGTTTGTAAGAAACCAATTGAGGATAAGGTCAATGCAACTGAACTCAATGGTAACTTACACAGAACCCCCCTTATGCATAGAACTATGAGTGTCTGTAATAACATTGAATGTATGCCATGCAAAATTACTGCCTACAGAGTTTATGTTATGGAACACAGGATTATTGAAGAAAGTGTTAATGTCACATTTGATGAAACCAAGTTTCCAGGACTGCATGAAGAAGGAAAGATGCAGACATTCAGATTTGAGAATCAACGATACTTGGAAGCTGAGGAAATTGTGGATGAAGAACCTAGCTTCACTCAAATTGTTGAAGTTGATAAAGATACTGTCAATACCACTACTGTCAACCAAACTCCAGCTCAGTCACAGACCATAACCTCTAACATTCATGACAGTGGTGACTCTGGAGACAATGAAGAACATGGTGAAGACAATGGGATTGGTGATCATTCAACTCAACAAACTGAAGCAAATGTTCCTGTACAGTCAAGTAGCTTGCCCAGAATCACCAAATGGAACAAGGATCACTCAAGTGACCTCATCATTGGTGACCCTAATTCTGGAGTGAGGACAAGGAACAAAGTCTCTGCTGACAGCATGTTTTCATGCTTCCTGTCTCAAATGGAACCCAAGACAACTGATGAAGCATTGTTGGATTCTGACTGGGTGATAGCCATGCAAGAAGAGCTAAATCAGTTTGAAAGGAACAATGTATGGAAGCTAGTTCCAAGACCTAAGGGAAAGTCAGTCATTGAGACCAAATGGGTTTTCAGAAACAAGCTTGATGAAAATGGATCAGTGACAAGAAACAAAGCAAGGTTAGTAGCTAAGGGTTACTGTCAACAGGAGGGAATAGATTATGATGAGACATTTGCACCTGTTGCAAGACTTGAAGCTATAAGAATCTTTCTAGCCTATGCTGCACACTGCAACTTCAAAGTATTTCAGATGGATGTCAAAAGTGCCTTCCTAAATGGAGAATTGGAAGAAGAAGTGTATGTTGAACAGCCACCAGGGTTTGAGGATGCTGAAGTGTATGATTTTGTATACAAACTTTTCAAAGCTTTGTATGGACTAAAGCAAGCACCCAGGGCTTGGTATGACACACTCTCCACTTTTCTCTTGGACAATCAGTTTACTAGAGGAGTTGTGGACAAGACACTTTTCTACAAACACCATGGCAAGGACATCATTCTGGTACAAATCTATGTGGATGATATCATTTTTGGTTCAACAAATGAGAGGATGTGTGAGAAGTTTTCCTCTCTCATGAGTAACAAATATGAGATGAGTATGATGAGAGAATTGTCATTCTTTCTGGGATTACAAATTCTTCAACAATCTGATGGAATCTTCATTTGTCAAGCTAAATACATCAAGGAACTTCTCAGAAAGTTCAACTTGGAAGATTCATCACCTGCAAAGACACCAATGTCCACCTCAACCAGTCTGGATCTTGATCCTAAAGGGAAGAAAGTTGACTCAAGCACCTATAGAGGCATGGTAGGATCTCTCCTATACCTAACTGCTAGCAGACCTGACATCATGTTTGCTACATGTCTCTATGCAAGGTTTCAGAGTGATCCAAAGGAGTCTCACTTAGTAGCCATCAAGAGAATCTTTAGATACCTAAAAGGCACTCCTAACCTAGGTCTTTGGTATCCCAAGAACACTGGATTTGATCTAATTGGCTACTCAGACTCAGACTATGCTGGATGCAAGATTGACTGAAAGAGTACTACTGGTAGCTGTCAATTTCTTGGTGGAAGATTGGTCTCATGGTTTAGCAAGAAGCAGCATTCAGTTTCTACCTCAACTGCAGAAGCTGAGTATATTGCTGCAGGCAGTTGCTGTGCACAAATTCTATGGATAAAGAATCAACTTCTGGATTATGGTCTAGTGTTAAGTGAAATTCCAATCTACTGTGACAACACTAGTGCCATAGCCATTTCAGACAATCCAGTTCAACACTCTAGGACAAAGCACATTGATATAAGACATCACTTTATCAGAGAGCATGTTGAACAAGGAACTGTGAAGTTGATCTATGTCCCAACTGACAAGCAACTTGCTGACATCTTCACTAAGCCATTGGATGAAGCAACCTTCAACAGGTTGGTAAGTGAATTGGGAATGCTGAACCTGGTATGTTGATTTACTCAGTTTTCTATAATTCCAAATTCTCTAATGAAACTCATGACAACAACTTCAAACCTGCTGTCAAGAGAAGTTACTGTCTACTTGGTCTATGTCTGTTATGTGACAGCATATGTTGATTTGACTTTTCATGTCAGTATTTTTTGCCAGTCTCATACTTTTAGATCGTGTATGACATTAATGTGGTTACTTGTTAAGTTTGAGAGATAAAAATCTGTTCCATTGGACTTTCACACCGTTTTGCATTAATCTGTAGGATTAAAGGAGGACACGACCATTAATTACTTTTGTGGTAGTTGTATGGGTACTCTAACTGTTGACCATTAGACTTTAATCCTTAGAAGGTTTTGCCTATAAATTGACCTTAGGTTTCACCAGTCTGCTCTCAGTTTTAAAGTAAATAATGGAAAACAAAGTAGGAATTGAAGTAGGGCTAAAACAGTGCGATAGTGAACCCGACAGTGAAGAGATTGATGAACTCTTCGAGATGCTGTTGGACGGCATGGATGAGATCGAAGAGGAAAAGAAACAGGAAGAGGAGGCCAAGGCTCAGGAAGAAGAGAAGGAGCTTCAGGCACTTCTTGAAAAAGAAGGTCGCTCTGAAGAAGAGATTAAGGAAGAGCTTTTAGGACTAGTTGATAAGATCATAGAATAATGTACTCCATGTTCTATTTTTAATGATTTTATCAATAATAGTAATAAAAGTTCTTCTTCTTGTGTTTATGATTTGTCTGTGTTAATTGCTTAATATCTGTGTTCAAAAGATTACATTGCTAAATCCATAATGTGTCAATATTAAGTTAAGTGTATGAATAAAGCATTCTAATAAGTTCATGACAGATCCAATTCTCAATCAAAGTTACTGTCGTTAAGAAGAATACTGTCGTGTGTTTCTTGACAGCAACCTTCTTGACATCAGGGAAAGACTTTCTGTCAAGACTTGTAAAGAATACTGTCATTCATATGCTTAACGGTGACAGCAAGTTTTTGCGTAATAGTTGATGTCGCGCAAAACCTACTGTCACCACCTCTTATTACTGACAGATTGTTTCTAGCGCACAGGTTACTGTCAACAATAGTGGACCGTTGAAATTGGATATTCATCCCACGTTGGTCAGTGAATAACGGGCAGTAACTGACGTGTTATAAGAGTGGGTTAAGACACGTTCTTTAATTCCACTTTTTGTGCACAACGTTTGCGATACCTCTATTTATTCCCCAGTTACTCAGACATATCACTCTCATCGAACTCAAGGCAATATATTTTTCTTCAAGCAAAAAGCCTCTTTCTTACTTTCTTCTTTTCTTGAAATCTCCATGGCATCCAAACAGACTCTCTCTCAAACAAACTTTGCTGGCATCTTTTCCCCAAATGATGCTGGTGAAGGCTTCAAAGGACTCGTGTTTTTCTTGAACAAGTCCTATCTCGGTTATGCCATCACCTCAACCCACATTCTAGACTTAGACCGAATTGAGACGTTTTGGCAAACTGCTGTTGCTCAAACTGAGGGTGAGAACCCGGGTATTCAATTCACAATCTCTGGGCAAGAATACACTCTTACAGCTGAGGTCATCAACACTGCTCTTGGAATTACCCTGGAAGCAAGACAACAATTTACTGAACTTGCAAATGATGACACTCTCAAGAAGCTCTTCTTGAAGATTGGGTATGCAGGCCCTATTCTCGAAGAGGGGACTACCAAGTGGTATCCAACTGGTGAAATGGATAGAAAGCATCTGAGAAAGGAGTGGAGCATGATATTTGATGTGATGGTCAAGGTGTTCTCTACCAAGTCCACAGGCTGGAATGGAATACCCTCCTACATCAAGAAACTGACACATTCTCTTGTCCATGGATACAAGGTGAATGTTGGAGCTCTCCTCATGGCACACCTCCAAGCTGCCATAGGTAAGAAGGTATCAATCTACCCTCGCTTTCTTCTGATGTGCATTAATTCATTCTGTGATTTTAATGATGCTGCTCCTCGTTTAGAGGCTTGCTCAGTTTTGAAAAAGAACACACACACACTGTTATCATCACAAGATCTCAATGCACACATTCCACTCTGTTTCACTCAGCACATGGTTGATCAAGTGTCCAACCTTGATTATCCATTACCTTCTGGTTATGATTCCTTTACTCTTGTGAATGAAACTGAATTAGACCCAAATTCAGTTAACCCACATTCCACACCATACACTCAGCCTAGGCCCTCTAGACTTACCAAAGCCCAAAGAGAAGCCTTGCAAGAATCCAGAAAAAGGTCCTTAGAAGCTGATGTTGGTGGTAGCTCTGTTAGTCAAGAGGGAGACACTGCACCTAGTGCAGCAAATAAGGAAGGTAGTCAAACAGAACCCACAGTGGTTCCCCCTGAGCCTAAGAAGAAGAGAGCTAGGAGGACCAAAACCACTGTTACCCAAGCTGCAGTTTCTCAAAAAACTGTAGTTACTGAAAGGGACTCAAACACCTCCCTAGATGTGCCTTCTCATCAAGGTATATCTATTGAAATTGGCATGTCTCCCAAGGCACCCTGTACAGAGTCTGCACAAACTCATGGTTCACAACCTGAGAAACCCTCACTTGAAGAAACACACAGTGAGTTAGGGCACAGTGAGGATTTCTCTACTCCAATTGATGGTTCACATGTTTCATCTGTGAATCAGCCCCCACTCTCTGCTACACTTTCACCTTCTTCCTTCCCTACACATTCCTTTGTTTCTTCTCCACAACCTAGAGAAGGGGACAGTCCCAACCCTTCAGGTTTTGATCATCCATCTCCAATCATGGATGAGCCCCCATCTAGTGGTCCACAAGAACCCATTTCTCAAAGTGCGATGGACACCACTCCTCCAAACACCGAGCTAGGGCAAAGTGGAATTTTGTCAGAAAATGAAACAGCCAACACTTTGTCTGAACTCCAAGGAGCATCTTACCTTCAGGAAGATGCTGTCACAGCCTCTGTTGCTGTCAAAGACACTGGCAATGTTGTTGTCCTGGACACAGCTGCTGTCATGGGTGGAGAGAAAGATACTGTCACTACAGGATCTACTGTCACTCCACCTCCCAAAGTTGCTGTCATGCCAGAACCTGCTGTCCAGACTCCAACTGACAGTAACATTCCTGCCACAGATGCTGTCTAGTCCTCTCAGCCTGATTTTGAAGCTGTAATCATTGAGGATGCCTCTGATGATGATCTCCTTCTTGCCAAACTCTTAAAGGTACATTCTAAATCTACTCCTTCCATGCATGTTAGTACTGCTCATACCCATGCATCTAGGTTGAGTGAGGGTGTGCAAAAGAAAAGAGAGATAAAAGAAAAGAGAGGTGAGCATAAAAATGAGAGGCAGCCATATGTGCTGGCAAAAGGAGAGGGACTTGAGCATGTCCAGAGAGACTTTGAGGGAGCCCACACTATTCAGGCATTAGGCCTTGAGAGTCAATCTGTGAGGGGTGATGAGATCACTCAAAAACACTCTGAGAGTATGAGAACCCCCATAGCCTCCAAGCCCCTTTCTTTTCCTTCCCCTCCAAGAAGGTTAAGGTCTGGTGGCCCCTCTGCTACTTTTGGTAACAGGATTGCAGCTCTGGAAGGACAGTGTGCTACTTTAAACTCCAAGATGGACTCTCTCTCTCAACTGATGATTGATGGTTTTGCTGTTACTCAGCTCTCTATCCAGTTCCTCACGGACCTAGTAGCTGCCAACTCAACTAAGAGGGAGAAGGTAGCAAGATCAGAATCAATATCTATTCAGGAATCAGGTGGAACTCAGGGGGAGCCAGTAGCTGTGAAGACCAAAGGGGGAGCTAAGGGGAAAGCAATATCTAAGGGGGAGCAGGTCAAACCAAGCAGTGGACAACCAAAGGATAAAGCTGAAGAGCTTGTTGAAGTTGACTTGGATGGAGAAAGAGTACTGATGTCTAAAGCAACTCAAAATGCAATGCAAAGAAGACCTGCATCTAGACATCCAATTCTACCTCCTGTGATAATCAGAGAGCCAACTCCAGCAACTCAAGAATCTGCTCTACAAAGAAGATGGAGAGAAATGGAGGAACAGAATAAGTCTGGGAAAGGTAAAGGGAAACTGCATGAATCCATCCATAAAGTAAATACTTGGTCCATTGGTACTGATTATGATCAAGAAAAAGCCAATACTCTAATGGTGGATTACAGGGAGAGTACATTACACAATCATGACAGTGAATTTAGCAGTTTGGTGGAAGAAGCAATGAATGCTCCAAGCAACCGTCCAACCAATACCCCAAAACTGTTAAAGGATCAAATCACCAGTGTCAGTGTAATGGTTAATGATGAGAAAAGATGGGCTGTAAGTATCTATTTCACTTCTGGCATATCTTATTTCATCACAATGCAGTTATTACAGAGTCTGCCAGCAAAGGTGTTGTGTGCTTTGAAGGGAAAGATCAGGGCAACTCAAACACCATTCAATGAAATATTGGATATGCAAATCCAGAACCTGCTCACACAAAAGCTACCTGAAGTCTACACAAATCCACCAAGTGTTTTCTACAGATCTGTAACTAAGGATGGCACAAGAAGGAACAGCTTCATGAATTTGGTCGGCACATCCAGAATGGAAACCAAGTCAATTCTGAAAGTGTTAGATGGAATACTCAGTTCAAATGCCAATCCAGGAAGAGTTTATGATGTTCAAGAGATCTACAAAATGCTGGTGTTGAGAGACAAGGCACTGGGAGCTAGAGTGAAGGAACTAATCTCTAGAGCCAATGCTAAAAGAAATGATCAAGGTGGAAGCTGTCTCTATGACATTCCTCCTCAGGATGATGATGATGATGAGGTTGGAGGATGTGAAGCTTCTGGAAATGCTGGAAATGTTGGTGGAAGTAATTCTGGGAATACTGGTATTCAATCTCAGAATGAAGGCAATGAAGAAACTCCTAGTCAAGAAAAGAAAGATGCTAGTGCAACAGATGAAGAGGAGCCAAGAATACTGGAAGCTTTGGAGGCAAGCGTTCTTAGATGTGCTATTGATTGCATAAATGCAGAAAAAGATGCTGTCACCAAAGGTACTGTCGACAAGAATACTGTCATAAAAGATGCTGTCATGGAAGATACTGTCGACAAAGGTACTGTCAAGAAAGGTTCTGTCAAGGATGAAGCCAAAGCTACTGTCAAGCCCATAAGACTGAAAGCCAAAGCAAGAGCATGGTTTTCTAGACAGAAACCTGAAGGAAAGCACAAGTACTCAGGAAAGGAAAAGGCCACTGGATTTGGCAGGAATCTTAAAAAGCCAATTCAATCAATACCTCCCAACAGTCTTAAGATACAACAGATGCAATCTAGATAAATCAAGAGTGTTGAGGTCAAGATGGATGCAAATCAAGAGGTCATTGAGTACATTCTGTGGTGGGAAGAATCAAGATCTACCAAGGTTGATAAGGATTTCAATCTGGTCTCCACATCAACCAGTGGTAGGACATCAACCTTAGATAAAAGAAGAATTGACTTCTTCTACCTGGAAAGAATGGTAGAGTTGCTGGAGAGCTATGAAAATGTTCTAGAGTCTGTTATGGAACATATTCTGAAATATCAAGCTGATAGGGATGCTGAATTCTATCAGAAATTTGGCTACAACTTTGCAGATTTTGATGATGTTGATATTTCAACTGATTTACCAGCTTCTCCTATACCATATCACTGGTACTATGAGTTTGATGACTCACCCACAGAAGAAAGGAAAACCCAACCCACAGAGGAAGGGCAACCCAAGCCAAGCAAAAGACCTGACTCTTCTCAATACGCTCAATATCAGTCAGAACTTGATAAGAAGGAAGCTGAACTCCTGGAAAGATGCAAGACTGCCAACAAGGCAGAAAGTGAAGCTCCAAATTATCAAACATGTATGCTGGAAAATCCCTTAAGAATCAAGCATCTAAAAGAAGAAATCTATGTTTGCAGCTTGCACAAGCTAAAAACAACTATTCTGAAGGATTTACAGTATATGGTTGCTGGATCAATTCATCCCCTGGAGCAGATCTGTTCTGACAAGATAGAGGAATTATTGGAAAGGAGAAAAGGAGAAGATTCGAAGCTGGACAAGCAAAGGAGGATGCTCTCAATGCTTATCGAGGAAGTAGATTCAAGCTCATTCATGAAGAACTCCACTTCAGAAGCTATCCATTTGATCAAGAGCAATGGTTGAATCTCAGGGATGCTAGTTCTCTTATTTCTCCTACTATCAAGAAGATCATTGAAGAAATAGAAGATGCTGCAGTCACACCTGCTGAAATCTCTCTTGTAGAAGGTCTAAGAAGCAGCTTGGTAGAAGCTCTCAGAAGAGAGGAAGTAACAAGACAGAAGAGGAAATCTCAAGCTAAGTAAACATTCTAAATCCATTCTGATCTTGTTAGTTAAGTTGTCAGCATATATTGTAAATTTGTTGTTATTGTCCATAAAAACAAATTGGGGGAGATTGTTGGGATTTATGGGTGATAGCATAGGAACAACTTAACTTTGTATATACTTAATTTTTTAATTAAGTAGAACATACTGTCACAGCCAAAGTATGTTCTTGTAATCAGTATGCAATGTTAGTTTAATTGTGTAATTTGGAAGAAGTTCACTTTCTGTGTTCAAGCCTCAAAGTATGTAAGACCCGTGTTGATAGTGATAGGATTAGGTTTATACTTAGACTATCAATTCATTCTAGGAATGTAACGAAGACAAGCAAGTGTCTTGGAGAAGAACGAAGCTCAAGAATTCTCTCTTGAGGTTGTAGCAACACTTTGCAAAATAAATAAAACATTTATTTTGTGAATCATGTCTTCTCTATTATACTGTTTGTGAATGCATACATATTATTGATAACATTAAATCTTTGTTTTAGTTGTTGAAACTGAGATTGAATTTTATCAGTATTGCATTCATCCCCCCCCCCCCCCTTCTGCAATACACAAGGACCAACAATTGTTTTGACTATTTGGGAGGAATGCTAGGGTCAGGAACAAGGTGTGTTTGGCCTTGCCCCATAGCATCAGAAACTGATCCATAAAGAGTAGGCATTTTCTCTTTAAAGAAAAGCCTGACCTCATCAGGAATAAAGGCATTGCCTGAAAAACCATTTGCCTTATCACTATTGACAAAGGACTTCAAATTATTCTCTGTAATTCTACAAATTGGTAGAATCACATCATCTTCAAAAACAACATCAAGACAGAAGTGATTAAAGATTAGCTGAAAAAATCTAAGGAAACAGAAATAACCTAACTTATCTGACTTCCTATCACTTAAAGCTTTTAAAATTAAACTACCATAATCAAACACTTGAGAATAGATAAGAGAGTACCCAATCTTTAGTGATCCTGATGGTAGAGCATCAAAATTCGATGTCTTATTCAGGAAGCATCGGCTGATAGTATCAAAGAAAAAGTTCCATTCCTTCTTAAGCTTCGTCCTGAAGAGGTTGCCATACCTCTTTACTTCTCCATTGTAGCCCAATTTTGTAACAAACTCAAAGAGAGTCGAGTCTGAAACATTTTCAGGAATAGCATCACCAACAACTGGCAAATGTATTGCTTCCTCCACAATTGCAGGAGTCACATAGTAAGTAACTCCATCATATTCAAAACTCATCATAATTGAGCCAGAATGCCCTTTGTCAAAAGTAAATGTGTTCCACACCTACATAACTGACTTAAAAGAAACACTTGCAGGTTCTGTTAAAGCAAACTTCAATGGGCTTGAAGCTAGAAAATCATGTACTATGTGAAACTCAGAAGGCAAATCCTGATGATCTAAAATGGCTACAAAATTATTAGTGGCAAAAGTAACACCACTAATTACAGTCTGTTTGTTCATTAATTATGAAGACGCCATTAAAACAGTATAGAAAACTTGAGAATTGAGATTTAAAAAATTAGGGTTCTTGAGCAAAGAGAGAGAAAGAAGATGAAAAACTGATGATGAGAGAGTAATCAGGAATTTAGAAAAACAAAAGTATTTTGTTAAAACAAAATATTACTCTCAATGACAGGTGGCAAAATATGATTTGTGCAAAAATGATTAGTGGACAAATTACGTGCGTAATTAAACATAACTACACCGCTTTTTATGTGTATCTATATGTATATATCTATCAGTGTGACACACACGCACATACAGTTGTCCAATTAAAAATCAAACGTTTCTCATCAGTAACTGACGAAAAATCAGGCACAAATTAAGCAATGAAATACTGACATGTACATCAGGATTTACCAGTTGACTTACTGTCAGGATTGTGTCCTATCAGGATTTGATCAAAATTACATACCTTGCAGAATGACCATCAGGATTTGATAGTCATCGGGATTTCCTCTCTGTAGCTTTCCTCAGAAATTCTCAAAGTTCATCATTCCAAGTTCATTCACCAATTTGTTGAAAGTAGCTTCAGGAAGTGGCTTGGTGAATATATCAGCTAGTTGTTGATCAGTAGGAACAAAATGAAGTTCAATTGTTCCTTCCAGAACATGTTCTCTTATGAAGTGATATCTAATACTGATGTGTTTAGTAAGAGAATGTTGAACTGGATTTCTTGTCATTGCAATAGCACTTTGGTTATCACAATAAATAGGGATTTTTGAATATGACAAGCCACAATCTAACAACTGATTTCTCATCCACATTATCTGAGCACAACAACTTCCTGTAGCAATGTACTCAGCTTCTGCAGTTGAAGTAGAGATAGACTTTTGCTTTTTACTAAACCATGACACTAGTCTACCACCCAAAAACTGACAACTTCCTGAAGTACTTTTCCTTTCTATTTTGCATCCTGCAAAATTAGCATCTGAATAACCACATAACCCAAAATCTGATTCCCTTGCATACCAAAGGCCAAGAGAAGGAGTGCCTTTGAGATATCTAAAGATTCTTTTGACTGCAATCAGATGAGGTTCCCTAGGTTTTGCTTGAAATCTTGCACACAGACAGGTTGCAAACATGATATCTGGTCTACTTGCAGTGAGATACAATAGAGAGCCAATCATTCCTATGTAGTGAGTTAAACTTGTAGACCAAGAAAGTAACACATTTCTCCCATCATGCTCATTTGGTATCTTGACTGCATAAGCTTAGAAAACTTTTCACACAACTTATTGTTTGTTGAACCAAAAATGATATCATCAACAAATATCTGAACTAAAAGCAAATCCTTACCATGATTCAAATAGAATAGAGTTTTATCAATGGTACCTCTTTTGAATCCACTATCTAGTAAGAATTGAGTTAGAGTTTCATACCATGCTCTTGGAGCTTGCTTTAGTCCATAAAGTGCCTTATCCAATCTATAGACATGATTTGGATACTTTGGATCAATGAAACCAGGAGGCTGTTCAACATATACTTCTTCCTCCAGTTCACCATTTAAGAAAGCACTTTTAACATCCATATGTTTAGATTTTTGACATGCATCACAGAGTCCATCAGGAGTATACAAAACTTTAGGCAATCCTCTAACCAGATCTTTCTTAACCAACTCATTAATGTTGCTGAAGTTGAGATGAGAAAGCTTCTTATGCCAATTCCAACTTTCATCTACTGATGCTTTACTGATGAGACAAGTATGAGAGCCATCAGTATTTGATTGAATGTTGGCTTCATAAATGTTACCATGCCTGTAGCCAGTCAATACTGTCTTTCCTGATTCTTTGCTGACTACTTCACAATGAGTGGAATAGAAGTGGACATGATAACCTCTGTCAGTGATTTGACTAATACTCAACAAGTTGTGTTTTAGTCCCTTCACTAGAGCTACTTTTTCAATGATGATATTTCCAATGATTATATTGCCATATCCCAAAGTTTGTCCAATGTTGCCATCTCCATAAGACACAGTTGGGCCAGCCTTTTCCTCATATTCTGATAACATGGCTTTGTTTCCAGTCATGTGCACAGAACATCCACTATCCATGACTAACACATTTTTCTTTTTACCCTGCAATCAGAATAACAAAACACTAGTTAGAATATTTAGGAACCCACACTTATTGGGTTCCTTTTCCATGCATTTGTCTAAATTTAGCAGCAGAAGACTTTTTGACTCTAGCAGTCCTGACAGGATTAAATCCATCAGGATTTGCTTTGTCAGTATCAGTATTAACAGATGCATGCTTCACATTCTTAATGTTACCAAAATTTGCACTTTTATTAAACTTGGGTAAAGGATCATAAAAGTTATAGTACAAACTATGGTATTCTTCACAAGTGTAAATAGAATATCATTTACTACCACAATGAAAATAGGACTTCTGTGGTTTATAAAATACTGATCTACTCCTAACATCAGACTTAGGAATTTCAGTAACTTTCTTTTTACTCTTCCTGCGATCAATAGCAAGATGATTAGAGTTTCCGCAGTTAAAGCAGCATTTTCTAGGTGCATTTGGGATAAACCTATAGTTATTCTCTTTATTAATCCCAACTTTACCATTCCTGTTTCTCTTGACAGTTGGTAAATTTTGTTTACCAATTGCATTACTAACTTTTTCCCTAAGTTGTTTCTGAGACAATAAACCTACATTTTTCTTTTCCGTTTTCTTTACAGGTTTAGACTTCACATTAGAGACTGAGTTATCAGAAGTAGATCCCTTTTCAAAAGTAGAATTGGGATCATTACCAAATACAAATTTAACAGGCTTAATCTTTGATTTGGTCTTGTCTATAACATGTCTATAGGTCATTGGTCTTACCGTCTCATCTATTACAACTTTCTTTTTCAACTTCTTATCCTCATCTGACTTATAACTTAGACACTCTTTCCAATTCTTAGAAGTATTTATTTCATGAAATTTCCTTCCAGAATCTGTCCAGGTTCTGATTTTCTCTTTAGCTTCCTCAAGTTCTTTTTCAAGAGCAGTACATTTAAATTTCATCTCTAAATACATGTGTTTAGCATTGTCACATTCTATCTGTACTTTTTGAATATGAGAAAATTCAGCTTCTAAATGCTCATTCCTTTTTCTAAGATCAGACATCTCAGATAAGATCCTAGTATTCTCAGCAGTTTGACTTCTAAAACTAATATGCAATGATTTTAGAAAACGTCTTAACTCAGAAGCATTATCAGTATCAAAATCAAAGACAGTATTTAGTACCTTATCATCAGGAATAGCAGTTTCATCAGTATTGGCCATTAGGGCATAATTGACCACCTCAGTTTCAGAGTCTGAGGAAGAGTCCATCAAATCCTTGCTTGAAGTGATGAGTGCTTTAGCCTTCTTGCACTCAGTTGCAAAGTGCCCCATTCCATTACACTTGTAGCATCTAACCTTTGACTTGTCAAATTTGCCACTTTTGTTGTCCTTCTTGTTATACTTGTCTTTGTCATCATTGAAGGTCTTTTTCTAGAAGTTGTCTTGTCTCCTAGCCTTTCTGAACTTCATCTTCTTGAATCCTCTAACTATCATAGCAACCATCTCTTCTATGTCTGAGTCAGAAGAATCATCATCAGTATTGGCATCAGGATTGCCATCAGTATCTGATGATGAGTCATCAGGATCTGACTCAACTATTCTTGATTTCCTCCTTGAGACCTCCACAGCTTTTCCTTTAGATTTAGCCTCCATTTTCAAGGCAATAGACTTTGCCTTGCTGCTTCTCTTATTCTTCCTTTGTTGAACCTCAAGATCATAGGTTCTCAGCATCCCATAAACTTCATCAAGAGACACAGTATTTAGATCATACTGATGTCTAATGATTGATGTTTGTGTATCCTATTCTTCTGGTAAAGCTCTCAGAACCTTGGTATTAGAATCTTCTGATACTTACTCTTTTCCAACTAGAGATAGATTATTCAGGAGTGTCAGGAATCTATCATACAGGTCAGTAAGGCTCTCATCAGGTCTAGCCTCAAATTGTTCATACTCTTGAATAAGTAGAGCCCTTCTGTTCTTCTTGACAGATGCAGATCCTTGGCATTGAGTTTCCAAAGTGTCCCACATTCTTTTGCAGACTTGCATGCAATCGCCCTGTTTGACATGACAGCATCAAGACTATTGTGAAGGATATTCTTTATCTTAGCATCTCTGAGAACGTCAACTTTCTCTTCTGGAGTCCAATCTGTTTTCACCTTGACCACGTAATGTTCAGGTACAGTATCTGTTTGTGGAATAAGTCTTGTAGGAATATATGGTCCATCACGAATCCTGTCCAAATAGTCATGATCCATAGCCTCCAGGTACATTAGCATCTTTACCTTCCATGTTGGATATTCAGATTTCTTCAGGATGGGAATTTTCATGCTTTCATATTTTTGTCGACATCTTAGATCGTATCTGATTCAAATTTAAATCAGTTTTCTCTGATATCAATTGTTGCCCAGTAAATAACAATTGTAGAAGGGGGGTTGAATACAATTGTATAAGATTCTCGACTTAATAAATTATGTATCACAAATATGAAAGAATAATAACAGCTTTATTAAATCTGATATAAAACTGTTACAAACTCTCTCAAGAAATTCTGATGTTCTTGAGAGCTTCTAGGTTACAAAAAATACTCGTGTATATAATCGATATAAATCAAAACCTAAACCGTGTTTATATATTACACAGCTTCTCTATCAATTATAAGATAAGTCCTAATCAATTATAGAGATTGAAACCTATCCTAAATTGACAGCTTCATACCTATAAATAAGGAACTGACAAAATAAACTTCCTTATTTAACTAGACTCCAAATATAACTCGAAGTAGGAATCCTGATCAGCTTCCAGTCCTGATGATCAATTCTGATCACAGTCCTGATATAAATTCTGATGATAATCCCGATACTGACGCTTGAGCAAATACTGATGACCATGCAATACTGATGATGTCAGCAATACTGATCAGTTGAGTCTAGATCCTGACGATCATTGAATCCTGATCTAACAGTAGTTGTATGGGTATTCCAAACTGTTGAATGTTTGCCTTACCATTTACCTAATATGCCCATAAAATGAACCCTAGGTCATATTAATTTTCACAATCAGAAAAAGGTAAAATGGAAAATAAAGTAGGAATCGAGTACATGCCTAAGATTCAGTGTGATTCTCCACACAAAAAAGTTGTGGAAACACTGTTCGATCAGTTGGATGACATCCTCGACGAGGAAGAAGAGAAAGAAGTTGTTGCCAAGGCCACTGAAGAGGCAAAGTGGCAAGTTCAAGAGAAAGAACTTCAAGTGCTCCTCAAGCAGGAAGGAAGCACTGAAGAAGGAACTCGTTCAAAAGTTTTAGGACTAGTTGATAAAATCATGAAATCATAATTTGTAATTTTCATTTGTTAAGATGATTTTATTAATAAAACTTGTTCTACTCTCTTCATGTTTCTTGATCTGTGTTTATTGAATGATTACTCTATTGTGCATGAATACAAATTATTAATTGAATTGAATATGTGTGAATGGTGATTCTTGAGTTAAGTAAATTAATGAAAAGATCTGTTAAAATCCTAGACAGTTATTGTTTTCCGCAAAAGTTACTGTCATCAAGAAAGGTAACTGTCATAGGATTTCATGACAGTTAGTTTCTCGACAGCAGTAAATAACATTCTGTCAAGAGTTTTAAAAGATACTGTCATTAAGGTACTTAACGATGACAATAAGTTTTTCGCGACTAAGCTACTGTCAAGACAAACCTATTGTCATCACACCAAATGTCACTAACAGTTTGTTTCAGCGCACAAGTTATTGTCAAAAGTAGTGGACCGTTACAATTGTTAATTCAACCTCCACATAGACAGAGAATAAGGGGAGTAACCCACATGGTGGAGTTATTGGGTAATAGCACGATTCCAATTATCCCCTTTTTCAGCATAACGCTTGAGATACTCTCTTTATTCAATAGTTAATCAGACAATATCAAACCTGACACAAAGCAACCACAAAGTAGAACAACTTTCTTCTCTACTTCTCTCTCTCTCTCTCTCTCTCTCTCTCTCTCTCTCTCTCTTTCTCTCTACCTATTCAACACATTTTCTCTCTTCTTTCTTATTCTAATTACCAACAATGGCACCTAAGCAATCAATTTCTCAGACTAACTTTGCTGGTATCTATTCTCCAAATGATACCGGTGAGGACTTCAAAGGACTTGTCTCTTTCTTGAATAAGTCCTATCTAGGGTATGCTATTACTTCAACGCCTATTCTAGACCTAGAAAGGATTGAAAACTTCTGAGAGTCAGCTGTTGCTCAGGGAGATGGAGACAATGCCTCCATAAAATTCAAAATCAAAGAGAACAGTTACACTCTCACTATTCAAGGCATCAATGCAGCTTTGGGAATTGTGCTTGAACCAGGAAAGACCTACACAGAGCTTGCAAGTGATGCGACCTTGAAGAAGCTCTTCTTGAAAATTGGGTATTCAGGACCCATTCTTGAAGAGGGTACAAGAAAGTGGTACCCATCTGGTGAAATGGACATAAAGTATTTAAGGAAGGAATGTAGCATGATTCTTGATGTTATGGTGAAGGTGTTCTCCACAAAGACCACTGGTTGGAATGGTATACCCACTTACATCAAGAAACTAACTCACTCTCTTGTCCATGGCTACAAGGTGGATGTTGGGAAGCTACTCATGGCACACCTCAAGGTTGCCATAGGTAAGAAGTTATCTCTCTATCCTCGCTTCTTAATGATGTGTCTTAATTGTTTGTGTGATTTTAATGAAGATGCTCCTCGCACAGAGGTTTGCAATGTTTTGAAAAGAAACACACACACTACTCTCACTTCACAGAATCTAAATGCACATATTCCACTTTGCTTCACCAAACATATGGTTGATCAAGTGCCTAACCTTGATTTTCCATTGCCCTCTGGGTATGAAACCTTCTCTCTTGAGGATGAGACTGGATTAGACCCAAATTCAATTAACTCACATTCGACACCATACATTCAGTCTAGGTTCTCTAGACTTCCCAAAGTACAGAGACAAGATTTGCAAAAATCCATAAAAAGACCCCTAAAAACTGGTGATGGTGGTAATATTGAAAGTTATGAAGGAGTTCCTACACCTAGTGCAGCAAATAAGGAAGGTAGTCAAACAGAACCCACAGTGGTTCCTCTTGTGCCTAAGAAAAAGAGAGCTAAGAGGACCAAAACCACTGTAAGCCACTCTGCAGTCTCCCAATAGACTGTAAAGGCAAATATAGCATCAAACACCTCCCTAGATGTTCCTTCTCAACAAGGGACATTTATTGAAACTGGCATGTCTCCCAGGGCACCCTATACAGAGTCTGCACAACCTCATGTTTCACTTCATGAGGAACCTCCACTTGTAGAAACACACATGGAGTCAGGGCACAGTGAGGATTTCACCTCAACAATTGATGTTTCACAAGTTCACTCTGTGGAGCAGCCAATATTCTCTTCTTCACCTTCACCTTCTTCCTTCCCTACTCATTCTTTTGTTTCTTCTCAACAACCTAGAGAGGGGGACAGTCCCAACCCTTCAGGTTTTGATCATCCATCTCCAATCATGGATGAGCCCCATGTAGTGGTCCACAAGAACCCATTTCTCAAAATGAGATGGACACCACTCCTCCAAACACTGAGCTAGAACAAGGTACAACTCTGCCAGAAAATGAAACAGTCAGTGCCTTGTTCAACCTCCAAGGAGCATCTTACCTTAGGGAAGATGTTGTCACAGCCTCAGTTGCTGTCAAAGACACTGTAAATTTTGTTGTCACAGACAAACCTACTGTCAAGGATGCAGTTAAAGTTGCTGCCATAACCCAACCTGTTGTCCAAGCTGCAGTGGAACCTACTATCACCCCTTCAGTTGACAGTAACATTTATGGAAAAGCTGTTGTCACCTCTACACAGCCTAACTATGATGAAGTTCTCATTGAGGATGCCTCTGATGATGATGTGCCACTCTCTCAACTTATCAATGTACATTCTAAACCATCTTTTTCAATGCATGTAAGTACTGCTCATACACATGCATCTAGGTTGAGTGAGGGAGTGCAAAAGAAAAGAGAGACAAAAGAAAAGAGAGCTGAGCCAAAAAAATGAGAGGCAGCCAAATGAGCTGGAAAAAGGAGAGGGACTTGAGCATGTCCAGAGTGAAATTGAGGGAGACCATACTCTTCAGGCACTAGGCCTTGAGAGTTCTTATGTGAGAAGTGATGAGATCACTCATAAAAACCATGAGAGTATGAGAAACCCCTCAGCCTCCATGCCCCACTCTTTTCCTTCCCCTCCTAGAAGGTTAAGAACTTGTGGTGTTTCTACTCAAGTTGTCCACAGACTGACAGCCCTGGAAAACAGATGCCTTTCAATGGAAACTAAGCTTGACAGACTGTCTACCCTGGTGGCTACTAGCTTTGCTGGTCTTCAACAGTCAATTCAGTTGTTATCTGCTAGCCTTGATGCTGCCAACTTACCTAAGGGGGAGAAAAGAGTAAGTTCAGAATCTGTCCAAGAGCAAGGTGGTGGAGCAAAAGAAGTGTCTGCATCTCAGGGGGAGCCTGCATCTCAGGGGGAGTCGGGAAGAAATGATGAGCAATTTGCAGAACAACAAGGAAGTGAAGCTGACAATCTATTTGAATATGAAATTGATGGGGAGAGAGTATTAATGTCTAAAGAAGTATTGGAGGAAATGCAAGGGAAATCAAAATCTAAAAGACCAATACTTCTTCCTGTATCAATAAAAGAGCCAACTCATCAGCCTCAGGAAACTGCTTTACAAAAGATATGGAGAGAAAAGGAGGAGCAGAATAAGTTGGGGAAAGGCAAAAGGAAATTGCCTGAATACTGCAATTCACCAACTATGTGGACTGAGGGAACTGAAATTGATCAGGAAGAGGCAAATACCCTAATGGTGGATTACAGGGAGAGCACACTGCACAATCAGGATGAACAACTCAACAGGATAATTGAGGAGATAATGAGGAAGCCAAGCTTAACCCTAACTCAAACCTCAACATTACTGATGAGCAAGATTGTAAGTGTATGTGTGAAGATCAATGAGGAAAGAAGATGGGCAATTGATGTGTACTTGGACACAAGAATTTCCATGTTCATCACAATGCAGTTTTTACAGAACCTTCAAGCAAGGGTATTGAGTGTGATGAAGGCCGCGATTATAGCAATCCACTCAACCTTCAATGAAATCTTACAAGTGCAAATCCAGAACCTTATCTCAGAGAAACTTCCAGAGGTGTACCTTAATCCATTTTGTGTCTGTTATGGAGCAGTCAAAAAGGATGGTGTCAAGAAGTGTGCATATCTAAATCTACAGGGCACATCAACAATGGAGACAAAGACAGTAATGAAGGTGCTAAACTTAATTCTCAACTCCAAAATCAACAAGGAGAGAGTTCAAGCTGTCAAAGCAATTCACAGACTACTGGCAAGGAGAAATAAAAAGATAAGCTCTAAAGTAAATGAGTTAATCTCTAAAGCCAATGCTAAAAGAACTGATCAAGGTGAAAGCTGTGCATTTGATGACTCTCTTGATGATGATGAGTTGGATGGAAGTGGAAGATCTGGAGTGGCTAAGAATGTTGGTGGAAGAACTGCTGGGAACACTGGAAATCAAGCCCAGGATACAAGCAAGGAAGTAGCTCCTGAACAAGGAAAGAAAGATGTTGGTGCTATAGAAGAAGAGGAGACTGAAACTCTTGAAGCTTTGGAGGCAAACATCTTAAGGTGTGTTATTGACAGTATAAATGCTGAAAAAGATGTTGTCACCAAAGAAGGTGTCAAGGAAGACAAAACTACTTTCAAGGAAGACACTGTCATGGAAGATGCTGTCAAGGATGAAACCAAGAAAGAAGTCATGCCTAAAAGGACAAAATCCTTAGCCAGAGCTTGGTTTTCTAGACAGGAACCTGAAACTGAGGAGACTACTAAAGCAAATAAAGGAAAAATAAAGTACTCATGGAAAGAGAAAGCTACAGGACTTGGCAGGAATCTGAAGAAGCCAATTCAAACAAAATCCTACAACACTTTTGAAGTAAAGTTGGATGACAACAATGAAGCAAGCCTGCATGTTCTCCAGTATGATCAATCCAGGTCAGTAAAGGTTGGAAATGACTTCACTATAGAACTTGTGTCATATGTGATAAATGAAAATCTGTCATACACAAAGAGGAAAGTCACAAGAAGAATTGATTATTTCTTCCTGGATAGAATGGTAAATCTAATGCAAGGTTATGACAATATACCTGATAAAGTCATGGAACATGTTCTGATATACAAAGCTGAAAGGGAAGAAGAATTTTATCAGAAACATGGGAATTTGACATTGCATGATGATGCTGATATTGCTAACCTATTGGAATACTCCGATGAAGAAATAGTTGACTATGAGGATGATTTCCCTGAAGAAGAAGTGCAAGCCATGCCTAGTCAAGAAAAATAAACTAAAGTTGTTCATGATGAGACTGTTGAGGAAATGGAAGCTGAACTCTTAAGCAAATACCAGAAAATGAACAAAGAGAGGAGTAAAGAACCCAACTTTCAATATTGTGTGCTAGAAAATACTTTGAGAATCAAGCATGGAAATGAAGAAATTTACTTGGATAGTTTCCACAAGCTCAGAACCAGTGTACTGAAAGAGTTGAACTACTCAGTGGTTGGATCAACTAACCATCTAGAGCTACTGTGTTCTTTTGAACTTGAAAAAATTATTTATAGAAGAAAAGGGGAAGATTCAAAGCTGGACAAGGCAAGAAGGACAACTCTCAATGCATTTCCTGGCAGGAGATTCAAACTTGATCAAGACACCTTAAAATTCAGAACCTATATCTTTGGTCAAGAGCAATGGATGGATCTCCAGGATGCTCAACAGGTCAGCTCCAAAGTAGCTCAAAAGTACATTGATGAAATTGAGGATGATGCAATTTCCCCAATAGAAATATCTTTGGTAGAAGGTCTCAAAAGATGTGTAACATAAGCTCTCAGAAGAGAGGAAGAAGGCAGGCAGAAAAAAAGATCTTAAGCTCAAACTAGGTAAATATTACATATTTGCTCAATTATTCAGGAGCACCTATGTTTGTAGTCATTCTGATCTTTGTTAGTTAAGTTGTCAGTATGTATAGTTTGTAAATTTGTAGTTATTATCCATAAAAACAAATTAGGGGAGATTGTTAGGATTTATGGGTGATAGCATAGAAGACAACTTAACTTTGTGTTTAGCAATACTTAATTTCATTAAGTAGAACATATTGTCACAGCCAGAGTATGTTCTTGTAGCCATTTAATTTGCCGTAATAAAATTGTTTGTAATTCTTGGAAGAAGTTCATTCACTTGTTCAAGCCTCAAGGAATACATCAGGATGACAACAAGAATAATTGTTACTGTCATAGCACTGACAGTAAGGTTACAAGAAGTCAACATGTTGCAAGTCGTGACAACATATTCACTCTGACAGCAACATTGGTGGAAGCCTTGAGACATCAACTCTCTATTCTCCTGACAGCAAGTTTGGAACTCCTGACGGCAACTATTACGGGGATTTCTTACTGTCACCAAAAGTGCATTCTTGTGACGGCAAGCTTGGAGTGCAGGACACTGTCTCAAAGGGATAAACTTTGAATTGGGGATCTACCCAGTCAAACATGTGACAGTTTGGATGTTCAAGAAATAGGCGTGCTGCAGTATCCCAACACTACATCAGGTCTGCAAAGACTACGACAGAAGCTTAAGGGATAACAAGACAAAGCTTACCAATTCAAGAGTATGACAAATCAACATCTACTGGAATTGTGTTAGCTAAATATAAAATGTATCTAGATTGCTTTTTCCGCATTGATAACTCTGATTGTATAGCAATTTAGGTAAGACACACGGGTAGGCAAATTGTAAGGAGCTGCCGCATGAAAATGACAGTAGCTCCACAAACCCGTGATGATAGAGATAGGAGTAGTATACTTAGACTATCTCTCATTCTATGTTGTGTATCTCTGAGAAATCGAAGCTTGAGAAAAATCCACTTTTTCTCAAGGTTGTAGCAACACTTTGCAAAATAAATAAAACATTTATTTTGTGAGAAATCTACTTGTGTTTGCATTTCTTCTACTGATAAACATTAATCTTAGTTTTAGTTGTTGAAATAGAGATTGAAATTTATCAGTATTGCATTCAACCCCCCTTCTGCAATACTCAAGGACCAACATCATCCCAACATTTTCCCTCTGCAATAAAAGCCCTGCCCTGCTGTTTCTTGAGTAGAGCTTCGTACTTTGCTTCAAGTTCCAAGTATGCTTTGTCCTTCTTGACTTGCTTGGGCTTCTTGCATTCTGCAGCAAAGTGCCCAAGTTCATTACAGTTGTAGAATCTTATCTTTGATCTATCCACACTTCCAGTTTTGTATCCACCCTTTGTAGCACCAACAATTCCTTTCCCTTTGTTGAAATTGTTTGAACCACTTGATCCACCAGCTCCACTAGAATTAAACTTAGATTTGAATGGTTGCTTTCTTTTAAATCTTATGTTAGGATACCTTCTAGCCATGTAAGCAAAAGATTTGTTCTCTATTTTGTCCAGTTCTTCTAAGCGGTAGAATTCATCTTCTTCGGGTAAGTCATAAGTGACTTGAGGTTCTTCAACAGTGTCCTCATCCTCCAGCTCTTCAATCTTGGTTTGACTAACTTTCATAGCTTCCATTCTTTGACTTAGATTGTCAGCAATAAGAGCACATGATGTGTTAACCATTATGCCTTGTTTTGCCTGAATGGATCTTTTCTGAAACAGCTGCAGCTCATATGTTTTCAGCACTCCATATAGCACATCAAAATCTATCTTGGGTAGATCTCTTTCCATGAGAGAAGAGATTCTTGGCTCCAAATGGCTTGGAAGAGTTAATAAGAACTTCATGTTAAGCTCTTCAGTTTCATAGTGTTTGTCATAAAGCTTAAGATCATTTATCAATCTGTTCTCTTTTGGCTGAGCCATGAAGGCTTCATACTGAGAAACAAGAATTTGTTTCTTGTTTTTCCTTACTTCAGTAGTGCCTTCACAAAGCACCTCTATGAGATTCCACATCTTCTTAGCACAACTAAAATGAGCAACAGTGCCATACATGCTAAGATCCATGGACTCACAAATGATGAGTTGAAGGTTTCCATCGAGAGCAACTTTCTCTTTTTCAGGTTCAGTGTATTTGGAAGGATCTTTAGGCTCATAATGTTTTGGTATTTTCTCAGTACTAACGGTTGTTTCAGGAATCTCAATTTGTGGAATGAAGGGACCATGTTTTAGAATGTCTAAATACACGGGGTTTGAAGCTTTGATGAACAACATCATCTTCTTTTTCCATAGGTTGTAATGTTCCTTGTCAAAGGGAGGAATCTTGATACTGTTTAGTTTCTGTGAACTCATTGTTGATCTTTTACTGTTTGTGTTTCAACAGCCTGCTCTGATACCATTTGTTAGTTATGAATATCACTAGTAAACTAGACAGAGGGGGGGTGAATGGATAGTTTGAAGATTTTTCGTTTCTTGAAGCTTAGATTTGTGTTTAATTGTATATGTATGAGAATGCGGAAATAAAATAAATAGAACACACAATCACTTTAATCTACTTTGTATAAAGTAAATCAAATAATACAGCTTCCAAAATTTCACAACTGAAATTCTAGCTTCTAAACAAGAATAGTGCTTTCTTATTTTCTTACAGAGAAAAGAGTGCTTGAATAATTCTATGTTGTATCTCTCTTACAGCTAACTATAGGGTGTGCACAATATATATATGACCTAAACAGACTGTTAGGTCCAAAGTATCGTAGAAGGGGGCGTTGAATACGATACTCACAAATTCTTTAATTTCGTTCGCGGATAAATCATTCAGTTCAACTACGAAATCAAATGCACCAAATCAAAACAAGAGTCGGGGAATATATCGTTTTATAAATATAATCCGCGAGGGGTGCTACAAATCTAATCCGTAGATTAGCTTCAATGAGTACAGGTTAACGTAATCAATACAAACTTTCTAAATTAAGGCACTATAAATTTTCTCCAGTAATTGTTCTTGAGCACTTAATTCTTCTGAGTAAATACGATCACTTCTGCCAACCAATTGAAGAAGAACACTGTCTTCATTCTATATTTGTAGTCTTCATTTGAAAAACTATCGAACCAAAACTATTTGAATAATCATGGCCGTCCATTTTTCATCAACCTGACAAACAAACACACTTTTCACCTGCTCCTCAATTTGAAAACTATCGAATGTATTAAATTAATTTTCCATTCGATAGTTTTTTAAATAAAACTATTGAATGACAAATTAACTAATAATGGTTTTCTAATAGATTTCATGTATCTCATTCGATGGTTTTCTTTTAAGAAAAACCATCGAACCATTTCTTTTGTCCTTGATCTTTTAAAAATCCTCTTGAGTTTCAGGGTGTATAGTTTTAGACTAAATCAATTTCTTCTGAGACGATAAAACAACTTGATCTTTTAAGTGCTGTCAACTGGTGCAACTGGTCTGGTTCATAGATGAATAACACTTGATCAATTCTTCTATGTCTTCAATTCAATGCTGCTGATAAGTCATTTGTCGATCTGGTTGCTTCAAATAAATTACTGGAACCCTGTGGTACTAACCCTAAATCAATCACATACTTCTGTAGTCTTGAAAGTCTTGTTTCTTTATTTGTCACTGAGGCTTGAACATTTTCATGAACTTCTTTCTGTGACCTGTTTACGGACTTCAAGAATACATACCATATTTTGATTTTTTGTGTTTACCTTTTCTTCTTTGATTCTGGATTCTTGTGCTTCTATTAATATTATTGTTTGTCTTGTCCTTTGTTGAGTTGTAGTTATCTCTGTTAGATCATATGTTACATTATGTTTTACACAGACTGGTACACACACCTAATTACACAGACACTCCTAACAGTAACACCATATTGTTTTTCCAAAAGAGGTTAGTTGTGCCAGTAAGGGCCACTTGCTTTCTGTCGTCCTTTTCCTTATCGTTAGCTGCTTGTCTCTATTCTTTCTCTCCAAGTTATGCTGTAGATTTGTCATCTGTCTTTGGACCACTTAACCATAACAGATGCTCCAGTATTTGTCTCCTTGATCTTTAATTTTGTACCTTGATTTGTCTTGTTGTAAAACACCTAAGTGTTGATATCATGAACTCCAACATACTTCTTATTCTGTGACTTGTCGACATAGAGCATTTCTGACTTTGCTATATGAGGACTTTGCGATATGACCGTTTTAGGAGTATGTTATATGGTATATTACAGGCTTCACGACATAGCCTTTGAGGACTTCACGATCTAGAACATTTCAGACTATGCGATCTCAACACTTCACGACATGGTCTTTGAGGACTTCACGACATAGCTCATTCTGACTTCACGATCTAGGGACTTAGACAAATTTCTGCAACTTATTTCTTCATGGCCTTATTCACTTTTATCCTGCTGCATGAACAAATTGAACTTCTTCCAGGATGATTACTTCATGACCTATATACATTTTAGTTGCTAGAAACTCACTAAGCTCATTATAGAATTGAGCATACAGAATGAAGCTAAGTACATGATTACAAGACAAGTACAATAAAGACTTATACTATATCTCAGTGATAAAGTTCACCAGGTCATGTAGAGTGAAACAGTGTAGGCTTTTTAATAGTGGTATTCAGACATGCCTTGAGCCTAACAAAATGATTTAACGTTCAAATTTCACTAACAACATATTAAGATTTATCATTCACAACATTAGTTTTTATAATGCAAATAAAAGTAGAATTTCATTAATCACATGTTATTATATTTTGATCTGAATTTATTAGATCAAAAAGTTTACCGAAATTCTTGCATTTATTTTGCTGGATAATCACCGACATATTTGCTATCAAATTTATACTTTATTCATTCATCAAATTAATATTTTAATACATAAAGAAAAACTTGAAACATAAGACATGCTACGTAATTTCAAACACTCATAAATAATTTTTTTTTATCAATAATATAACTACAAATATTATCATAACATTATAATATAAAAAGAGAATAATAATATTTTAACACGTCATTAAATCCCTATATATAATAAGCGTAAGAGAGATCTTGAAGTGGTCATGTACCGCCAAATCAATAAGAACCGTTGATCTTAAAATAGATGAATGAGAACTGTTAGATCTAACTAGCTTTATAACCCGTGCGAGGCACGGGTTTAATCTAGATTATTTTATAATTTATCATTAATTTTGGTATATTTATTTGTGATATATTCGTGTGGATAGTTTGACGACCGAGATATTTGAAAATTTAAGTTAGCAATAGATGTTGTAAGGTTAATATTCCTATTTTTTTTATTTTATTTTAGTTGTTTAATTGGAAGTTCGTGGGATACACGTTTATGATCTGGATGTGAGTAATTTGTTGTCGATTTTCGAGTAAGTAAGTTTTGATGTTTCTTTATTACATAATTTGTTTTTTTTAAAACTCGATATGATTTTATATACATATTGTTAATTAGTGTTGATGGTTTGATGACTGAGATATTTGAAAATTTAAGTTAGCAATAGTTGTAAAGTTAATATTTCTCTATTTTAATTATATTGTAATCGTTTCATGTGATACATAGAGATGGGCGACGGGTCACTTCGGACCCGAGAAATGTTATCCCCGTCCCCCAATCCCAACCCCAGAACCCGTCCCTGAACCCACCCCGATCTCCGAACTAGGATTATACAACTCCTCGATCCCTGCCCCGAACGGGGAATAGGCCCCGTGAGGAATCGGAAACTTTTTTTAATTTTTTAAAATTATGAATAATATTTTTTAATATAAATTAACATGATAAATCATATATTTGTTTTTATTTTTATATTAAAAGAACAGCTTAAACCTTAATTTTTATTATTTTTTATTTATACTATTACTAATAAACAAAAATATTATTATTTGAATTAAATTATATCATAATATGTAACATTTTTATTATTGAGTGGATACAAAATTAAATTTATAACATTATATCTATATATTCTTAATAATTTATTTAATAAACATATAAAATATATTTATTTTTTTAAATAAATAGGGTTCGGGGGGTCGGAGATGGGGTTGGGAAGACCCTAATCTCCAACCCCGCCCCGATCCCCAAAATGTTCATATATTTGTCCCCGATTAATGTGTAAATGTATTAATAAATAATAATAGTAGAGTGTTAATCTATACTATATTATTAAAACCGAAACATTGAAAGTTTTGGTTTTCGGTTAACGGTCGGTTTTTGGTTTTCGGTACTTTTTCTAATTAATAAATTAATAAATTAATAAATTAATAATATAATCAAAATTCGGGAAAATTTTATTCTACATTAATATTTCACTATATTTTACTACATAAAAATCAAATAATATTGAAATCTAATCAAAAAAATGGAAATGTGGGATCTAATTTGTTTAAATTTAAGATACACGCTACAAATATACTTCTTTCTTTTTAGGATAACGAAAACTACTACAAATCAAATCTTTAATGGAATTGTATTATTGTCAAGTTACCAAAATAGTAACTAGATGATTGACTTTTATAATTAAAATATTTTTTTTTCTAACAAAATCTACTCCTTTTCCAAAAATATCATTACAATTATCTTTAAATTAAAACATATTACCTTTTATATTTGTTATTACTAAAATCTATGTTTTCCAAAAATATGAGGTGCAATCTTTACTTATTTATTTTAAAACCTATTTTAATACTCTATTTAATAAATAATAAAATAATATAAAAATAGTAACTAACTCATTGCCTTTTATAATTAAAAAAAATCTAACAAAATCTACTCATTTTCCAAAAATATCACGACAATTACCTTTAAATTAAAACATAATATCTTTTATATTTGTTATCACTAAAATCTCTATTTTCCAAAAATATGAGGTGCAATCCTTACTTATTTATTTTAAAATCTATTTTAATACTCTATTTAATAAATAATAAAATAATATTAAAAAATTAACTAGCTGATTGCCTTTTTATAATTAAAATATTTTTTTTCTAACAAAATCTACTTCTTTTCCAAAAATATCACGGGCAATTACCTTTAAATTAAAATATATTACATTTTATATTTGTTATCACTAAAATCTCTATTTTCCAAAAATATCAAGTGCAACTCTTACTTATATATTTTAAAACTTATTTTAATACTTTTAATTATTTAAAAAAAACTTGCCTATTTTAACAAGTGAACGTATTTTTTTAACAAATACAATTAATATAATTAAAACACATCATCACTAAAATCCATATTTTCCAAAAATATGAGGTGCAATCCTTACTTATTTATTTTAAAACATATTTTAATACTCTATTTAATAAATAATAAAATAATATAAAAATAGTAACTAGCTGATTGCCTTTTATAGTTAAAACATTTTTTTCTAACAAAATCCACTTCTTTTCCAAAAATATCACGGGCAATTACCTTTAAATTAAAATATATTACCTTTTATATTTGTTATCATATTAATTTTTACTTTTATTTTAATATTTTCCGTTCACATTAAATTTTTTAGTTTATTATTTTTAAGGCCCGTGCCTTGCACGGGTTATAGGCTAGTACTATATTATTAAAGCCGAAACATTGAAAGTTTTGGTTTTCGGTTATCGGTCGGTTTTCGGTTTTCGGTCATTTATTCTATTTAATAAATAATAAAATAATATAAAAATAGTAACTAGCTGATTGACTTTTATAACAAAATCTACTGATTTTCCAAAAATATCACGGACAATTATATTTAAATTTAAACATATTACATTTTATATTTGTTCTTACTAAAATCTCTCTTTTCCAAAAATATCAGGTGCAACTATTACTTACTTATTTTATTAAAACTCATTTTAATAATTTTAATTATTTAAAAAAGTTTACCTATTTTAACATGCCAACGTATTTTTTTAACAAACACAATTAATTTAATTAAAACAATTCTAAAAATATTACGGGCAATTACTTTTTCTTTTAATTTAAAACATGTTAGCTTTTCTATTTGTCATTATTATCAATATTATTTTAATAAATAATAAAATAATATTAATAATTCTCCATCTGTATTCTTTATTTATTTTTTCTATGTACCAATTAATATTTAAGTTTTTCATTTTATAATTTACCATATTTATTTTTATTCTTTATTTAATATTATTCGTTCTCATTAATTTTTTAATTTATAATTTTCTAATCTCTTTTGATAGCACTACCTTGCACGGGTTGTAGGCTAGTATGAATTAAATAAGGAATGGGCAACGATATCATTTTATGATTCAGAGGGTATAATTGTCATTTCAATCTTGATTAAATTGTCTCACAAACCCCCTAGTCGCTCTATTATATATATAATAGATAAAAGATATTAAAAAAATTTATTTTAATAATATAAACCAAATATGAGCAAATTTTCTAATTTTATTACAATTCTCAATGTAAATATTTGTAACTTCAAATTCTAAGTTTAATAGGTTTATTTGATTCTTGGTCTATACTTTAATTCTAATTTGAGTTGGTTTCTTTATTTTAATTTTATTCCTAAGTCGAATAGAACTAATTTTAGGGTAGTTTTAATTGAATTTTTTTTAAACTATCACTAAATTAAAGATTATTTTGTGAGTTTTATGTGGGGTGTAAATTTGGTTTTAAATCTGGTTTTTTTTAGAACTCAAGATACAACATAAATAATGTATTGGGCGTACAAAACGTAATAAATAAAATCTAAAAACTAATAACATAAAATTAATATAATTATAAATATTAAAAAAAGAGTCATGTATTGCACGAGTTATAAGTTATCTATCTATACTATACTATACTATAATATAATAGCCGAAACATTAAAAGTTTGGTTGGTTGGTACGGTACCAGTTTTTTGATACAACATGTTTTTACTAAATTACCCTTATTTATAAAAAAAATATTATTAAATAATAACAATTTATAACTAATTAACTTTTTTAGTTAGAACACGTTACTTTTTCTAATAAAAGTTTCTCCTTATAATAATTAAACTATATAAATGCATCCAACTATTTAATTAGATACATCTCTAGACCTATTTATCTTAAAATATGGGATTAACTATTTTAAAATAGATTATAATCAAAATATTTATAACAAAAATCAATCTTTTAAAAATAAAAAGTACAAAAAAAACATGAATAATTGTGTCATAGCAGGACACGTGATATAAGTTGGTAAAAGTTTAAGTACTAAAATTTAAATTTTGCATCATATCATTTTTTATATAAAAATATATTATGGATGTAAAAATAATATGGGTATCTGTGCTAATTGAATTTTATTGAACATGAAATTTTGGATTTTAATTTAAATTTGTTTTCTAAAGTCAAAAAGGGATCTTATCCAAAACTTTGGTTCATCTACCGCCAAAACAATAAAAATTGTTGATCTTAAAAGAGATGTATGAGAACTGTTATGTCTAATATTAAAATAATTAATTATTATAATATAATTAAGAGTTGGGTTTTTAAGTTGACTAGAATTCTCGATGTAAAAATTCGTAATTTTAATTCTGAGTTGAGTAGGTCTATTTGATTGTTGGTCTATACTTTAATTCTAATTTAAGTAGTTTTTCTTATTTTAATTCTATTCCTAAGTTGAATATAACTAATGTAAAAATTCGTCATTTTTTATCTTTCTTCAGTTTTTGGGTAGTTTTAATTGGGAAAAAAATTATTAAATGATAACTAAATTAAAGATTATTTTGTGAGTTTTGTGTGGGCTGTAAAATCGTTCAATCTAATTTTCAGAACTCAAGATACAACGTAGATAATATACTGAGCATGTAAAACTTAATAAATAAAGTGTAAAAACTAATAACATAAAATTATTAAAAAAAACTATAAATTGTTATAATTATAGATATTTAAAAAAAAACTGTGTATTGGGGTTATAACAATCGGTTCGTGAGAATCATAAATATCTAGGGATTTTTTTCTTCAACGCATTTACACAGATTTAACATTGTATCGTATATATTGGTTAAAAAAATAACATATATTATTTATACTAACTTATAATAGAAGAAACATTAAAATTTGGCGACTTTGATTGGCCGCCGGTTGGTAATTCGTGATTTTACTTAATTGTTCTTGCTTATTTAAAAAAAATGTAATTAGATAATAATATTATCTATAACCTTTTACTTAATTCGTGATTTTACTTAATTGTCCTTAATTAATTTGTGATTTTCAGCTAAAATATATTACTTTTTATATTTTTCTAAAAAAAATATTTCTTTTCCAAAAAAAATACGGACAATTATCTTTTTCAACTAAAAATGTTTACTTTTTCTATTTTTTCTTACAAAAATACCTCATTTTCCAAAAATATTACGGTCAAATTCTTCTTTGTTTATTTTTAAACATATTTTAATACTTTTAATTACAGACAGTTATCTTTTTCAACTCAAACATGTTACTTTTTCTATTTATCCTTACTAAAATCTCTCTTTTCCAAATATGTCATGGGCAAACCGTTACTTATTTATTGAAATACTTTTAATTATTTAAAAAAGTTTAACAAAACTAATTTTTTTTTTTAACAAATGCAATGAATAAAATATTAAAATGTAAATAATAAAATAACAATTATTAAAAACAATACATGCATCGCACAAGTTTGAAGTTAATATATAATTAGTTTAAAACAATTATGTTTTTTAATTTATATTTTTATTATTTTAATCTTCTATAACCGAATAACTCAAATATTGATCGTCCAATTATAAAATAATTAAATAATTTTGTTTTATAAGTATAATATATAAATGTCCATCATATATTAAGTATGAATTTATAAATAAATACTTGTTTGATATTTTATGAATACTAAAAATATAATGTAGTACCGACAATTCATATTAGTTTAATTTCAAAGTTATAAAACTTGGATCACTTAATAAATAATTAGCTTATAATATATAAGGATATAATTGTAGATCTTTAAATATATATATATATATAAGTTCTATGGAGACCATATTTAGTTGGAAACTTGGAGACCATATATGTTCTGCAACTAAAATACATTCATAAAATGCTCTATAAAATTAATATGTAGAGTAATATTTAGTAAACATAATATATATGGTCTATAAAATATCCAATTTAATTGTAATTTTAGTTCTACAAAGATATTATGCACATATCTTATTTGCAGAACATTTATAATGGGGTAATATGCATGACAATGTTCTGCAAGTATAACATGCGTGATTTATAAAAATATTCAATTTGATGATGATTGTATACTGCAAGATCTCTAATTTGACAATGATTTTGTTACGTAAAGTATGTTCTACACGTTATTTAGGTTGCAGAACGTAAATGGTCTCCAACTAAATATGGTCTCCATAGTATATATATATATATATATAATAGGTTGTAGATGAGAATCGACATATGGTAGTACTTTCTTATTATCACTCTTACTTTTATTATATAATAAAATATAATTTTAAACAAATTATAATATCTTGATATTCCATTTTATTGCTTTAAATTGAATTATATAAATATATAATTGCACAAGACACTCAAAAAAGAATAAAACAAATATTATAGCAACATTGTAAAAATACATTTATCAAGGTGTTCAACAAATCAAATATACGTATATAACAAATAAATGAATTTGTACAGAAATGAATACATTTATCAGCTAATGCATTCTGAGGAAGCTAGCGTCCATTGTTAACGGAGGAATTTGGTGAAAACAAATTCGGGGAGGGGTGCTGGAATTGTGGTGGTGGTTGATGACAATGAACGACGTAGGATGTGAGGGTTAGGGTTTATGATTTGGGGGAGGCTGAGATTGTATGCGAGATTTTGTTCGTAATTAAAATCGAATATTGAATTCTCTCTTTTTCGCAAGCTTGCATCGTACCATACAATGTGTCTACGTACCCTATTTATAAGGATCAAGACATACGTAATTCTTGGAGAATAAGTCACCGACATGGGTTAGACTTCCTTACTTTTAGGAAGGCCCATAAGACCACCGCCTTTCTGGATCCTTCATAGGCTTATGTTTCCATAACTGCTTCCTCCTTACGAGGTGGATAAATCATAAATCTGATATCATCGAAATTAATACTTTCATTCGACCACAAGATAAAGATGATAATTAAATGGAAACTGTCTAAAAGTTACCTTTAGGCGATACTTTTTTGCCTCCGTAAGAGGGCGACGCTCTTTGACCCCCCGAGAGGGCGACGCTCTTAGCCTGGGTGGGGTCAAAACTCTTTCCATAGCTGTAATAAATTATATATAGAAAATAGATAAATTAGGCAAGGTCCTGTTAGCTTCCACGTTTTGTCCAAGCATCTACAAGGGAAGGCTCTAGGTATAAGCAAGAGGCTCTTTACCAAACTAGAGTTTTCAACAGATGACGAGACTCTTTACTGAGCAAGAGTCTTCCACAATGGCGAGACTCTTTATTGAGCTCGAGTCTTCTAAAATTACGAGGCTCTTGGAAGAGACCAGACTTTGTAAACGGTCACTACTAAATATACAAAGGGCATGTTTGGCACACTCTTTATAAGTTACCTTATAGCTTATAAACCCATTTCAGCTTACGAGGGGTGTTTGTGTACTCAGCTTATTTCATCAACTTATAAATTATAACTTATTTTTTTAGCTTATGACTTAAGGGGGGTGTTTGTCTACCTAACTTATAATCTAACTTATAACTTATAAATTGATAAGTTGAATGTTAGAAAATACTAACATTTTGCTCAACTTAGTTCATTTTTCATGATTTCTTTATCTATTTAGTAGTTTATATTTTTATATTATACTTTTAAATGTTTTTAATCTAAAATGTATTTATCAAGATCATTATATTAATTATTTATTTTTTCAATTTAGTTGTTTATATTTTTATATTTATACTTTTAAATGTTTTTTAATCTAAAATGTATTTATCGAGATCATTATATTAATTAATTATTTTTTCAATTTAATTTAACAAAAAAATTATTAACTTATAAGTAAATTTATCCAAATATTTACGTAACTTATAAGTTTGCATCAACTTATCACTTATAAAACACTTACTCATTATAATACATAAGTTCACTTTTTTTAGTTCTCCCAAACACTTATAACAATCCATCAACTTATCACTTATAAAGCACTTACTCATTTTAAGGTATAAGTCAACTTTTGTTTGATACCCCAAACGTCCACAAAGTAATGTTGAATAACCTATGAACCAGATCCAACGATAAAAAAAGAGATTAAAGAAAAGATGAGATTATATTTATTTTCATCTATAACAGTGCCTTAAAAATATGCACCCGTAAAAAAAATACACACATAATAAAATTGAGTGTCATTCAAAATTCGAAGGAGTAATGAATTTGTAACCAGACGAGCTCGTGGGTGTAACGAAGGACGATAAGAATAATGAATTAATCGTTCTTATCTTCCTAATAGGTGGCCCCACTCTATAGCCTACGCTGCTGCCACGAATTCTTTTTCATTTTTTTAAAATATTAATAATACAAAATGTTCTAAAAAATAAAGAACAAGGATGAAGAGATCTTTACGGCCCCGTGCAAATGCAATCACTTGCTTTTGACCTTTGACCGGAAGTCACGTGCGTGGTATCTTTTGACCCCAAAATTCTCGTCGATTGCGGACGACACGCACGTGCATTCACCACCTCCGCCTACATTTAAATTTTAAAATATACAATTGCTAGAGTTGTAATTAAACTAGCATTCACAACACAACGCCGCCGTGCCACGTTTCTAGCAATTTGCCAGCACCGCCTATGGCAGTAGGGGTTAAGAAATAAAATTGCATATTTCATAGTTATATAAGTTTTGTCCCTTAAAAATGGTTTTTTTCTGTAATTTTAGATCAGTTATTTTAGTTTTCTTTTACCCCCTCTGTCCCCTGAGTTCTTTAAATTGGGGGACAGGGACTCAGCACGTATTTTAAAATTTTTATAAAATATATTTTTATAAATTATTTTAAATATTTTTTTTCTTCTGAATAAAAGTATAATGTTTAAATTTTTATTTAGAAAAGGAAAATTTTGAAAATAAGTTGTAAAATTATACTTTATAGGAGCTATGGGTGTTCATGGGTTCGTCAACCCGGTCAAACCGAACCAACCCGACCCTCTTTTCGGCCGAACCAACCCGATGAAAAAAACCTGATTCTTGATTGGGTTGAAAAAATTTCAAACCGACTTAAATGGGTTGGGTATATGTTTTATATTTTTTCGGCCAACCCAACTCAATCCGATTTAAGTTACAATTTTATTCGATAATTTAAAAATATATGTATATCAATACTATTATATAATAGACGAAACATTATAAGTTTGGTTGGTTGATATGGTACGGTGTGATTTTACTTAATTGCCCTTTTTTAAATTCGTGTTTTTACTTAATTAACCTTACTTATTTATAGAAATATATTATTAAATAATAATATTACCTATTTATAATCAATTACTTTTTTCACCTAAAATACATTTTTATTTTTTATTTTTTCTAACAAACTCTCCTACTTTTTCAAATATATCACGGACAATTACCTTTTTTTTAACTAAAACATGTTAGTTTTTCTATTTTTCCTTACTAAAACCCCTCATTTTCCAAAAATATCACGGACAAACCTTTAGTTATTTATTTTTAAACCTAATATTATAATTATTTTTTAAAAAGTTTACCTATTTTAACATGTCTACTTATTTTTCTTAACAAATGCAATTACTAAAAATATTAAAATATAAATAATCAAATATCTATTTATAACCAATTACCTTTTCAGGTAAAACACATTATAGATTGTTTTTAACAAAGTCCCTCATTTTCTAAATATATCACGGGAAATTGCTTTTTTCAATTTACTTTTTCTATTTTTCTCACTAAAATCCATTACTTTTCTAAAAATATCACGGACAAACTCTTTACTTATTTATTTTAAAATGTATTTAAATAATTTAAATTATTAAATTTTAAAACCTAATTTTCCAAAAATATCACGGGCATTTACCTTTTTAAACTAAATATATGTTACATTTTTTATTTTTTTTTATACTAAAACCCCTTATTTTCCAAAAATATAACGAACAAACTCTTACTTATTTATTTTAAAATCTATTTTAATGTTTTTAATTAATTAAAAGTGTTTTGTTATTTTAACATGCCTACTTATTTTTTTTAACAAATACAATTAAAAAAATAATAATAAAATAACAATTAACAATCCGTGCATCGCATGGGTTTTAAGCTAGTATTATATATAACTATACATTAAACAATGTATTATACCTTCATTTATAGATATATAATTATATTTTGTGTTTATATATATGATATAAAACATAATTTACTTTACTAAAATTATAATGTTGATCAAAATAAAATATTAATACTAAAAACTTAAGTTATACGTACTTTAATTTTATTTTAGAGTTTCAAAATGAGTGATATCGTATAATATTTAAAAATTTTAAAATATTATTTAACCCGTTCAAACCGACCCAAACCAACCCAACCCGATATACAATGGGTAGGGTTGGGTTACGGAATTATTTTTTGCGGGTTGGCTTGAAAATTTTCAAACCGATTTAATTGGGTCGGGTTACAAAAATGCCTCAAACCCGGTCAATCCGACCCGTGAACACCCCTAATAGGAGTTTTAAAATGCGTGTCAAACAATGTAAAAAAATAGTAAAGAAATCAGAGGGACAGATAGAGTACAAATTAGTTGTAATGACATTCGATCAATTATTTACATGTAAATTCCGATAACATGGTTAAGAAAACTCGAAGAAATATTTTTTTAAAAAAATGTTCGAAAAAATACCGAACAAACATTTATATTCCTACCGAGTCTGATTTCGTGAAAAGCCAAACTAGAACAAATTGCATTCCACTCAATATGTGTTAATTGTTTAACTGTTCGAAAATGCATAAAAGTTAAATCGCACAATCTGCACCTAAAAAATACAATGATGTAAGGGTAAATTTAGGCCCAATCAGTTTTGATCGTGTGATTAAAATTTAGGCTTCTCTTTTCTCCTTGAGGCTCTACTCAAGGGCTGGGCATAAGTTTGGGGTGTTATTAAAACACACCAACTGGGCTGTAGCATCCAACTTTTAACGGGAAACTAGGACTGTAACAGAGCGTATGGGCCTGTTTTGGGCCATGTCCAACCACCTTTGCCCTGGTTTGGGTACTTGCCCTTATGGTCAAGGTTTGCTTCCCATTGCGATGTCCATCATACTACACCTCTAGGCTCTACTCAACCAAATTTCCAGAACCCGTCCAACATTCATGGCACCAAGTTTAAGTGTTCCAAGTAGACATAAGTAACTAACAAAATATAAATTACCAGTATGGAGCCTGGATTTAATTTGTGCAGTAAAATTTTTGCATAACTTATAAATGACTTGTTTACTGATGAATTTAATTTGAGAAAATATTAAACTTGGATTGAATTATAAGTTTTTTGAAGGTGTACAATAATTAAAGGGACGGTTAGGTAAAAATAAAATTATACAAATCTCTTAAAAGATTATCAACGGCGATTAATAAGACCAATATAATTATCATCGTTTAATCTTTTACATAAAAGAGTGTCATATGTATATTGATTTACAAAAATAGACCTAGTTCGGCGACTTAATTTACTACCTTCGCACGAACACTACTTATGTTGGAGAAATTTGGTAACAACACAAATTTAGAGTTTGCTGGAATCACGGAGCAAATATGTGGATTTGAAGCTATTTTGACGAAGAACACATGACAGAAGTTGATGGCTTTTGTAGCCGATCTTGTTTGTTTTGAGGAATACTAGAGAAAAAGTGTTTATTTTCTCTTGCAGCAAACTGTCAAAATCCCCCTTAAACAAGAGACCTATTGTTGGTCCTTGAGTATTGCAGAAGAGAGGTTGAATGCAATACCGATAAATTTCAATCTCTGTTTCAACAACTAAAACTAAGATTAATGTTTATCAGTAGAAGAAATGCAAACACAAGTAGATTACTCACAAAATAAATGTTTTATTTATTTAGCAAAGTGTTGCTACAACCTTGAGAAAAGTGTGTCTTTCTCAAGCTTCAATTTCTTCAGTTCTTGCAGACTTAGAATGAGAGATAGTCTAAGTATACTACTCTTATCTCTATCATCACGGGTTTGTGGAGCTGCAGTCATTTTCTTGTGGCTGCTCCTTACAATTTGCCTACCCGTGTGTCTTACCTAAATTGCTATACAATCAGAGTTATCAGTACATAAAAAACAATCTAGATACATTCTAAATTAAGCTAACACAATTCCAGTAGATGTTGATTTGTCATACTCTCGAATTGGTAAGCTTTGTCTTGTTATTTCTAAAGCTTCTGTCGTAGTCTTTGCAGGCTTGATACAGTGTGGGATACTGCAGCAAGCCTGTTTCTTGAACATCTAATCTGTCACATGTTTGATTGGGTAGATCCCCAATTCAAAATGAATCCCCTTGATACAGTATCCTGACATGTCAAGTTTGCTGTCACAAGAAAGTGCTTTTGGTGACAGTATGAAATCCCTGCAATAGTTGCTGTCAGGAGTTCCAAACTTGCTGTCAGGGTAGAGGAATGTTGTTGTCTCTAGGCTTCTGCCAAAGTTGCTGTCAGAGTGAATATGATGTCATGACTTGCAACTTGTTGTCTTCTTGTAACCTTATTGTCAAAGATATGACAGTAACTTTTATTCTTGTTGTCGACCAGATGTATTCCTTGAGGCTTGAACAAATGAATGAACTTCTTCCAAGATATACAAGCAATTTTATTACATCACATTAATTGGTTACAAGAACATACTCTGGCTGTGACAGTATGTTCTACTTAATAAAATTAAGTATCACTAAACATAAAGTTAAGTTGTCTCTAAGCTATCACCCATAAATCCTAACAATCTCCCCAAATTTGTTTTTATGGACAATAACAACAAATTTACAAACAATACATGTTGACAACTTAACTAACAAAGATCAGAATAGCTACAAACATAGTTGCTCCTGAATGATTGAGCAGATATAGAGTTTTTACTTAGCTTGAGCTTAAGATCTTCTTTTCTACCTGGCTTCTTCCTCTCTTCTGAGAGCTTTTGCTAAACATCTCCTGAGACCATCCACCAGAGATATTTCAATAGGAGAGACTGCATCATCTTCTATGTCATCAATGTATTGTTGAGTTGTTCTAGAGTTGACCTGCTGGGCATCCTGGAGATCCATCCACAACTCTTGACCAAAGACATAGATTCTGAATTTTAAAGTGCCTTGATCAAGCTTGAATCTCCTGCCAGGAAATGCATTTAGAGTTGTCCTTTTTGCCCTGTCCAGCTTTGAGTCTTCACTTTTCCTTCTCTGAAGAATGTCTTCAAGCAAAGGAACACAACAATTCTAGATGGTGAGTTGATCCAACCACCAAGTAGTTTAACTCTTTCAGTACACTGGTTTTGAGCTTGTGGAAGCTGTCCAAATAAATTTCTTCCCTTCAATGCTTGATTCTCAAAGGATTCTCTAGCACACAGGGTTGAAAGTTTGGTTCTTTACTCTTCATCTTGTTCAGACTCTTGTACTTGCACAAGAGTGCAGCTTCCACTTCCTCAACGGACTGATCATGTGCAGTTTTGGTTGGTCTCTCTTGACTTGGCCTGACTTGCTCTTCTTCTGCAGGGAGATCATCTTCAATGTCAATTATTTCTTCATTAGAGTGCTCTACTAAGTTAGCAATATCAGCATCATCATGCTCTACCAAATTCCCATGCTTTTGATTGAATTCTTCATCTCTTTCAGCTATATATTTCAGAACATGCTCCATGACTTTGTTGGGTATATTTTCATAACTTAGCAGCAGATTTACCATTCTCTCTAAGAATAAATAATCAATTCTTCTTCTGACTCTCTCTTTTGTAAGTGTGAAGTCTTCATTTACCACATTTGAATCAAGCTCCATAGTGAAGTCCTTTCCTACCTTTACTGATTTGGATTTATCATACCAAAGGACATACTGACTTGCTTCATTGTTGGCATCTAGTTTCACTTCTACACTCTTGATTTCTTTAGCCTCGTTCCTCAGCAAGTCAAAATTGTTTGTGGGTTTTGCCTTAAGTGGTTTCCACAACTTTCGACCAAATCCTGTAGACTTTCCCTTCCCTGAGTACTTCATCTTTCCTTTCTTCACTTTAGTGGTTCTCTCGGTTTCAGGTTCCTGTCTAGAGAACCAAGATTTGGCTAGGGATTTTGTCCTTTTAGGCTTGACCACTTGCTTGGTTTCATCCTTGACAACATCTTCTTCGACAGTGTCTTTGCTGACAACATTTTTGCTGACAGCATCTGCCATGACAGTGTCTTCCTTGACAGCTTCTTTGGTGACAACATCTTTTTCAGCATTGATATTGTCAACTACACACCTTAAGATGTTTGCCTCCAAAGATTCAAGTGTTTCAGTTTCCTCCTCTTTTGTAGCACCAACATCTTTCTTTTCTTGTATATGAGCTTCTTTCTTGCTTTCCTCATGGGCTTGATTTCCAGCCTTCCCGACAGTTTTTCCACCAGCATTCCTTGCCACACCAGATCCTCCACTTCCATCCAACTCATCATCATCATCAAGAGAGTTATCAAATGCACAGCTTTCACCTTGATCAGTTTTTTTGGCATTGGCTTTAGAGATTAACTCATTTACTTTAGAGCTTTGCTTCTTATCTCTCTTTGCCAGTAATTTGTGAATTACTTTGACAGCTTGAACTCTCTCCTTGTTGATCTTAGAGTTGAGAATCATATTTAGCACCTTCATTATTGACTTTGTCCCCATTCTTGATGTGCCCTTTAGATTCAAATATGCACACTTCTTGTCACCAGCCTTTGTGACTATTCCGTAGTAGACACATAATGGATTAAAGTACACCTCTGGAAGTTTCTCTGAGATTAAATTCTGGATTTGCATCTGTAGAATCTCATTGAAGGATGTGTGATTTGCTTTAATCTTGGACTTCATCACACTCAACACCCTTGCTGGAAGGTTCTGCAATAACTGCATAGTGATGAACATGGATACTCCTGCGTCCAAGTACACATCAATGACCCATCTTCTCTCCTCATTGATCTTCACACACACACTCACAATCTTGATCATCAGTAATGTTGAGGTATTAGTTAAGGTTTCACTTGGTTCCCTCATTACCTCCTCAATCATCATGTTGAATTCTTCATCCTGGTTGTGCAGTGTGCTCTCCCTATAATCCACCATTAAGGCATTTGCATCTTCCTGGTCCAATTCAGTTCCCTCAGTCCATATGGCTGTTGAACTGCAGTATTCAGGCATCTTCCCTTTGCTTTTCCCTTGCTTGTTCTGCTCCTCCTTTTCTCTCCACAACGAGTTGACTCTCTTATTGACACATGAGGAAGTATTGGTCTTTTAGATTTTTGTCTCCTTTGCATATCCTCCAATGCTTCTCTAGACATCAACACTTTCTCCCCATCAATTTCATACTCAACAAGATTACTAGCTCCACTTGCCTGTTGGCCTGCAAATTGATCCCCCTTACTTCCTTGCTCCCCCTTACTTCCTGGCTCCCCCTTACTCCATGACTCCCCATTTGCTCCACCTTGCTCCTTGACAGATTCTGATCTTACGTTTTTCTCCCCTTAGGTAAGTTGGCAACATCAAGTTTAGCAGATACAGACTGAATTGACTGTTGAATGCCAGCAAATCCAGTAGCCACCAAGTGAGATAGACTATCAACCTTAGCTTCCATAGATTAGCATCTGTTCTCCAGGGCTTCCAACCCGAGGGCAGTTTGAGTAGAGGGGCCACCAGTTCTCAACCTTTTTGGTGGGGAATGGGGCATGTAAGCTGAGGGGTTTCTCACACTCTCATGGTTTTTGTTATTCCCAAATGACCTAACAGAATTGTAGAAGGGGGGGGGGGGGTTGAATACAATTTTGATATTTCTTGAACTTAAAAACAACTTACAAATAAAACTGAACTTAAAGTAAAAATCACAAGCACATTAATAATTTCAGTTGGATTGTTTGATGATCCAACTGAAGTGATTTTTATTGCGGAAATAATATGTGATACAAAAGTACACAGCTGCTCAGTTACAAGGTTTGTAGAGAAGAATGCTCTCAAAGATAGCTAATACAAACTATTTGTTTTTCTTCTCTATTTCTAAAAGTAACTGCTACACTTGGTTATATATCCCCAAGTTTACAACCCTATTTTTGGCTAAACTAAAAGTACAATGAGTAACCGCCAATAGTTTGCTTTTCATCCCTTTGTCCAGTGGTCCTTGGAGATCCTTGCTTTTGTCTTCATGCTTATTATGATCACTTCCAAGACCCAATTGGAAACTGGGATGTTTCCTTATTCCCCATGTCCATTTTAATGGTTTCCAATGCAAAGTACACTTCCACATCACCTTTTAGATCTGTTCAGTAAACTGTCACTATCACTTTGTCAACTATACAGAAAAGCAATAATGATTCGTTGATAGCAAGGAAATGTGTTTCGTTGATAGCTTTATTCTTCATTCCGTTGATGGTGTTTCTCTCGTTTCGTTGATGAGTAAACTCCATACCGTTGACAGAGTAATCTTCATACCGTTGACATGTCTTCACTTAGGCAAAATTACAAGGCACAAGATATTTACAATTAACCAACCTATTTTGCCTATCTATCATTTAGTCAACATGACTTAGAAAACCTATCTAGTACATACAACAAAATGCATATCAAACTGTGAAGTATTGTACAGTGCAATTGCTACATCACTCATTTCGTTGATGAGCTTCCTGTCAACGGAATGCTGCAAAGCATGCCATTTCGTTGACAGCTACAAAATAACTTTACACAAATTCTACTAAGTGTTTTATGTTTATCATCAAGAACAACATATTCCTAACAATCTCCCCCAATTTATGACTGATAGAATAACAACCATAAATCAAGAGCCTTGATGATAACAAAAACACTCAGACATATTACACATGATAAAAGTAGAAATTGCATTGAGCTTCATTGAATTTAATTGAAATGTAAAGTAGAAAATCTTACAAAACAAGTGCACAGAGTTGCTCCTCTAGACTGAGCAGATTTTTCACCTTTGCCTCTGTGGTCTTGTTTTCTTCCCTTTTCTTGCATTGTTCTCCTAAATTTGAGCTTGAAGTCTTCTGTAGAAAATCTTCTCTTCTTCATCTTGATTTCCCAACTTGGATTGCATTAACCTTAGAGTTTCATTGGATGCCTTCTCCAGTTGGTCTTCTATTCTGAAGAATCTTCTACAGTTGTCCTTATCTCTGAATTCCATCATCCAAAAAGGTTGGAGATGAATTATCTTTCCTGTTTGAGGGACCTTCAATACTCTGGGAAGTGCACCAGGCTTGTTCCAGCTAGCTTTGATTTGGCAAATCTTGGAGACAACCTCAGACTTGGCTGTTTTGGTAAAACCAAAATCTTTCTTCAAACATTTAAACACAGATAGCAGTGTCTGATAGTCTTCTCCCAGAATTCTGTGTAGAGGCCAAACCTGTTCTCTCCCACCCTTATAGACAAATACCAATCTCTTTGGTAGTTTGTAAGAAACTGCTATTCCTCTCACTTCAACCAGGTCATCAAGATTGATATGAATGTCAGACTCCTCCCTGATATCAGCAATGTAGATGAAGTCTTCTAAGTTGGTAGGGGGTTTCTCAGTTTGTGGTCTCCTTATCAGAAATGGCTTAGCCTTGGTAGCCCTTTGCTTAGATTTCTTCTTTGGATCCATTTCAAAGAGGAATTTTGGGAAGTTGGCCTCATCAAACTCAATTGGCTCTTCCTTTGGCTCAATTGGTTGATCATGGAAATTTACAGGATGATTAGGATCACAGGCTAACTTTACCTCTGAAACTGGATCAGGATTTGTTGGAGGTGCAATTGGTACAGAAGAGTCTGATGCAGTGTTCTGAAAGTCATCATTCTCAAAGGCTATGTTTCTCCTAGCTCTTGCCTTTGGTTGCCTTGTGCTCTTCTTTGCACTCCTTTCCTCTCTTGCTTTTTCTTCTTGCTGTCTTTCTTCTTCATCTAGAGACTGAGCAACAGCAAGGGCTTGCATTGCTGCTCTTTCTGACTCTTCAGCTTTAGCTTCAGCAAAGTTTGGGTGACCAGCCCAAACACAGATTTGTTGTCCATTCCTGTAGACAATTGCCCTTTGCTTCCTTATCTCATAATCATTGCTTTCCTTGCTTTTTGTGATAAGTAGACCAAGAAGCTTGAGCTCATCTGGATAAGGTGCAGGATAGAAAGTCCTTTCTGTATTTTTGCCCTTTGGTTTAGCAGGGGACTTGGGAGATAGGCTTCTTTGGAGTGTAGCTTGTTCCACATCCCTAATGCATGAAGTTTGTCCTTTTTCCTTCTTTGGACCTTGAGTGACTCCATGTAGAAGAGGCTCTACCTTATAGAAAGAATTGGTCTGTGGCTCCCATTCCGTTGACACTAGAACCATGACATTCGTTGATGGATTAGATTCCTTTGTAGTTCCAGCAATTTTCTTGACCCTTGCTTCTATGTTGGACCAATGGCCTTTGATTTGTTCTGCAAGTCTCATCCTCATAGAAGCTTCCTGGATCAGGTCAATGCCATCCTTTTTCTTTTTTCCAAACTCCCCCATTGCTAATGGCTCTTCTGGCAAGGAGATGGCTGGGACCAAAACCTTTGTAATTTGTATCTCTAGCTCCTTAGTTTTCTCCCCCTTTTTGTTATCATCAAGTGAGATGATAGGGATTCCTTGAGCTGCCAGAAGCTGGGTGAGTAGGCTAGTTTGCTTCTCCTGTTCCTTCTGCATGTGAGAAAGTGTAGCCTCAACTTTGTCCACTCTAGAGGAGAGAGTTTTCAAAGATGAGGACACTTCAGGTTCCTTGGTGAAAAACCTTGACATCTTGGAGACAGTGTGAAGAGGAAGCTTTTCATCTAGCCTCCTGTCAGTAGCATCCCTAAGGTTGCTAATTGAATCCTTTATTTATGTAGCTTCAATCCTTGTCTGCAACATTTGTAGCCTTTGAATTTCCAGAGAATCCATTATGGCCTTATAGAATTTCTTGTCCCTTGCAGTTGCTGACTCATGAGCTAGATATGCCTCATTGTATTGCCTTGTAATAGCAGCATCCAAGTTGGATCTACCATGCATATCTTGAGAAAGCCAGTTTGGTGTAAGAGGCACCACAGAAGTCCCAGTCTGTGTAGTAGTGGCCACCTGTAGATTGTCACCAAAGCTGTCTTCATCATCAGAAAACTCAAATTCTCCACTTGCTGCAGCTCCTGGAGGTAGATTGGTCAAGGCATCCTTGGCTCTTTGCATTGATGCAGTAGTATGAATTAAGTTGAGTGACCTTTCTGCCTTCACATTGCCCTGTTGAGCCATAACTTGATAGGCTGACACAGGATGAGTAAGGGTCTCAGGATCCAGGGAAATACTATCCAGAGTTTGTTGATAATGCTCTTGGAAGGTAAGTTCCCTTTCTCCCTCACTGACCCCCATTAACTCACTTGCAATGGCTGCTTCCATCCTTATGGCTCCTGTAGTCCCTTCTCTCTCTCCACTCTTTTCTTGCATCATGGGCTCCCCATGGCTCACACCTCTCACACCCTCACCTTCACCTACTAAGGTGGTACTCTCAGTCTTTCCTTTTGCCTGGCTGGAAGAAATAGCCAGCCTCTTACTCTCAGTCTCTCCTTTTGCCTGGCTGCAAGCCAGCCTCTCAATTTCACTCCCTCTCAAACCTAAAAGTGTCTCAACTACCACCAGGTCATCTACACTAGTTGTGGAAACAACTTGATTTTCAATAAGGGGTGTAGAATGACCTATCAACGGAATGGTAGTTTGAACTGTCAACGGTATGGATACCGTTGATGGAGAAACACTTGTCAACGAAATAGACTGTTTCGTTGATGAAGTCAAGAAAGCACTTTGAGAATGAGAAATTACAGTAGAATCTGTGGTGATTGATTTGAGATTGGGGTCCACAGATCCTCTTGGAATTTCAGAAAAAGTTGGTTGATGGCCCAACAAATCACTTAACAAGTGATGACCACCAGCTTCAGAGTGGGGCTTCTCCAAGATTAGAGTTGGAGAATCAGGAATAGATGTATGGATCATGTCCACATCTAAAGATTGAGTTGGTGAATTTGATGGAGATAATTCAAGATTGATGTTTAGAGAATGTGACTATAACCCCAGAGTAATGATAGGGGTTACATCAAACTGAATTTGTGAAACTGGAAGTGTAGCTTCCAGTGTGTGTGCACCCTGTGTACCCTTGGATTTTTGCTTCACTCTCCTTTGGTATTGGGAAAATGTAGACTGAGGGCTAGAAGTGTCCCTTACCCTCTTGGAGTGTGCTCTTGGAGAAGAGCTTGTTTCAATAATTACATCCTTTTGGGAGGATGCAATTAGACTTGTGTTTAAATCCATATTACTCATTGTGCCTTGTTGGGAAGACACAATGGGGCTTGGCTGGATTTCACTCATCTGTCCTTCCTTATCCTTAGGGTTTCTTTTATGTTCACCCCTTCCCTCACCTCTCACAGCACCTACAACACTCCCCTTAGGTTGTGTAGTGGATTTTACAACAGGTGCCTTTTGGGAAGCACCTGAGGTTGGCTTGGAGGATTTCTTTGATTTTGGTCTTGTTGCTGGGGCAGGAGCCTGTTGGGTCACAACTACAGACTCCACAGCAACAATATTGGGTGATACAGTTGAAGTAACAATTATACTAGAAGGGATAGCAATAGTTACCTCAATTACTGGCAGATACACCACTGGAACCTCACAATTGTGGTTCAGCCTCAGTATGTCTGTCAGTACTCTCTTTTCTTGCACAAAACACTCAAACTTGGAAACAGGGTTAGAAATAACTAATGGTGTTGGACTAACATGATTAGCCAACATCATCAGAAACCTAGCATAATAGATATTCTTTTTCCTATTAGCCTTATCGCCCAACTTAGCACCAATTTCATACATAAGTTGGGTGCTAAAGTTGTAATATCTATAAGTTAGGAGCATGGTAAGAAGAATCAACATGGAATTAGTTAATGCATCAAAATTACTAATCTTACCAGAAAAGACCTTGATAAATGCATCAGCTAAATAACTATATTCCCTAACCAAACCTCTCCTAATTATTCTACCCAGATTATCAGTAGGCAAAGAGTAGTTTATTGAATTTAGCAAGTTAACCATTTCAGTGATTGTAGGCAAAGCATCACAGTTATTTTCAGGAATTTGTAGACATGCTTGCAATACATCAGAATTAACTATGTACTCATTACCTTTAAGAGTGAATTGCAGTGTGCAGTTTGTTCCACTATACTCACACGAGGTCCAGATCTCCTCGATTATCTCATTATAGAGAGGAGTTGAGTGAAACATAGCATAGCTCAACTTGCAGTTCTTCATGAAGTCCATCATCTTGAAAAAGGTACTTTTTGGACTCTCCTTGACAACAAATGGAATGGAGTTGTTCTTTTCATAAATGAACCCTCCTGCTGACATAAGCTTGACTATGGGTGCCATTGTTGTTTGAAGAAAAGCTTCGAACTAAATTGCTTGTTAGAGAGAAGAAGAGAGAAAAGCCTTTGGAATTTTTGAGAACAGGTAAAAAGAAATTAAAGAAAATAGAATTTCTTAAATACTCCCCCAAAAATTCTCAGAAATTGAGTCCAATAATGAATGTAAATTACTGGATTGGCTTAAAAATATAACCGTTACTTTTAAAGTATTACCATGATTTATACTTACAGGGATGTATGCATAGATCGTGGTAAAAGACGTGTCAAAATTTCAACGGTTCAGATTAAAAGCGCTATATCAACGAATCAGAATTGGGCGTTTAAGGTCCCGTTTGTTTCGTTGATAAAAAGAAAAGCTGCGTTTCGTTGATATAAAAGAGTTATCAACGAAACACCCAAAAAAAAAATGCTAAGGCTGTCAATGAAATGGTTCGTTTCGTTGACATAGTGATTTTGACTTAGACAAAATTTTACTTTTTCCTGAGAATATTAATTCACAGAAAACCATAGCAAATTTCTGGCTTCATTTGTAACTTGCAAAAATCTCAAAGTAATTAAGAGAAATTTAGCATACCTAGCTCACTTACTAATCTTGAGAATGTTGATTCATCAAGTGGCTTGGTAAAGATGTCTGCAAGTTGTTGTTCACTTGGAACAAAATGTAACTCCACAGTACCATTCATAACATGCTCTCTAATGAAATGGTACTTGATGTCAATGTGTTTGGTTCTTGAATGCTGCACTGGATTCTCAGTAATGGCAATGGCACTTGTGTTGTCACAGAAAATAGGAATTTTCTCAACTCTTAATCCATAATCAAGTAGTTGATTTTTCATCCATAAAATCTGTGCACAACAACTTCCAGCTGCAATATACTCAGCCTCAGCTGTGGAGGTGGAAACTGAGTTTTGTTTCTTGTTGAACCATGACACAAGCTTGTTTCCTAAGAATTGACAGGTGCCAGTTGTGCTTTTCCTGTCAATTTTACATCCTGCATAATCTGCATCTGAATAACCAATTAGTTCAAAACCAGATTCTCTAGGATACCAAATGCCAAGGTTTGGTGTTCCTTTGAGATATCTGAAAATCCTTTTAATAGCAACTAAATGGGATTCCCTAGGATCAGCCTGAAATCTAGCACATAAACATGTAGCAAACATAATATCAGGTCTACTAGCTGTTAAATACAAAAGTGAGCCTACCATGCCTCTGTAACTTGAAATGTCCACAGATTTTTCCTTAGTATTCAATTCAAGTTTGGTGGCAGTGGGCATGGGAGTTTTGGCAGGAGAGCATTCCATTAAGTTAAATTTCTTTAAAAGATCATGAATATATTTTGTTTGACTAATGAAAATGCCTTCATTAACTTGCTTTACTTGAAGACCAAGAAAGTAAGTTAATTCTCCCATCATGCTCATTTCATATTTACTTTGCATAAGCTTGGCAAACTTTTGACAAAGTTTCACATCTGTAGACCCAAAGATTATGTCATCTACATAAATTTGAACAAGTATAGTAGAGCCATTCACAACCCTGTGAAAAAGAGTTTTATCTACAGTACCTCTAGTGAAGTGATTCTCAAGTAGGAACTGTGAAAGTGTGTCATACCAGGCTCTAGGTGCTTGTTTCAAACCATAGAGTGCTTTGAGGAGGAAGTATACATATTCTGGAAAATCATCATCTTCAAAACCAGGAGGTTGACTTACATACACCTCCTCTTCCAATTCCCCATTCAGAAAAGCACTCTTCACATCCATTTGAAAGACTTTGAAATTGGCATGGGCTGCATAGGCTAGGAAAATCCTTATTGCTTCTAGTCTTGCAACAGGAGCAAATGTTTCATCAAAATCAATTCCTTCTTCCTGTGAATAGCCTTTTGCAACCAGTCTTGCTTTGTTCCTTGTGACTATGCCATTTTCATCCATCTTGTTTCTGAACACCCATTTTGTGCCTATGACACTCCTGTCCTTAGGCTTGGGCACCAGCTTCCAAACATTGTTCCTTTCAAATTGGTTTAGCTCTTCTTGCATAGCCAAAACCCAATCTGGATCTAGAAGTGCATCCTCAACTTTCTTTGGCTCATCTTGAGACAGAAAGCTGCTATATAGACATTCTTCTTGAGTTGCTCTTCTAGTTTGGACTTTTGAAGAAACATCACCTATAATAAGTTCAAAGGGATGATCTTTAGTCCATTTCCTTGAGGGAGGTAGATTTGCTCTTGAAGAGGTAGCTTCATGATCATGATTGCCTTGATTGGATATTTGTCCTTGAGAAACTCCCCCTGAGTTTGTTGTCCCTAAATGATCACTTCTAGAAGCATTTCTATGACTGTCAACGGTATGACCATTTTGGCTGTCAACGAAACGCTCATTTTGACTGTCAACGAAACCACCATCATGACTGTCAACGAAATGACCATTTGGTCTACTAGCAGCTATTCTTTTCAATCTTGATGCAGCAATTTCATCTTCACTGCTGCTTTCATCTGTGCTAGATACAACAACTTTAGGCTGTTTCTCAGTAGCCCTAGCATGATTCACTCGATCTCCTTCCTCATTCTCAAAAGAGAGACTTTCATGGAAACCTTCATCACAGAGACCTTGAATTTTGAGATCATCAAAAACAACATGTACAGATTCCATAACAATGTTGGTTCTGAGATTATAGACTCTGTAAGCTTTCCCTGCTGCATATCCCACAAATATTGCTTCATCTGCCTTTGCTTCAAATTTCCCCAAATGCTCAGCTTGATTTCTCAGAACAAAGCACTTGCACCCAAAGACATGAAGAAAATCCAATAGTGGCTTCTTTCTTTTGAGTAGTTGATAAGGGGTCATTCCCTTGGCCTGATTAATCAAAGAAATATTCTGAGTGAAGCAAGCTGTGTTAACTGCCTCAGCCCAAAAATAAGTTGGTAACTTTGATTCATCCAGCATTGTCCTGGCAGCTTCAATAAGTGTTCTGTTTTTCCTTTCAACTACACCATGTTGCTGTGGTGTCCTTGCTGCTGAAAACTCATGCAAAATACCATTTTCTTCACAGAACACCTTCATGCTTGAATTCTGTCCCATTGTCACTCCTAATCCTTCTTACTTTCAAGTCAGGATGATTGTTTACCATCTTAATGTGATTGATAATGATTTCACTTGCCTCATCTTTGGAGTGTAAGAAGAAGGTCCATGTAAATCTGGAAAAATCATCAACAATCACAAGACAATATTTCTTCTTTGAAATAGACATGACATTTACAGGGCCAAATAAATCCATATGAAGCAACTCAAGCTGATGGACAATTGATGACTCTGTCTTGCTTAAGACCATCCACCAATGCAACCTCATCTATGATGACATTCTCTTTTGAAATCAAGCCATATCCCTTTGTGTAGCCTTTGCTGTCATCCCCAAAAGCAATACAAGGTCCAGCTCTTTCCTGAAACTCTGTGAGCAGGGTAGAATCACCAGTCATGTGTCTTGAACAACCACTATCCAAGTACCAAAGATTCCTTTTGTCTCCCTGCACACAATAAAACCAAATCAAGTCGATTTTGGTACCCAAGTTTCCTTGGGTCCTGTTTTGTTAGCCTTTGCTTTTCCTTTTATATCATCTTTCACCTTGGGCTCAGATTGATTTAAATCAATTTTTACTCTTGGTGTCGATTTCTGATTGTTGCTCACATTTTCATTTACAGCATGCACATTTGGAGGAACAAACATGTTATTCATATTCCATGGCATTTGTGGCACACTAAACATATTCATGTATGGATTAGGCACAAATGACATGTTAGCATATGGATTCTGAAATTGTGCATATGGAGCAAACATGTTAGGCATAACAGGCATTGTAGGCATAGGACTATTCATTGCAGGCTTGGGAATTTTCACATTAGCAGTTTTCTTAACAGATTTGCAGTTAGTAGATAAATGATTAACACTTCCACAATTGACACATGTCTTTCTAGGAGCATATTTATCAGGTGTGTAATTGTTATGTTTGTTAATCCCTACTTTGCCATTCCTGTTATTCTTTTTATTTCCCTTAGCCTCATCTTGAACTTTCTCTACCTTGTCTTTCAATTGCTTGTTAGACAAGTGACCTACATTAGCTCTCTCAACAGGCTTCTCAACTTTCTTTGAATTACTAGACTCACCTTGAAACAAGTTCTTGGTGACATGACCATACTTGTCATTAAGTCTAGTGAGTTTATCTTTTCTTTTGTCTGTCAACGAAACAGCCTGATCGGTTGATGGTTCATGTGTCAACGAAACATTGCATTCCGTTGACATATCAACCTTCAACAAATGATCATTGTTGTTTGTTGACTCTGTTTCTGATTCTAAGGTTTCACCAACATACCCTAGCTTCTCTTTGTTCTTTTTCCATGATTGCTCACAGAAAGATTCCATACCTTGAACATTAATGATGTTGGTAGCAACATTCCTGGCATCTTTCCATTTTGCAATCACACCTTGTTCTATCTCAAGTTGTGTTTTAAGAATTTCTTCCCTTTGTAACACGTTCTCAAGTTCCTTCTTAGCATCCCTACTAACACATCTCATTTTCTCAAATTCAATGAGCTGTGCTTCTAACATTGCATTCCTATCACTTAAGAGCAGATTGGTCTCTTTTATTCTTGAATTCTCTTTAGTAAGTGATTTAAGAGTAACACGCAAATTATATAATACAGTAGACATTTCATTTACTGCACTGTCGCATTCCTCTTTAGAAAGCTCAGAAAGATTAGTAATTGTTACCTGGTTGCTTGAGGAACTTGCTTCCTGCTCATGATTGTCAGCCATAAGAGCCAAGTTGACATACTCAACATCATCATCAGAATCTTCACCATTACCAGCCCAATCATACTCCTGAGACATGAAAGCCTTTTCTTTTTCCTTGAGAAGTTCAAAGTATTTCTTTTTATAATCAACAGGCTCAAATTTCCTGTTGCCCTTCTCAACCTTGGGCTTTCTGCAGTCTCCAGCAAAGTGACCAAGCATTCCACAATTGAAACATTTTGACTTAGACTTTTCAATCCAGTTTGTTTTGCTAGGTTGAAAGTCTCTTCTTGGTGGCCTTGCTTCTAAGTTTCTTTTGAACTTGAACTTAGAGAATTTTCTAGACAGAAAAGCAATGTGTTCATCAATCTCATATAAGTCATCCAAGTTGGCTGGTTCTGATTCTTCTTCTTCTGTCATCTTGTCTTTACCCTTGCTAACATCACTCCTACAACTAGATCGACTAGTTGTGGCCTTTGCAGCTTCTTTATTGTCATCTTCAAGTTGGTTCACAGATGCAATCAATGCAATAGATCCACCCTTCTTCTGTACCTTTTCAATTTCCTCATCTTGCTCCATTTCCAGCTCATAAGTCTTCAAGGTTCCATAAAGCCTTTCAAGAGTGTAGTTTTTGTACTCTTGAGTGTTTCTGAGAGAAACAGTCATAGGCTTCCATTCTTTTGGAAGAGCTCTAAGAAATTTAAGGTTTGAATCCTTGGTTTGATAGATCCTCCCATACAACTTTAATCCATTCAAAAGCTTTTGAAACCTACTAAACGTGTCATTTAGGGTTTCACCAGCTTTAAAATGAAAATGCTCATATTGTTGTATAAGGAGTTGCATTTTATTTTCCCTGACTTGCTCAGTTCCTTCACAGAGAGTTCTAACAGTATCCCATACTTCCTTAGAGGTTGTACAGTTGATAACATTGTCAAACATCTCTTGCTCCAAACCATTAAACAGAATGTTCATGGTCCTTTTGTCTTTATGGACTTCTGCAACATCTTCAACAGTCCATTCTGAGACAGTTTTTGGAATCTCTACATCGGGAGCATCATCTGGCAGTCCAACTCTAGAATCAAGCTTCATGGGAACGTGTGGACCTTTCTCAATGCAGTCTACATACCTCTCATCCATAGACATGAGATGTAAATGCATCTTTACTTTCCAGTGAAAGTAATTGTCCTTATCAAGAACTGGTATCTTCACACCTGCATCCTTCTTCACCATGGTTTCTGTTTTTGGTCTTGATCTTTAAACTTCTTGTATGTTAGAAGCTTGCTCTGATACCAATTGTTATTCCCAAATGACCTAACAGAATTGTAGAAGGGGGGGGGGTTGAATACAATTTTGATATTTCTTGAACTTAAAAACAACTTACAAATAAAACTGAACTTAAAGTAAAAATCACAAGCACATTAATAATTTCAGTTGGATTGTTTGATGATCCAACTGAAGTGATTTTTATTGCGGAAATAATCTGTGATACAAAAGTACACAGCTGCTCAGTTACAAGGTTTGTAGAGAAGAATGCTCTCAAAGATAGCTAATACAAACTATTTGTTTTTCTTCTCTATTTCTAAAAGTAACTGCTACACTTGGTTATATATCCCCAAGTTTACAACCCTATTTTTGGCTAAACTAAAAGTACAATGAGTAACCGCCAATAGTTTGCTTTTCATCCCTTTGTCCAGTGGTCCTTGGAGATCCTTGCTTTTGTCTTCATGCTTATTATGATCACTTCCAAGACCCAATTGGAAACTGGGATGTTTCCTTATTCCCCATGTCCATTTTAATGGTTTCCAATGCAAAGTACACTTCCACATCACCTTTTAGATCTGTTCAGTAAACTGTCACTATCACTTTGTCAACTATACAGAAAAGCAATAATGATTCGTTGATAGCAGGGAAATGTGTTTCGTTGATAGCTTTATTCTTCATTCCGTTGATGGTGTTTCTCTCGTTTCGTTGATGAGTAAACTCCATACCGTTGACAGAGTAATCTTCATACCGTTGACATGTCTTCACTTAGGCAAAATTACAAGGCACAAGATATTTACAATTAACCAACCTATTTTGCCTATCTATCATTTAGTCAACATGACTTAGAAAACCTATCTAGTACATACAACAAAATGCATATCAAACTGTGAAGTATTGTACAGTGCAATTGCTACATCACTCATTTCGTTGATGAGCTTCCTGTCAACGGAATGCTGCAAAGCATGCCATTTCGTTGACAGCTACAAAATAACTTTACACAAATTCTACTAAGTGTTTTATGTTTATCATCAAGAACAACATATTCCTAACAGTTTTTCTGAGTGATCTCATCACTCCTCACTTTAGAACTCTCAAGGGGTGACGGTAGGTTTGACTGCATCTTGGACAGCAGGTTTGGTTGTGACAGCAACTTTGACTGTGTTAGATATAATTGCTGACGTTTGTTTATCAGTGTCTAAGCAACAGGTACTGATCAGAGTTTATCAGAAGCCGGTCAGAGTTTAATTAAACTCTGACATGGTGAAGAGTTTAAAGAAAGCCGGTCAGAGTTTATTTAAAGTCTGACAGGGTGATAGTTGAATTAGCTGTCGGTGCTGAATTGAAGATTCTAGAAGCAATATATTCTGAAGATGGAAAGAAGCAGAATATATTGATACAGCTAAGGAAACGGAATAGAAGACTGAAGCAATCCTTAATTGATATCAATTGTATAGCTAATTTTTAGGAATATCAATTAGATAAGGATTGTGTAACTGTGTACTATATAAACACAGATAGGTTATCCCTAGAAGGGATGCGATCATTGAATATTTTATTCTTGTAACCTAGAAGCTCTTTGTGATTCATTAACATCACTAAGAGAGAATTATTTAATATAATTCAGTTTGTTGATTTACAAACCTGTGTTCTTAATTGTTATCCTCATACATACTTGATTATATATTGTGTATTCGGCCTAACAATTGGTATCAGAGCCAAGGCTGTTTAATATATACAGTTTTACGATTCAAACACAGTATTAATCATGTCTGAAGAAAATCAAACTGCTCCTAAGGCTGAACAGGTTAAGCCCAATTCTGTGAGTCGATATGAAACAATCAGGGTTCCAATTCTCAGGCCAGTAGAGTATCCGATTTGGAAGGTTAAGATGACCATGTTTCTGGAGGCTACAGATCCAGAATACCTTGACAGAATCTATGATGGTCCTCATATGCCAACTAAATTGTCCCCTGTTGTTGATGGACAAGAACAAAAGACTGTTCCAAAGGAAAAGAAAGATATGACTCCTGAGGACATCTCATCAATTGCAAAAGATGCAAAGGTTAGACATCTTCTCCATAGTGCTTTAGATAATGTTATGTCTAACAGAGTAATTGGCTGCAAGACTGCCAAAGAGATATGGGATGCTTTAGAAGTCAGATGCCAGGGAACAGGTGCTATCAAGAAGAACAGAAAGACAATACTCACACAGGAGTATGAGCACTTTGATTCAAGACCTAATGAAACCTTGACTGAGACTTATGACAGATTTTGTAAACTGTTGAATGATCTGTCTCTGGTTAATAAAGAATATGAGCTTGAAGAGTCTAATCTCAAGTTTCTGTTATCTCTACCTGAAAAGTGGGATTTAAAGACAACCACAATAAGAGATAATTATGAGCTTGCTGATACAGATCTTGATGAAATCTATGGGTTATTGAAAACTCATGAACTGGAGATAGAACAAAGGAATAGAAGATTGAGTAAAAAGACAAAATCTGTTGCTCTCAAAGTCGAGGAGAAGCCCATTAAGAAGGAATCATCAAGGAAGAAAGCCAAGGGAAAGGCTTTAGTCATTAAATCTGAAAGTGAGTCATCAAATTCTGATGATGACTCAAACTCTGGTGAAGCTTCTGACTCTGATGATGATGAAGAACAGATGATGCAAATGGCTGCATTGATGGTGAAGACCTTCAAGAAGATGGGGTTCAAGAACTTCAAGAAGGGAAAGAGATTCTCAAGGAGAGATTCAAATTCTGAGAAGAAGAATTTCAGAAAGTCTGATGGAAGGGATACCAAGTCTGGAAAGAAGGACAAATCTGAGATCCAGTGCTACAAGTGCAAAGAGATGGGTCATTATGCCCCAGAGTGCAAGAAAGGCAAATCTGAGAAAGCACTCATCTCTAAAGGCAAAGACTGGGCAGATACTTCAGACTCTGATGATGGAGAAAATTATGCTCTTATGGCAACTGTCAGAGATGAGACTGAATCATCTGAAAATAAGGTACCCCTAACTACTTATGCTTATGATACTGATAATATATCTGAGTTAAGAGTATATCTGAAAAGTGTTCATGTTAGCTATAGGGATCAGACCTTAGAGAATGAGAGAATTAAAGCTGAGAATCTTAGTCTTAAAGATAGAAACAAGTTTCTTGAAGGAGAACTTGAAAGTATGAAGTAGATTCAAAAAGAAAGAGATGATGTTGTTTATGTTGAACAGGAGTTGCTTAAAAGGTATAGGCAACTAGAATCTGATTTAGAAAAAGAAAGAAAAATAATCAAGACTTGGACAGATTCTGGAAGAGACACTCATCAAGTGTTTCAGACTGATTCTGTAGGTTTAGGTTATTGTGAAAATGATGAACTTAGGTTTAAAGACAAGGTTAAGGTTAAACCACAACTTAAACCTGTGAAATTTGTTCCAGAAGCCAATAAGTTAAAATCTGTTGTAATAAGAGAAGCTGATATGGAATCAGATGAAGTCTGTGAAAGAAAGGAAAATATTATAACAGAAAAACTTATGGAAGTAGAAGCTGTTAGAAAACCAGTAAAAACTTGTGAAAAACAGGTTAATGTTGGTTTGATGATAGGGAAACAGTTTAACCATAAACTGAAAGAGATAAAATCTGCCATGAAACCAAAAGGGTCCAAGAAGAATAGGAATGGAAAGATAGGCATAAATAACAGAAATAATCATTTGCCTACTGGTGCTGCTCCAAGGAAAACATGTTATAATTGTGGTAGTTCTAATCATCTTGCTAGATTTTGCACTAAGAACAAACATATTAATTCTTTATCTTCTACATCAGGAGTAAAGAATGATTATGTAAGGGTTAAACCACAAACTTTATGCACACACTGTGGGAGCACATGGCATTCCATTTATACTTGCAAGAGTTATCATGCTATTTATCACAACTATTATGAGCTAAAACCCAATCTAAAGTGGGTTAGAGCAAACTCTGCAAGTGTAAAGTCTGACAATGTTAGTTTAAACTCTGATAATACTGATTCCGCTGCAAAAGCTAACACTGTTAAGAAAGACAAAGGATTCAAGCAAGTCTGGATCCTTAAAACTAACACTTAGTGTCTGTTTGTGATTGCAGGGTATAATAGAGAGCACACTTATCTTGGACAGTGGATGCTCAGGACACATGACTGGAAATAAAGCCCTGTTATCAGACTTTAAGGAGAAGGCTGGCCCAAAGGTTTCCTATGGAGATGGCAACATAGGACACACTCTGGGATATGGCAATATCAATCTTGGAAGTGTCATCATTACAAATGTAGCTCTAGTCTCAGGACTCAAGCATAATCTGTTATCTGTGAGTCAAATCTGTGACAGAGGAAACCATGTAGATTTTCATAGTGAATACTGTGAAGTTATCAGTAAATCTACTGGAAAAGTTGTTCTAGTTGGACACAGGCGCAACAACATTTATGAAGCAAGTTTGGTAACAAACTCTGATGGAAAAACAGTGTGTCTGACAGCCAGAATGTCAAATGAAGAGAGTTGGAACTGGCACAAGAAGCTCTCTCATCTCAATTTGAACAACATCAATGAGCTAATAAGAAAGGATCTTGTAAGGGGACTTCCAAAATCTATACTCAGTCTAGATGTCTTGTGTGATTCTTGTCAAAAAGCCAAGCAAAGGAAGTCATCTTTCAAGAGCAAATCTGAATCTTCAGTAGTGGAACCTTATCATCTTCTACATGTTGATCTCTTTGGACCAGTGAATGTGATGTCCATGGGCAGAAAGAAATATGCTCTAGTAATTGTTGATGAATATACTAGATATACATGGGTGTATTTCTTGTCAAAGAAGGATGAAACTGCTCAAACTCTGATGGATCATGTAAATCTACTGGACAAAGGATCACAGCACAAAGTCAAAATTATAAGGAGTGATAATGGAACTGAATTCAGAAACTCAATATTGGAAGCTTTCTGCAAAGAAAGAGGAGTGAAACAAGAATTTTCTGCACCTGGAACTCCACAGCAAAATGGTGTAGTTGAAAGAAAGAACAGAACTTTAATTGAAGCAGCCAGAACTATGCTTGATGAAGCAAAATTACCAACATACTTCTGGGCAGAAGCTGTTCAAACTGCTTGTTTTACTCAAAATGCAACATTGATCAACAAGCATGGGAAAACACCATATGAGATGGTGAAAAACAAGAAGCCAAATTTGAAATATTTTCATATATTTGGATGCAAATGCTTTGTGTTGAAGACTCATCCTGAACAGTTGACAAAGTTCGAGTTAAAAGCTGATGAAGGAATCTTTGTTGGCTATCCATTGTCAACAAAAGCATTCAGAGTTTATAATCTAAGAACTAAGGTGATCATGGAATCTATACATGTGTCATTTGATGACAAGAAAATAATTGGACTTGAAGACAAGGATGGATATGATCAACTGCGTTTTGAAAATGAAGATCTATTCTCTGATGATATAAACTCTGATGAAGCAGGGTTGACAAACTCTGACGAAGCATACTCTGAACCTCTACTGGTAAATACTGGAGAAACTGGAAATTCTCAAATTGAACAAAATAGAGAACCAGTTGAGGGGGAGCGTGAAGAAGCTCAACAAGACACAACAAATGAGTCAGTTGAGGAAACTGATTCAAACTCTGACAGTTCAAACTCTGAGCCATCCAATTCAGGGGGAGCCTCAGATGCTGCAGAAAGTCAACATATGAATCAGGAGAGCATTGGATCAAGGGGGAGGATTCAATAATGATGCAAGAAACCACTTACCAACAGCAAGAAGGTGGACACAGGCACACACACCTGATCTCATAATTGGAGATCCTGATGCTAGTGTGAGAACTAGAAGTGCAACAAATAATGAGTGTCTGTATCATGCTTTCTTGTCTCAAACAGAACCAAAGAAAGTGGAGGAAGCTCTTCAAGATGCTAATTGGATTACAGCAATGCAAGAAGAGTTAAATGAGTTTGAAAGAAATGAAGTCTGGACACTTGTACCTAGACCAAAGAATAGATCAATAGTAGGTACAAAGTGGGTTTTCGGAAACAAGACTGACAGTGAAGGTGTGATTACAAGAAACAAGGCTAGACTTGTGGCAAAAGGTTATTCACAACAGGAAGGAATTGACTATGATGAAACCTTTGCTCCAGTTGCAAGATTGGAAGCCATAAGAATTTTTCTGGCCTATGCTGCACACAAGAAGTTTAAAGTCTTTCAGATGGATGTAAAGAGTGCTTTTCTCAATGGGAAGCTTGAAGAAGAAGTGTTTGTTGAACAACCACCAGGATTTGTAGATTCCAAGCATCCAGATTATGTCTATAGGCTTGACAAGGCATTATATGGACTAAAGCAAGCACCAAGAGCATGGTATGAAACTCTTGCTCAATTTCTTTTAGAAAGTGGGTTCACAAGAGGTACAATTGATAAAACCTTGTTTTATTTCAATTCTGGTGATGATTTGCTTTTAGTTCAAATTTATGTAGATGATATTATTTTTGGATCTACTAATGACAAACTCTATAAGAAGTTTGCAAAGCTTATGCAATCCAGGTACCAAATGAGCATGATGGGAGAGCTTAGTTATTTTCTAGGCTTACAGGTCAAGCAAACAGATGATGGGATTTTTATCAATCAAGCAAAATATACCAGAAATCTTCTAAAGAAATTTGGTATGCTTGATAGTTCATCTGCTACAACTCCCATGGCTACAGCAACGAAGCTTGACAAAGACACAGGAGCCTCAGTAGATATGACTAACTACAGAGGAATGATAGGGTCTCTACTGTATCTTACTGCAAGTAGACCTGATATCATGTATGCAACATGTCTTTGTGCAAGATTTCAAGCAGATCCCAGAGAGCCTCATCTAACAGCTGTAAAAAGGATTTTCAAATATCTCAAAGGAACCATAACCTTGGGTTTGTGGTATCCTAGAGAATCAGAGTTTAAGCTAATTGGTTACTCTGATGCAGATTTTGCAGGCTGTAAGATAGACAGAAAAAGTACAAGTGGAAGCTGTCAATTTTTAGGTGACAGATTGGTTTCTTGGTACAGTAAGAAACAGAAATCAATTTCTACATCCACTGCAGAAGCAGAGTATATAGCAGCTGGTAGCTGTTGTGCACAGATTTTATGGATGAAGAATCAATTGCTGGATTATGGGTTAAGGTACTCTAGAATACCTATTTTCTGTGATAACCAAAGTGCTATTGCTATGACAGGTAATCCAGTACAGCATTCCATGACCAAGCACATCAGCATAAGATATCATTTTATCAGAGAACATGTGGAAGAAGGAAACATTGAGCTTCATTTTGTGTCTACAGACCAACAACTTGCAGATATCTTCACCAAACCTTTGAGTGAAGCTACTTTTACAAGATTGGTAAATGAACTTGGAATGATCTCTGGTTCTGACTAGAGATACGGGTTAGACTCACTTTTTATGTTCATGATCTCTTACATGTGTTAACTGTTATGTGAACCAGCATGTTAAACTCTGATGATAAACTCTGTGAAGTGTCAGTCATACTCTGAAAGTAAACTCTGATGCTAAACTCTGTTGGTCATACTCTGATAGTTACAGTTTAATGCTATTCTCTAATTGTATTTTTGTCTGAAACATATGGACCAATGAAGAAATTTGTATGAAGCATAATTCTCAGTAAGTAATTGTGAATCCTTAAGAGTTGTATAGATTCTGATCTCAAACATGTGCAGTAAGTTAACACAGCATGATACTGTCTCTGTATTTATACCATCTCTTAGTTTATTGATCCTATACACTGAGTCTGTATTAGCTGTTTGCATTTTCTCTCATAAGTTAATTATATCTACTGATGAAAAGTCTAAACTCTGATTCTTAATTAAAAAAAAAAAAAAAAATTCACCCTCAAATCAAAAGATGCCAAACAGAGCACAAATTCCTTTGAGATCATGTTGTGCCTAGGAAGATCCAGGAACTTATTGTATGAAATAAGGGCTAAAATCTTTGATTTTTGGTGACTAGTGCCAACCACTGATTACTGGAAAAATAAAATTAAAATAAATAAATATATATATATATATATATATATAAATATATAAAGGGGGTGAAAAATAAAAGACATATCCAAATGAAAGGATATCAGTATACAGAGTTTAGATATAAAATCAGATTTTATGTTATACATGAGAGTTTAGGCAACCAGTTTTTACTACTTTAGTTTGTGGATTTTATGCACTTTGAGATGATCTAAATATTGATTACGGTAAACTCTGCTATTGCACACACATATTTTCACACCTGTACAGTTTGAGAAAAGAGTTTATTGACAAAGAAGGACAAATGGTAAACACTGATGTATTGTGTGACATATGCCGAGGTAACTTTGTTTTAATCTCTAATGGTTAAAATAATTTCTTTGTTTCAGACATTTTATAATTTTGAGATTAGACATTTGTTTTTCGAAAAAGTATGATTGGTAACGAATATATTTTACATTCAACAGAGAACAGAAAGAGTGTGTTTGATAAGTTCTGATGGTGATTAGTAGCGCTGATGAGTATGTTAGTTTATTGTTTAAAGTGATATCATTTCTTTCACTTTACAATTACTATGAGATACTGATATGTAAAACAAAACAATGGATTTTTCTCATTAAATGATTCAAACTTTGTTTACATTCAGACAACTTTATACTCTTGTCTAGCTACTGTTCGATTAACAGGTTACTATAACATCTGGGATTTCCAAGGCTTGACAACCCCCTGATGTTGAATCATCATCATCATCCTCTCGACTTCTCTTTCTGGTTTGCAGCTTGCAGGATTCCAAGAAGAAATTCTTTTTCGAACCCTTCAAGTAGCTCTGATAAAAGAGCATCATACAGATCTCCACTGCCTCATCATCTGCAAGGATGGGCACATCATATGGTCCAGGACGGATGATGTGCACATAGGGGTTGGAGATAGGTCCTTCCGCTATTTCATCATCAGCGATGAGCCCTTCATCATTCAGAAATGACAAAACAAGAAACTCATCGATGATATAGTTTGCTTGTTGACGCCAGTTCATGTTCAAGAATGATTCTACATCCATGAATTCAAAGGTTCCTGCCATTTGATATATGGTATTTGTTTTAATATGAGAATTGCCTGTTGTTAAAATGCTCTAGCTTTTATAGCATCCAACAGGGCAACTGAAAGGTTTTGCTTGGCTCGAAGCTCTGGGAACAGTAAAGTGCGGAGTTCCAAGACAGTCATTATTCTTCTGACTGTTGGGCTACTTCGATATTATGTTTCTGAGATATTAAAATCGATAATTTTATTATTATTGATTTTGTTTGACAATAAGCGGAAATTGTGAGTGTCTTATGTGATATCAGGTGTCTCCTCGTCTGCCGTGTAGATTGGGAAATTGTTCAAGAATATTTTAAACAGAGGAGAGAGGTTAATTGCATAGAAAAGTGTAACAGGCGGTAATTATTGCTGTTTTTACTGCGCATGCGTATTGGAAACTGCCAATTATATGCTGTCAGCGTATGCACGCTTGACATGTGTCCCATTCACATGATTAAAGGAGTAAGACAGTTGTGTATTGATGATTAACAACTCTTCAGTTTTTCATCTTTAATTTTCTTTTAAATACAATACACACATCTTCAGTTAAACTTTTCACATCTTACTCATACACATCTATTATCCCACACACATAGTTACAAACACCTTTCTACACACAAACTCTGTTAAGCTTTCGCGTCAATTACTTGTTCTTTCTTCAAAATCTTCTAATGGCAACCACAGCTTTCGTTTCGTCTGGGTTAGAGTTCGTTCCAAACAACTATACCGCACCACTAAACACTGCAAACGCACCAGAAGCATTTCATCTGATTCAGAAGTTTCTTGCTCAGTCAGCGATTGGGCGTGCTTTAGTTGAACCAGCCACACTTTCTGGTTTACAAATCAAGGCGTTCTGGGAGACAGGGGTTTATGATGATGGTGGTGAAACTGGGAGCCCATCCATAATCTTTGAGTTTGACGAAACAGAGTATGTTATTACTGCTGGTACTATTCGCACTGCAATGGGGTTTCCTGAGTATTCTTCTTACACTATTGGAATGGGTGATGAGGATTTAATCCGAATGATGCGAGAGATTGGCTACTCTGGGCCGTTGACAAAGATTGGGCAACTCAAAAGGCCGTTTCTGCGCAAGGAATGGAGTTTCTTCTTCGATTGCATCACCAGGACATTTGGCAAGAAATGCACAAATTGGGATGCTATTCCCACAGACAGTCTGCAAATCGGGTATTCTTTATTCTATGATAATCATTTTGATTTTGCACGACTTGTGTTGACTAACTTAGGGGAGAAGATGACCGAGAATAGAGGAGTTGTTTATTTTTCTCGATTCTGTCAGCTTTTGGTTTCTTATTGTGTTGAAGGAGAAAATGTATTTGAAGCAGATGTTTCTTGTTTTAAATTACATAAGAGAGTATTTACTGATCTAGTAAATAAAGACATTAAGAAAGGCATTGTTGGAGATCTTTTGCTACCTACTTCTGTGCAACAATTTGTGGATGCTCAAGTAAATCCACAACCACAAGCTGAATCTCAACCAGAACCTCTATCAACTTCTGTTAAACCTGCAAGGGGAGGTAGGACCAAGCATATTGGTACTAAACCTGCAAGGAGATTATCTACTGAAGCTGGGGCATCAAGACCTGAAGAGCTGCCTCAGAAGACAAGGCTAAAGAAAAGAAGAGCCAATAGGGCAAAGTCTGTTGTTGAAACCTCAGAGACTGAAACTGATGAAGAAACTCTTCATCAGAGAAAAAGAAGACTAGTGGCTGCACATCTTTTTGGTGCTATAAATGTAACCATGGACAGAGTCTCTAAGGACACTGAAGCTCCTGCATCAGAGAATGAGGAGATTGTGGCTGAAGCTGTTCCTCAAGATACTCCTGAAATTGTTGTTGAGGAGGATATTATAAATGCTGATGAGGACAGAGTGTTTGTAAACACTGAAGCTCCTGAAGTGTTTGTTCAGAAGGATGCTGCAAATGTTGAAGCTGTCAATCTAGACAGGATCCATACTGATACTATGATGGATTTGGATTTAGATGCTCCTACATCAAAGGCTAATGATGTAGTTGAGGAAGCTGCTACTCATTCTGATAGCAGAGATCTTGAAGCACACACCTCTATCTATTCTGATCATTATACAGAGGGTGTGGAAGCTGATCAAGTCACTGATCAGGTAGAAGAATCTCTGGCCACTCACACTGAAATTATTTCTTGTGATCTTGACAAAGGTGAGGAGGTTAATCAGATGATCAAAGTCACAGAGAACATTGTTGCAGCTGTGATGGACAAGGAACAAGAGGCTGCTGATGAGCTAAACTCTGAGAATGTTATTCTTGAAGCTTTGCAACAATCTGTTGTTGAGATTGTTCAAAGAGAAGCAGGGGTTTTTGCTCAGATTAACTCTGATATTCCTGAAGCTGTAGCAGAAGAGAACATTGATGAAGCTGCACAGTTTACTGCTGACAATATTCTTAATGCAAATGAAGCAGCCAATAATGAAGAAACTGGAAATGATGCTGAGGGTTCTCATTCACATCCTAGTATTCAAGTTTCATTGGCTGATGATGTCAATAGTGCTGACGCAAGGGAAGTCCATAGACAGACCAATGAGCATTTCCAGAATATGTACTACAAAAATTGGGCTGATGCAGATTGTGTCTTCCCAGCACAAAGGGCTGCAGATTTTCTATCTGATTCTGTCAAGAAGATCTCAAATACTGATGTACTTACAAGCTTACAGGCAACTGTTGTTCAAGTCAAATCTCTTAATAATAGATTTGATGAGAATCAACAAATGCTTACCAATCTAAGGAATGAAGCCAGTATGAAGGATCTTACTTTCAAGTCTGACAGAACTTTTTATTATACTATGCTCAAGCAGCAAGCCAAGGATTCTGAGGAAATCAAGAAGAGGCTTGGGAAAGTTGAGGAAAATCAGACTGCGATGTCTACTCAACTGTCTTCCATTTCTACTGCCATTGAATTGCTGACATCAGTACTACTTTCTGATGATGTCAAAAAGGGGGAGAGTGTACCTAAAGACAAATGCAAAGACACTAGAGCTCTGAGACGGAAGGATGATTCTACTGATGGGGGAAGCAAAGGAAATAAAAGAAAGATTTTTGCTCCAAGGCAAAGCAGGACAAGAGTAAACTCTGAAAAGATAAACTCTGGTGGCCAATCTACTTCTGGTGGCCAATCTACTTCAAATCTCAAGCGTTTAGTTGTTTCAACTAATCCATCTACTGATGAAGAGCTTGCTGCTAAGATATTCATAAAAGAGCATGGAAAGAATGTAACTATTGAAGATATCCAGGCTGAAGAGCAGATGCTTGCTGAGGAACACAAGAAAAATCTTGAAGCTGGAATCTACAAGAAAAAGGAAATCAAGGCTCCTAGAAAGAAAGAAGTTGGTATTTCTATCAAAGAGAATACACAACAGAGTATACAATATACAAGGAGACCTGTGATTGGAAACACTGATAAGGGTAAAGGCATAATGATTGAAGAGCCTAACCTGAAAAAGAAAGATAATTCAACCTCTGACATTGCTCAAGTTGAAACAAGATTAGCTAAATCAACCTCTGACGCTGCTCAAGTTGATGTTTCTATTGAAGATATGACAACCTCTGACGTTGCTCAAGTTGTACAGAAATCTACACTACTTCCAGGATTCAGCAAACCAAAAATTCTTGAAGACTTAAAGCTTGAAGCTGTGAATTTCTCAGAAACCAGAACAGTATTGGGAAAAGAAGCCTTTGACAAATCTGGACTGGGTTCACATAGAGAGAGAAGAACTAATAACAGATCTCAAGACAAGTTTTCATTGGCAGAATTTGGAGTTGGAATTACTCAAGAAGGCCTTGACAAACTAGAATCTGTACAGATGATTTTTCACAAAGGAATCAAAAAGGAATTCTTGTTATATTTTATGGCTGATGGCAGAGTGTATAGATTTGGTGAATTTGATATCCAGTTAAAACTTTGGGAAGAGCTAGAGTATGTTCTATATCTACTTGAAGTAAAGAATAGAAGTACTTATGATGCTGCTCGAGTTTTGAAGGAAAGGATGATGAAATCCAAAGTTTTGAGTGGAGCTGGAGTATCAAGTGCATACATTCCTAAATACAGAGATGCACATGGAAAGTTGGTAGAAATGAAAAGGAATAGTGCTAGGTTCAGAACTGCACTAAATAAAAAGGTTCTTGAGTTCAATCTAGAGTCTGATAAACCTTTTTATATCAGACTTGGCAATGAAATGAACAAAAACAGCATATATTCTTTGAGGGCTGCCATTTATCAAATTGGTGAAGATGAACCAGAAATGAAGGAGCTGAAGAAGATTATGATTGCTGAATTGAATAGAGCTGAAAAGAAACTACTGTTAGATTATATCAGGACAGTGCCTGATATTCAAGAGATTAAGTAAAGTCTGACTGTAAGTTTTTATGTTTTCTGTTCTAAGTCAAATTTAAACTCTGTTTTAAATTAAACTCTGTTATATGTTAAACACTGCATTTGTTAAATGTTTTTGACATCATCAATTATATGTTTAACTTGTACATTTTATTATGAACAAGTTGGGGGAGATTGTTAGATATAATTGCTGACGTTTGTTTATCAGTGTCTAAGCAACAGGTACTGATCAGAGTTTATCAGAAGCCGGTCAGAGTTTAATTAAACTCTGACAGGGTGAAGAGTTTAAAGAAAGCCGGTCAGAGTTTATTTAAAGTCTGACAGGGTGATAGTTGAATTAGCTGTCGGTGCTGAATTGAAGATTCTAGAAGCAATATATTCTGAAGATGGAAAGAAGCAGAATATATTGATACAACTAAGGAAACGGAATAGAAGACTGAAGCAATCCTTAATTGATATCAATTGTATAGCTAATTTTTAGGAATATCAATTAGATAAGGATTGTGTAACTGTGTACTATATAAACACAGATAGGTTATCCCTAGAAGGGATGCGATCATTGAATATTTTATTCTTGTAACCTAGAAGCTCTTTGTGATTCATTAACATCACTAAGAGAGAATTATTTAATATAATTCAGTTTGTTGATTTACAAACCTGTGTTCTTAATTGTTATCCTCATACATACTTGATTATATATTGTGTATTCGGCCTAACAGACTGCATCCTTGACAATAGGTTTGTATGTGACAGCAACATTTACAGTGTCTTTTATAGCAGCTGAAGCCGTGACAACACCTTCCCGAAGGTAAGATGCTCCTTGGAGGTTGAACAGGGTACTGGCTGTTTCAATATCTGGAAGATTTGCACCTTGTTCTAGCTCAGTGTTTGAAAGGGTGATTTCCATCTCACTTTGAGAAATGGGTTCTTGTGGACCACTAGATGGGGGCTCATCCATGATAGGAGATGGATGATCAAAACCTGAAGGGTTGGGACTGTTCCCCTCTCTAGGTTGTGGAGAAGAAACAATAGATTGATTAGGGAAGGAAGAAGTTGAAAGTGGAGAAGAGAATATTGGCTGCTTCACAGGGTGAACTTGTGAAACATCAATGGTTGAGGTGAAATCCTCACTGTTCCCTAACTCCTTGTGTGTTTCTGCTAGACCCGTCAATTTTATTCACGACACGACTTACACGACACGAAACAACACAAAAATTTAGTGTTTGTGTTTGCATTTTAAGTACACGACACGAAAATTTAGTGTTTGTGTTTGCATTTTAAGTACACGACACGAAAATACACGAACACGAAAGTACACGACCCCGATTTAGTGTCGTTTTTGGATTTACCCTTCAAGTACACGACATGACACGAAATACACGACATAAATAAATATATAAATAATTAAAAATATATATTATATATATATACTATAAATATTAATTGATATTAATGTGAACTTTAAGAAATTTCGTGTAAACATTCGTGTTTTCGTTGTTATTCGTGTCTATTTCGTTTCGTTTAGTTTCGTTTACATGAATGGTACACGAAAAATTTAGTGTATCTCGTGTTGTGTCGTGTCGTCTCAAGTCGTGTATCACTCGTGTCGTGTTCGTGTTACAGTTTTGGGTACACGATTTGAATTCGTGTCATTTTCGTGTATAACCAAAAAGTACACGAAACACGAAATTACACGAAATTACATTTTCGTGTTACAGTTTTGGGTACTACCTTCCTTATTTGCTGCACTAGGTGTAGGAACTCCTTCATGACTCTCAATATTACCACCATCACCAGTTTCTAGGGGTCTTTTTATGGATTCTTGCAAGGCTTGTCTCTGTACTTTGGGAAGTCTAGAGAACCTAGGCTGAGTGTATGGTGTAGAATGTGGGTTAGCTGAATTTGGGTCTAATTCAGCCTCATCCTTGAGAGAGAAGGTTTCATACCCAGAGGGCAATGGGAAATCAAGGTTAGGCACTTGATCAACCATATGTTGTGTGAAGCAAAGTGGAATATGTGCATTTAAATTTTGTGAAGTGAGAGTTGTGTGTGTGTTTCTTTTTAAAACATTGCAGGTCTCTGTGCGAGAGGCATTTTCATCAACATCACATAAAGAATTAATGCACAATATTAGAAAGTGAGGATATATAGATACCTTTTTACCTATGGCAGCTTTCAGGTGTGCCATAAGTAGCTTTCCAACATCCACCTTGTAACCATGGACGAGAGAGTGAGTGAGTTTCTTGATATAGACGTGTATCCCATTCCAACTAGTGGTCTTTGTTGAGAACACCTTCACCATGGCATCAAGAATCATGCTCCATTCTTTCCTCAGGTACTTCCTGTCCATTTCACCAGTTGGGTACCATTTTGTTGTACCCTCTTCGAGAATCGGTCATGAATACCCAATTTTCAAGAAGAGTTTCTTCAAGGTTTCATCATTTGCAAGCTCCTTGTAGGTTTTTCCTGGTTCAAGCACAATTCTCAAGGCTGCGTTGATGCCTTGAATAGTGAGAGTGTAACTGTTGTCTTTGATTTTGAATTTTATGGTTGCATTGTCACCATCTCCTTGAGCAACAGCTGACTCCCAGAAATTGTCAATCATGTCTAGATCTAGAACAGAAGTTGAGGTAATGGCATACCCAAGATATGACTTGTTCAAGAAAGATACAAGCCCTTTGAAGTCTTCACCGGCATCGTTGGGTGAGAAAATACCAGCAAAGTTAGTTTGAGAGATTGATTGCTTAGGGGCCATTTTTGCTAATTAGGGTAAGAAAGAAGAAAATGAGTGAGTTGTTTTGTGTAGAGAAAAAAGTGAAAGTTTTGTTTGCTTTGTGGTTGTTTTGTGTCAGTTTTGATTTTGTCTGATTAACTTATGAATAAAAAGGGTAGCTCAGACGTTTCGCTGAAAAAGGGAAAAATTGGAATCGTGTCTTTACCCAATAACTCCATCACGTGGGTTACACGCTTTATTCTCTGTCTACGTGGAGGTTGGATTCACATCTGTAACGGTCCACTACTTTTGACAGTAACCTGTGCGCTGAAACAAACTGTTAGTGACAATTGTTGTGATGACAGTAGGTTTTGCTTGACAACAACTTTGTCGCAAAAACTTATTGTCATCGTTAAATACCTTAATGACAGTATCTTTTAAAACTCTTGACAGAATGTTGTTCACTGCTGTCAAGAAACTAACTGTCATGACATACTGTGATAGTTACTTTTCTTGACGACAGTAACCCTTGCGAAAAACAATAACTGTCGAGAATTTTAATAGATCTTTTCATTAATTTACTTAACTCAAGAATCACCATTTACACATATTCAATTTAATCAAGAATTTGTATTCATGCACAGTGGAGTAATCAGTCAATCAACACAAACACATACCATATAGACGAGAACAACATGGAAGAAAGTAGGATAAGTTTTATTAATAAAATCATTTTAACAATAGAGAATTACAATTTATGATTTAATGATTTCATTAACTAATCCTAAAGCTTCTGAACGAGATTCTTCTTCTGTGTGTCCTTCCTGTTCGAGGAGCACTTGAAGTTCTTTATCTTGTTCTTGCCACTTTGCCTCTTCAGTGGCCTTAACAGCTTTTTCTTTATCTTTTTCCTCTTCGAGGAACTCATCCACCAGTTGGAACATCTTTCCCACTTCTTCTTTTTGTGAGGATTCACTCCATATCTTAGGCTTGTACTCGACTCCTATTTTGTTTTCCATTTTACCCTTTTTGAATGTGAAACTAATATGGCCTAAGGTTCAAATTTATAGGCATACTAGGTGAGAGGTAAGGTAAATGGTCAACAGTTTGGAATACCCATAAAACTACCACATATTGCAATTAAGAGTTATATCATCCACTAATACAACAATTAACACACATATAACCAATCAGTGCAATTCCCTTGACCAATTTCTCAAACTTTGAATTTATCCAAGTTAATGACACACAAAGTCTAACTATCAACAGTAAGACTAGCACAAAATTCAAGTTTAGCATAGTCATAGCAATCATGATGTCGAAAATGAATAGTGACTATGTGGACAGTAACTTCTCATGACAGCAACTTAAAAGCTACTGTCACAAGCTGCATTTAGAATTTGAAAATGTAAAACTAGTAAGTTAACATATCAGATTGAGCATTCCCAATTCACTTACCAACCTGTTAAAGGTGGCTTCATCCAATGGTTTTGTGAAGATATCTGCAAGTTGCTTTTCTGTTGGGACATAGATCAGTTTCATAATTCCACTTTCAACATGCTCTCTTATGAAGTGATGTCTGATATCAATGTGCTTTGTCCTAGAGTGTTGAACATGATTGTTTGAGATGGATATGTCACTAGTGTTGTCACAGAAGATATGAATGTTATTTAACACTAGACCATAATCCAAAAGTTGATTTTTCATCCACAGAATTTTTGTACAGCAACTTCCAGCTGCAATGTATTCAGCTTCTGCAGTTGATGTAGAGACTGAATGCTGCTTCTTGCTAAACCATGATACCAGTCTTCCACCAAGAAATTGACAGCTACCTGTTGTACTTTTTCTATCAATTCTACATCCAGCATAGTCTGAATCAGAATACCCAACTAGATCAAATCCAGTATTTTTAGGATACCAAAGGCCTAGATTAGGAGTGCCTTTTAGATATCTAAAAATCCTCTTGATAGCAACCAAGTGTGACTCCTTTGGATCAGCTTGAAATCTTGCACAGAGACATGTAACAAACATTATGTCTGGTCTGCTAGTAGTTAAATAGAGGAGTGATCCTACCATGCCTCTGTAAGCACTAGAGTCCACTTTCTTTCATTTGGGATCAAGATCCAGATTAGTTGATGTGGAGATGGGGGTCTTGGCAGGTGATGAATCTTCCAAGTTGAATTTTTTGAGAAGTTCTTTGATATACTTGGCTTGGCATATGAAGATTCCATCAGCTTGTTGAAGAACTTGTAGACCAAGGAAGAATGACAGTTCTCCCATTATGCTCATCTCATATTTGTTTCTCATTAGAGATGAAAACTTTTCACACAGTTTTTCATTTGTTGATCCAAAAATAATGTCATCAACATAGATTTGAACCATAATGATGTCCTTGCCATGATGCTTGTAGAATAGAGTTTTGTCTACTACACCTCTTGTGAATTGATTTTCCAATAGAAAGGTAGAGAGAGTATCATACCAAGCTCTGGGAGCTTGCTTCAATCCATACAGTGCTTTGAACAGTTTGTATACAAAGTTATACATTTCAGCATCTTCAAATCCAGGTGACTGTTCAACATACACCTCTTCCTCCAACTCTCCATTAAGAAAGACACTTTTGACATCCATCTGAAACACCTTGAAGTTACAGTGTGCAGCAAAAGCTAGAAAGATCCTTATAGCTTCAAGTCTGGAAACAGGTGCAAATGTCTCATCATAGTCTATTCCTTCCTGTTGATAGTAACCTTTTGCTACTAGCCTTGCTTTGTTTCTTGTCATCATTCCATTTTCATCCAGTTTGTTTCCGAATACCCATTTTGTCTCAATGACTGATTTTCCTTTTGGTCTTGGAACCAGCTTCCATACATTATTTCTTTCAAACTGGTTGAGTTCTTCTTGCATAGAAATCACCCAATCAAAATCCAACAATGCTTCATCAATTGTTTTTGGTTCCATTTGAGACAGAAAACATGAGAAATGCTGTCAGCAGAGACATTATTCCTTGTCCTTACCCCAGAGGAAGGATCACCAATGATTAGATCATTTGTGTGATCCTTGTTCTATTTTGTGGCTCTGAGCAAACTTCTGTTTTGATCTGGTGGATTAGCTCCAGTTTGAGGAGATGAATCTTCACCAATGCAGTTGTCTCCACCATGCTCTTCATTATCTCCAGAGTCACCATCATTTTGAAGATTAGTTGAAATGGTCTGTGACTGAGCTGGAGTTTGATTAACATCATTAGCATTGACAACATCTTTCTCAAGATCAACAGTTTAAGTGTAACTGAGCTCTTCATCAACAATTTCCTCTTCTTCCAAGTATCCTTGATTTTCAAATCTAAAGGTCTGTATTTGACCATCTTCATGCAGCCCTGGAAACTTGGTTTCATCAAAGGTGACATTCACACTTTCTTCAATGATCATGTGTTCTATGACATAGACTCTGTAAGCTGTCATTTTTATCCCATATCCCATAAAAATGCCTTCATAAGCTTTGGTATCAAACTTTCCTTTCTTTTCATGGTTGTCCTTCATCATGAAGCACTTACTTCTAAATGCATGGAAGTATTTGACAGTAGGTTTCTTCTCAGTCAACAGATAGTAAGGAGTACTTCCACGAGTCTTGTTGATTATGGTTCTGTTCTGTGTGTAGCAAGCTGTGTTGATTGCCTATGCCCAGAAGTATGTTGGTAAAATTTTGCATCATGCAACATAGTTCTAGCAGCTTCAATGAGGGTCATCTTCTTCCTTTCCACAACTCCATTCTACCGTGGTGTTCTGGCAGCAGAGAATTGTTGTACAATGCCTTCATCTTTGCAGAAATTTCCAAGCAATGCATTCCTGAACTCAGTACCATTGTCACTTCTTAGGAATTGAACTTTGGCATTTGGAGTTCTGTCAAGAACTCTTATGTGATCAATGATTTCTTGAGCAGCTTCATCTTTTAACTCTAGATACTTTATCTAAGTGTACCTAGAGTAGTCATCCACCATTACCAATGCATATCTCTTCTTGGCTAAGGATGGAACATTGACTGGACCAAAAAGATCCATGTGAATAAGCTTGAGTGGTTCAGTGTTGGTGTTAACTTGCTTTGTCATGTGCACAACTATTCTCAATTTTCCCATTTGACAATCCTCACACGGTCCTTCTTGACAGAATTCCTGTTGAGGTAGTCCTCTTACAAGCTCCTTCTTCATTAGCATATTCATAGTCTTGAATTTGAGATGAGAGAGTTTCATGTGCCAAAGCATGATGTCACCAACAATAGCTTTACTATAGAAATAGTAGATTTTGTCCTTCTTTGTTGAACTTAGATCAACAACAAACAAGCTTCATTTCCTTACTCCTTTAAGAGAGAGGCTTCCATCCTTCTTGTGATAGATGTTGCATACCATCATATCAAAATCAACCTTGAATAATCCTCTGTCACTGAATTGGCTGACACTGAGTAGATTGTGCTTTAATCCATCAACAAGAGCAATATCATTTATGACAACATTTCCAATTTCCAGACAACCATATCCCACGGTGTAACTTTTGATGTTGTCTCCAAATGTTATGACTGGGCCAGCTTTTTCAACAAAATGTGATAGCAGGGCTTTATCACCTGTCATGTGTCTTGAGCATCCATTGTCAATGATCCACATAACCTGTTTCTTATTCTTGCCCTGTAAAACAAATTGTTTTTAGGTTGCATTTGGTACCCAAATCTTGTTGGGTCCTGCAGTTTTAGTAACACCTGAGTTTCCATCATCTTCAACATCAACATCAACATCAGAAATCTTCTGTTTGACTTTTTTTTATCACCCACTCAGGTTTAGAATAAGACCTTGTCTTCTTCTTAGTGGGTGTTGCCTTTTTACTGACATTAGTAGGCTCAGAAGTCTTAACAGTTTGCATGTAAGAGTGTTAGTTCAGAATTCAATGATCGTCAGGAGCTAGACTCAACTGATCAGGATTGCCGACGTCATCAGGATTACATGGTCGTCAGGATTGAGATACATATCAGGACTGGGATCAGGATTGATCATCAGGACTGGAAGCTGATCAGGATTGATCATCAGGACTGGAAGCTGATCAGGATTCCTACTTCGAGTTATATTTGGAGTCTAGTTAAACATGGAAGTTTATTCTGTCGGTTCCTGGTTTGTAGTATGTAGCTATCAATTATGGATAGGTTTCAATCTTTGTAATTGATTAGGACTTATCATTGATAGAGAAGCTGTGTAGTATATAAACACAGTTTTGGTTTCGATTTATGGGGGAACATAATCGAATAGAAGCTCTCAAGAACATAGAATTTCTTGAGAGAGTTTTTGTAAGCTAGCAGCTCTCAAGAACATCAGAATTTCTTGAGAGAGTTTGTAACAGTTTTATATCAGATTTAATAAAGCTGTTATCTTTCTTTCATATTTGTGATATATACATTAAGAAGTCGATTATCTTATACTATTGTATTCAACCCCCCTTCTACAATAGAGTATTACTGGGCAACAATTGGTATCAGAGCAAAATGATTTAATTCTGAATTAGATACGATCTAAAGATGTCGACAACCAAGTATGAAAGCATGAAGATTCCCATCTTGAAGAAATCAGAATATCCAACATGGAGGGTAAAGATGCTGATGTACCTGGAGGCTATGGATCCTGACTATTTGGACAGGATTCGTGATGGACCATATATTCCTACAAGGATTGTCGAACGAACAGATACAGTACCTGAACATTATGTGGTCAAGGCTAAAAGTGAATGGACTCCAGAAGAAAAAGCTCATGTACTCAGGGAACCAAAGATAAAGAATATCTTACATAGTAGTCTTGATGCTGTCATGTCAAACAGAGTGATTGCATGCAAGTCTTCAAAAGAAATCTGGGATACTTTGGAAACTCAGTGCCAGGGATCTGCATCTATCAAGAAAAACAGAAGGGCTCTTTTGATTCAAGAATATGAACAATTTGATGCAAGACCCGATGAGAGCCTAACTGATCTATATGATAGATTTCTGACACTATTGAACAGTTTATCTTTAGTTGACAAGGAATATGAAACTGAAGATTCAAACACCAAGTTTCTAAGAGCTTTACCTGAAGAATGGGACACTCAGACCTCGATCATTAGACATCAGTATGATCTTAACACTGTGTCTCTTGATGAAGTTTATGGGATGCTAAGAACTCATGATCTTGAAGTTCAACAGAGTAAGAACAAGAATAGCAGCAAGGCAAAATCAATTGCTTTGAAAGCAGAGGCTAAATAAAAAGGAAAAGCTATGGAGGTCTCTAGAAGTAAAACAAGAATAGTTGAGTCAGATCCTGATGACTCTTCATCAGATACTGATGGCAATACTGATGATGATTCTTCTGACTCAGACATGGAAGAAATGGTTGCTATGATTGTCAGAAACTTCAGAAGGATGAAGTTCAGGAAGAATAGAAGACAAGGCAACTTTCAGAAAAAGGCTTTCAATCCAAACAAAGATAAGTATATCAAAAAGTACAGCAAGGGTAGCAAATTTGACAAGTCAAAGGTTAGATGCTACAAGTGCAATGGTATGGGTCACTTTGCTTCTGAGTGCAAGAAGACAAAGGCACTTATCACATCAAGCAAGGATTGGATGGACTCTTCCTCAGAATCTGATACTGAGGTGGTCAACTATGCTCTAATGGCCAATGCTGATGTAACTGCTACTCCTGATGATAAGGTACTAAATACTATCTTTGATTTTGATACTGATAATGCTTCTGAGTTAAGACGTTTTCTAAAGTCATTACATATTAGCTTTAGAAGTCAAACTGCTGAAAATACTAGGATCTTATCTGAGATGTCTGAACTTAGAAAAACGAATGATATATTAGAAGCTGAATTTTCTCGTATGCAAGAAGTACAAAAAGAATGTGATAATGTGAATCACATGTATTTAGAGATGAAATCCAAATGTACTGCTCTTGAAAAGGAACTTGAAAATGCTAATGAGAAAATCAGAACCTGGACAGACTCTGGTAGGAAATTTCATGAGATTAATACCTCTAAGAATTGGAAAGAGTGTCTAGGATATAAGTCAGATGAGGATAAGAAATTGAAAGAGAAAATTGTCATTGATGAGACAGTCAGTCCAAAGACCTATAGACATGTTATAGATGCAACCAAATCTAAGATTACTCCTGTTAATTTTGTTTTTGGTAAGGATTCCAATTCTACTTTTGAAAAGGGATCTACTTCTACTCAAGGAATTAAAATCATAAAGTCTAAACCTGTCTTGAATAAAGTCATTAAGAATGTAGGTCTATTGTCTCAGAAACAACTTAAGGATAAAATCTGTGAGGTGACAGATAAGAAAAAGGAATCTACTGTTAAGAGAAACAAGAATGGTAAAGTTGGGATCAACAAAGAGAATGGTTACAAATATATCCCAAATGCACCTAGAAAGTGTTGTTTTAACTGTGGTAACTCTAATCATCTTGCTATTGATTGTAAGAAGAGTAAGAAGAAGATTACTGATATTCCTAAGTCTGATGTTAGGAATAGATCAGTATTTTATAAACCACAGAAGTCCTATTTTCATTGTGGTAGTATATGGCATTCTATTTATACTTGTAAAGATTATCATGAGTTGTACTATAACTTTTATGATCCATTGCCTAAAGTTGATAAAAATAGTGCAAACTCTGGTAGCATTAAGAATGTCAAGTTGGAACATGCTTTTGTTAATACTGATACTGACAAAGCAAATCCTGATGAAGTAAATCATGTCAGGACTGCTAAGGTCAGAAAGTCTTCTGCTGTGAAAGTTAATAAATTGCATGGAAAAGGAACCCAACAAGTATGGGTTCCTAAATGTTCTAACTAGTGTGTTTCTATTCTGATTGCAGGGTAAAAAGAAAAATGTGTTAGTCATGGATAGTGGATGCTCTGTGCACATGACTGGAAACAAAGCCCTGTTATCAGAATATGAGGAAAAAGCTGGCCCAACTGTGTCTTATGGAGATGGCAACATTGGACAAACCTTGGGATATGGCAATATAATCATTGGAAATGTCATCATTGAAAAAGTAGCTCTAGTGAAGGGACTAAAACACAACCTGTTGAGTATTAGTCAAATCACTGACAGAGGTTATCATGTCAACTTCTATTCCACTCATTGTGAAGTAGTCAGTAAGGCAACAAGCAAGATATCACTGACTGGCTACAGGCATGGTAACATATATGAAGCCAACATTCAATCAAATACTGATGACTCCCCTACCTGTCTGATCAGTAAAGCTTCAGTAGATGAAAGTTGGAATTGGCACAAGAAGCTTTCTCATCTCAACTTCAGCAATATCAATGAGTTGGTTAAGAAAGATTTAGTGAGAGGATTACCAAAAGTGTTATATACTCCTGATGGACTCTGTGATGCATGTCAGAAAGCAAAACAAAGAAGGACATCATTCCAGAGTAAATCAGAATCCTCTATTGGAGAACCATATCACATGCTACATCTTGATCTATTTGGTCCAGTCAACATCATGACCATCAGTAAGAAAAGGTACACTCTTGTAATTGTTGATGAATATTCTAGATTCACCTGGGTGTATTTTCTGCACAGAAAAGATGAGACTCCTGAAATTCTGTTGGATCATGTAAGAATGATTGAGACAACCACAAAGTACAAAGTCAAGATACTGAGAAGTGATAATGGTACTGAATTTAAGAATTCAAAGATGGAAGAGTTCTGCAAATACAAAGGAATCATTCAACAATTCTCTGCTCCTGGCACACCTCAGCAAAATGGAGTAGTTGAAAGGAAAAATTGAACTCTTATTGAAGCTGGCAGAACTATGTTGGAAGAAGCAAAATTACCTACATATTTCTGGGCAGAAACAGTCAACACAGCATGCTACACTCAAAATCTCACATTAATAAACAGACATGGTGTTACTCCTTATCAGTCACTCAAGGAAAAGAAACCAAGTCTGAAGCATCTGCATGTGTTTGGCTGTAAATGTTTTGTTCTCAGAACTCATCCTGAACAACTAGGGAAATTTGAAACAAAGGCTGATGAAGGAATTTTCATAGGCTATCCTGCATCAAGAGCCTTCAGAGTTTTTAATTTGAGGACAAGGACTGTCATGGAGTCAATACATGTATCTTTTGATGACAAGAAGATAGCTGGAATCAATGAAGACTCTCATGATATATTGATTTTTGAAAATGAAGCTACCAAGGAACCTGAAGAAAGTGAATCAGATCCTGTCCATACATCAGATCCTGATGGGTCACCAAATCCTGATGACACACCAGATGCTGATGGTGCAAATACTGATGATGCAATCAATAGTAATACTTCTAGTAGTGCTAATGTTGAGGGGGAGCAACATCATTCTACTACAAGTTCAGAGTCAACACAATCATCAGGACAGAATTCTTCAGATACTGATTCAAGTGATGATCCTGATAACTTATCAGGAGGAAATAGCAATAATTCAGGGGGAGCTTCAAGACAAGCAAGTTCTTTAAATCAAGATAACACCAATCCAGGGAGAGCATCTACTTCAAGAAACAATTTAACACCAGCAAGGAAATGGACTGCAAGTCATACTCCTGATTTGATCATTGGGGATCCTGATGCAGGTGTTCAAACAAGAAGTGCAACTCAGAATGAATGTCTATACAATAACTTTCTATCCAAGGAGGAGCCAAAGAAAGTTGAAGATGCACTTAAAGATGCTGATTGGGTTACTGCAATGCAAGAGGAACTGAATGAATTTGAAAGAAATGAAGTCTGGAAACTGGTACCAAGACCAAAGAATAGATCAATTGTTGGTACAAAGTGGATTTTTAAGAACAAGACTGATTCTGATGGAGTAATAATCAGAAACAAAGCAAGACTAGTTGCAAAGGGGTATTCTCAACAAGAGGGAATTGATTATGATGAAACTTTTGCTCCTGTTGCAAGACTAGAAGCCATCAGGATATTTCTTGCTTATGCAGCACATAAGAAATTCAAGGTTTTCCAGATGGATGTTAAAAGTGCTTTCTTAAATGGAGAACTGGAGGAAGAAGTCTATGTTGAGCAACCTCCTGGTTTCATTGATCCTAACTATCCAGATCATGACTACAGATTGGATAAGGCACTTTATGGACTAAAGCAAGCTCCAAGAGCATGGTATGAAACTTTAGCTCTATTCTTACTGGAAAGTGGATTCAAAAGAGGTGCTATTGATAAAACTCTATTTTATTTGAATCATGGTAAGGACTTGTTGTTAGTTCAGATTTATGTTGATGATATCATTTTTGGGTCAACAAACAATAAGCTTTGTGAAAAGTTTTCCAAGCTTATGCAGTCAAGATATCAAATGAGCATGATGGGAGAAATGAGTTACTTTCTTGGTCTTCAAGTTAAACAGACTGATGAAGGGATTTTTATCAATCAGTCTAAATATACAAGGAATTTATTAACAAGGTTTAACATGCAAGATAGTTCTCCTGCTACAACTCCCATAGCTACAGCTACCAAACTTGATCCTGATCAAGGTGCTGAGGTAGATGTAACTCACTACAGAGGAATGATTGGCTCTTTATTGTATCTCACTGCAAGTCGACCAGATATCATGTTTGCAACCTGTCTGTGTGCAAGATTTCAAGCAAAACCTAGAGAACCCCATCTGATTGCAGTCAAAAGAATTTTCAGATATCTCAAAGGCACTTCTTCACTTGGCCTTTGGTATGCAAGGGAATCAGATTTTGGGTTGTGTGGTTATTCAGATGCTGATTTTGCAGGATGCAAAATAGACAGGAAAAGTACTTCAGGAAGCTGTCAGTTTTTGGGTGGAAGACTAGTTTCATGGTTCAGTAAAAAGCAAAAATCCATTTCCACTTCAACTGCAGAAGCTGAGTACATTGCTGCAGGAAGTTGTGCTCAGATAATGTGGATGAGAAATCAGTTGTTAGATTATGGCCTGTCATACTCAAAAATCCCTATTTATTGTGATAACCAAAGTGCTATTGCAATGACAGGAAATCCAGTTCAACATTCTCTTACTAAACACATCAGTATTCGATATCACTTCATAAGAGAACAAGTTCTGGAAGGAACAATTGAACTTCACTTTGTTCCTACTGATCAACAACTAGCTGATATATTCACCAAGCCACTACATGAAGCTACTTTCAATAAATTGGTGAATGAACTTGGAATGATGAACTTTGAGAATTTCTGAGGAAAGCTACAGAGAGGAAATCCTGATAACTATCAAATCCTGATGGTTATTCAGAAAGGTATGTTTTCTTTGATCAAATCCTGATAGGATGTTATCCTGACATGAAGTTGTTTCGTTGTTGGTTGGCAGCCATTGAAAAACAAAGAAGGTGAAAGGTTTTGTAAGTTTTTCTCTGGAGAGGGTTTGTGTTTTAATAGATATATGATGTTTATGCTTAACATTTCTATTTTATAGAGAATGTGTGTTAAGGATGCAGGTCATTTTTGTTTATCAAGGCGATTGTTCAGTTTCTCATAATTACTTTGCCTCGGTAATTGGTAAGAATGGTTACATGGGTATTATGCTATTTGTTCTGTAATCATTTTTTTTTTAAAAACAGCATTTATCAGGATTGTCAAAATAAATTTTGTTTTCATAAATAAAATTTTATTTTACTTCATATTAAAATTTTTGCGTTTTTCAATCCTGATAAGGCAAATGGTTTCATAGGAAATGCTTTTATTCCTGATGAGGTTAGGTTTTTCTTGCATAGGAAAATACCTACTCGTTATGGTTTAATTTCTAATGCTATGGGGCAAGGCCAATCACACCTTGTTCCTAACCCAAGCATTCATCCTAAACAGTCTAAACAGTCAACTGTCACCTCTAATGTCTCTCAAAAGACTTTAGTTGTAAAAGCAAAGAAGTCAGCTAGAACTGATGTGTCAGGAAGGCAATCAGGTTCAAAGGACTTTTCCTCTACACCTATCACTAAAAAGAAGTTACAAGGGGGTGTACAAGGGGTCCTGGTGAACAAAGCTGCAAAGGGAGGTGAGGCTGTTTCTGTTAAAAGAAAGTTAGTGCTCAGGGATGAGACTGACTCAGAGGATGATTTACCTATATCCTCTGTGATGAATGTGAATAAGGAAGTTGCTGATACTGCTACTGCAGCTGTGGTTCAATTGTCTACACCACAGAAGAAAAGAAAGGTATCAAAAAGCAGGTATCATATTCCTTTAGAAAAGAAGCAGGATACTGATGTACAGGACACTTCTATTCTGAATGAGCAATCAGTTTCTACTGCTCAAGCAAATCCTGATGTTAGTATTCCTGATGCTGCACCAAGTCAAGTGGTTAATATTTCAGACTCTCCAGCACAGGACTCTCCAACAAAAAGACATGTTGATATTTCATGGGAGAAGTATGGTGCTGCTGCTTCCAATCTTGGGATAAAACATCCAATGGAAAAGCTAAGGAAGGCAGAAGAGTTAGTCTATCAGAGACAGAAGAAACTGAAAGGATCAAGCCCACAAGAACCTGAACCTCAAAGTGGTTCAGCAGCTCTTTCTGATGATCCAGCCACACAAGAACCACTCAATCAAAGTTTGAGTGAAGGCTTAGCTAGTGGAATGGTCCCACAAGAACCATTTTCTCAAAGGGAGAATGAAGACATCTACATTCCAGCTACACAAGAACCATCTTCTCAAAGTGAAGATGCAGGCCAAGCTACAGTTTCTGAGAAATTTCATGACAATGCTCAAGGGATTTCTGGTGCAGATGAAGTTCAAAGATTGGCCGAGGACACTGTCAATGAGGGAAGCACACAAGAACCTTTGACTCAAAGTGTTGAAGAAGCTTCTGAACCTCAAGCTCCACAAGAACCATTGGTAGAAAATACTGATGCAAGCATATCAAATCCTGACGGTGTTCATCCCGACGCTAGTGGTGCTCCTGATGTTGAACCTAACCTGATACAACCACTTCGTTCAAGACCAATGGATCATCCTATCACAGATTCACAGGATAAAATGAAAGGTATAGCTATTCCTGATCCTGATGATACTCATAGTACTGATGATGATGACTCTGATGATAGTGATGATGATGAGAATCGAAAAGAGAAGGAACAGCTTGCTACAACACTCAAAATTAGTCTTGGAACTAATTTTGGTTCATCAAGTACATATATGGCTGGCAAAGCTTCCACTGGGAAAGATCAGAGACAAGATTTTTCTATTCCTTCCTTTAATCCTGCTGAGGCACTTAGACAGAATGAATGGAACAATTCATGGCACAGATCTGCTGAATCTGTAAGTTATTCTTCTGCTTTGGAACATGCCTATGATGCAGTGAAATCTATAGAGAATCAAGACTTGAAGAATCATCTGAAGGCTACAACTTTGTTATCCAAAAGTATAAAAAGTGAGATTGATTCTATCAAGAACTCAAATGAGTTGGTGAGGAATGATATTTCTCAAAATTTTACAAAGGTGCTTACTGCTTTTCAGCTAAGGGTAGTAGAATCCCAAGTGAAATCTGTTATTTCTGAACAAACCTCTATCAACAGAAGGATTGATTCTCTGGATACCAAGGTAACTGACATTCAAGCCTCTCTTTCCTTAATTTTGAATTTATTGTCAAATCCTGATGTCAAAAAGGGGGAGAAGGTTAGTCGGACAAAATGCGCACCTGATCTAGTATTAAGGAATAATGATGATGATACTGGAGATGATGGTTGTGACAAAGTGATACAAGGAGAAACCTCTGATGCTGCTGTTATGAAGTCTACAATTCAAACTTCACAAAGTCAAACAACGCAGTCAACTCATGTTTCTGATTCTGGAGTTAAGACAGTAAGAACGTTGGTGCAATCTCAGATCCTGACGGAAGAACAAATCCTGACACCTGGTCATGGACATACTCTTGCTACAATTCCTGAAGGTGGTGAAGATGTGATTATTGATAATCCTGAAGATGCATCAAATTTATTCCAGAAGTTTTCTACAAAAGATGGCAGAATTGTTACTCTATATCACACTGATAAAAGAGTTTAACAATTATATGCAAGAAAAGCACTCTCTACAGCAAGTGAAGAATATCCTGATCTCTCACATGAAGAATTCTTAAGACAACAGAGAGAAATGATGGAAAGCTTTAATAACCCTGCTCCTGCTAGAGGAAGAGAAGGCAGAGGTAGGAGAGGAGCTAGAAGAAGTAGAAGAGGTTCTTCAACTCAAACAATACCTAGACAGACAAGGTCTCGAGGGTTAAGAATTGAAGAAATTCCTGAACCTATTCAAACTCTAGTAGTTCCTGACAGATCTACTTTTGGTGATGATGGAAATATTGAAGAAGAACCTGAATTGAGAAGAAAATCAATAAAATCAACTCTCTGCAATACAAATCAAATTGAAGAATCTAATCCCGATGTTGTTCCTGATAATATTCAAGATCCTGATGATTCTGAAATTCTGCAAGAGATTGACTTGATAATTTTATCTAATGTGGTTGATTCTCACAACAAGGAAGTAGATGAAGAAGAAGAAGCCAGAAGAAGTGAAATTACAAGATCAACAAATAGAGATTTCAATCTCTATATACAAAGGCTTAAACTCTCAAACAGAAGAGTGTGGAGGAACCCAAGTAGACAAGAATCTTCACTGGAAAGAAGCTATGCCTTTGAAAAGGAAAATGATAAGAAGTGGAAACATATTAGCACATTAAGTTGTGATACACTTATCAATTTTCAGTCTGGAGGAATTATTACAAGCGCTTCAAGTGTTGTTGATTTATCTGGGATGGTTAGATCAAAAGCACTCTGGTTAAAGATGTTTTCAAATCTGAAGCAATTGACAAGTAATTCAAGAGGAGGTATTGGACACAGGGATGCTGAATATATAAATATGTCATATGTTGATCCTTACTCCTTAACTGAAATTGGAGGTACTTTAACTTCTGAAAACCTGAACAATTTACTAGCTGTTGATATAGTTATAGATTGTCATGATGGTTTTGACAAGAAAGAAAAGCTTCTGTACTTCATGAAAGATGGTAGTGTGAAGATTTTATCTATTCAAGATCTGCTGATGAAAACTACACAGGAACTGAAATATGTTCATTATCTTTTGAGATCGAAGAATCAAATATGCAAAGAATGGAGTGACATGATTTTGTCAACAATAAGAAGAAGACTGGATGGAAACAGTAATTTCAATGGTAATTATACTCCCATGTACTTAAATCAAAGAGGACAGGATGTGGAAATGCAAAGGGGTACTGCTGTTAAAGAAGTAAATTTTGGCATGACTCATCTTACTCTCAATCCTGATGGGAAGGAAATTGCTTATCTTTTGCTTGAAGAGCATAGTCTTCAGAGAAACTCCATATTGAATATCAGAGCAGCTATCTACCAGATTAATGAGGAAGATGAAGAACTCAGAAATCTTAAGGAAAGACTGATTCAAATTCTTGAAGAAAAAGAAGAAAATTTGTTATCCAACTTCTTGAAGATGAATCTGTTCTATCAAAGAATTTAAATAGATAAGTTGTTGCTGCAGATTCTGTACATTTTGTATATATGTTTTTGACATCATTGAATCTTAGGAATCTATACTTTATTTCACAAAGTATGAGATTGGGGGAGATTGTTAGTTCAGAATTCAATGATCGTCAGGAGCTAGACTCAACTGATCAGGATTGCTGACGTCATCAGGATTACATGGTCGTCAGGATTGAGATACATATCAGGACTGGGATCAGGATTGATCATCAGGACTGGAAGCTGATCAGGATTCCTACTTCGAGTTATATTTGGAGTCTAGTTAAACATGGAAGTTTATTCTGTCGGTTCCTGGTTTGTAGTATGTAGCTATCAATTATGGATAGGTTTCAATCTTTGTAATTGATTAGGACTTATCATTGATAGAGAAGCCGTGTAGTATATAAACACGGTTTTGGTTTCGATTTATGGGGGAACATAATCGAATAGAAGCTTTCAAGAACATAGAATTTCTTGAGAGAGTTTTTGTAAGCTAGCAGCTCTCAAGAACATCAAATTTCTTGAGAGAGTTTGTAACAGTTTTATATCAGATTTAATAAAGCTGTTATCTTTCTTTCATATTTGTGATATATACATTAAGAAGTCGATTATCTTATACTATTGTATTCAACCCCCCTTCTACAATAGAGTATTACTGGGCAACAAAGAGCATTTTTCAGTAGACAGAATAGGCAAATTGAAACATGTACTCATGACAGTGATCTTACAAGGCATGCAACCAATGTTGTTACAGACTACCATAGTTTTATGCATAATGGGGGTTCTATATAAGTTACCATTGACCTCAGTCACATTGATTTTATTCTCAGTTTGTTTCTTACAAACATGTGTTGGATGGTGAGAGGAGCCATAATTATTGCATAGTTTCCTAGGGGCATTCTAAACATGAGCATAGCCATTTCCTTTATTGATCCCTAACTTGCCATTCCTATTCTTAGACTTGTAGGCATCTGTGTTGACAGTATATTCTGAAGTTGTTATCGAGTTATTCTTGACAGTGCATTTTACTCCTACTATCTTGACAACAGGTTTAGAAGTTACTGTCTTAGATAATCTTTTGACAGTATCTTTGGAAGTTTCTGTCTTGCCATTAATGACAACATCTTTGGAACATTCTGTCAGATTGTTTGACAAAGTTACTGTCTTGGGAATTTTGACAATATCTTTTCCTTCAATATGTGTGTTGTCAACACTTTCATCTTCATCAAGGAGTTGTTGCTTGATGAGCATGGCTTCCTCATCAAAATCAACTTCCGCAATCTTGAACTTTGGTGTGTGAACCTTTTTGAGGATGTGAGGTTTGAAAACAACATGACCTAGTGAATTCTTTCACTATGTGTGTTGTCAACACTTTCATCTTCATCAAGGAGTTGTTGCTTGATGAGCATGGCTTCCTCATCAAAATCAACTTCCGCAATCTTGAAATTTGGTGTGTGAACCTTTTTGAGGATGTGAGGTTTGAACAATCATGATCCGCAGTTTCCTTTCCAGGTCTTTTACCATAATCAAAGCCTACTCCAACTTTCTTGTTAGACTCAAGGCATGTCTGAATACCACTATTAACAAGCCTACACATTGTGACTATGTCACTCTACATGACCTAGTGAATTCTTTCACTGGGATATAGTATAGATCTCCATTGTACTTGTCTTGTTTTCATGTACTTAGCTTTATTATGTATATTCAATGTTATAATGAGCTTAGTAAGTTTCTTGCACCTAGAATGTACATAGGCCATGGAATAATTATCCTGGAAGAAGTTCAATTTGTCCATGCAGCAAGATTGGAGTGAATAAGGCCTTGAAGAAATAAGTTGCAGAAATTTGTCTAAGTCCCCATATCGTGAAGTCAGAATGAACTATGTCGTGAAGTCCAAAATATCCATGTCGTGAAGTACTGAGATCGCATAGTCCAAAATGAACTATGTCGTGAAGTCTTCATTACTCATGTCGTGAAGTGTTGAGATCGCAAAGTCAGAATGTACTAGATCGTGAAGTCTTCAAGAAGGCTATATCGTGAAGTCCTCAAGAAGGCTATATCGTGAAGTCTTCAAGAAGGTTATATCGTGAAGTCCTCAATAAGCCTATATCGCATACTCCTGAAACAGTCATATAGCAAAGTCCTCATATAGCAAAGTCAAGAATGCACTATGTCGACAAGTCAAAAAATCAGGAATATGCTGGAGTTCACGATGTCAACACTTAGCCGTTTATAACAAGACAAATCAAGGTACAGAACCAAAACTCAAAGGAGACAAATACTGAAGCATCTGTTACGGTAAGGTGGTCCAAAGACAGATGGCAAATCTACAACAAAACTTGGAGAGAAAGATTAGAGACAAGCAGCTACAGAAACGGGAAAGACTACAGAAAGCAAGTGGTCCTTCCTGACACAGTTAACTTCTTATGGCAGGACAAGTTGGACTTACAGTTAGGGGTAACTGTGTAAACAGGTGTGTGCACCAGTTTGTATAGGTTATATATATCATGCACACCCTATTGTTAGCTGTAAGAGAGTAACATATAGAAATATTCAAGCACTATTTTCTCTGTAAGAAAAACAAGAAAACATTGTTCTTGTTTAGAAGCCAGAATTTCACTTGTGAAATTTTGGAAGCTGTAGTATTTAATTTACTTAATACAAAGTAGATTAAAGTGATTGTGTGTGTTCTGTTCATTTTCATTCCACATTTTATACAACACAATCTCTCACAGCTTTTTAGTTTCAAGAATCGAAAAATATCAAAACTATCCATTCACCCCCCCCCTGTCTAGTTTCTTAGTGACATTCATATCCAACATTTCTGATTCTCAGTGTGTTTTTCATTATAATCCTGAATTAGCTTAGATGAGTTCCTGAAGGTCTTAATATTGAATTCATTTTCAGTGATCTCATTTCTCAGTGATCTCATTTCTCAGAAACTCCTCTATCTCCTTAGCACAAACTAAGTCATTTTTAAATCTATCATTTTCTTGAGCTAAGGAATCTATTGAACTGGTCTTAAGCAAAAGCATTTCATTTTCAGATTTGAGTATTTCATTCACTTTAGTTAGCCTATCAATTTCTTCATTTGCAGCAGTTAAACTGGTATGGATGTTAAACATTTCAGCACTCAATTCTTCAACAGTTTGCTTATATTCATCTTTAGACATATCAAGTAAAATGAGTGATGGTACCTGATTTAAGGAGTTTGATGAGTCATCATCAGATTTAGCCATGAAGGCTAAGTTCACATATTCTTCCTCCTCTTCATCATCAGATTCATCCCAACATTTTCCTTCAGCCACATAGGCTCTTCCTTGTCCTTTCTTGAACTATCCACTAGATCCTTTGTCCATTTTCTGATTTTGTTTTGGCCTTCTGCATTCAGTAGCAAAATGACCAAGCTCATTGCAGTTGTAGCATCTAAACTTTGACCAATCCACCATCCATGTCTTGTATCCTCCTCTCGTGGCACCACCAGCAGCCTTAGATGAATTCCATTTGCTGAACTTAGATGTTTGACCCTGAGGCTTGTATGGCTTGTCTCTTTTGAATCTTATGTTCCTGAACTTCTTTGCCATATAATCCATGGTTGGATTATCCAATCTTTCCATCTCTTCTATAGTGTAGAAGTCTTCATCTTCAACATCATTAAGTTGCAGCACCACCTTCTCCTCATCATCCACCACCTCTTTAATCTTTAGAGATAACACTTGAGTTGGTTGAATGATTTGCATTGCTTCACTTGGCTGGGTGACCTTTGGTTCATGAGCTACAAGAGCACCAGACATATTTGCCATCTTGCCTTTTGATCCACTTTGTATGGCTCTTTTCTGAAAGAGTTCAAGTTCATATGACTTGAGAACACCATACAATGTTTCAAGAGAAACATTTTTCAGGTCTCTTCCTTCTCTGATTGTTGTAATTCTGTGCTCAAGATGCTCAGGAAGAGTGAGTAAGAACTTAACATTGATTTCTTTCTTCTCATATAACTTACCATGAATCTGGAGTTCAGTTAGAAGTTTGTTAAATATTTCAAACATCTGTGTTAGTTCTTCACCAGGTTTTGCCATGAAGGCTTCATATTGAGATACAAGAATTTGTCTTTGATTTTCTCTAACCTCTTCACTTCCTTCACATAACAGTTCGATTTTGTTCCATATCTCTTTGGTTGATGTGCATCCAATAACGTTCCCACACATGGCTTTGTCCGAGGTGAGGGAATCAAGCAAGATAAGCTGCACATAGTCATCCAGAGCTACCTTTTCTTTTTCTGGTTCTAAAAACTCTGAAGGCTTCTTGGCGACCCAGTGTGCTGGAATAACGACACCATCTACCGTTGAGGCTGGAATCTCCTTCTGAGGAACAAAGGGACCATTCTCGAGGATTCCCATGTATAGTGGATTTGCAGCTTTGATAAACAACAAGATCTTTCTCTTCCATATGTTGTAGTTCTCTTTATCAAAAGCTGGGATCTTGATACTACTTGACTTCTGCGCACTCGTCATGATCTCAGATTTGTATGTCAATCTGTTGCTCTGGTACTAGTTGTTGGTCCTTGATTATTGCAGAAGGGGGGGTTGAATGCAATACTGATAAATTTCAATCTCTGTTTCAACAACTAAAACTAAGATTAATGTTTATCAGTAAAAGAAATGCAAACACAAGTAGATTACTCACAAAATAAATGTTTTATTTATTTTGCAAAGTGTTGCTACAACCTTGAGAAAAATGTGTCTTTCTCAAGCTTCAATTTCTTCAGTTCTTGCAGACTTAGAATGAGAGATAGTCTAAGTATACTACTCTTATCTCTATCATCACGGGTTTGTGGAGCTGTTGTCATTTTCTTGTGACTGTTCCTTACAATTTGCCTACCCGTGTGTCTTACCAAAATTACTATACAATCAGAGTTATCAGTACATAAAAATCAATCTAAATACATTCTAAATTAAGCTAACACAATTCCAGTAGATGTTGATTTGTCATACTCTCGAATTGGTAAGCTTTGTCTTGTTATTTCTAAAGCTTCTGTTGTAGGCTTTGCAGGCCTGATACAGTGTTGGGATACTGCAGCACGCCTGTTTCTTGAACATCTAATTTGTCACATGTTTGACTGGGTAGATCCCCAATTCAAAATGAATCCCCTTGAGACAGTATCCTGACATGCCAAGTTTGCTGTCACAAGAAAGTGTTTTTGGTGACAGTATGAAATCCCCGTAATAGTTGTTGTCAGGAGTTCCAAACTTGCTGTCAGGGTAGAGGAATGTTGTTGTCTCTAGGCTTCCACCAAAGTTGCTGTCAGAGTGAATATGCTGTCATGACTTGCAACTTGTTGTCTTCTTGTAACCTTACTGTCAAAGATATGACAGTAACTTTTATTCTTGCTTTCGACCTGATGTATTCCTTAAGCCTTGAACAAATGAATGAACTTCTTCCAAGATATACAAGCAATTTTATTACAGCACATTAATTGGTTACAAGAACATACTCTGGTTGTGACAGTATGTTCTACTTAATAAAATTAAGTATCACTAAACATAAAGTTAAGTTGTCTCTAAGCTATCACCCATAAATTCTAACACCTTCGTACCCCATTTATAGGGGTTCAAGCCACACGTAATTCTTGGTGAATAAGATACCTAGACAGGTTAGAGTTTTGTATGATCCATTAAGGCACAAGTCATGACAACTATGAAGAGAAAAATCATTATTAACCATGGTCCAAGCATATATAGCTATGAGAGGCTGTCATGAATTTAGAGCGAAGTGACCTTTATGCGAGATGAGAGACACCGTATGGACCTTGCATGCGATCCCTTAGAGTCTGATCATGCGATGCGAGCCCAGGGATAGTGTATGCAGCTACTGATAGCCTCACAATGCATTATAACTATGTTTAGCTATGTGATCCCTTGAGGTATGACCATACACCTTCAAATAGTAGTGAGATTCTCGTAGAGATGATGTGACTCTGACGGACCTCGCACGTGACCCCTTAGGGACTGGTCGTGCGATGCGATCCCAGGATAATGTATGCGACTCTTGAGAGCCCATTCATGCTAAGTGATCCACCCATACGATCTCTTGAGATTTGGCCATGTGCCTTCTTGAATTAATGCATGCGCATCCTTAAGGCTTGGCCACGTGATAAGGTCCTTGGACAACACATTTTACCTGAGGAGGCATAATCATGTGTCTTCTTTTCTTGATTTCATGAGATGTTATGTAGAGATATGTAGATATGGAGATGAGACCCTAAGCATGAGATCACTTATCTTTTGTCATTAACATGAGATGCCGTACTGAGTATTAGCATAAGGTCATAGTAAGGAGATCGTTAGGATGGAATATCGTTTTCAAGAGATCAATCTTAAAATTATTTTATTAGATAGAGGAGAGTCGATCCCTATATTAGCGATCTTATGTTTTGTTGATCCATATTCAATATTTGAGCTCATTAAAAGAGGTGAACCCATAGTATAATTCATTGAACCTGTTTAGGACATGTGTCCAAATTCGATATAACAACTTATATATTTTCATATTTAACACGAACAACACAAAATAATACGAACAAATATCCATTAAAGAGAAAGAAAGGATAATCTACAAGTCTTGCCGTCTAAGATAGGCCATATCATAACATACAATAAAAGATAAAGAGTAAATTATAGAGTGATGACTATATTTTACATCAATTTGCAAAAAAGTGGTTGAATTTCCGAGTTTGCAAATTAATGGCCAAATTTATATCCGTTTTTTAAAAGAATGGCCGACGCTAATTGTTAACGTGTAAATGAGCCATTAATTTACGAACTTAAAAGTTTGGCCAAATTTTTGAAATTCGATGTAAAATACGGTCACAACTCTGTATTTTACTTAAAGATAAATAAGCTTATAAATTTATCATGAACAAATTTTGAACATTGGTCTTCCCAAGTCGCCCTGCATGGACTAATACCTGTAACGCGTCTTGAATCTTGAATCATTAGACTCTTTATTTCTTTTTGAAAAATAAGTAGTGCTAGGTAATAAGAATGGGGCGAGTCATTGAGGTAATCATTTAATTTGTACAATAACAATCAAAATAAACGATAAAGATTCTAGAACTGAATAGTAGTAGTAAAAAGGCAAGTCGGCAAGGGAATAACTTAGAGATTATTTAACACAAAAAGCAGGAGGAGGTTACGTGATCACATGAGGATTCAACCCCGATAATCAAATGTCGGTTTTACAAATCTCATCTCCTAGTTTAAACTTTAAACAGAGTTTAGTCAGTTACATGCTGCACATATTACTTTTCTTGGGAATTCATCATTCAAAATTTATACAATATAAGTTACAGAATCAATGAATTTATTTATTATCTTTGAAAAGTCGACCTGTGTAGTTTTGTAATACTCAAGTATCATAAATGTGACAGCACCAAAAAATAAAATCATAAATAAGATTGGTGCAGTATAATATCTCTCCTTCAAGGATAACATTAAATTATTGGCTATTAGAGTTTAAAACACCTGGTAAAGAAATTAATGAGGAAATATATATATATATAAAGAAAAAAAATAAATGCAAAAGGGTTTAGAATTCTAATAGTATTCGACATGCGTATCTGCCTAACTGGTACAGAAGCATAATATATTACGCAGGTCCTACATGAGTTTCGTAGGAAAATGAACCAGCCACCATGTACTTTATGATGGTGATGTAGTGGCCTCCACATTCATTTTCTCATTCTTGCCATTAGCTTAACCCCAGCTTTGCTGTATCTTGTGTTCATCTACCTTGAGAAAGTCACTTTTTTTCTTATATTTTGTACCCTTAGCTTTATCAGATTGGATCTCCTTCACTAACTTTGCACAGGCTGACAGAGTTTTCCTTGATAGATAGAGAGACAGATATGTTGCAAAGAGCTGCAAGCAATGCATATTCATGGTGGTGGGCTGGTCATATTAGAACTAAGCAATCTAAATGGCTTGAACAAAGCATGCAAGGTTTGCATCTCTTTCTTCCATCCTTTCGTGTTTTATCATCGATATCGTAATTCGATCTTCTTGATCAATTTTTATATTTTGATTACCGATTACAAAATTTAAATTTTAATCTAAAGAAATTGCTTGAAACGTGTGTTAAAAGTTAACTGTAATGTTAAGATATGCAGATAAGTCCATTGTTCTATTACAAGCTTCTTAAGAAGAAGATGCAGCTTACTAAGTTGTATTCTAGGCATTGAAATGAACTCAGATTCGATCTTCGCATCTCTACCATGACTAAAGCAGAGGACGAGAGCTGTTCTGCACTTCCTATAAACTAGTCGTGGATAATTCGAACTGACATGGATCTATATTAATTAAATTGTATCAAATTATAAACGATTACATAAAAGCTGCTCCACACCCTTAGCTTCAATCTTCAAGAGTCACTATATATATGACAATGTTAGTTAGTTGCTGTAGAGGCTGAAGTTACAATCTAAATCAATTCATTGGTATTGTAGACATGGAGGAGAAGGTGGATTATGCACTCAAGCTCATCCAAGAAGATGGAGACACCTTCGCCAAGAGGGCAGAAATGTACTACAAAAAAAGACCGGAGCTGATAAGCTTTGTGGAAGAAGCGTTTCGTGCTTTCCGTGCCTTGGCTGAAAGGTATGACAGCTTATCAACAGATTTACAAAAAGCCAACACTACCATTGCGACATGCTTGCCAGAACAAGTCCAGTTTGCGATGGACGAGGAAGATGATTTCTTTGCAGCCAAGCATGCCAAGTCTGGTCATTCACAACAAAGGCCGCCAGCCCCAAACCTACCAAAAGTTCCAAATCGACCTATGAAGAGTGTGATAAATGACGCCTCAAAGAAACTTGAAGCAAAAACGTTATCTAAAGCACCGACCACCAAGATTAAACCTGCCAAATCTGGTTTGACCAAAAGCGAAGCGCTTGAGGAGATTGATAAGCTTCAGAAAGATATTCTTGCTTCGCAGACTATGAAGGAGTATGTGAAGAGCTCATATGAAAATGGGATATCCATCTATTGGAGACTCGAGAATGAGATCATGGAGAAGCAAGATAAGGTTATCAGGTTACAAGATGAGTTTGGTGTTAGCACTCTGATTGATGACAATGATGCTCGGACTTTGATGGCAGAAGCAGCGATCAAGTCCTGCCAGGACACGTTGGCTCAGTTGCAGGATAAGCAAGAGAAGTCTGCTGAAGAAGCACAGGTTGAAAACAGGAAAATTGAGGATGCCCGTCAAAGACTCAAGTCACTCAAACAAGAGTTTTTCTCTCATCAGGCGGGTGAGGTTGAAAGAGCAGACCAGAGTACTGATCACCAACTAAAAGAGTTGCAAATTTCAAAGCAAGACATGGTTGGTCCTGAGAGACAGAAATTAGAAGCCCTACGTGAGAAGATCAAAGAGCAATTTAGAGCAGGCACCGATGGGTCTCTTTCTGTGTCAGAACTGGTAGATAAGATTGATGATCTTGTAAATATGGTGATCAACCTGGAAAGTTCAGTTTTGTCACAGACTGTATTGATCGACAGATTAAAAACAGAAGCTGATGACTTTCATTCACAAATTCAAAGCTTGGAAGACGACAAGGCAACCCTATTAGATGGAAGGCACGAATTGGAAAGAAGGGTGAAGGAGATGGAGGAAAAACTGTACAGTGTTCAGAATCTAAACAAGAATGTAATTATTCAGAACACGGACCTCCATACTCATTTTACTGAAGTTCATTGCAGTCTTGATCAACTATCGGAGAAACTTCAAAGTGTTCAACCAGATGAAAAAATCAAGGAGACAAGTTCACTACAAGAAGATGAGGATTCAAATATCGAAGCAAAATCACAAGCAGCATTGACAAAGCAAATCAAAGAAGAAGAAGGTGGTGATAGTGAATTGATATCCAAAATTTCAGCAACGGAGGTAAAAGAAGATAGAATTCAAAAGAATTTTAATGCACCATCAGTTAACTCAGACAATCTAGAAAAAGGAGAAAAAGTGGACAGTACACAAAACAAAGAAGCCAGTGACAGTGGATTAGACTTTGAAACTTCTGGAACAGAACAAAGAGCAAATGGAACTGAACAGAATTTAAGGGCATCAATAGTTGGCTCCAACAATTCAGGAAAAATGGACAAAAGGGACGAGTCAGAGGTTATTTCCAGCATTTCAGGAACAGAAGAAAAAGGAAATAATATAGAACGGTCTCTTAGTGCATTAGCAACTGAAACTCCAAAGGGAGATGATGCAAAATCATTTGGTGAATCTGAAACAGGTGGAGTCTCCGAGGGAAATGGCATGCCAGAAATTGCAGAGAGATCTCCTAGCACAGAACAAAAGAATTTAGAGACGTTTGAAGATGAGCTTAACTGGAAGCAGCTGCTCTTGAATGGATTGGAAGATAAAGAAAGGATTTTACTGGCGGAATACACAGCAATTCTCAGGAACTATAAGGAAGTGAAGAAGAAGCTGAGTGACGAGGAGAAGAAAAATGAAACTCTTTTTGAAACAACGCTGCAGTTACGAGATATGAAAAGTTCTGTTACAAAGAAGGACCAAGAGATTCAATCTTTACGTCAGAAACTAAACCTTGTGCAACAAGAATCTGGTGGCACACCTGAAGCCGGTGGTTTAGCAGAAAATGAAGTCCTTGTGGTGCCTCCAGCAGAAGAAGAGGAAGAAGAAATTAAGTTTTTGATTAATCAGCGTAAAACCATTTCAGCAGTAGAGGAAAAGCTCAGAGAAAAGATTGATGCAATACTTGATGAGAATTTGGATTTTTGGCTAAGGTTTAGCGGTGCATTCCACCAGGTACAGAAATTTAAAACTGAAGTCCAAGACTTACAGGATGAAATAACACAGTTGAAGAAAAAAGAGGAAAAGAAGCAAGATGGAAAATCACACAGTTCCATTCCAAGAAATCTTACAGCAGATGTGCGCGCAGTATGCAAGCACCTAAGCGAGAAAAAAACTGAACTTACGGTGTGGTTAGAACAAAGTAATTTGCTGAAAGATGAACTGCACCGCAGAATTTCTTCTATATCTGACATACAAGAAGCAATAACAGTATCTTTGAGGGAAGGAGTTGAGACAGAAGAAATCACGTTCAGTACACATCAAGCAGCAAAGTTTCAAGGTGAGGCTTTAAGCATGAAGCAAGAGAACAACAAGGTGAATGAGGAATTGGTAGCAGGAATAGATCACATAATTGCTCTCCGAAATGAAATTGAGAAGACTCTGGACAAGTTAGATGCAGAATTTAAATCATCCTTCACAAGTCACAGCCGTTCTAAGATTCCCTTGCGCTCATTTCTTTTTGGGATGAAGGAAAAGAGGCATAAGCATTCAATTTTTTCATACATGCACCACAGCAGCAAAAAAGCATCATCGCCATAATCTCCCTGCTTCAGTTTTCTTTCTCTGGGGGTTAGGCCGTCGGTGTAAAAGCAGCGGCCAAAGTAGAAGAAATCATATAGAGGACGAAAGGATTTTCAGCTACCTACTGGACAGTATACATACTGTTCTTAAACTTCTTTGTTATTTTATTGTGGAAAATACCGTGGTTTGTTGAGTGTACATTTTAAAGTTTCTTGAATTACATCCTTTTGAGTTGAGACAATCTTCTTGCAGTTTTTAAGTTTTTCTTGCACTAGTGATCCTCTCAGAAGCTATCATCATCTTAACTAAGATACCATCGTGTCCAAATATGTATGCCAAAGTTTGACATTCAGATGTTAATTGTGTCAAGGAGCATTTAAAAGACGACATTGATGATAGAGTGTGTTCTAACTTAAGTTTGCGATCCATCCTCCTGGTGTAATCCTTAAAATCTCCTACCATCGTTAGCAGCTTAACAAAAGAAGTCTGCATTTGTTAAAGAAGTCCGGGGGCATGCCAAAAATGCAACAGGATCACGAAAGAAGTTTTGAGGTGTAAAGAAATGACGAGGGAGACGAGAACTGGGGAAGATAGGAGTGGAGAGTGGAGTAGAGTGAGTGTTGGCAAGAATCAAGATGGTAAAATTTGTGAAAGACGGGACAGGCCAAGGCAGGTGAAATGGAAGGAACAAACTACTGCATAGCAACTTTTATAATAATATTTTTTATAAGAGCACTGCTTCACAAAATTTGATACAAAAAATTGAGGTCCACTTATTATTATAACGAATCAGGAGTTGCTTTGTGTATTTGAGAAGAATTTTGGGAACAATTTTTGTGCCTCTAGTATTTTCCATTTTATAAATAAGTTGTTAGGATAATAAAATATTTATGGAAAACTTTTTTAAAAATCACTAGAAAGTATAAAATACAAAATCAAACTTGTGTATCGCGTTATAAACTTCTACTAAATAGAAATCAACGTGCAAAAATAGTGAATTAAATAGTAAAGTTTGAAATAATCTTAAATAAAAAATTAGAAATTAATATTACATGACAGTTACGAATTATCTTATATTCGATTATAATACTGTAATACAATACAATATAGATATAGATTTCAAAAGTAAACATATAATACGTAAAATTTATAGGGAAAATAAATTCTTTCGTCCTTAAACTATATACCGTTTTTGGTTTAGATCCTTGAACTATATGAAAAAATATTACGGTACCTAAACTTTCAAATTTTTTGATTCTCGTCCTTCCATCCAAAAACACTGACATGACAATTACGTGAAAATCGAAAATTCTTGGAATGGAGTGAAATTTTGATATGTTAATTTACTACTGCTTACAAGAACCCGTGTGGTGAAAATTTTCAATTTCGAGTTCACTGACGTATAGAAATCTGCACTTTAATTTCAAGAACACAAATTTTTTTTACTAAAATCTGCAGATTTTCATATGTTAGTGAACTCAAAATCGAAAACTTTCACCACTGATGTTCTTGTAATCATTCGTAAATTAACATGCCAAAATTTCACTCCATTCCAAGAATTTTCGATTTTCACGTAATTGTCACGTCAGCGTTTTTGGACGGAAGGACGAGTATCAGAAAATTTAAAAGTTTAGATACCGTAATATTTTTTCGTATAGTTCAAGGACCTAAACCAGAAATAACATATAGTTTAAGGACCAAAAAATTTATTTTCCCAAAATTTATATTACGTTTACGAGTACAAATTGTTTTTCAACTTTTCAATATAAATTAACTCCTTATATATAATAAGCGTAAGGGAGATCTTATCCAAAACTTTGGTTGGTCACTGTACTACCAAAAGTATACGATCCGTTGGATTATTAAACTATAAATCTTCAAATCAATGAGGACCGTCAGATATAATATTAAAAATTGTATTTGATTATTAATAGGATAGTATTTAAATACTAAAAGATGCATTTTGATAATTTAAACCAATTATAAATAGGTTTTCTATATTGAATAGAAATCTTTATGTAAAAATTCGTAATTATCTTTTCTTTTCAGTTTATGGATAGTTCCAGTTAGATAATAATTATTAAACCATCATTAAATTAAAGATAATTTTGTAAGCTTCGCGTGGGTTGTAAAATCGTTAAAATCTGTTCTCTAAAACTCAAGATAGAGACCAAACAGTAAAGTTATTATATAAATTTTAATAAATATATTTTTATTATTGTAGCACCAATTTAATTTTTTTTCCTAATTCTTTTAAATTTATAAATTCTATGTTTATTTCAATAAAATATTAAAACCAATTTAAAAAAAAATTAAAATCGATCGTCTGTGTACGATTACGACCAAATTAATAATTATAGTTAGATCTTAAATTTATCGATGAGAATTGTTAAATCTAATATTAAAAAGTGTATCTGATTAATAATAGAATTATATTTAAATACTAAAAAGTGTATTTTGATAATTTAAAATTTTTCTATTTAGAAATTCTTAAATATATTTTCTCTTGAATTTATGTATAATTCCAGTTAGATAATAATTATTAAACCAAATATCAAGATAACAATTCATATCGATTACAATGATACACGTGGACCCTACGTGGAGAACTCCTGTACATGAATAAATTTAAACACTTTTTTTTCTCATAACAATTTGATTAATCCAAATTATAATTATATTATTTTACATATAACAAACATAAAATGATAATATTAAAATATTGAGGGTTTCATATTCATAAACGATAATTTTGAATATAATACTTTTAAAATGTGTATTTGATTAAAGGTAGAATTATATTTAAATACTAAGAAGTGTGCTTTGATAATTCAAACCAATTATGAATTGATTTTCTATATTGAATTGAATTCTTTACGTAAAACTTCTTAACCATCTTTTCTTTTCGGTTTATTTTATGAGTAGGTCAACTGGTCAAGTTATATAATAATTATTAAACCATCATTAAATTAAAGATAATTTCGTTAGTTTCGCATGGGTTGTAAAATCGTCAAAATTCAATTTCTAAAACTCAGGATATAACCCAAATAGTAAAGTTTGTATCTAAATTTTAATAAATATTTTTTTATTATTGTAGCACCAAATTATTTATTTTTCCACTAATTCTTTTAAATATAGAGAAATTTTATGTTTCTTTCAAAAAAGTATCAAAATTAATTAAGAACAAATTCAAATCGATAAAGAATATAATAATATGAGAATAAAATTTTATATAATCATAACATAATTTTTATTCTGTTTGATAATTTTTAAGTAATAATGTATTTTAAAATTTTATATACACCGTAAATAAAACCGAAACATTAAAAGTAAAAGCAGTTAGTAAGATACTTATATCATTATATATTTGATATCCTTATTCTATTAAATCCTTATATATAATAATCATAATAGGGATCTTATCCAAAATTTTGGTCGTAGATAACCAAATTAATAAGAACCATTAGATCTTAACTAGATAAATGAAAATCGTTAGATCAAATATTAAAAAAGTGTATTTTATTAATAATATGATTATATTTAAATTCTAAAAGGTGTATTTTGATAATTTAAACCAAATATACCAAATATAAATAAGTTTTCTATATTGAATAGAAATATCCATATAAAAAATTCGTGACTTTGTTTTCTCTTCCATGGATAATTCCAGTTAGATAAAAATTGTTAAACCATCTTTTAATTAAATATAATTTAGTTATCTTCATGTGGGGTATAAAATCGACAAAATCTGATTTTTAAAACACAAGATAAAGCCCAAATTAGTAAAGTGAATATTTAAATTCTAATAATAATTATTATGTCATCATTATTTTAATACCAATTTAATTAATTTTTTCTAACTATTTTAAATTTAGAAATCTATGTTCAAAAATTAAAATCAATCTAAGAAAAATTCAAATCAACAAAGAATATAATAATACGAGGATAAAATTTTATAAAATTGTGCATATTTTTAATCCTATTTTATTAAGTTTTAGATCATAACTAATCAAATATTATTTATTATTAAATAATAAATTATACGTAAATGGTGATTTGTTTTATAAGAACTCATAGATACCTAATTTCATTGTTAACAAGACTATATTCATATTAAAAAAAAATCGTATTTTGAAATTTTAGACTCGGCTACAGAGACCAAACTTTTTTAACATATATACATTGTAAATTATTAAATTCGAAACTTTAAAAGTTTCTTAATCAATTAGTATAGTACTTTTCTGAAAAATCGTACTTTACAAAAAAATATTATCAAATAACCTATGTCTGCAAGAAAAAAAAATGAAAAAATTCTTTATTTAAAAAAAAACCTATAAAGTTTAATATGTTGTTGGTAGATTCAAAGCTTAGATCATTCTACATGATAATTTTACTGTTATATCTAACGTTTTTCAACAATTTAATTTGAAACATCCAACGATCATGAATTGAGTGATCAAACAAAGCGACCAAACTTATAAGGAAACTTTCATTATAGATATTTATAGGATATACTATAAAAATGAATTTTATACAGAATTTTGATCGTCACAGTGTACTACTTTAAAAGAAGAACTATTACAAAAAAAATTATATTTTAATTGATAATTTATTTTCTCAAAAGTTCAAAGTTCCCGCATCTTTAACATATTACAAAAAAGAGTACATTATATTTTAGCAATAAATATTTAAAAAAATTATAAATATTAAGAAAAATTAATGATGTTATCATGGTAGTTTGTTTCTAAATACTGCCAAAACATTCTCAGCCGTTAGATCCAATACTTTTAAAAATACATGATCAAAATTATATCATATAAAAAGAAGTTATTGTCTAAAAATGATATAAGTTAAAAGATATTATATTAGGATTGGATTTTCTAAAAAGTCAAAACATAAAAATAGTTGTAATTAAATAAGGAAACTCATTTAATACTAAAATAATCAAAATCGTTTAATGTTAAATAGATAGGTGAAAACCGTTAGATTTAACATTAAAAACTGTATTTGGTTAATAAAGGGTATTCTAATAATATAAACTACATATAAGTAGATTTCCTAAATCGAATAGAATTCTCAACATTAAATTTCGTCACTTTATTCTCTTTTAATTTTAGAATAGTTTAGCATGTGAAATATAATAAATATCAAATTTTTAACTATAATTGTTTTGGCTAAATCCTTTTTAACAATAATTTAATCATGTATACTGATAACTTTTAAATATTAAAATATTCATAAATAAATATAATTATAAATATTTAAAAAACAATCGTGTGTTGCATGGATAATAAAAATATAATTATAAACAGAATAATTATAAATAAAATCTAAGTAACCGTGCATCGCACGGGCTATAAGCTAGTATCCTAAACACGTGCATCGATGATATAAAGGAGACAGGGCCGCTCTCAAATTGCTTGCTTGTATTTTTCTAATTTTTTTATTTTTTTGAATTATTAATATTAAAAATTCAAAAATATTATATTTGTTTTTAAAATCTTTATTAATATAGGAAATTAAATATACAATTCTAATATTCTTGTTCCTTCACAAATCTTTACAGATGTAGAAAACTAAATATAGAATTTTAATAATCTCCTAACTTTTTTATTATAAAATATCTAAATTGTCTTTAAAATCTTTAGTAATGAAGAAAACTAAATATATAATTTTAATATTATCGCCTTTACTAATGGAGGAAGCAAAATCTACATTTTTTATGTTCTCCTAAATTTTTTATTTTTAAAATCTTTACTAATGGGGGAAACTAAATATACAATTATAATATTTTTGCCTTTAAAATATTTACTAATGAAAGAAAGGAAAGAAAGTAAATATAGAATTTTAATATTCTTCAAATTTTTATTAAAAAATATCTCAATTGTCTTTAAATTTTTACTAATTATAAAAGTAAATATATAATTTTAATGTTTTTTCCTCTAAAATTTTATTGATGGAAATTAAATATACATTTTTAATAATCTCATTTAATTGTGAATATACTTACGAACCTAGGATATATACTTTCTTTTCAAGTCTAATTTATTTACTAATTCATTCCTACTATATATTTTAATGGTGGAAACTAAGTATATCTTATTAACATTACTCCTAAATTTACTCTATGAGTCCAATTTATATATTAATTTCTTTTTCTACTATCTTTTAATCGAGAAAAATAATAAATGAGATAATTTGAATTTGCGAGGCGCTATAAAATAAAATTAAATATATAATTTTCATTTTCATTTCATTTATTTTCTTAAGTATCTATATTTTAAACAATAAAAATTAGATTTTTTTAAAATATTAAAATTAAAATTTATGACATAATAAAATTGATTAATAAATTATGTAATTTATTTAGTAAATTAGTTTGTTACCTGTTTAGATTTGATAACAACGAGTGAACGAGTAACATGTTCATTAGGAGGATCATGTCATTTGCTATAATTTAATATTGATGTTATATTATGTATTTTAAAATAAAAGTTGTAATATGAATTTTGAGAAAAATAAAAATGGAAACAAATATACTAATATTTGATATAATATTAAAATAATTAAAAATATTGAATAATTATTCTTTTCTATATTTATTTAAAAATTTGATAAATAATCAAAACTAAACGGAGAATTAAAAAAAAATCTTAATTTTATGTTAAAAAATATTATTTTTTTAAAAATATTTAGAGAAAATTTTACGAGCATTGCCGTTATGTTCGGATACATGATCCATCATCGTACACGCATAGCATTTCCCAAACAATTATTCATAATCATAATTAATATCGTCATAGCCACCGTTGCAACTTCCGCCGTGTCGTTCAGGTAATTCACCACTTTCCGGCAACCCTTAATTTCTCAAAACTGATTTTAATATATGCTCCCTGTCTTTACAAACGTCTAAAATTATATGAATACTTGTATCTATCATACATTTGTGCATTAAATTTTTGGTAACTTATTTGATGAATCATGTTTCAAGGGTTAGAGATTAGGGATCATTTGTAAGCTTTTTAAATTTTATATTATGTTTAATTTTTAATATTATTTGGCTGGGGCTTGGGGGGAAAGTTCATTTTATGTATTTGTGTTTAATTCGAGCTTATGTGAAGTTAAATTTTAATTTCCATCAGAACACTTGTATGATTGGGAGAGAAAGAGAGAGAGAGAGAGAGAGAGAGAGAGAGAGAGAGAGAGAGAGAGAGACCAATATATTCAAATTCTATGCGTTTTTGGATCCGCGTGAGTATTTCTCTTTCTAATCAATATTTGCAAGTGCACAAACTATTGTGATAAGAATTGATAGCTTGGAACTCTGTTGAATGTATTTGTAATATTATTTTAGCGATGAACTTCACCCTTAATGATGTGCTGCCTAGTGCCAAGTAAACTTGAATCTGGTCGTATCGTCCTATTTGGTATAATGGATAGCGAAACCTGTATGTCTCAGGAATTTGTGCTTAATTGCAATAAGGGTAAAGTATCTGATAAGAGGGAAGTGACCAGCTCAAGAATGAAAATCAGAGTGTGGGATGAAATAATTTTTTGAATCAGTGCATCTGCAAGAGAGGAATGATGACAGTAAAAGTTGGGCTGTTTTTTAATCTCTAAATCCACAAATTAACATTATGAGTTTCACAGTGGATTGGATATTAAGTAAGAGCTAAAGAATTTACAGTTGAGTATATAAGAAAACATGAATTGCATCATACACAAGTACACAGAAAAATCAGACATGACCTAAACATTAAGGCTTAAGCAGCTATGTTAAATGTATCACATGTCATGCTTGTGGAATTAGTAGATTAATTGACATTGGTTGTTTGATATATAACTTATTTAAGAATTATCATTTTGTCTTGCTGTAAAAGTCACTGACCTTGATTTACAAATCAAACATGTTTAAATGGTTATTTTACTACTCCTGTAAAGGACAATGCATAAAACATAATTTCCATTGTTTTGGCTTGCTAATATTTTGTACTATTTTTTACAGGAGGTTGCAGGTGTTAGAGGTTGTCAGATAGATTGCTTTTACATCAAAAGTGGTTCCTTAGTCGGATAAATAATCTGCTTTTGCATCAACTACTGATCTTATTCAGTTTTATTAACATTACCACATCATACTTTTTGGGGAAACTCATTGAAACTTAGTTTTGTTCAATCATGGGCACTGGTTGCACTTTACAAGTGTCCCCACAATTGGGAATGTATAGGAACCATCCATCCAGTAGAGAATTGCAGGTGCCTAATTATTTGTGTAAAACCAGTCTAGCAGTTTTTGAATTGCTTTATCTAACACAAGAATGTTCTCTTAGTAGCAGAGTTGGCTGGGAAGTGGCAGAGTAAAGTTAGCAGGTGCTTTATCAACAATTTCCCTGGTATGCATCTTTTTGATCTGTCGAGTGTCCATTGGTGTTATGACGTCTTATACTCTTACCTTCCTTTTCTTAATGCTTGTACGACCGTTACAATATCCGAAAACTTAATTCTTTATGCCTGCAGGTCACTTTATTATCAGTAGCTGAAAGTTTATGACTTGTGCTATGTTTGTGTGTGTGTGTGTGTGTGTGTGACATGTCTACTGAACCTTTCCTCCAATCCTTGTATGGTTTTTATGTACATACAGTCTCCGGTCATTCAATTTTGTATGCGTCATGTTGCTTCTTCGTCATTAGCAGGAAAATTTTCTTATATGTGAAAATTTTCTAATTTCTTGTTCATTTCGGTGGTGATAGTGGGAAAAAATTTCCATTTACATGGATGCCATTAATTTACTTGTGATGAGTTCCCTTTTAGTATTGAAACTTCACAATTTCATCATACTTTCACGTCCGTCCTCATTGTTCCTCCTATTATGAGAGATTTCATTATAAGGTCTGCTAGTAGTCACTACTTAGTACTACCCAACAATTTGGTGGGTGTCAGGGTTGTAGAACTGGGGAAGATTTATTGTTGAGTGTATGATTTTAGTATTAGCTTTTTTCGGATTTCTTTTGTCACTTATTCCTTTTGTATAAATTATGTTGCTATTTAATTTGTTCCTTTTCCAGCAAAGCTCACAAGTTCTAAAAAAGGGCAGAATGTTTGCTGTTAAACTCTGATGAGATTTTTAGCAATTATAACTTGTAGCACTCCATTCCTCAGTCTTAATTTTACTGTCTAAGTAAACTAATTGTGTCGGTCTGCTGTGAAACATTCAGGAGATTTTAGCAATCATAACTTGTAGATCTCCATCCTTTGATTTTACTCTATATTTAAGCCAAGTGTTTCATTTTTATTAGTTGTTACAAGTCCTGTCTGAATTATATTTTGGTCAACCTTAAGCTCATTTTTTTTAAATTGTAGAGGTTGACAGTTTATTTTTAAAAATTTCAGCGACAAGATTCTTGGAGTGCTCATTTTTCAGAGAAACTGCACAGACGAGTACATGCTGCTCCATATAGGCGTAATCTCTTCACGTGTCATTCGTTTTTAAATTTAGGTCATTCTCACCACATCTCTAGTTTAAAGAATGCTGCTGCAGAATTGACGAGGTAATCCATTTATCAATCAGTTAGAGAGCTTCTATTATTACAAGTCAATATACTTGCCTATATTCTACCCTTATTAGATGATGTACAACAATGTGCCTTGTAAGATTTTTTAATAGACATATATATATATATATATTAACATTTTTTAGTTGACCTATACTATCATTATTATTATTTGGAGAGGATAGGTAGACAGATAGTAATTTAGTTGCATTCTAGGCTTCCTGCCCTTGGTTTTGGGATCTAAATAAATTTGCAGGAAATTAAATTACTTTCTGTCCCCGTTTTATTATCATCTGGTTTATAATTTGATATGCAAATTAATCTTGTGCTATGCAGGTCTTGTGGTGCCTTGCAAGGTAAACATGTTGTACTTAAGTTGGTTCCGGCAGTTACCGTTTTACTTTTTGCTGTATGGGGCCTGGGGCCACTAATTCGTCTAAGCAGAAATATTATTCTTCATGTACGTGCTCTGTTCTGTTTTCTTTTCTTTTTGGCAGAATATTGTTGTTCTTTAACCTCAGATATTTCCTTGGGTCATTATATCTTACATTTCATTGTAATTCAGAAAAGTGATAAAAGTTGGAAAAAGAGTGGCACCAATTATGTAGTGATGTCTTATCTCCAGCCTATTCTTCTTTGGACTGGAGCGACACTCATCTGCAGGTATTGACTGACTTAAACTTTGAATAGGAAAAATGAATAGTTGCTTTTTAATGGGTTCTATCATTCTATGTGCGTCTCAAATAACTATTATGCACTTACGGAAATTTATTTCTACTAGAGCACTGGATCCTGTGGTCTTGCCATCAGAAGCTAGTGAAATTGTTAAGCAACGTCTTCTGAATTTTGTGAGGTCCCTGTCAACTGTGCTCGCTTTTGCATATTGTATATCAAGGTGAGATTACTGTTTGTCACCTGGTCATTTAATAATTTCTGTATGTAATAGAAGTTTCTTGTTGATTTTTGCATTTTTTGCCACTCTTTCTTTTAAAATCTGCATTGAATTAGTTTCGTTGTTCCAATGTTTTTTCTAATTTCTAGATTCTTATACTTCTGAGTATCTGCATACAGTTCTGCTGAATTTCAAGCTATAGACTACTTTCAGTACGGTATGTGTTAACTATTATCGTTTAACTCATCTACTGCAGCGTCATTCAACAAACACAGAAGTACTTTACGGAGACTAGCGACTCTGCTGATTCAAGAAATGTATGTTTTATAAAATCACAATCCATCCTCTATTCTTATATTATTTGTTGTAATGTGCTCTATTACTTAGAATACAAGGATTATTTGAATAACCAGTCACTTTCAGGCGTTGCTTCTATTTTCCCAATATACTGAATCAAGAAGAAAGAATTTATGATAGACTAAGTGAGCTAATCCTAATAACTGCATCAGCATGGACACAATACCAATTAGAAGCTCAAAAGAAGTGAAAATATAGATTACATCATTTTGAATAGTAAGTTGGGTGTAGGGACGAAAGGAAGTAATTGCACGAGCCATCTGGCCACGTGTGATGGAGATAACAACCATATTCATGAACTAGTTTATTCTTGTGAAATAGTACTTTTCTAAGCTTATTGTACTTATTTTCATTCATATAGTTGCGCTTATAAGGAATGCATTCATTGTTATGTAATGTTGCAATTTTGTTTGTGGTTTCATAAGAAGTAAAATAGCTTAGCTAGGGACTTTTAAAATTTTGATTACATAATATGAAATTACTAATAAAATTAACTATCTGGCTTGTATGTTATAATTACATCCGATCACTATGGTCTATTGGTGGTCTAGTAGTGATATGGGATGTTCACAATGAGTGAAGTGCAAGTTCAAATTATATTCCATGTCATCGTGTAATTTTGCCAATATATAAATAAAAGAGTTTCAACGACCCACCTTTGATTGTTCTAGACTTGGGGACTCTACAACTAGGCTGACCTGAATGTTTTTAACTTCTATAAAATTCAAAATATGCGATATAGCTTCAAGTTGTTGGCAGCAACCACTCATGATTATAGTGGTTGTGTAAGGACTATCGTGATCTGCAGGCCCCACTACAGTTCTCATGGATGAAATTAATTTATAGATATTATCTTTTATTTACATTATGGTCCCGGGCATTTCTTTTTATTGAATCCCTCTCAAATATTTGTAGTTTTTTAGCAAAAAAAAAAAGAGAAGAAGAAAAAAGGCAGAGGTCCTTAACAAAGAACTCTTGCTAATATTTTGAGAGCCAGACTTCAGAACTTCAACCGATTTAACCTCTTGGTAGTTGCTGTTATACAGTTGAGGACTCGAGTGGCTTATTAACCCCACCCAAGGCTGAGGAAAACTGCGGAAACAAACAAATGGAATGAAGACAAAGAATGACAACTGTAACTCAGACACAAACCCAGGACCCCTATTAATCCGTCAAAGAAGTAATAGTACGAAAAAGCCTACCCACTCACAACTAAGATCTACCCCAAAGTTTCATTTCCACAGTGCTAAAATAATACGGTTTGATAGCTCTAGTAAAATAAAGTAATCATTCATTAACTATATTATCTTGCTTTAATTTAAATTCTACAAATGTAACAAAATTTGTATCCAGCTTAATGTACTGCAAAGATAAATATTTTCTGCATCCTCGCAGGTGGGATTTCAATTTGCTGGCAAAGCTGTTTATAGTGCAGTTTGGGTGGCTGCTGTATCATTGTTCATGGAGTTGCTAGGTTTTTCTACCCAGAAATGGCTCACTGCAGGTGGTCTTGGGACAGTCCTCCTGACACTTGCGGGTCGTGAGGTGGCTTTTACACTCTAATCCTTCATTTTCAAGGGGTTTGAAATTTTCTCGATATGTGCATATTATTTTTTAGTTTTATCCCCTTCATCTTCCCTGTGTGCAACCTCCTCTCCTTCTGGCATAATCTTTTGATCTTGCAAGTTTTTACATTTGTTATTATTTTTTCTTTATTTCAGATTTTTACAAATTTCCTTTCAAGTGTAATGATTCAAGCAACCCGCCCTTTTGTTGTGAGTGAGTGGATTAAAACAAAGATTGAAGGCTATGAAGTTTCTGGTACTGTTGAGGTATGTAGAGTTTACTCCGGCATAACTAAGAGTGGGTATCTTATGAATTATGATTTATAATTATGCTCGTCACGGAGATTATGTATGCATGTGTTGTTTTTTTTTAAATGGTACAGAAAGTTGAGCATGGAAATATAACCTTAGTACAAATGAAAGACAGTTGCCTTCACTTCTTAATGGGGTTCATTAATTGATAAAAGATTTAATTTTATACCTATATATATTTGATAACTAAAATTTACGCTTGTATAAGTAAGCAAGTCAAGGAGCTTTTCAATATTAAGATACTGTGGCGCTAATATTTCAAAAATTTGTATAAATATTTTAAAGTATGATCAAGTATCAACTATCAGCTTTTAAGTTGTCAACCTAATTTTTATTACATATTTTTTGATGTGAAAAGCTCATTCTCCAACATATAGTTCTTTATTTGAGTAGGAAATCAATTAATTTGTTCCTCACAAAATTTATTAAAGATTATAAAATTCACAAAAAAATTGATGTAATCAATTAATATAACTGTTAAAGAAATAACAAATTTATTAAAATCAAGAAATAAAATTAGACAAATAGGGAATCTATCGGGTTAGATCTTAAGTATAAGAAGTCATTTTACATAAATATATAAATACAAAAGTTACAAAGAAAAAATTGTTATAGTTCAATTATATTATTGTTTTTAAAGAAAATCTATCCGAAACTAAGGAATAATAAGAGAAATTATATCCATACCGAAGGATCTATCGCTGGGTATGTTTGGTAGGTATAAAAATTAGAAGATTATTTTCTTCTAAAAATGGATTGATGTAATTCATTAATTTTAACAATATCCACAAGGCATGACCATCAGAAGCATAAGATCGTCTGAATCAAATAATTTTATATGAAAGCCCAAAATTAAGAAAAGCAGATTAAAAAAAGATATTTTTGTTCCGACCGCGTCGTGGAGAATGGATAACAATAAAAAAGGATTATATATGGAAAACACAGACACATGCAGAGATCTTTTGTTTCGATAATTTATTAAAATATTTTATTTTTATGAAGCTAAATAATTAAAGTAATGCCAAATTTATATTTATCTATTAACTGGAGCCATTCATCAAACAGCTATTATGCTTTTATATATTATGTTTCTTGCTTGAAATGCTTTGTAACATGGACCTAGTGGTGTCATGCAGCATGTGGGATGGTGGTCACCAACTATAATACGAGGAGATGACCGTGAAGCTATATACATCCCGAATCAGAAGTTCACAGTAAATGTTGTAAGAAATATCACACAAAAATCTCATTGGCGTATCAAAACTCATCTTGCCATCAGCCACTTGGATGTCAACAAGATTAATGTTAGTAACATCTGAAATACTCATGTATCTGATCTGTGTCACTGATTCCTGCTATAAATATCAATGCCCCTTGACTCTGCAGAATATTGTAGCTGATATGCGGAAAGTGTTGGCAAAGAATCCTCAAGTAGAACAACAGAAGTTGCACAGAAGAGTTTTCCTAGAGAATGTTAATCCTGAAAATCAAGCACTTATGGTTAGTCTAAAATCAACCTTACATCTCTCGACTGATTGACTGTAACATATGAATATATTGTTCTGAATTAACGTAAGTGATAAGAACATCTTAATTAGATATTTCTATAGACATGATGGTTTATCTCAAGCAAGAAATATTCTCTATAGAATTCCATATAGAAATGGGTTGATTGTAGTGGAAAGATTGTTATATGTAAAATTGAAATTTGAGGACAAGAATAAAAGATATAAAAAGAGATGACATTGAAATCTATAAAATCTTAGGATTTGTGAAGAATATAAGAAGAATAGATGAGCTTTTATATGTATATTATAAAAGATAGACCCATCTAAGCTTATAAACATAATTGAGGGGAAAAAAGGGTCAGATACACAATACCAGTAAATAGTTTAAATATATTCCTTCAAATACATCAATTTATTCATCTATTCTTATGTTGTCCACTTTTTACTCTTCTGTAAATATCACATTTTATTTGAGGGCCTATTTATAGTATTTTTGATACAAGATGTTCTATATATAGGCTTGGGTTCAATGAGGAACCGTATAAATTGAGTAATCTAGTAACTTTGCATGTCAGACTTGGATTACTTGAGTATAACAAACATTCAAATGCACATGTCACAAATAAAAGATAATATCCAGATGAAGTTAAATTGTGTTAATTTAAGAAGAAATTGAAAACTATATAATTATAAATTATTTTATAGTACACTTGATTGATGTAAAACACATAGCGTTTCTAATTTTGTTTTATAACTTTTCAAATTTTACATATATGTCTTTTTCTTTTTTCTTTTTATTATAGCTTTTATCGCGCCTTCTATACAAAAGAGGTTTTTTGAAAAATACCTACTATAGAAAAAGTTTTTGCAAAAAAATCTTTTCAATTTTGGAAAAATACCATCTTCTGAAAATAATTTTCGAAAATTCCATATTCTGAAAATAATTTTGCAAAAATATCATCTTCTGAAAATAATTTGCGAAAATACCCTATATGCAACTGCTTGCAACACATATGCAAATTCTTAACCTGCTTACAACCACATACGCAACTGCAACCTGCGGCACAACCACATATTCAAATTGTTAAATTAAGATCAGGTTTCATTTGGTTGATTTGGTTGCAGAAGGTATTTTTGAAAATATTTTCAGAAGATGGTAAAATCGCAAAAAAACCAAGAAAAAATGGTATTTTTGGTAAATATACTAAAAAAATTAGTGTTCAGTATTTTTTTGTTCTGTAAATTTCTTGTGTCACTAATTTTTGTTTGTTTTTTGTGAATTTTTTTAATCTTTTTCTTGTGTTCGTAATGTTTATACTATAATCCAAAACTTTTGCTCGGTATTTTTATAATTTTTCTCCGTGTTGTGCATTTTTTAGTGTTCTATATATTTCTTGTATTATGTATATTTTGTTTGTATTTTGTGTTTTTTTATATATATTTTTTGTTCGGTAATGTTTATAATGCATTACGAAATTTTTATTTGATGTTTTTATAATGTTTTTACCGTGTTTTTTGGTTTATATTTTTCATTCTCCATGCTTAAGATGGGAATAATAATAATGTTGATGATAACAAAATTGGGTGTCATCAAAGTAATTGTCGATGACATGTTTGTGTAATTGGGCGGCCTAGATTTATAGTTCCTAGGTTACCCAGTTACATCGGTTCCTCAAGGAGACACCCCTAGCCCTATATATATGTGTGTGTGTGTGCACACGAATACAGGGTGGGTGCATGTGAAAGTTGAGTGAGGTTGTGTGACCCACTTGCCCTTTACGAGTCCTACCCGCTTGAATGACTACAGTAAGAATCTCCCTAATTCTTTTCTCGTGTTTTCACATTCTCTGTACACCTTACACGGTTCTTGCATCCGCAGCTAAAACGATTCAAACATCTGGTACCAAAATCAAACCAAAGTCTCGAAGAGGAAAGCAAGTAAAAGTATACATAATTACTATTAGCAACTGTGCTCCCGAGTTTTTTAAGTGAAGAGAAAAGAAGAAAAGAGAAGAGTGGTTATTTAATTTTCTCTAAATTGCTCCCGAGTTTTTTATGGAGAGAAGAGAAAGTTGGGATTTAAAATTGATTAAAGAATTTGTTTTGTGAGACAATCCCTCCCAATCATCCCAAAAATGAGAAGAAACAGTTAAGAATTTTCTCTCCTGATCATTTCTCTACCCAAGGAAGTTTTAAAATTTTCTCTTCTTTTCTTTTTTCTTCTCTCTCAATTGCAACTTGGGAACAATAAATGTCAATGTTTTTGGATCGAGTTAAAGTGACCCAGAAATTTATGTATCGTGTTTGTTGTGTTTATACTTTTGGAAGATGATCAAGTGTCAGCATCTTACGTTTCTGTATTTTGTCAAAAATGTCTGAACAAATGTTTATTCTCTTAAATTTGTGATATTATTTTTCATGTTCTTGATGGTTGTATTAGATCCATTTTCCTTTCTATTCAGTTTCATGCTCTTTTTCTACTACAGATCCTGATTTCCTGCTTTGTGAAGACATCGCGATTTGAAGAGTACCTATGTGTTAAGGTAATTTTTATATGTTTTTTGGATTTCCAGTACTTGGTCATGGCTAGCGATTTTCATGGCCATAGTTCGTGAAGCTTTCCTTTTCCTGTCTAACCTATTTAAATGTTTTTTTTCTATTAGCACTTTCTAGTACAAATTCTGCAAATTTATATATATATTTGGACAAATATGGTAACAAAAGAGTAGCCACCAATTCTACTAAAACAATCCAAAATCATCGAATAAAAGAAAAAACAATAAAAAAAATTACAAGAAATGTATGCTAATCTTATTTTTAAAACCATGCTATACTCAGTTATTACAAATCATACTTTTCTCATTGTTGTTGATTGCTTGAGGCATGCTTGCTTGCACTAAAGTTGACGGTTGATTTCTCTTTGTGAAATCACAAGTGTTATGTTGTTTTATGTTTTGATCTGCGCCCATGAGCTTTTTGTCTATACTCTGTCTCATATATGTCAACCCATTTGGAATTTCAAAAACAGGAAGCTATACTCTTAGATCTGCTAAGAGTTATTAGCCATCACCGGGCTCGGCTTGCTACTCCTATTCGGACAGTTCAAAAGATATATGGTGATGCTGATTTGGATAGCATGCCATTTTCTGATTCAGTTTTCACTCATGGTAGAGCACCTGCAGACCGTCCCTTACTTTTAATTGAGCCATCAAACAAAATCAATGGAGAAGGTAGAACTAAATCTCAGACTCGCTCATCACGCACCAATGGAGAGCAAGACAACAAAGCTGCTGCACGGACATCTGACAATCAAATGGATGTAAAGGGTGGACCATCTGATGCTAAAACCAAAGAAAAATCATCCTCCGACTCCAAAGAAAAAGAAGCATCATTGTCGGTTATGAAAGAAAATTCCACTGTTGGAGTTTCTCCTAATCCTGACATAAAAAAGGACCAGAAAATTGAAAGAGTACCTGAATATGACACCAAGCAGGGTGAGAAAGATGTAGATAAAATCTTGTCAAAATCGACAGGTAATGCAGTTTCGAAAGCTGGAGAAGTTTTAAGGTCCAATTCAACTGCCCCTGTTTCCAATAATGTTACAGAAAACAACTCTACCAAGAAGCAACCTAAAAATGGAAAATTGGAAAGCGCTGCGCAGAACATTGCAGTGGAGAACACGTCGTCTGCTGTTCCAAAAACTGCTAGCAACAAAGCTAGCTCATCCACCTCTAACCCAAAGCAAGCAGAAAGATTGACAGACATGAAGGTACCTGCATCAAGACCTGTTTCAGAAGAAAATATAGTTCTGGGTGTTGCTTTAGACGGCTCAAAGCGAACCCTTCCTATCGATGAAGGGATGCCTCCCTTTGCGACTTCAACAGAAGATAAAGAACTGGCTACATCCCGGAGTAAGAGTGTGTCTCCAACGATTGACAAAGACAAGAAAGATAATCAAAATTCAACTGTACCTGGTGCAACACCTGCTGATAAGTGAGATGTTGTCAAAGATCCTGCACAGTTGGTTATAATTTAGTTCCCAGTTGTGAGGACTGCCTCACACTTGACAGTTACCTTGTATATGTTCCATTGCAGATCCTCCATGATTTTTGTTTTGGGGGGTTTTGTCATCCTTCAATTAAACTTATATAGTGTAGAAAAATATGAACAAGATCTAAGAAGAGATGCACATTAACTACAATTAGCCACTTAAGCGTTTGGGATACCTGGTATCCCTTTCGGGAACTCTAGCTGCTCTCTGGTTAATAATGATACATGTTTGTTAAGAGTCAGCATTAAACACTAGTCAAGAGATCACTTCTCAGCAACAAGGATAACATGGCAGGGGGATCAGAAACCCAATTAAAATGCCGAAAAACTTGACCTGCAACCCAATCGCATTAGCAAATTGATTCAAGGAGTCTTCGTTGATTTTTTTATCCTGAACAAAAATGAACACTATCTCAATGAGGAGATGTATTCCCTGATGAGGGCCGAATAGTCATTTTACAATCAAATTCAATGATGGCATGAGAATATGAGATATACAACACAAACTGATAATTGCGCAAGTTCCACAAATTGCCAAAGGGTCATACTAAAGAGGAGAGGTGACTTTCACCTAACAGCCTTTACCAATTACCATCGACCTCCAATCTTAAACTTTTCTTTGAACTTGTCACCTTCCAAGTTCTTTCCACCTCACGCCGTTACAACTTCTTAATCCAATCCACAAACATCCCTTGCTCTACCTTTCTGAGCCTATCTTAACCCCGCCGTAGTGTCCAACTTTGCATGGTCTTGACTCTTGAAGAAAAGCGAATCAGAGGGACATGTTGCCGGTAAGTGGTCGGCACAAAGTCATGCTGAGACAAGCATGGGGTAGATTTCCTACCATGTGAGGTGGAATATTACTAGTATTCGATGAGCACGGCTGCACGGGGTCTGTGTTTGTGGCGGCATCACAATGGATGTGCATTGCAGAGATGGATGAACCACCAAATGGCTCCAATGAGGCGGAGTAGATTGGCAAAAATGGAAGGGGGAGGGGGATGCATTTTTATTGGTTGGGGTGTATATGATTTTAAGAGAAGAAAGTTATTACTCGTTCATAGCTTTAGCTTTTTATATCAGTAATCTTGTTTTTGAATAATTTAAACTATCTAATAAGTTTCTAAATTTTTAAAATAGAAAAAAGTAATGCAACAATTTTGTATATTCTGCTACTCTTCAAAAAAAAAAAACCAAAGAAGCTTAGAGAATCATCATCCAAATATATACACAAATGAGAATTCTGACTTCCATTGACACCTTGGGGAATGCAAAACTTTCAAAAGAATTGGATCAGATTGTTTATGTGCATTAGTTACATTTTTGACCAATTTTTTGGCTCATTGTGATTAACAAGTCCATTTTGTTTCATGTACCTTTTCTTAGCTACAAGAATTTGTCTAGCTTGTTAATCTCCGTCTACAAAAAAACTGCTGCAACTATGCTGGAGCAACCAGAATCCAGCGTTATCACACTCTGAGGTCTGGGGGTAGACACAAAATATGTGCGTGAGTATGCCATATAGAGCATTACTTAGCAGATCCCATCGTTTCGGACTCTCGTCCAAAAAGAAATTCCCTCCAAATATACTTGCCAATACCACTATCAAATGCCTAATATTACTAACCTCTATTTCTGAAGAAGCAAGGTCTTTATTTTTATATTAAAGTATAGCCGTCCATACTTCTATGTACTGGTTTTTTTGGGGGGGAGGGGAGGGGGAAGGGGGGGGGGGGGGGGTGTTGTATCAACTTTCTGTGTATTTGATATGAAAAACACGAAGAAGGTAAAACAGGAAGAGAAAAAAACCATGCTGATCAAAATGCCTATGATAACATTTAACTTGACCAGTAAAATCCAAAAGTTACGCCAATCCATATTTTAAAAAAGGACCAAAAAGAAGAAACTAATGTAAAACTCTATGATCTGTACCAAAAGTCTGGCAAAAGAAAATCACTTTCACCCTACTCCTGTGAAGCAGAAGCAGATTCTTTCAGGCATGCTCTCATTGCCTCTCCAAGCTTAAAGCAAGCAGCAAGGCAAACTTCCATAGCCTGTTCAACAAAACTTTATCAGCTTAAACCTGATAACCGTATTTTATCTATTTGCTACATCCATCAATACTGTATACACCGCCATTATGTTCTAAAAGTACAGATATTTGATCGATATTGATGAACATATATACAAATGCAGTGTCATGTGGCAACCTCTGGAATTAACTTTTAATATTAAATTATACATGAAAGAGAATTGAATTCACAAATGCAATGAGTGAAAGCAAAATACTTTTAACACGTTTTGCATAATAAGTTTTATTTGAACTTAATGATGTTAAAATAGTCATACCTCATTAAGTTTTGGGGTTGACCATTCCCCTGTAATGGCAAGCTGGGTGATCTCATTACGGGACGCCATGCTAGTAATCATCAGACCTCCTTCCTGGTAACTTTCTTCCTCCGAAACAGGATCAATTACAATGTTCTTCCCAAGGCAAGACTAATGGCAAAAAAGAAAGACATGGGAAGTTAAAGAACAGGCAATATGCAATAACCAAAACTCCTAACTTGTCTAATAACCATGCTGACTATAGCAATAAATATAATTATAAGCTTAGGAGACCAACTTTAGTGACTAAGAAAGCATAGATATCTTGCGCACAAAAATTTGAGTTACTCTATATGTTGTCACTTGGAACAAGCATGGATATTCATATTTTGGGTTTATAGGGATATGAAACCGAAGGTAGAGAAGTACAGGGTTTAAGAATTTAACTAATGAGTAATAACGTTTGCTTAATAATGACAGCAAAGATCTATAAAGATGGAGATTCGAGGAAAAGAACTATACACATGCAGATTTGTTCAGCAAAAGTTGTCTATAAGAACAAAATTTTGAAACTAAACTAATAAGTGATATAAAGATTACTTCAGGCTTAATTAGGAAATAAATGAGTCTATCAGCGCACTAACCACAGAAACTGAGCTAATTAAGTCATACAACATGATCCCAGCATCTGCTAAAGCAAGACTAGCACATGAGATCACCACAGGAAGATCACCTGCAATAGTTATATTGGGAAAACTCATTATAACACCAATTAATAAACTAATGTGCCGTTAAAGTAATATAAACAAATGGTGCTAATGTCGTCCAAAATTGCACATATCTCACACTTTTAGTAAAGTTTTTAGAATTTAGTTCAGAAATCTACTAAAGATTGAGCTGTTTGATAAACATGCGCAAATGGTCAAAGACTGAAAGAACAACGGGAAGATATCACAGAACACATTCAAATATGTTGGTATGTGTAAGACTACAATATGGTACTTCGAACAGGAGGTCTACATATAGTAACTAACAAACATAACATTGCGGTTGAATTTAATATGCAAAACTTACTGCCGCCAGATTCTAACACCAATGCAAAAACATCAACAGTTGTTTTCGGGAAAGTATCCAGTATTATGGCGCCCTCCAGAGCTTTATGTAGCCGCGCTGAAATCTCCTTACAATCTGACACCTATTACATGTAAATCTTCCCTCTTAAGTTAGTAAGTTGAGAGCGATACAAATATCAGAGACTGCAGATATACATGATTAAAAAACGGGAGGGGGGGGGGGGGGGGGGGGGGGTTAAAATTAACCTGCCCACGTGTAGGGGTTGCAAAAGTTGTATAACTGACATTACAATTTAGCCGCCCTATGTCACTGTACATCATTGCTTTCTTACTTTCCCTAGGTCCAAACCTGAAAAACAGAAACCATCTCCATGATTCATCTATAGTTTGATAAACAGAATCAATTAATAGAAGTAGAAGTATCAAATTTTACAACAGGGTCTTTCCTTTAGATATATGATATGATATTGCTCAGCAACTTATTTGCTGAAATAGCACTTCAAGTATTTACAATAATAAGCTTGAAGTGGAGAACTTTAATTTAAGTGATATCCAATTTAATTTGAAAGGAAAACCTAGTGGTGATAAAATTTTGATTAAGCTGTAGAGGGCCTTTATTAAGCAGACTTTCTTACTCCACTACCTAGTCCTGGTGCTTGTTTTCTTCCACATGTCATTGGTTATCATAGCCCTGCCAACTTTACAATTACCTGTGCAAAATGAGTTTTGAGGACATTATCTAGGGGGTTGGGAGCTGTTCGGCTTCCACATTCAGGGCATTTTGATTGGTCCAAAACCCAAGTGGCATAATGTTTGAGGTCCATAAAGGAAGCAAGGTGATCCATCTCAAAATCAGCTGTTCAGGGGATCCGGATTAAGAATATCTAGATAATGTTGATACAGATCTTAATAATGAGGAGTTAGCTGTTTGGGAGGTGCGTATTGCACACTTCCAGATATAAGTAGCAGCAAATCTCATTCACTCCTGGTCAGAATCATATATTAAAGATGGAAGTTTATGATTTTGCAAACTTGTGAAATGCCCGAGCGATATACAACCATAAAATGGAACATAGCTGGAAGCTAAAACATTAATGATAGGATTCCCATGCTAGGCCCACAAAAGATGATTTTATTCCACAAATGTAGAAAACAAAAATATCATCAACCAAAACAGCAGGCATGTATACATGTGTGTGTTTTTGTAAGACAAACAATGACATAACAAGCCTATAAAAATTTTATTGTTAATCTAAATGCAATATTAGTGATAGGATTCCCAAAACTAGGCCAGAAAAAGATTATTTTATTCCATGAACGTGAAAAATAAAAGTACCATGAACAACAGAAACAGCAGGCATGTATACAGGTGTGTGCAAGTCAAACAATGATATCACAAGCCTACAAAAATCTTCAGTGTTAATCTGAATACAATATAACGCGGAAACCCACTTACACTGATACAATGACTTTGGTATTTCCAATCTCTATATAAGCAGATCCCGAAGCTGAATTCACCGCACCAGTCCTCAAATCTACAGATCGGTAAAGAACGGTAAAATAGTGAGCAAAACAAAGAAAAAATATAATCATACACAGTAAAAGCACAAATAAAAAAGAAAAGTATGATAAACAACAACTGCTATGTGAATAGATAAATAACTGATAAGTATAGGACAACCACTAGTTACCATATCCAATGGCAGGAAGAATCAGGACTTTCAGTTTTTCTTTTATCTGAACCAGTTTGGTTAGACAAATATGAATATCTATATACTTAATGACATGAATATTCATGGTAGACAATAACTGCATTCATCTGCTACTATAAACGTCAGATTTTAGAATAATGAGATAAAGTGTCGGAACTGGATCCAGATCCTTTTTGCACAGAGCAAACCAAACAAATAGAGTCAAGAGAACAATGTTGTACATCAGTAAGTATCCACTGAAGAACATATACAAGTTAATTCATGAACCACAACTTAAATGTGGGAAAAAAAATTAAACATGATTTAAAAACATATAATTAGGAAACTAGTTTCCTTCAATAAATACAGCAAACCTATTGGCAATAATAGCATTCCTGAACAATAAGAGAGCATATATTAATTAAAATATACAAGGTGAACACATAACAAAATGATAATTACATTAGAATATGTAAGATTTTTAGTCCTCTTTTACTGGTATCTTTCTATCAGAAGAATAAGGGTTACTAGTTTATGTTCAATAAATGTGAAAAATTCATGTTTCTAATAAAATAAAACCACAATGAAATTATTAATATTAGTTACACTATATATTCTTATAAATACTTTTATTAAACAAAAACACATAAAAAATAAGTAATCCCTAGAAATGAAGAAGAATCTAAGAAAAAAAAAGAAGAAAAATTATGGCAACGGACGGCGGAAAATAAAAAATTAGGACAACACACAATTTTTTTCTTTAAAATAAGTCAAATGGGGCTTCCTTTACAGACGCGCCCCTCGCATGCGCCTCAGCTAATGAGGGCAATTATGGCACACCTACATCATGTTACCCCAAAAAAGCATCAAGAAGTAGGGGGTGCTATTCACACATCTCGCCTGGAAGCCATTAACAACACTGGATCAAATGTCAAACAAAATGGTTGTTTGATGGCTTTGTTTTGAATTTGGATCAGATTATTTGCCATTGTGTTATCATATCTATTACAATTCATTTTCCATTTTTACACATGTTATAAGAAAACTCTAAAAGGGCATAGAAATCTCTATGGCACTCGGCATTTGCAAAAAAAATTATAGGGAGGCTTTTACCCAAATTGAAATGAAACAAGTCTATTTAATATGTGTAAACACTTTAAACTTGTATTGATAACAAATATGTCCACATTAAGAAGATTGTTAATGTCAAACCAACACAAGTCCACATCTAAAACGGGATCGTAAGGTTCCAGAACACAACAAAACATATACTAGTAGTTGGTACCATGCTGAGGGCCATGATTTAAAACAGAAAATGATGACAAAAAGGATGGGGATTTATCTAATAAAAGAGTTTGTAATTGGTGGGATTGGTGTCTTTCGTTCTTGTTGCATTCACCTATATATCAAACAAGATCTATCACCTTCTTACTTACAGTATATCAACAAAGATATATCATCAAACATTTAATTCATAATCAAAAAAATTAATTGCATTGTCAATCTAAAACATATATCTATATAAGGGTGCAAATGCCTTTTATTAAACCACAATACAATGATTTTTGACCAAAAGACCACGATTCAGAAATATGATCCAGAAAACCACATTCAATGCACATTACATATGAATGTAAGATTTGTATATCACTATGAGGAGGTGATACACATCTCCCATATGCGTGTCTTATGAATTTTATTATAGGTATGTTTTAAAAAAATTGAGAATGTTTATCTACTAAACACACATGTAGTTCCGCGCATTGCGTGATGATTATTTTACCTAACTTTATCTAAAAACATAATCTTCGTTTTTTTTTCTAGTACCTCAACAACCAAAAAAAAATTTATTCGCTCAATAAACCTCCCGGACTTTAGCACCTAGCCAGTTAAGTAATTCACCGAACTTCCAGTCCAACCAATTGAAAGAAAAACAAATAGATTCCTTTATCCGTTATTTCTCATATTCATAGACCATAGCTGATATATAATTCAAGACTCTAGTTCTCAATTGTGACATTTCGGTCACAAGTCGTTCAAATTTTAATACTTTTTTAAGCAATCAATCAGCTTAAAAAACAGACAAAATAACATGCAATCAAATAATGAAATTTAAATAATGGAATGATACAACAAATGCAATAAGAATAACACACATCTATTAAAACATCAGAAAACAAAAAATAGGAATACATAAATAACAGAGAGAGAGAGAGAGGCGGAGAGAGATGGGGGAGAGAGAGGGAGGGAGAGAGAGAGAGAGAGAGAGAGAGAGAGAGAGAGAGAGAGAGAGAGAGAGTATACAAGCAGGTCGGCACTGATGGAAGCCACGGCCGTCAGGACGAACCCAATCGACGTCAGTGAAGACAGGAGCCCTCTTCTTCTTCAGAATTTTGGGGGAAGGCGAATAAGTCGACGGAGTAGCATTATCTTTTCCGGCCATGACGTCTACGATTGGTGAAACAACAGGAAGGAAACAAGACAGTGTGTGTGTATATTTGTGTGTAGCACTCTCTGTCTATGTTCGTCTACTAGACAGGTTCTATATAGTGTAGTGTGCTGTGTAGCACTTCGCCAAACAGCGCTTAGTTTGGGCTTCTAACTCAACTGGACACTGTTGTTAACCCTTGCTTGTAGTCAAATTAGTTAGTGGGCCCATTTCAGGTTTTGGGTTAAGTTAAACGGGCCTTGTAATCTTACCATTTGGGCCTGTGGTTAATTTTTTTACCATGTCTTTGTCATAATCTTGATAAACAAAATCAATATATATATATAAACGAGGATACGCGGGAGGTGACGTGGCGCTTTTAAGATTGTCTCAATCTATTTTTCTAATTTTCTAGAATATTTAAATTTTAAATACTAATAAATGAAAAATATCCTTCAACAACCTATTAGAAGTAGAATAGATGTTCGAATTTATTAAGGAGAAGAATTCGAATTTATTGAGGAGAAGATTTCGAATTTATAGCGAAGACATATAATTAAAAGTTCTATTTGATGTAGAATAGGTGTTTGAATTTGTAGAGGAGAAGAGTTCAAATATAAAAGAAGTACTTGCAAAGTTCTATTTGAAGTAGAATAGGTGTTTCGATTTATAGAGGAGAAGAGTTCGGATATAAAAGAAGTACTTGCAATTAAAAGTTCTATTGGAAGTAGAATAAGCGTTTGTAATACATAACTAAAAGTTCTATTTGAAATAGAATATGTAAAGTTATATAAGTGTTTTTTCAACGAAAGAGTGTCTCATTAGAAAAGAGTATTGTAACATAAAAATAATATATAAGATAAGTATATATTCAATATAATAAATTTGAGATTTTGATATTAAAAAGAAAAATGTGTTTCACAGGAGGACGACTTATTAGCGAGGATCGAGTAATTTTCGTAATTTATTTGATAAAGTTTTTTTAAAATTATTACCCCGCCGCGAAGCGCGGCTTTTTCAACTAGTTAGTATAGGTAAATAGAAAGTTAGTTACTAGCTGGCAAACGGTGGGAATTCAGAATTAATTAGAAATGTTTGTTAACTCTCATCAGTTATATAAGCTACAAGTTGTAAAGGAGAAGGGAGGTTGTTGAATGATATGAAATGAGTCTATTTCTTCCTTTTATCTCTTTTGTTTCTTCTTCTTGAAGTTCTCATTTCTTTATTTCTTATTATTGTTTAGTCAAATCAATTAGAAATACAAGCAAGATCTTAACAAGTGGTATCAGAGCTATTGATTCTCGGAAGTAAAATGACGAATAATACTCGATCTAGGGTTCCAGAAGATCCATGGCATGATTTAGAATTACGTATTCAAGAAGTTAGTAATTCTTGTCACAAACAAATTGAAGCTAGTCATTCGGCATTAGAGGGGAAAATTCTTGGTAAAATGGATAAATTGATGTCTTTAGTTGCAGGGTGTGATTCGAAGATTGAGGCATATAATTCTTCTATGGATGAGCGTGTTAATTCGAAGTTTTCGAGTGTTATGAAGGCGTTGAATCTAGATAAGAAGGTGGGTCGTGACGGGGAAGTGTTGGTTGATAAGAATCCCATTTTGCAAACACCCATTGTTGTACATTCTCGTGATCAGAAAGAGGAAATGTCTGGGGCAAATAAGGAGAAAGGGGTAAGGATGAATCAACCAAGAATTGAGATTCCGTGTTTTTCGGGTGAGGATCCAAGAAGTTGGCTACGAAAGTGTAACAAATTTTTCTTAATTAATTAAGTAAGTGACAATCTCAAACTTGATATCATTGAATTGTACTTAGATGGTAAAGCGGAAATTTGGTATCTTAGTTACAAGTTGGTGAAAGGAAAAGTATCTTGGTATCCAAGAGTATGTAGAGAGGTTTGAAGAGTTAAGATCAGTAGTTTTGTATAGAAATCCCCATTTGGATGAATCTTATTTCGTGTCAAGTTTTATCTCTGGTTTAAAACTGGAATTGAAACTTATGGTTCGTTTAATGAAACCATCAACATTGTTGGATGCTATTGAAGTTACTCAGTTCCAGGAGCAAACTGTGGATGTTTTGATTAAAAAACATCAAGATAACAAAGGAAAGATGGTTTCTGGCGGGGGAAATAGGTTTGGTACTGAAAATCAGCGAGAGAATAGTAAGACAGAAAACAATGTGGAAGATAAAAAGATTGGAAAAGCTAAAGATTATTTCAAGAAAATAACACCAGAAGAATTTCAATACAGGAAAAATAACCATTTGTGTTACAAGCGTGGAGAAAATTTTGGCCAGGGACATCAATGTAAGAATGAGAATTATACTTACATGTTGATGGATGAGTTGGCTGATCAAGGTTTGGTGGATGAATTGTTGGAGGATAGTGAGGATGGTACAGTAGCAGAAGTTTCTCTAAATGCTTTATCTGCAAATATGATAAGAAATACAATTACCTTAGAAGGAAGAATTAAAGACCAATTTTTTAAGATTCTTACAGATACTGGAAGTACATTGAGTTTTATAGACTCAAAATTGGTGGAAGAAGCTAAGTTGCAGATTGTTAAATGTGAAGGTATTTCTGTTAAGTTGGCTGATGGCGGATCGGTTATTAGTGATAACTATGTTCCTAAGGTAAAATGGAAGATACAACAATATCAATCCTGTTTTGATTTGAGAATTCTTGATATTGGTGGTTGGGATATGATAGCGGGAGTAGATTGGTTGGAACAATTTAGTCCAATAATGTTTGATTTCAAGCAGTTGTATTTGAAATTGAATGCTGAAAGCCAGGCTGATGAACAGATGGTTTTACATGGGATGGTGAAAGATGCTTCTATTAAATTAGTAAGAGGAAAATCTTTAGAAACATTTGACAGGGGGGTGGCAATGAAAACAATACATAGGGATATTTTAGCTATTGTTGATCAGAACAAGCAGGAGGTGGAAGGAGGGGAATTCCAGGTACTATAACTGATTTGTTGGAATCTTTTTCTTGTGTGTTTGAGGTACCTACTTCTTTACCTCCGTCTAGATCTGTTGATCATGAAATTCGTCTTATTAGGGATGTTGCTCCTTTCAAGTTAAAACCTTATAGATACCCACATTCTCAGAAATCTGAGATAGAAAATCAGGTGCAAGAAATGTTACAGAGTGGTCTCATAAAACCTAGTAATAGTCTGTTTGCATCACCTGTAATTTTAGTTAAAAAAAGATAATTCTTGGCGTTTTTTGTGTTGATTATAGACACTTAAACAATCTAACAGTTAAAGATAAATTTCCCATACCCAATATAGATGAACTGTTATATGAACTATTTGGAGCTTCTTTCTTTTCGAAATTGGATTTGAGAGCAGACTATCATCAGATTTTGGTCAAACCTTCTGATACTCGTAAAACGGCTTTTCAGACGCACCATGGACATTTTGAGTTTATTGTGATGCCTTTCGGCTTAACAATTGCTCCCGCAACTTTTCAAGCTTTTATGAATCAAGTATTTCAACCTTATTTGAGGAAGTTTGTTTTAGTTTTTTATTTATGATAGTTTAGTTTACAGTCCTGATTTGCATTCTCATACTGAACATTTGGAGTTGGTATTGAAAGTATTAAAGGATAACAAGTTATTAGCAAAGTTATCTAAGTGTACTTTTGCTACTAAAAGTGTGGAATATTTAGGACACGTATTTTCTGATAAGGGGGTGAGTATGGATCCTGCTAAGATTGATAGCATTATGAATTGGAATCAGCCTACTACTATAAAAGAATTAAGAGGGTTTTTTAGGGTTATCGGGGTATTACAGACGATTCATTAAAGGGTATGGAGTATTGGCTAAACCTTTAGTCAATTTGACTAAAAAAGATGGGTTTAAATGGACTGGGGAGGCTAGTGTTGTTTTTGGAAATCTGAAGAAGGTGTTATGTTCTGCACCGGTGTTAGCCATGCCAGATTTCACTAAGGCATTTGTTTTAGAAACGGATGCTTGTTCGAAAGGAATGGGAGCAGTATTGATGCAAGAAGGTAGACCAATCTCTTATCTTAGCAAGGCCTTTAATACTAAGAATATGGGATTTTCAGTGTACGAGAAGGAATTGTTAGCATTGGTTATGGCTGTCACAAAATGGAGACATTACTTGATGGGAAATCACTTTATTATTCGAACGGATCATCAATCATTGAAATACCTTTTAGAACAACCTTTGCACACTTCACTTCAGTATAAATGGTTGTCAAAATTGCTTGGATTGGATTATGAGATACAATACAAAAAAGGTAGTGAAAATGTAGCTGCTTATTCGTTATCAAGGAAACTAGAGACAATGGATGAGGTAAACAAAGGATTGGATCCAGCTCAAAATTCTAAACATCATTTGGTTGCTATATCTGGAATTCAGCCTATTTGGGTTCAACAGGCTATTAGCAGTTATGAAGAAGATGAGGAATGTCAGGAAATAATAAGACAACTGGTAATGACTCCTATTGACACAAATTCTGAGTTTTCACTGGTACATGGTATTTTGAAGAAGGGAAATAAAGTTTACCTAGGAAAATCTGGTAATGTCAAAAATCAAGTAATTGAAACCTTGCATAGTTCGTCTTTGGGGGGACATTCTGGTCAGAATGCATGTATTCAAAGGATTAAACCGTTGTTCTACTGGCTAGGGATGAAAAATGATGTGATTAATTTGGTGAAGCAATGTGAAATATGTCAGAAGAATAAGAGTGAACATGTTCCCAACCCAGGTCTGTTACAGCCATTACCTATTCCAAGTCAGTGTTGGAAGCACATTTTCATGAATTTTGTGGAGAAATTACCCTCATATGATGGTATAGATACTGTCCTAGTGGTGGTGGATAGGTTCTCTAAATACGAACATTTTCTACCTTTATGTCATCCTTTTACAGCTGAAAAAGTAGCAGATGTTTTCTTGGATGGCATTTTCAAGTTACATGGTTTACCAAACACAATAGTTTGTGATCGAGATAAGGTGTTTACATGCATTTTCTGGAGGAGTTTATTTGAAAAACTAGGTGTGCAGATGCTGTTTAGTTCAGCATATCATCCTCACACGGATGGACAAACTGAACGTTTAAACCAATGGTTGGAGGCTTATTTGAGGTGTTTTTCTGGGGAAAAACCTGCTAGCTGGAGGAAGTGGTTGGCTATGGCAGAATATTGGTATAATACTTCATTCCAGAGTAGTGCTGGCATTACACCTTATGAGGCATTGTATGGAATTAAACCAATTCCGTTGAATTTGGGAGAATTTCAGGACATGGTTATTCCTCCAGCACAGGATTTGTTGTAGTAGCGATTACATGTTTTACAGGTTCTTAAGGAAAATCTGATTAAAGCTCAGCATCGTATGAAGTTCTTTGATGATAATAAAAGGATTGAGAGAATATTAAAAGTTGGTGACTGGGTTTATTTGAAATTGCAACTGTACAAACAACAAACTATAGCATTGAGAACGTCTCTTAAACTATCTACCAAGTTTTTTGGACCTTTTCAAATAGTGGATAAGGTGGGGGAGGTCGCATACAAGCTCAAATTACCATCTCATTCTAAAATACATCCAGTGTTTCATGTCTCTTTATTGAAGAAGCATGTGGGGATCACTCCAATCACAGCGGGCGAGTTACCTGAGACCACATTGGATGATATTGTGCCTTTGACACCTGAAGCTGTTATACAAAGAAGGTTGATTGTGAGAGACAACAAGGAGGTAGTACAATGGTTAGTGTACTGGAAGAGACTTGATGTTTCAGAAGCTTCCTGGGAAGACAGTAGTTTTATTTCAAGACAATTTCCGGAGTTTCAAGCTTGAGGACAAGCTTTATTTTATGGAGGGGCATTTGCCATAATCTTGATAACCAAAATTAGTATAGGTAAATCGAAAGCTAGTTACTAGCTGGCAAAGGGCGGGAATTCAGAATTAGTTAGAAGTGTTTGTTAACTCTCATCATTTATATAAGCTACAAGTTGTAAAGGAGAAGGGAGGTTGTTGAATGATATGAATTGAGTCTATTTCTTCCTTTTATCTCTTTTGTTTCTTCTTTCTTAAGTTCTCATTTCTTTATTTCTTATTACTGTTCAGTCAAATCAATTAAAAATACAAGCAAGATCTTAACGGTCTTTGATATTTTGATCAAAGGTGTTATTTTGATCATGGGGTCCCAAAATGAATACAGAATTTTTACCCAAACTACATGTGTCTTGTCATAATCGATACATTTTAATGGACGTGAGATTCATGTTATTTGTGAGGGAACGACAAATCCATCCCTCCATCGATCTATCTATTACAATATATTAAACCATAACATAAGGGCAAAAAGTGTCACTTTAATGTCTGTAAAGTTACGATTTTGTCCCTATTTTTTGAAAAATTACAAAAACGTCACCCCTTTAATGTTTATGCAAAAAATAAACTATATTATGTCAGTCTTGAGAATTGAACATGTGACCTTCTACATTCAAACTTGCATTACAACCATTGTGCTACACTTGGTTTTAAGTTTACTTTCAAAATCTTAATAGATAAACCACATATTATCCCATCTTTTTTTTTATTATAGAGTAAATAAATATTGATTTATATTATTTCTAGAATACTGCACAATATATAATTAAAAAAAAATATTTTTATCGATTGAGCATAATCTACGATTCTTTTTTGTCAATTTAAATGATTGATAAATGTCATTTTGATACCTATGAATTTATAAATTTGCTAATATATGTTAAAAAATTACAAAAAACACCTTCTCTTTTATATTTATGCAAAGAGTAGATGAAATTATGTTAGTGTTGAAAATCGAACCACTAACCTTCTCTAATCAAACTCATACCATAACCATTATAATATACGTTATTTTGAGTTTTCTTTAAAAATATTTTTAGATAAATCACATTTTCTCCTCTTCTACCATTTTTTATTTTTATTTTTGAGTAAATAAAACGCTGGTTTATATTATTTATAGAATGTTGCATAGTATATAATTACAAAAAATATTTTAATGGATTGAGTATACTCTATAATTCTCTTTTGCCATTTTAAATGATTGATATAAAAAATAAAATTATAAATAATATAAAATTATACATAAATGTAATCCGGTCATAAAAAAATATTAATTTATTTACATTCTCATTTGTGTAGATATTAAACTATTGAAATAAAAAAAATAAGATTTTGTTTTAAGAAATATTTAATTTTATTTATAAAATTATACATAATAAATGATTGTCTCACATAATTTTTATGTATATAAAACTTTAAATACGCGAGTCATATTAGAGATTTTTGGTCGACTAACTATTTAGATTTTCACCGATTTAAAAGTGTGATTGATCTAAAAACATAAATATTAAAAGAAACTAAAATAATTGAATTTATGTTTAAAAAAATGACAACTCAAAAAATAGGATTTATGTTGTATATATAAAAAATAACGTAATTAATATTCAATATAAAATGAAAAAATATATGTTTTTTTGAATTATAAATATTACAAAATTGCAATAATTATTAGCAATGACCAATTAGACTATAACTCAAAGTATGGTAATATGAATTTTATATAGTATACTAAATTGATCAAACAATCAGCATAATATATGATGATTGAGTTATAACATATACTTAGATCAACCTATGATGAAACCAAAAAGTTTCATCTTAGATATTATGTTGATACACAATCATTAATGTTGTCTAATCACAATTTACATTGATCAAAATATTTGTAAAAATTCAAGTTGAGTTAAAAAATAATTCATATTATAAGATAAAAAATGTTTCAATTTACCAAAATTTTAAAATAGAATTTCGATATTGTGTAATAAATTTTAGACTAAAACTAAACATTTTACACTTAGCAAAAAAAAAAATTAAAAATATGTATCGTATGGATAGTTATCCAAATTTTAGCAATTAAATGTAATCATGCGATTATTATCGTATGGATAGTTATCCAAATTTTATGAAATTTAATCAAGTTATAGAATATCTGGTTAATATAATTGGTAAGCCATATTACAAAAATAATATTAAAATATGAGATAAAATCAAAATATTATCTGTTAGGATTTTTGGGTGATGGCTATGAGACAACTTAACTAGACATTTTAATTACTTAATTTTATTAAGTATGAACATACTGTCACAGCCAGGGTATGTCTTTGTAACCGTTTTTGTTTGCTGCAAATAAGATTCTAGTACATTTTGGTAGAAGTTCATTAGTTTGTTCAAGCCTCAAGAAGTACTCAAGATGAACAGCAAGAATAAAGATTACTGTCACAGCACTGACAGTAAGGTTACTTGAAGACAGCATGTTGTGAGTCACGACAATACATTCACTCTGACAGCAACATTGGCGGGAGCCTTCTGACAGCAACTTTACCTTAGCCTGACAGCAAGCTTGGAAATCCTGACAGCACCTTTAGCGGGGATTTCTTACTGTCACCAAAAGCGCATTCCTGTGACAGTAAGCTTAGCCATCAGGATACTGTCATGAAGGGATAACATTTGTATTGGTAAACAATCCAGCCAAACTCGTGACAGTTTGGATGTTCAAGAAACAGGCGTGTTGCAGCATCCCAACACTGTAACAGGTCTGCAAGACTACGACTGAAGCTTGAGAGATCACATGACAAAGCTCACCAATTCCAGAGTATGACAAATCTACATCTACTGAATTTTGTTAGATTAAAATAGAATGTTTCTAGATTGCTTTGTAATGTATTGATAAGCTGTCTATATAGCAATTTAGGAAAGAATCACGGGCAGGCAAATTGTAAGAAGCTGTCACTTGAAAATGACAGAAGCTTCACAAAGACCCGTGATTGAAAGTGATAGGTTTAGCCTACTTAGTCTATCTCTCAATTCATTCTTTGTAATCACTCAAGAAACTGAAGCTCAAGAAAAGATACACTTTTTCTTGAGGTTGTAGCAACCCATTGCAAAATAAATAAAACATTTATTTTGTGAGAATTACTTGAGTGTCTACTTGTGTTTGCAATTGTTAAACTGATAATCTTTAATCTTGGTTTTAGTTGTTGAAACGTAGATTGAGCTTTATCAGTATTGCATTCAACCCCCCCCCCTTCTGCAATAGTCAAGGACCAACAACTGGTATCAGAGCAGACGGATTGTTCAACAAATCTGAGATCATGACAAGTTTGCAGAAGTCAAGTAGCATAAAGATTCCAGCTTTTGATAAGGAAAACTACAATGTATGGAAAAGAAAAATCATGTTGTTTATCAAAGCTGCGAATCCATTATACTTGGGAATCCTCCAGAATGGTCCCTTCGTGCCACGTAAAGAAATTGAAGCCTCAACTGTGGACGGCGTTCTTATTCCAGCCTACTGGGTCAACAAATTACCTTCGGAGTTTCTGTAGCCAGAAAAAGAAAAGGTGGCCTTGGATGATTACTTGCAACTCATCTTACTGGATGCTCTCACTTTGGACAAAGCCATGTGTGGGAACGTCATTGGGTGCTCATCAGCCAAGGATATGTGGAATAAGATCGAGCTGCTGTGTGAAGGAAGTGAAGAAGTGAAAGACAACCAAAGACAAATCCTTATTTCACAGTATGAAGCCTTCATGGCAAAGTCAGGAGAAGACCTAACAACAATGTTTGAGAGGTTTAGTAAACTTATGACTGAGCTACAGATTCATGGCAAGTACTATGATAGAAAGGAATTAAATGTCAAATTCTTGCTCACACTTCCTGAGCATCTTGAGCACAAAGTCACTGCCATAAGAGAAAGAAGAAATCTGAACAATATCTCTCTTGAAACTCTATATGGTGTGCTTAAATCATATGAGCTTGAGTTTTTCCAGAAAAGAGCTATTCTAGATGGATCCAGAGGAAAGATGGCTAATATGTCAGGTGCTTTAGTGGCTCATGTGCCAAGAATCACTCAACCTAGTGAAGAAGTTCAAATCACCCAACCTGCTTCAGCACCCTCTCTTAAGATCGAAGAGGTTGTGGATGATGAGGAGAAAGTTGTATTGCAGATAACTGATGTTGAGGATGAAGACTTCTACTCCTTAGAAGAAATGGAAAAGATGGATAATCCAACCATGGATTACATGGCTAAGAAATTCAAGAACATAAGATTCAAGAGAAACAAGCCATATAAGTCTCAAGGTCAAACATCAAGGTTCAACAAAGGGAACTTCTCCAAATTTGAAAGTGGTGCCACAAGAGGTGGATACAAAACAGGGATGGTGGACAGATCCAAGTTCAGGTGTTACAACTGCAATGAGCTTGGCCATTTTGCTACTGAATGCAGAAGGCCAAAACAGAATCAGAGGATGGATAAAGGGTCAAGTGGACATTTCAAGAAAGGACGGGGAAAGGCCTATGTGGCTGAAGGAAAGTGCTGGGATGACTCTGATGATGAAGAGGAAGAGGAGTATGTGATTAGCACTTATGGCTAAATCTGAAGAGGCCTCCTCTAGCTCTCCAAGTGAGGTACCCTCACTAGTCTTACTTGATATGTCTAAAGATGAATACAAGCAAACTGTTGAGGTATTAAGTGCAGAGATGTTTCATGTTCATACTAGTTTAACTACAGCTAATGAAGAAATTGCTAGGTTAACTAAATTGAATGAAGAACTCACTTCTGAAAATGATTTGCTTTTGTTAAAGACCAATCAATTAGAATCTTTAACACGTGAGAATGCTAAACTGAAAAATGATTTAGTCTGTGCTAATGAAATTGAGGAGTTTCTAAGGAAAGAAATTAGTGAAAATGAATTCAAGATTAAAGCCTATAGAAACTCATCCAAACAACTTCAGGATTATCAGGAGAAACACACAGGGGATCAAAAGGTAGGAATAGGTTTTGAATATGGCAAGAGACCTGGTAAGGAAATTGTTAGTCAGGATTGTTCAACTGATGCTACTGTCAAACCTCATGTCCTTAAGAAACTCAACAAACCAATTTTTAAACCTTCTGAACTTGAGTTTGATGAGGAAGCCATGCTCATCAAGCAACAACTTGATGATGAGGATGAAGGCAATGACAATACAACAGTTGACGGAAAAGATGCTGTCAAAAACCCCAAGATAGTAACTTCGCCAAACAATCTGACAGAATATTCCAAAGATACTGTCAAGAGGGCTTCAAAGACAGCAACTTCCAAACCTACTGTCAAGACAGAAGGTATGAAAGGTACTGTCAAGAAAAGCTCGACATCAACTTCAGAACATCCTGTTGACTCAACAACCTACAAGTCTAGAAACAGGAATGGTAAGTTAGGAAATGGCAATGTTAATGCTCCTAGAAAACTATGCAATAATTGTGGCTCTTCATATCACTTAACTCATGTTTGTAAGAAACCAAAGGAGGTCAAAAACAATGTGACTCTGCTAGATGGTAACTTACACAGAACCCCCATTATGCATAGACATATGGTAGTATGTAATAACATTGATTGTATGCCATGCAAGATAACTGCCATGAGTACTTGTTTTAATTTGCCTATTTCATCTTTTGAACAATGTACCTACTTGCCAACTATTGAGACTTTTAAGCCTACTGGAAACAGTAAAAAGGCCTCATCCACTAAGAAGAAGACCAAGTCTAATTCTAAAGATAAGTGGGTGAAGAAAGGAGTCCAACAGAAGATTCCTGATGTGATGGTTAAAGTTGAAATGATGATTATGCTTGTGATACTGAAGTGACTGGACCCAACAAGGATTGGGTACTATATGCTTCTTAAATACAATTTGTCTTGCAGGGTAAGAATAAGAAGCAGATCACTTGGATCATTGACAGTGGTTGCTCTAGACACATGACTGGTGATAAAACCATGATGTCACAATTTGTAGAGAAAGCTGGCCCAATCATAACCTTTGGAGACAACAACAAGGGTTACACAGTGGGATATGGTTGTTTGGAAATTGGAAATGTTGTCATAAATGACATTGCACTTGTTGATGGATTGAAGCACAACCTGCTCAGTGTCAGCCAATTCAGTGACAGGGGATTCAAGGTTGATTTTGACATGATGGTGTGCAACATCTATCACAAGAAGGATGGAAGCCTTTCTTTGAAAGGAGTAAGAAAAGGAAGCTTGTTTGTTGCTGACTTAAGATCAACAAAGAAGTACAAGATTTACTGTTTTTACAGTAAAGCTAATGTTGGTGACAGTATGCTTTGGCACAGGAAACTCTCACACCTCAACTTCAAAACAATGAATATGCTGATGAAGAAGGAACTAGTGAGAGGACTACCTCAACAGGAATTCTGTCAAGAAGGACTGTGTGAGGACTGTCAAATGGGAAAACTGAAGAAAGCTGTGCATAGATCAAAGCAAGTCAACACCAACACTGAACCACTCAAACTAATTCACATAGATCTCTTTGGACCAGTCAATGTACCATCATTAGCCAAGAAAAGATATGCATTAGTTATGGTGGATGACTATTCTAGGTATACTTGGGTGAAGTATCTTGAATGAAAAGATGAAGCAGCTCAAGTCATCATTGATCACTTAAGAGTTCTTGAAAGAGCTCCAAATGCCAAAGTTCAAATAATAAGGAGTGACAATGGGACTGAGTTCAGAAATGCCACTCTGGGCAATTTCTGTAAAGATGAAGGAATTGTACAACAATTTTCTGCTACAAGGACACCAAAACATAATGGAGTTGTAGAAAGGAAGAACATGACTCTCATTGAAGCTGCCAGAACTATGCTTCATGATGCAAAATTACCTACATACTTCTGGGCAGAAGCTATCAACACAGCCTGCTACACACAGAACAGAACCTTGATCAACAAGACTCATGGGAACACTCCTTACTATCTGCTAAATGAAAAGAAACCTACTGTCAAGTATTTTCATGTGTTTGGAAGCAAATGTTTTATGATGAAAGACAACCATGAAAAGAAAGGGAAATTTGACACCAAAGCTTTTGAAGGAATTTTCATGGGGTATGCTTTAGAAAGGACTGCCTACAGAGTTTATCTTTTGGAACACAGAATCATTGATGAAAGTGTGAATGTCACATTTGATGAAACCAAGTTTCTTGGACTGCATGAAGAAGGTCAAATGCAGATTCTTAGGTTTGAGAATCAAGGATACTTGGTGGAAGAAGAAGTTGTTGATGAAGAACCTACTTGCACTCAAACTGTTGAAACAGAAAAGGATGTTGTCATTGAAAATAATGTCAATCAAACTCCAGCCCAGTCACAGACCATCACAGGAAATACTCAAATGGATGGTGACTCTGGAGACATTGAAGAAAATGGCGGAGACAATTGCCCTGGTGAAGATTCAGTTCCTCCACTTGAAGTTACTGTCTCAAATCAAACAAGAAGCTTACCCAAAACCATTAGGTAGAACAGGGATCACTCAAATGATCTAATAATTGGAGATCCCTCTTCTGGGCTGAGGACCAGGAACAATGTTTCTGCTGACAGCATGTTTTCTTGTTTTCTTTCTCAAATGGAACCTAAAGCAATTGATGAAGCATTGTTGGATTCTGATTAGGTGATTGCTATGCAAGAAGAACTCAACCAGTTTGAAAGAAACAATGTTTTGAAGTTGGTTCCAAGACCAAGAGGAAAGTCAGTTATTAAGACAAAGTGGGTTTTCAGAAACAAACTGGATGAAAATGGAAATGTGACTAGAAACAAGGCAAGGCTAGTAGCTAAATGTTACTGTCAACATGAAGGGATAGATTATGATGAGACATTTGCACCTGTCACCAGACTTGAAGCTATCAGGATTTTCCTAGCCTTTGCTGCTCACTGTAATTTCAAGGTGTTCCAAATGGATGTCAAAAGTGCTTTTCTAAATGGAGAGTTGGAGGAAGAAGTGTATGTTGAACAGCCACATGGCTTTGAAGATGCTGAGATGTATGATTTTGTGTATAAGCTGTTCAAGGCACTTTATGGATTGAAACAAGCTCCAAGAGCATGGTATGATACCCTCTCTGCCTTTCTATTGGAAAACCAGTTTACAAGAGGTGTAGTAGATAAGACCTTATTCTACAAGCATCATGGCAAAGACATCATTTTGGTTCAAATTTATGTTGATGATATCATTTTTGGTTCATCAAATGAGAAGCTGTGTGAGAAGTTTTCATCTCTAATGAGAAATAAGTATGAGATGAGCATGATGGGAGAACTGTCATTCTTCCTGGGTTTACAAGTTCTTCAGAAAGATGATGGAATCTTCATTTGTCAAGAAAAATATGTCAAGGAACTTCTCAATAAGTTCAACTTGGAAGATTCATCACCTGCCAAGACTCCTATTTCTACCTCAACTAGTCTGGATCTAGATTCCAAAGGAAAGAAAGTGGACTCTAGTGCATACAGAGGCATGGTTGGATCCATTCTTTATCTAACTGCTAGCAGACCTGACATAATGTTTGCTACATGTCTCTGTGCAACGTTTCAAGCTGATCCAAAGGAGTCACACTTGGTAGCAATCAAGAGAATTTTTAGATACCTTAAGGGCTCTCCTAATCTGGGCCTTTGGTATCCTAAAAGCACTGGATTTGAGCTAGTGGGGTATTCTGATTCAGATTATGCTGGATGTAGGATTGACATAAAAAGCACTACTAGAAGCTGTCAATTTCTTGGTGGAAGATTGGTATCCTGGTTCAGTAAAAAACAACACTCAGTTTCTACATCTACTGCAGAAGCTGAATACATTGCTGCTGGAAGTTGCTGTGCACAAATCTTGTGGATGAAGAATCAACTGTTGGATTATGGCTTAGTGTTAAATAATATCCCTATCTACTGTGACAACACTAGTGCCATAGCCATCTCAGACAATCCTGTTCAATACTCTAGAACTAAGCACATTGATATCAGACATCATTTCATAAGAGAGCATGTTGAAAGAGGAACTGTGAAGTTGATCTATGTGCCCACAGAAAAGCAACTTGCAGACATTTTTACAAAACCACTGGATGAAGCAACCTTCAACAGGTTGGTTAGTGAATTGGGAATGCTAAATCTGGTATGTTAACTTACTAGTTTTTCATTCTATTATTCAAGTGAAGCTTGTGACAGTTACATCTTCAGAAGTTGCTGTCATGAGAAAAGTTACTGTCTACCTAAGTCTCTATCTGTTTTCAAAGGCACATTTACTTTGACTTTGTTAAAATTGAACTTTGTGCTAGTCTTGTACTTGAAAGTTGATTTTTGTATGACACTAACTTGCATGTTTGTTAAAATTGATATTGGTCAAGGATTCTCCTTAATTGGTCAGTTTTGCCTTGATTGTTGTATTAGTGGTAGACATCACTTAATTGCAATATGAGGTAGTTGTATGGGTATTCCAAACTGTTGACCATTTACATCCCTCTTAACCTAGTATGCCTATAAAATGAATTTTAGGCCATATTAGTGAATCATTTGGAAAAAGGGTAAAATGGAAAACAAAGTAGGAATTGAGTACAGGCCTAAGCCTTGTGGTAGTGAACCCTACAATGAAGAGGTAGAAGCACTGTTTGATGAGTTATGGGATATCCTCGATGAGGAAGAGGATAAAGAACTTGCAGCCAAGGCCGCTGAGGAGGCTAAGGTGCAAGAAGAGGAAAAAGAGTTTCAAGCACTCCTCAAGGAAGAAGGAACCTCGGAAGAGATAGTTAGGGCAGAAGTACTAGAATTGGTTAAGAAAGACTGTACTGATTAGTTTATCTCACCAATTGTAGCTTTTTCCCTTCTTCATTTAATTTAATCAATAAAACTTCTCTTTCTGCTGTTTCCATTTACTTCCTGTGTGTATTGCTTAATTTCTTAACTGGTTGAATGTTATTATGAATGCCTAATGAATCAGTAATAAACTATGTAAATGTTTAACTGGTGACTTCTCAGTTTAAGTTTTTAATCATAACAGTTTCAAGTAAAAGTCCTGACAGTTGTTGTTTTCCCGCAAAGGTTGCTGTCATCTAGAAAAGTTGATGTCACAATTTTTTGACAGCTAACTTCTCGACAACAGTAAACAACCTTCTGTCATGACTCGTAAAAGATACTGTCATATGAGAACTTAACGATGACAGTAAGTTTTGTGCATAATGTTTCTGTCACGCAAAACATGTTGTTATCACACCAAAGTTACTGACACGGTTGTTTTGAGCGCACAGGTTACTGTTAAATTAGTGGACCGTTAAAGTTGGACACACATCCTCCACGAGGAGAGAGAAATTAGCCAGTAACCCACGTGTCTGCTAAGTGGGTTAAGACACGATTTCACTTTCCACTTTGTCAGTTAAACGCTTGAACTTCCCTCTAAATTCATCAAACATTCAACTGTTCTCAAAAAGTAAACACAATACTCACCTTTCTCTTCTCTCAAGCAATTCATCTCTTACCTTCTCTCTTCTTCTTCTCTCAAACAAAACAAATGGCCCCCAAACAATCAATTTCATAAACTAACTTTGCTGGCATCTACTCTCCAAGTGATGCTGGCGAGGGTTTCAAAGGGCTTGTTTATTTCATGAATAAGTATCTTGGGTATGCAATTACCTCCACTCCTGTTCTTGACGTAGACAGGATTGAAAATTTCTGGGAGACAGCCGTTGCTCAAGAAGATGGTGACATCTTGTTGCCCAGTAATAAACAATTGTAGAAGGGGGGTTGAATACAATTGTATAAGATTCTCGACTTAATAAGATATGAATCACAAATATGAAAGAATGATAATAGCTTTATTAAATCTGATATAAAACTGTTACAAACTCTCTCAAGAAATTCTGTGTTCTTGAGAGCTGCTAGATTACAAAAAATCTCTCAAGAAATTCTTATGTTCTTGAGAGCTTCTAGATTACAAAAATACTCGAGTGTGTTATCGATTATGTTCACCCTCTCTATCTCACATAAATCGAAACCTAAAACTGTGTTTATATACTACACATCTTCTCTATCAATGATAAGTCCTAATCAATTACAAAGATTGAGACCTATCCTAAATTGATAGCTTCATTACTATAAACTAGGAACCGACAGAATAATCTTCCTTATTTAACTAGACTCCAAATATAACTCGAAGTAGGAATCCTGATCAGCTTCCAGTCCTGATGATCAATCCTGATCTCAGTCCTGATATTCATTCTGATCCTGGCGACCATGCAATCCTGATGATGTCAGCAATCCTGATCAGTTGAAGTCTAAATCCTGACGATCATTGAATCCTGATCTAACAATCTCCCCCAATCTTATACTTTGTGAAATAAAGTATAGATTCCTAAGATTCAATGATGTCAAAAACATATTTACAAAATGTACAAGTATCTTCAGTAGCAACTTATCTGTTTAAATTCTTTGATAGAACAGATTCATCTTCAAGAAGTTGGATAACAAATTTTCTTCTTTTTCTTCAAGAATTTGAATCAGTCTTTCCATAAGATTTCTGAGATCTTCATCTTCCTCATTAATCTGGTAAATAGCTGCTCTGAGATTCTGAATGGAGCTTCTCTGTAGACTGTGCTCTTCAAGCAAAAGATAAAAAATTTCCTTCGCATCAGGATTGAGAGTAAGTTGAGTCATGCCAAAAGTCACTTCTTTAACAGCAGTACCCCTTTGCATTTCCACATCTTGACCTCTTTGATTTAAGTACATGGGAGTATAATTACCATTGAAATTTCTGTTTCCATCCAGTCTTCTTCTTATTGTTGACAAGATCATGTCACTCCATTCTTTGCACACTTTGTTCTTCCATCTTAACAGATAATGAACATATTTCAGTTCCTGTGTAGTTTTCATCAGCAGATCTTGAATGCGCAGAATCTTCACACTACCATCTTTCATGAAGTACAAAAGCTTTTCTTTCTTTTCAATACCATCATGACAATCTATAACTATATCAACAGCTAATAAATTGTTCAGGTTTTCAGAAGTTAAAGTACCTCCAATTTCAGTCAAGGAGTAAGGATCGATATATGACATATTCAGATATTCAGCATCCCTGTGTCCAATACCTCCTCTTGAATTATTTGACAATTGCTTCATATTTGAAAACATTCGTAGCCAGAGTGCTTTTGATCTAATCATATCAGACAAATCAACAACACTTGACGCACTTGTTATAATTCCTCCATTCTGAAAATTGATAGGCATGTTACACCTCAGTGTACTTATGTGTTTCCACTTCTTATCTTTCTCTTTTTCAAAAGCATAGCTTCTTTCTAGTAAAGATTCTTTTATGCTTGAATTTCTCCATAATCTTCTGTTTGAGAGTTTAAGCCTTTGTACATAGAGATTGAAATCTCTATTTGTTCTTCTTGTGATTTCTCTTCTTCTGGCTTCTTCTTCTTCATCCACTTCCTTGTTGTGAGAATCAACCACAGTAGATAAGATTAACAAATCAATCTCTTGCAGAATTTCAGATTCATCAGGATCTTGAACATTGTCAGGAACAATATCAGGATTAGAATCTTCAATTTGATTTGTATTGCAGAGAATTAATTGTCTTGGCTTTCTTCTCAATTCAGGTTCTTCTTCAACATTTCCATCATCACCAAAAGTAGACCTGTCAGGAACTACTAGAGTTTGAGTAGGTTCAGGAATTTCTTCTATTAATAAACCTCTAGACCTTGTCTGTCTAGGCATTGTTTGAGTTGAAGAACCTCTTCTACCTCTTCTAGCTCCTCTCCTACCTCTGCCTCCTCTGCCTCTAGCAGGAGCAGGGTTATTAAAGTTTTCCATCATTTCTCTCTGTTGTCTTAAGAATTCTTCATGTGAGAGATCAGGATATTCTTCACTTGCTGTAGAGAGTGCTTTTCTTGCAAATAATTGTTGAACTCTTTTATCAGTGTGATATAGAGTAACAATTCTGCCATCTTTTGTAGAGAACTTCTGGAATAGATTTGATGCATCTTCAGGATTATCAATAATCACATCTTCATCACCTTCAGGAATTGTAGCAAGAGTCTGTTCATGACCAGGCATCAGGATTTGATCACCTGTCAGGATTTGTTCTTCCGTCAGGATCTGAGATTGCACCAATGTTCTTACTGTCCTTACTCCAGAATCAGAAACATGAGTTGACTGCGTTGTTTGACTTTGAGAAGTTTGAATTGTCTTCATAACAGCAGTATCAGAGGTTTCTCCTTGTAGAATTTTGTCACCACCATCATTTCCAGTATGATCATCATCATCATTATTTCTCAATACTAGATCAGGTGTACATTTTGTCTAACTTACCTTCTCCCCCTTTTTGACATCAGTATTTGACAATATATTCAAAATTAAGGCAAGAGAGGTTTGAATGTCAGTTACCTTATTATCCAGAGAATCAATCCTTATGTTGATGGAGGTTTGTTCAGAAACAACAGATTTCACTTGAGATTCCACTATCCTTAGATGATGAACAGTGGGCACCTTTGTAAAACTCATAGAAATATTTCCCTCACCAACTCAGTTGCAGCTTTGACAGAATCAATCTCATGTTTCAGGCTTTTGGATAACAGAGTTGTAGCCTTTAGATGATTCTTCAAATCTGGATTCTCTATCATCTTCACTGCATCATATGCATGATCCAAGGCATATGGATAGCTGACAGATTCATCAGACCTATACCATTCATTTTCCCATTGATGCCTTTTCAATTGCTCAACAGGATTAATCTCAGAAGGAAAAGAAAAGTCTTGTCTGAAGTCTTTTCCAGTTGAAGCCTTGCCAACCATGAATGTGCTTGATGAACCATAATTAGTTCCAAGACTAGATTTTAGAACTCTGGCAAAATGTTCCTTCTCGTCATTATTATCATCATCACTATCATCAGAATCATCATCATTATCATGAGTAACATCAGGATCAGGAATAGGTATACCTTTCAGTTTATCCTGTGAATCTGTGATAGGATGGTCCATTGGTCGTGATCTTAGTGGTTGTATCAAAATTGGCTCAACATCAGGAGCACCACTATTATCAGGAGTAACATTGTCAGGATTTGATATGCTTGCATCAGTATCTGTTACCAATGGTTCTTGTGTAGCATGAGGTTCTGAAGCTACTTCAACACTTTGAGTTGGAGGTTCTTGTGTGCTTCCCTCAATGACAGTGTCCTCGACCAATCTTTGAACTTCTTCTGCACCAAAAATCCCTTGAGCATTGTCAGGAAATTTCTCAGAAACTGTAGCTTAGCCTGCATCTTCACTTTGAGAAGATGGTTTTTGTGTGACCATTCCAATTGCTAAGCCTTCACTCAAACTTTGATTGAGTGGTTCTTGTGTGACTGGATCTTCAGTTTGAGCTGCTGAATCACTTTGAGATCCAGGTTCTTGTGGGCTTGATCCTTTCAGCTTCTTTTGTCTCTTGAAAACTATCTCTACTGCTTTCCTTTTCTTCTCCAATGGATGTGAAAATCCAAGCTTTGAAGTAGTCTCAACAACCTTCTCCCATGAAATTTCAACAATCTTTGCAGATGGAGAGGCCTTTGCTGGAGAGTCTGAGATAGAGACAACTTTCGTTTATGCATCAGGAATACCAACATCAGGATTTGCTAGAGCATCAGGAGTAGATGACTCATCAGGATTTGATGTCTGAATATTGGTATCCTTCATTTGCACCTTCAAAGGAATATGATACCTGCTTTTCGATAATGTCCTTTTCTTCTGTGGCTTTGATGAAGGTGCCAAAGCTTCAATAGCAGTATCAGCAACTTCCTTATTCACATTCATTATAGAAGATATAGGTAAATCATCTTCTGAATTAGTCTCATCCCTGAGCACTAACTTCCTTTTAACATAAACAGCCTCAACACCCTTAGCAGCTTTCTTCACCAGGACCCCTTGTACACCCCCTTGTATCTTCTTTTTAGTGAGTGGTGTAGAGGAAAAATCCTTTGAACCTGATTGCCTTCCTGACACATCAGTTCTAGCTGATTTCTTTGATTTTACAACTAAAGTCTTTTGAGAGACATTAGAGGTGGCTGTTGACTGTTCGGACTGTTTGGGATGAATGCTTGGGTTAGGAACAAGGTGCCTGAAAAATGTTTTTTTTTTAAAATTCACCAAATGAATGATGTAGAACCCACTAAAACATTCTTACCATTTATCAAAGCAAAATAGTCATGGAAAACTGAACCGTCGCCTCGAGAATAAGCAAATGACCTGCAGCTTTAACAAATAATCTCTATAAAAGAGAGTGTTAAACAGTATTATCATTTATCAAAAATACACAAACCCTCTCCACAGAAAAAAAAACTTACGAAAACCTTTCATCTTCTTCGTTTTTCCATGGCTGCTAATAACCAACAAGATGCGTTACCTGATCAAGAACTCGGTGACATAGAGTTAATCTGGCAGGAGATGGATCAGGTTCTAGCAGAAATTGCAGAAAATGAAGAACCTCAACCTGTTCCTGATCCTTAGGAACATGAGGCCTTTGTTAACGCAATGGCTGATGTGCTTTGGCACAACTTCCAGCAGGCAAATCCTGACTGGAATCCTCTTGACAATCTCATTATTGTCAATGATGAAGAGGATGAAGACAACGAGGATGAAGATGATGATGATGCTGAGGAGCTCGAACGAGAGCTTGAGAGAAGAAAGAGGATCCGTGATGCTTGTATGTCATGCAAGTTGGAGGCACGGAAGAGTCCCGGTGGTCACGGTGACGATCCACCTTCAAGTGCATCAGCTCCTCTTTTTGTCCTTTAAGGATGGAACAAGAGACCTTCCAATCATGATTGACTGTGAATCTGCTCAGGAGCGTTCATGCTAATTTGCAATGCACGTGTTCCTGAATAGAAAACTAGACTAGAAAACAATGTAATTTTCCTTTTCATTTGTAAACAGCTTCAAGTATCAATGAAATTTATCAATTTTCTCAATTGTTCATCTTCCTTTATTTCCTGTACAAATTGTTAGAAATAGTGCATATGACAGTTAAAATAATGAATGGTAATTCCTTAGAAAATAAATTGAGATTTAAAAGTAAAACTTAATACTTAATCAGAGACTAAGTATAACTTTTACTTTCCAGAGAATACCAGCACTGTTGTTTTCAAATTGCCTTAAACCCTCTGGTTTCCACAGAATCTGATACTGAGGTACTGTCATGCAAAGAAATAGATGGTTTAGAATGTACCTTTAAGAACTGAGATAGGGGCACATCATCATCAGAGACATCCTCAAGAAGTACAGCATCAAAGTCAGGCTGTGTAGAGGAGACATGAGCTTTGCCATGAATGTTACTGTCAGTTGGAATATCGACAGTAGGTTCCACTGCAACGTGGACAACAGGTTTGATTGTGACAGCAACTATAACTGAGTCCTTGACAGCAGAATCACCTATGACAGCAACATCCACAGTGTCTTTGACAGCAACTTGGGCTATGACAGCATCTTCCCTGAGGTAAGATGCTCCTTGGAGATTGAACAAAGTACTAGATGTTTCATTTTCTAGCAGAGTTGTACTTTGCTCGTTCTCAGTGTTTGAAGGAGTGGTGTCCATCTCACTTTGAGAAATGGGTTCTTGTGGACCACTTGATGGGGGCTCATCCATGAGTGAAGATGGATGATCAAAACCTGAAGGGTTGAGACTGTCCCCCTCTCTAGGTTGTAGAGAAGAAACAAATGAATGTGTAGGGAAGGAAGATGGTGAAAGTGGAGAAGAGAATAGTGGCTCCTTCTCAGATGTAACTTGAGAAGTATCAACAGGGGAAGTGAAATCCTCACAGTGTTCTGACTCCATGTGTGTTTCTGCAAGTGGAGGCTCCTCATGAGTTGGAACATGAGGTTGTGCAAACTCTTTACAGGTTGCCTTGGGAGACATGCCAATTTCAATAGATGTCCCTTGTTGAGAAGGCACATCTAGGGAGGAGTTTATTTCCCTTGTTTCCTCTACAGTATTTTGGGAGACTTCAGGGTGGCTGACAGTGGTTTTTGTCCTCTTAGCTCTCTTCTTCTTAGGCTCATGGGGAACCACTGTGGGTTCTGTTGGACTACCTTCCTTATTTGCTGCACTAGGTGCAGGAACTCCCTCTTGATTCTCAACACTACCACTACCACCAGTCTCTAGGGGCCTTTTTCTGGTTTCTTGTAAGGCTAGCCTCTGTCCTTTGGGAAGTCTAGAGAACCTAGGCTGAGTGTATGGGGCAGAATGATGGTTGACTGAATTGGGGTCTAATGCAGTCTCATTCTCAATAGTGAAGGTATCAAAACCAGACGGTAATGGAAAATCAAGGTCAGTCGCTTGATCAACCATGTGTTTGGTGAAACATAGTGGAATATGTGCATTCAAATTCTGTGAGGTGAGAGTTGTGTGAGTGTTTCTTTTTAGTACAGGGCACACCTCCAAACAAGGGGCATTCTCATCAAAGTCACATAAAGAATTGACGCACAACATTAAAAAGCGAGGATAGATGTTTACCTTCTTACCTATGGCAGCCTTGAAGTGTGCCATGAGCAGCTTTCCAACATCCACTTTGTACCCATGAACAAGAGAGTGAGTGAGCTTCTTGATGTAGGTGGGAATCCCATTCCATCCTATGGTCTTGGTATAGAACACTTTCACCATAGCATCAAACACCATACTCCACTCTTTGCGGAGATATTTCCTGTCCATTTCACCAGAAGGGTACCATTTTGTTGTTCCCTCTTCAAGAATAGGGCCAGAGTACCCAATCTTCAAGAAGAGCTTATTTAGGATCTCATCACTAGCAAGCTCAACATAATCCTTTCCTGGTTCTAGCACAATTCCCAGAGCTGCATTGATGCCCTGAACAGTGAGAGAGTAGATGTGCTCCTTGATTTTGAACTGAATAGAGGAGATGTGTTAGATCAGGATTCAATGATCGTCAGGATCTAGACTTCAACTGATCAGGATTGTTGACATCATCAGGATTGCATGGTCATCAGGATCAGAATGAATATCAGGACTGAGATCAGGATTGATCATCAGGACTGGAAGCTGATCAGGATTCCTACTTCGAGTTATATTTGGAGTCTAGTTAAATAAGGAAGATTATTCTGTCGGTTCCTGGTTTGTAGTAATGAAGCTATCAATTTAGGATAGGTTTCAATCTTTGTAATTGATTAGGACTTATCATTGATAGAGAAGCTGTGTAGTATATAAACACAGTTTTAGGTTTCGATTTATGTGAGATAGAGAGGGTGAACATAATCGATAACACACTCGAGTATTTTGGTAATCTAGAAGCTCTCAAGAACATCAAAATTTCTTGAGAGAGTTTTTGTAATCTAGTAGCTCTCAAGAACACAGAATTTCTTGAGAGAGTTTGTAACAGTTTTATATCAGATTTAATAAAGCTGTTATCATTCTTTCATATTTGTGATTCATATCTTATTAAGTCGAGAATCTTATACAATTGTATTCAACCCCCCTTCTACAATTGTTTATTACTGGGCAACAATTGGTATCAAAGCAAACTGATTTAATTTGAATCAGATACGATCTAAGATGTCGACAACAAAGTATGAAAGCATGAAAATTCCCATCCTGAAGAAATCAGAATATCCAACATGGAAGGTAAAGATGTTAATGTATCTGGAGGCTATGGATCCTGACTATCTGGACAGAATTCGTGATGAACCATATATTCCTACAAGGATTGTAGAACGAACAGACACTGTACCTGAACATTATGTGGTCAAGGCCAAGAGTGACTGGACTCTAGAAGAAAAAGCTCATGTACTCAGAGAACCAAAGATAAAGAACATCCTGCACAGTAGTCTTGATGATGTCATGTCTAACAGAGTGATTGCATGCAAGTCTGCTAAAGAAATCTGGGATACCTTGGAAACTCAATGTCAGGGATCTGCATCTGTCAAGAAGAACAGAAGGGCTCTTTTGATTCAAGAATATGAACAATTCGATGCTAGACCTGATGAGAGCCTAACTGATTTATATGATAGATTTCTGACACTTCTAAACAGTTTATCTTTAGTTGACAAGGAGTATGAAACTGAAGATTCAAACACCAAGTTTCTAAGAGCTTTACCTGAAGAATGGGATACTCAGACCTCGATCATTAGACATCAGTATGATCTCAACACTATGTCTCTTAATGAAGTCTATGGAATGTTAAGAACTCATGATCTTGAAGTTCAGCAGAAAAAGAATAAGAAAGGCAGCAAGGCAAAATCTATTTCTTTGAAAGCAGATGCTAAATCAAAAGGAACAGCTGTGGAGATCTCTAGAAGGAAATCAAGAATAGATGAGTCAGATCCTGATGACTCTTCATCAGATACTGATGGCAATCCTGATGCCAATACTGATGATGACTCTTCTGACTCAGACATTAAAGAGATGGTTGCTATGATTGTCAGAAGCTTCAAAAAGATGAAGTTCAGGAAGGCTAGGAGACAAGACAACTTCCAGAAAAGGACCTTCAATGCAAACAAAGACAAGAATATCAAAAAGGACAGCAAGAGTAGCAAATTTGACAAGTCAAAGGTTAGATGCTACAAGTGTAATGGTATGGGTCACTTTGTTAGTGAGTGCAAGAAGACAAAGGCACTCATTACATCAATCAAGGATTGGATGGACTCTTCCTCAGAATCTGATACTGAGGTGGTCAACTATGCTCTAATGGCCAATACTGATGATACTGCTATTCCTGATGATAAGGTACTTAATACTGTCTTTGATTTTGATATTGATAATGCTTCTGAGTTAAGACGTTTTCTAAAGTCATTGCATATTAGCTTTAGAAGTCAAACTACTGAGAATACTAGGATCTTATCTGAGATGTCTGAACTTAGGAAAAGGAATGAGCATTTAGAAGCTGAATTTTCTCTTATTCAAAAAGTAAAGATAGAATGTGATAATGCTAAACACATGTACTTAGAGATGAAACTTAAATGTACTGCTCTTGAAAAGGAACTTGAGTGTGCTAATGAGAAAATCAGAACCTGGACAGACTCTGGTAGAAAATTTCATGAGATTAATACCTCTAAGAATTGGAAAGAGTGTCTAGGGTGTAAGTCAGATGAGGATAAGAAACTTAAGGAGAAAATTGTTATTGATGAGACAGTTAGTCCAAAAACCTATAGACATGTTATAGACAAAACTAAATCTCAGATTACTCCTGTTAATTTTGTTTTTGGTAAAGATTCCAATTCAACTTTTGAAAAGGTATCTACTTCTGTTCAAAATATCAAAGTTATTAAGTCTACCATTCAGGAAGCCATTCAAGCTCTATCTGCAAATCTTGGTGCTGCCAACTTGCCTAAGGGGGAGACACGGGTAAGATCAGAATCTCAAAAGGCAAAATCAGGAACAGAAGGTATCCCCAAACAGTATGTTGCTCAGGGGGAGCCTGGCTCAAAGAAGGCTTCAAGGAGTGAGGGGGAGCCTGGAACTAAAGGAAGGTCAGTGCCTGCTAAGAGAAAAAGGGGAACTCAAGGAGATTCAGGAAGTAAGGAGGATCAAAGGCAAGAAGCTGAAATTCTCTTTGAATATGAGATAGCTGGAGAAAAAGTTCTAATGTCCAAGGAAACCCTGGAATCTATGCAAAAGGTTGTTTCTTCCAAGCACCCAATTCTTCCTCCTGTGACTATAAGAGAGCCAACTCCAACTCCAAAGGAGAGTGCTCTTGAAAGACAATGGAGAGAAAAGGAGGAGCAGAACAAGTTGGGAAAAGGGAAAGACAAGATGCCTGAATACATCCTGTCTGGAAACACCTGGAGTGAAGGAACAGAGTTCAGTCAAGAAGATGCTAATGCTCTAATGGTTGACTACAGGGAAAGTACTCTGAAGAATCATGATGAAGACTTCTACAAGGTAGTTGATGAAGCTATGAAGGAGCCTAGCAGAAGATTGAGTAACTGCTCAACTTTGCTAAAGGAGAAAATCACCAGTGTATGTGTAAAGATCAATGAAGAAAGGAGGTGGGCTATTGATGTGTACTTAAACACTGGAATATCCATGTTCATTACTATGCAGCTGCTGCAGAGTCTTCCAGCAAGAGTGCTAACAGTAATGAAGAACAAAATCACAGCAAACCATACAACCTTCAATGAGATCTTGCATCTGCAAATGCTGAGTTTAATTTCATAAAAACTCCCAGAAGTCTACACCAATCCATTTTGTGTCTACTATGCAAGTACCACCAAAAGTGGTAGCAAGAGATGTGCATACATGAGTCTAAGAGGCACTTCAACAATGGAGTCAAAGTCAATCTTAAAGGTGTTAAAGAGTTCTTGATGTCAAAGCAATTTATGACTTGCTGGTGAAAAGGGACAAGGAACTGAGCTCTGCTATGAAGAAGATGATCTCCAAAGCAATCTCCAACAGAGCTGAACAAGGAGAAAGCTGCTCCTATGAGGTTCCTCATGATGATGATGATGAGTTGGATGGTAGTGGAGGAACTGGAGAAGCAGGAAATGCTAGTGGAAGCACCTCTAGGAATGTTGGATCAAAGTCCCAGGAGGAAAATAAGGAAGAAGCTCCTGTACAAGAAAAGGAAGATGCTGAAGCAACAGAAGAAGAGGAGTCAGTAATTTTTGAAGCTTTGGAGGCAAATATCTTAAGATGTGCTATTGACAGTATAAATGCTGAAAAAGATACTGTCACCAAAGAGACTGTCACAGAAGACACTGTCCTCAAGGAAGCTGTCACAGAAGACACTGTCCTCAAGGAAGCTGTCACAGAAGAAACTGTCAAGAAAGATACTGTCATGGAGGACACTGTCAACAAAGATGCTGTCAAAGAAGGAATCAAGCCTACTGTCAAGCCAAAGAGGACAAAAACCTTGGCAAAGGCCTGGTTCTCTAGACAGGAACCTGAGCCTGAGGAGACTTCAAAAGCAATAAAAGGAAAACACAAGTACTCAGGAAAGGAGAAAGCCACTGGGCTTGGCAGAAACTTGAAGAAGCCTATCCAATCAAAACTCTACAGTTCTCTGGATCTTTTGGAAAAGGAAGCTGATCAAATCAAGAGCGTCGAGGTAAAGTTGGATAAGAACAATGAAGCAACTGAATATATTCTTTGGTTTGATGCATCAAGACTTGTGAAGGTCGAAAAGGACTTTTCCATGGAAGTGTCATCATATTCTGTATCAGCAACTCTTTCAATGGAAAGGAGAACAGAAACAAGGAGAGTTGAATACTTCTACTTGGTAAGGATGGCCAATCTAATGCAAGGCTATGACAACGTTCCTGAAAGTGTCATGAACCATGTGCTGGCATACAAAGCCCCGAGGGATAAAGAATTCTATCAGAAGTTTGGAGAATGGTCACTATATGATGATAATGACATTGCTCACTTACTTGAAAATTATGATGAAGAAATGGCTGAGTATGAAGATGATATTCCTGAAGAAGTGGTGGAAACCCAACCAAGTCAAGAAGAATCCTCAGAGCCTACAGAAAGAGAAACCACTAAAGATATAGAAGACACATTCTTGGGTAAAAGCAGAGAAGCCAACATGATGGAAAGTGAAGGACCCAATTACCAATCTTGTATGCTTGAGAATCCTCTGAGAATCAAGTTCATATGGGAAGAGATTCCAGTAAGAAGCTTTCACAAACTTAGAACCAGTGCACTGAAAGACTTACTTTTCCTGGTGATTGGATCAATTCATCCATTGGAACATCAATGCTCTTCTGAGATAGAGAGCATTATTCAAGCAAGAAAGGGTGAAGACTCAAATCTGGATTGGTCAAGGAGAAAAACTCTGAATGCATATACTGGAAGTAGATTCAAAGACTTTAATGGCACACTGAAGTTCAAAACTCATGCTTTTGGCAAAGAGTTATGGTTGGATCTTCAGGATGCTAGAGTATGTCTCTCCAAGACACTCCAGAAACACATTGATGAAATTGAAGATGAGGCTATTGTTAGGTCCAAAGTATCGTAGAAGGGGGGGGGGGGGGGGGTTGAATACGATACTCACAAATAATTCAATTTCGTTCACGGATTAATCTTTCAGTTCTATAACGAAATAAAACACACCAAACCAAATCAAGTTTCGGGGAATATATCTTTTTATAAATATAAACCTCGATGGGTGCTACAATTTCTAATCCGTAGATTAGCTTCAATGAGTCCTAAGTTATACACAATCAAAACTTTGATAGATTTCAAGCAGAATTAATTTCTCTGTATTTTCTCTCTGGCTCAAGCTCTCTCTCAGTTATTGCTTATGTGTAAATAACTTCGACTGAAGAAGACACTATCTTCTCTCTGTATTAATTGTAGTCTTCAATTGAAAAACCATCGAACCAAAGTTGAACAAACAATCTTGGCCGTTGGATCTTCATCAACCTGTCAGACAAACCAAACTTTTCACCTGCTCCAATTTGAAAACCATCGAATGGAATTACTTTATTTACCATTCGATAGTTTTTAAAACAAAACTATCGAATACCAAATAAAGTAAAAGTGGTTTTCAAATAATTACTTTTAAACTCATTCGATAGTTTTCACAAATGAAAAACTATCGAATTCATTTTCTTTACTTTTGTCCTTTAGTAATTACTCCTGGGTGTTTTAGTTTTAGACGATATCAATTTCTTCCGAGACGATAAAACAACTTGATCTTCTTAGTGCCGTCACCTAGTGCAACTGGTCTGGTTCACAGATGAATAACACTTGATCAATTCTTCTTTTATGTCTTCAATTCAATGCTGCTGATAAGTCCTTTGTCGTTCTGGTTGCTTCATTTAAATCACTGGAATCCCGTGGTACTTAACCCTAAATCATTCACATACTTCTGTCATCTTGAAAGTCTTGTTTCTTTTGCTGTCACTAAGGCTTGAACATTTTCATGAACTTCTTTCCGTGACCTGTTTACGGACTTCAAGAATACATAACGTATTTTGATTTTTTGAGTTTACCTTTTCTTCTTTGATTCTGGATTCCTGTGCTTCTGTTAATATTATTGTCTGTCTTGTCCTTTGTTGAGTTGTAGTTATCTCTTTTACATCTTATGTTACATTATGCTTTACAATCTCCCCCTATTTGATTGGATAGAGTTCGACAAGCAAATACTTTGAGGATAACTCAACTAACTAAGGAAACATTAAACTAATTAAAGTAAGACAACGTAATAATATTAAATGCATTCTGGATCAGATATATATACATTTCCAGATTTCATAAATCAAAAAACAATTAAACTTTATACAATGAAGTTGTTCCTCTAGTCTGAGCTGATAGTTCTTTTGTTCTTTGCTTCAATCTTCAGTCCATTCCAATCTCACCTTCTTCAATCATTGGATCGGAGTTAGCAGCTTGATAATCAATCACTGATAGATAGTGCAGTGGTTCTCCAGGTTTAAGGATTGCTCCTTGGATGTGTCTTCCAATATATTCAACCTCTTGACCCACTCCAGCCCATAACCATGCAATGTTAACATCTTTCTTGTTTAGCTTTGGCATGTTTGGCAGTCTGGTATGCACTTCCAATCCTCTTTCCACTCTTTTCCTATAGTAAGGAACATTCTCCATTAGAAATCTTCTAAGAGTGTCTAATGCTTTGTCCTTCTCCGTTGATGAGAATCCAGTGGATCTAAGATACTTCTCAACTGATATTAGATAGTTGCTTGGATAGTCTCTCAGTTTGTCCTCAGCCAAATAGCAGATTCTGAACAAGTCATTCGTCATGAATCTAACCATTGGGGGATCTTCATTAATCTCTGGACCGACTTTCATCACGATCTCCTTAACATGCTCACGGAGCAGTTCATTTAGCCTTGTAGTTCTTTGGATCTTGATGAGTATAGCCTGCAATTCAGTATATGTCCTCTGTTCTAAAAACTTAGTGGAAATCACAAATGTACCTTTCTCCAGAAAACTGATTAATAAGCTCCAGGCACCATTTGCTTTAACCCCAGCATTCAGACAGATTATAGAGCTTCTCAGTGCTTTAAAGTAAGTCTGATCTTCAAGATTAGCACTTCTGATGTCCTGAATAATAACTTCCACCTCAGCATTGTCGTTGACTTCTAATCCATCTTCAACTCCGCAAAAGGTTTTGTAAGCCATTTCCCATTCAGTACCATCTTTCTTTGCCAGATCTATCATCTTCTTCTTCCTCACTTCATTATACACTTTGAATCTCTTCAGTTTTTCACTCCTCAGAATTGCTTGCTGTTTCTCTTTCTCAGCTTGCCTGGCATCTATTGCAGCTCTCTGAGCTCTTATTGCTTCCAAGGCAGCTTCTTCTTCAGGTGATAGAGAATTTGCTTCTTCTTACATAATATCCTCCCAGATTGGATGTTCAACGGGCTCTGGATAATATGGCTCATGCTCCTCTTGATTAGGTTGCTCATGCATGACCTCAAATTCCTCTTCACTCTCCTTCTCTTCTTCTACAAGTTCCTCTATCCAGTACTGTCTGATAGGAATAGCTTCAACTGTCTCCCAAACTCCCCATCCATCCTTAGGCTTCTCTTTCTCCCCTTCTCCAACTTTCTCCCCCTTAGTTGAGGAATCCTCGATAAAAGCATCATAAAAGGTAGTAGAAGGATCAAGTTGCTGATTTGAAGGACCAGGTTGGCCAGTTTGTTGGTTCTTCAGCATAGTCCATATCGACTGTACTCCATCACTTTGATTTTCCATGAAATCTAGCAGATCCTTATTGATCTCTTGCATAGAAGCCAGCTTCAGGTCAATGTCATCCAATCTGGAGTTGGTAGTCTTCTCAATCTTGTCCAATCTCTGGTTCAGCTTAGACTCCACTCTAGAAAGGGTGTTCATTGCATCTTTTACCCTAGCTTGACCATCCCGGATAACCAGAACGTCTTCTTTCAAAGCTTCTTGTCCTTGTTGCAAAGCATCCACTTCATTCATGAAACCATCTTTAAGTTCCTTTACGTCCGTCCTCAACTCGATCAGTTCGTCCATAGCTTCCTTCTTTAAGGAGTCCACTGCCTGCTTCGTACCTGTTATAGTGCCAGATGCACTGCCAATGACCCTGAATGTTCTTCTTGAATCAGCTGCAGCCAAGTCAACCTTCTCTTGAATAGTCTTTAAAGAAGCATTGGCTTGACTAGAGGAGATCCCTTGGTCAAAGGAAGGTCGCAGTGGAACCTTGAATAATGGATTACCTTCTTTGTCACGAACTGTCATCTCCTTGAGGGTAGATTGAACTTGTAGCTCTCTTTCTGTCGGTAACAGCAAATCATCAATATTAGGTAGGGTTAGGGTGTCACTCCTCACATTTGGCTCTGGGTGTACACTCAACGTTTCTGTCGGTGTTTGAATCATTTTTCCTTTCCCACTCAGGCCAGGTGTAAGTGTTTTTGTTTCACTCAAATCCTTTGTGTTGATTGTACCTGCAGAAGAAAACACTGTAGCCGTCCTTAAGGAGGTCACCGGTGGTGCAATGGGGCTTCGCAAGTCCCCGTCCTTGGTTAAACCAAGTTGCTGATCATCCTTAGATGATATATCCTTTGAAGGATCTAGAGTTTGAATCTCTAGGGGGTTAGAAACAGGCTCTTTTAAAAGCAGAGATCCCGAATCTTCCCCGATAGTCTGTGAAGACTTTACCTCAGTTGACTTCTCAATAGTAATTGATTCATCGTCAACGAGTTGCCGATCTGCACCTACGTCAGACCCTTTACCCGCAGGATCCAGATATGTTCCATCTGGGGAGGTAGACAATGACCCTTTAGATTGTGCATTTTGGTCAAAGCCTTCTCTCGACGTCTGTGAAGACCCTTGGTTCTTAGAACCTTCAACCAGTGAACCTGACCGTAATATGGTCGGAACACCAGTTGCTTCCGTCAATTCTTCCTTACTTGATTGAGCTATTGGTTCAGATATAGCTTTTGTTAGCGTAGCCCAATCAGCATCAGAAAAATCAATAAAGGGCGCTTTGGAAGTTTGAAATAAAGTATCAACAGTTGCCTCGGTTTCTGTTCGTCTCCTTTTAGAGGAAGGCAGAGCTGCTGTTGAAGGGTGTATCTCCTTATGTGGTGCTGCTAAGGCACTATCTCCCTCTACACTCACGGATGTCTGAATATTGGGTATAGGAGGGGAAGGAGGTTCGTTTATTGTTTCATTTGGCTCTTCCAAAGGCTCTTCGACCGTGGTTAGAGGTTGTGGGTTTGCAACCTCCTGGTCTTGAATGGCCACTGAGGGCTCTGGATCAACATCCATAGGTTCAGAACCAATTTCAGGTTCAGGTTGAGGAATGTTACCTTCATTTACCTGTTCCCCTGGGGGTAGAAGTGGTAGGGGCACCGTTCTTAGATAGTCTGTGAGAACAGTGGGTACCCCTGGAAGATAGTTGTTCTTCCTTATCAGAGCGGTTATGGCATTGCTCTTCATCTTCATACACTTCATGGTCTCCTCTTCGGCGAATGTCTCGCGCTCATCATCTGTTAAGATATCATTGAGAATTAGATGTAGGAACCAAGGATAGAAACAAAACACATCTTCATCTATGCCCGTTCTTTCATCCAGTGGTCCCATGTATATGATTACTTGATCAATCAGTAACCGTCTATAACACCCCCAGATCCGGGGTCAGGAATCTGGGTTGTCACGCTCCATCAATGATACAATACCTGCATTACTTACAACATTCTAATAATACAACTCCAAAGACCCCAATCACTTACGCACACACACACAAGTTATAGCCTTGGAAATGAGCAACAATAAGTAACACTTGTTATTACAACCCAAATGAACTATCCAGGACCTCATCTGTTATTTACAACCTCTACCTGAAGTTACAATAATAGACCTCACAATTCTATACAAGGTTTAGTAATACAAACCCACTCAAAATAATTCTCACTAATTCAAGCTGCAACCATTCTGCTCAAACTGACAGTATCCATCCTGCGTCAACTAACTCCAGTGTGGTCTCTCCATTCCCTTGCTCTCGTAACCCGAGGTGGATTCGGCAATGTTTTCCTCATGCTGAAATATTTAATAAAGCAAGAATGAGCTAATAGTGTTCAGCAAGAAATCTATCCCAGTTTAAATCCTTAAACCTTTTTGGAAGATAATCCATATGGGATCAAAGCTTTTATCAGTACTAGGGTCTAACCCCAAAATAGTATATCTTTTAAAATACCGTATGACTTATAATCATACTCATATACTCTTCGTAATCATTTGAAAATCCTTGGTATCAGTATGATAAACCAAGACTCAAAACATATCTTTTTAAAATAGATATCAAATATTGGAATCAAGGCTTAACGCCTATTCATTGACTCAAAATACTATACAGTTCAATATACTGTATATCTTAAATACTTTCTCAACATATATGTATGCATATATATTTAGATATCTCATACTGTTCAAAACACTGTAAAATATTCGTAATGAACACCTTTTTGACTCTGTTGTGTTGTGATATATAAAAGAAGCAAGAATGAGCACTATAGCTCGGCGATAATATATAGCAGCATAATCGTATATGTAAGCTGATACCATAATTGAAAACTTTTAAAACTTCATTCGTATACAGAATGATATATTGAAATATTCTTTTCGTCAAAACATGTCGTACAGTTCAAGATACTGTAGAAGAAGTATACTTTTCAACCACTGTCAACATTATCGGTAACTCAACACCTAGGCTTTCGTTACAATGTCACAGTACAATTCCAATTGGAAGATGGGACTATCTGGAGCACACCACGATACACGATGATCAGTCGTTGTATCGCACTCACACTTTTCTACTAGTAGATGGATGACATCCTAACACGATTATCACCCCAGCCTCATACGGGCTTTATATCTGCTGGACTGCCCCGCAGCCTCTTACGCTATATAATTTGATGGACTATCCCACAACCTCTTACACGTTTCCTCCTAGTCCCGGGTGAATATTCAATAAAACCGGAATCGAGGTTTAATCCTGATTCCCCAAGTATAAGATACTTGCCAAAACTGTTCATTATTTCTGATTACCTTACCCCCTGATTGTTTGGGGAAGTAAGTCACAAGGGAAGTTGACTTGAGTCAACCAGAGTAATCACCGAGAAGGATTCGCTTCGCGAAATTTCGACTTGGGAGTAGTCGGAGTTTTCTGAGATGCTTTGATTTGAAATTCGTTAGGATAGGGCAGTGATCCCAAAGCATAAACTCTTTCGAGGAATTGGAAGAGTAAAATCATTAGTCGCTCCTTAAACTGGATTCCCAATTTTTGAGGAGTTGGAAAATATTTAATCGTATTTAAGTGTCTTAATAAACTCAATATAAAATTCGGGGAACCCCTACTGTTTTTAAATGATTTTTCTGAAGGCCAGAAAATATTTTAAATAATTAATGAAGGCCTTAAATAATTTTTAAATAGGGTTTTATGATTTTTAAATCATTTTAGAATATTAAATAAATATTTGAATAATATTTATTAATTTATAAACAATTAAGGATATTTAATAAATATTGATATAATATTTATTAAATATAAACAATTACTTAAACTCTTTTTAAATGAATATTCGAAAATAATATTCATTAAATAAATAAATCTCAAATGAATATTCGAAAATAATATTCATTAAATAATTAAATCCCAAATGAATATTCAAAAGCAATATTCATTAAATAAATAATTAATCCTCGAATGAATATACATAAATAATATTCATTGAATATTTAAATAATCTTCAAATGAATATTCAAAAATTAATATTCATTAAATAATCCCCAGATGAATATTAACAATAATATTCTTAAAGTCAATAATCCTCAAATGAATATAAATGGTATTCTTTAAGTCAATAATCCTCAAATGAATATTCAAAATAATATTCATTAAATAAATAAATAAATCCTCGAATAACAGTTACCCGATATCTTTATCGGAAAATAATCCTTAACATATACCGAAATATAATTAATTCTGATCTTAGAGAAAATCACCCGCCCTTATCCTAGGGCATTATATATAAAACTGGCTTATAACGGATATCCCATATCTAGCTTATAAGCCCCACATCAAGTCATATCCTCGAATATCACTATATATATAGCAGTTCGAAAACAAGCATGCAATGTATATATCGCATTTACATATCATATATGAAACAGTTTATTATCACAACAACAGTAAGTATGAGTTTTGAAAACTTGCATCTATTATATGCATACATCAGAATATAGTACTTTAAAATACAGCATGGAATGAGAAAACTTGCCTGGAAATCTCGAAGTAGCAATAAGTCTCAGGTTGGTCCAGTAATCTAGAATCAACACAAGGTCCAAGATTAATAAATTAAACGCTTTCACCATCCCAAATATATACTAACTCAAGTACAAGTCCATTTTCAAGTTAACTCCTTAAGATCCTCTACTCGAGCATGCTCGCTCACGCATTTTTATAAAATTGAGATTTAATCCTTTTTGCACGAAATCTTTTCGAGGGTCTTCCTCAACATACCTATCATGTTATCACAAAGTTTCACATTCCACCAAGTCGTTTAAGGGGTTTAATCATTACCTCAAAGTTGGCTAAGTGGTATAGTTCGGTTTCTCGAAACATCCTTTACTAAATTACTCGTTTCTCCTAAACCGTAAATCGGATTCACATGATCTTTATACCAAAACGAACCTTGAAACAAGACCTACACTATACTAGGCAGTGGTGACCTTGGACAGAAGGTATTATGCTCGAACATCACAAACAAAACAAGGCTAGGGAAAATCGGGCATTATAACGGCTATGTTTTAACGATACCAAAGTTTAGTCATAAACTTACAAGATCAATCCAACCAAAACTTCAAGTCAATTCATCAACATCAATACTAATCCAAAATCATCATCAACCATAGTCAAAACCAACATCTACTTGTTTATCCTCAAAACCACAACAATCATCCACCAAAACCAATCATCCATCCTTATAACCATACTAACATAAACTAACTCAAAACTCATCATATAATTCGATTTATAACTAAGGGTTTCAAGAGTTTATACCTTCCTTGATGCTTCATATACACTAACAATGGCTTATAATCCTTCCTTGAGCTTTGAACAAACCTTAACAAGCTTAATCCTTAAGAAACAAAATCATGAATCATGAAAAGTTACTATTCATCCTCATCTTGTAAAATCCATAACAAATCGAAACATAAGAGTTCGGTGCTAAGATTTTTACCAGACCTTGTGCTCTTCATAAGCTTTCTTTGGAGTCATAGATCATCAAATTCTAAGCTTTCTAGCTAGGGTTTTGAGACCCATCTTTCCGCTGGACAGAAACTAGACAGTTTGGGTTCTCCAACTTGGGGAAGGGATTTGGCTAGGTTACACTCCTTTTTTGACCATGAAATTTTGAACGAATGTTACCCATGGAGTGGAGAAGCTATGGTTAAAATTTGGTGATTTTAGGACAAGTAGATTTGGAGTTATGAATTTGTATCTTCTCCTTGTGCAAGCTGAGCAGAAATCTGGAAATGGGGGAAAGTTTTTCTTTTCCTTTCTTGCCTTGGTTAATTGATAAAATGCTGATATTTGTTGGTCAAAGTGGTGAGTCATCACCTTTGCCTTGTCACAGGGACACATGTCAAACATGCAAGGTTTTGGAATAAAGTAGCTTTATTGGTTTGCTTTACTGGTTCGTTCTCTTTCACACGGATGATACAAATGTTGCATTCCTCGAATTAATCTTGTTACATGTTACTTCCATGTCTATATTTAATCCTGTAAATGTCGCGTTGTTCCGTCACCGCTTAATCTCGTATTTAAATCGATTCGTGTCTCGTTGTTCGGTTACGGCTTAATCTTGATGAACGTTCGCAAGGATTTCTTAAGGGTTCTATCGAAGTAGTTTACCGTAAACGTTCTCGATATCTCTAATTCTTTTATTAAATCCATATCCAAGGGATTGATAGTTTAATCCTCCAATACTTTCAAATAATGATTAATTCGTCCGTTATTGGTGAAATTTCGGAGAAAACAGAAAATGCTATTTTTCTGATTCTGACAGCTTTTGCATTCCTTCATTTACATCGCATATCACTAATACGACTTTGAAAGTTCATTATACCGTCCCGTACATAGGGTGGTCTGAAAATCTTTTTCGGTTCAGAAATTTACTATTCATCAGGATTTTACTATTCATCAAATAAAAAAAATTAACTAAGTCCAAATTTTGGGATTATTACACCGTCCAATGTTAATATGCCTATTGTTGGCAATGGAAAACCCTATCTTTTGAAGGAATAAGGGAATACCATGCAGATTTGTTAGCTTGGCAGTAAAAACATGGATTAGGGTATGAAAGAAAAAGTTCCATGCCTTTGGCAAGTAATGCTTCAGAAACTCTCCCACAAAGAAGTTAGGTTGTTGACTTCTAATGATAGTGAAGAAAGCATGTATCTCCTCAGTTGTGGGATCCGGAACAAGGTTTTCTGTAGGAAAATGTAAGATTCGATTAAAATCATGTTCCGTCACCCTTATTGTTCTGCCCCCTGGCACAACAAAACTGAAGGACCTTACGTTATTCTCACTTGTATCTGTGGCGGTTGTGTACAACGCAGTCAATTGATCGATGCAAAGGACCACGGGAGTACTCACAGCATATGCCACTAATGAACGTGTGTTCAAAAACTCTGCCCATGCACGAAACTGAAGGTTCGTTATGGATTGCAAGTTTTGAAACGAGACATGATTAGTTTTGGTAACAATAAATTCTCCAGCCATTTTAAAATTTCCAGAAAATTTAAATAAACCAAAACTATTTTCCTTTTAAATTTAATTAATTATTAGTAATTAATTAAACTCTTGACAAAAACACCCTTTTTATCAGTTAACAATTTCGAACAATTTAAAAACTCCCAAATCAAAAACCCTAACTTTCTAAATCAAGGATAGCAATTTTAATTGGAAAAGATCAATCAAAAAGTACTATTCAAGAACAATTCTAACAGTTAAAGTTTGAGAAAAGGCGTTCGATAGTATTCTTTAACCACAACCACGAATTAAGTCCACAGAATTTACAAAGTACAGAGATTTCACTGTTTAAAAATGAGATCACTGTAAAAACTGAAGTTACTGTGTGTAATTCTTGATTAAAACTGAAAAACTATCGATTTTTTGATGTTCTTAATCGAGAATATATGTAAGTATATATGTATCACTCTTAGATCTGTAAAAATGACAAAAGAAAAACTTCTAAGGGCCACTTAAATACTTACTGATCTGTCAGGGGTATTTTCGTCCTTTCTTGTTCGATAGATTTAAAATGTACTGTCGATGGTTTTATTTAAGGGGTAAAAAGGTCAATTTTTCTTCGATAGTTTTTTGAAAAACTATCGAAGTATTTAAAATAAGAATGCAAATGGACCTTTTCAAAAACCATCGAGAGTTTTCTTTTCTTTTAAAAATAAAAACTATCGAACTGCTGTCTTTCTGAAAAACTATCGAGAATATAAAATATTAAAGAATTTAAGTCTTTCGATAGATTTCATTTTATTTCTCAAAAACTATCGAGATATGTTTTCGATAGATTTTCTTTTCCTTTTCAAAAACTATCGAATATTAAATTCGATAGATTTATCTATGTACTTGAAAAACTATCGAATTTCCTAAATTCGATATTTTTTGCTTCTGTCTTCATTTTAAAACCTGTTCATGTTTTAAAAATCAGAATTTTTATTTCCTGCCTAGTTTTAATTCTAATAAATCTTTTCAAATTTACCAAAATCAATTCTTAACAGAAAATTCACAATTTTCTTAGAATAAAATCAACTAAATATCATCAAATGATATTAATCAATTAAAATCCAATAAATTATGCTGCATTAATCTACAATGTTAAAAACAAAGTAAATTAATTCAAATTAAATAAATGCTTGAATATTTAGAACAAATATTAGCACTTAAATAATTTTAGAATTAATAACCAATTAAATGCCAGAAGATATATCATCCATAATTATGACATAAAATTAGTACAAAAATCCTAACTACGAGAATTGTTCCAGAAAATAAATTCACGAGTCCTAAGGATATAGCAATTCTTAAACTCATGTATTCACCAGGACTCTCTGCAGTTACTGACTTCTAATCAAAATCAATTAGAAAGATTTAACATCCCAAGTTCACCAACCAGCTTATTGAAAGTGGATTCATCAAGCGGTTTAGTAAAGATGTCTGCAATTTGATCCTCTGTGGGTACAAAATGTAACTCCACAGTTCCATTCATGACATGCTCTCGGATAAAATGATACCTGATGTCGATGTGCTTCGTCATCGAGTGTTGCACTGGGTTGTTTGAGATTGTTATGGCACTTGTGTTGTCGCAAAATATTGGAATCTTTGTCAACAAAAGTCCATAGTCACGGAGTTGGTTTCTCATCCACAAGATCTGAGCACAACAACTACCAGCAGCAATGTATTCAGCCTCAGCTGTTGATGTGGAAACTGAATGCTGCTTCTTGCTATACCAGGAAACTAACCTTCTTCCAAGAAACTGACAGCTTCCTGAAGTACTCTTCCGACCAATCTTACAACCTGCAAAATCAGAGTCTGTGTATCCAATAAGATCAATTCCTGTATCTGTGGGGTACCAAATTCCAAGATTTGGGGTTCCCTTAAGATATCTAAATATTCGCTTAACAACTATTAGATGAGATTCTTTAGGATCAGACTGAAATCTAGCACACAAGCATGTTGCAAACATTATATCTGGTCTACTTGCAGTGAGATAAAGTAATGAGCCTATCATACGTCTGTAGCCTGTGATGTCAACCTTCTTACCAGTTTCATCCTTATCAAGCTTAGTGGCAGTTGGCATAGGAGTCTTTGCTGTAGATGAGTCTTCCATTTGATACTTCTTCAGAAGATCTTTGATGTACTTGGACTGACAAATGAATATACCATCTTGTTTTTGGTATACTTGCAGTCCAAGGAAGAATGACAATTCACCCATCATGCTCATTTCATAACGACTCTGCATTAACTTAGCAAATCTCTTGCATAGATCATCATTAGTAGAACCAAATATTATGTCATCAACATATACTTGCACCAATATCAAATCATTTTTATGCTTTTTGACAAAGAGAGTTTTGTCTACAACACCTCTTGTAAAATCATTTTCAAGTAAGAATTCAGAGAGAGTGTCATACCATGTCCTTGGAGCTTGTTTGAGTCCGTAGAGAGCTTTGAATAGAAAGGACACAAAGTCTGCCAGTTTTGAATCCTCAAAACCTGGAGGTTGTTCCACATACACTTCTTCTTCTAACTCCCCGTTCAGAAAAGCACTCTTCACATCCATTTGATATACCTTGTAATTGGAATGTGCAGCAAATGCCAGAAACATTCTGATGGCCTCAAGTCTTGCTACTGGTGCATAGGTTTCATCATAATCTATACCCTCTTCTTGAGAGTAACCTTTAGCAACCAGTCTGGCTTTGTTTCTCGTTACAATGCCATCTTTGTCTAACTTATTTCTGAATACCCATCGTGTTCCAGTAACAGATTTTCCCTTAGGCCTGGGTACCAGCTTCCAAACTTTCTGCCTTTCAAACTGATTGAGTTCCTCTTGCATAGCAATCACCCAATCTGGATCATCTAGAGCATCTTCAACTTTCTTAGGTTCTGTTTCTGAAAGAAACCCAGAATAGTGACATTCATTTTGTGATGTTCTCCTAGTTCTCACTCCTGTGTCCGGATCAGCAATGATCAAGTGAAAGGGATGATCTCTATTCCATACCCTTTGTCTTGGCAGATGCGATCTTGATGATTCTCCTTGTTCTAGATGTTGTGGAGTGTGACTAGTTGATCCTTCTCCTGCTCCCCCTGAGTTGTTGACGGTTTGATCTGTTGATTCTGTAGACTGACTAGTGGATCCTGTATGTTGAGGATCTCCACTTTGGTCACCACTTTGTCCAAAATCATTATCATTATGATTATTATTAATGACTGTAACAACTTCAGGTACTTCTTCATTGTTAAAGAGATCTCTTGATAGATTTTCAAATACCAAGGATTCAGACTTCTCTCCAGTTTGCAGGCCTGGTCTTTTGGTGTCGTCAAATGTTACATTAAAGCTTTCCAACACCTTCTTATCTTCAATCACATATACCCTGAAAGCCTTAGATTCCAGAGAATAGCCCAGAAAAATGCCTTCATCTGCTTTGGCATCAAACTTGCCAAGATGTTCTCCATCTTTAAGTACAAAGCACTTTGCACCAAACACATGAAAGTACTTCAGTGTTGGTTTCTTGTTGGCCATTAACTCATACGGAGTCTTTTCATGATCTTTGTTGATCAGGGTTCGATTCTGAGTGTAGCAAGCTGTATTCACTACTTCAGCCCAAAAGTAAGTGGGAAGTTTTGATTCACTCAACATGGTCCTTGCTGCTTCAACCAAGGTCATGTTCTTCCTTTCCACTACTCCATTCTGTTGAGGAGTTCTTGGTGCTGAAAACTGTCTTGATATTCCTTTCTCTGAGCAGAAATCATTAAGAACTGCATTCTTGAATTCAGTTCCATTGTCTGATCTGATTGTCCGCACAGGTAGCTTAGCTTCCACTTCTATCTTCTTGATGTGACCAATGATTAGTTGTGTTGCTTCATCCTTTGATTGTATGAACAACACCCACGTGTACTTGGAGTAGTCGTCCACCATCACCAATGCATATCTATTCCTTGAAAGTGACATAACATTAACTGGACCAAATAAATCCATATGAATCAGCTGTAATGGTTCAGTAATGCTTGTCATTCCTTTGCTTCCATGTGATGCTTTCTTCGACTTCCCTTTTTCACATGCTTCACATAGTCCCTCCTGATTGAATTCCATCAGGGGCAACCCTCTCACTAACTCTCTCTTTACCAAAGAGTTCATAGTTTTCAAGTTCAGATGTGAGAGCTTCTTGTGCCATAGCCAACTTTGTTCTGAAGATGCCTTTGCATAAAAACATGTAACTTCTCCTTCACTGGTAGAACTTAAGTCAGCTATAAACAAATTTCCTTTTCTCACTCCCAGTAGAGTAAGCTTCTCATCCTTCCTGTTGGTGATCAAGCACTTGTCCTTTCTGAAATCTACATTGTAGCCTTTATCACAGAATTGACTGATACTTAGAAGATTGTGCTTTAATCCTTCAACAAGAGAGATGTTTTCAATAATGACATTTCCAGCTTTCAATTTACCATATCCCGTAGTGCATCCTTTGCTGTCATCTCCAAAGGTTACAATCGGGCCGGTCTTCTTAACCACCTATGTAAGCAGGGACTCTTCACATGTCATGTGTCTAGAACAGCCACTATCCAGAATCCACACAACCTTTGAGCTTTTAACCTTACCCTGCAATCACAGATTGATTAAGCGGACTTTGGTACCCAAAATTGTTTGGGTCCTGAAGGTTTAGATGATTTAACAGGAGTAACATTCAATTTAGTCTTACCCTGTTTGATATTCATAGTATATGTGGATTTAACATTATCAGTGCTATTGCTACTATCAGACATCAACTTAAAATAAGCATGCATGATGTTGTACTTACATAGCAAACAATCTTTCTTTCCACAGGGTTCATGAAGATCAGGCATATCAGACATGTTATGCATTTCAGAAGCATTAGCAGTTTCTACTTTAACCTTTTTACATGCATGTGTAAGGTGTCCAGCAGAATTACAAATAGTGCACAACTTCCTAGATGCAATGGGAGAAAATGGAACCATTTCCTGATTAACAATCTTCTTCTTCACATTCCTGTTCTTTTTAACATTACTAATTACGTCACCTACTTCAGTTTTAGGTAAATCAGGTTTAGGTAATTCATTTTTTACTGATTTCCTAGGCAACTTAGTTTTTACCTCTTTTTCCTTCAACAAATCCTCCTCAAGCAATTCTTGTCTTATGAAAAGGTCATCCTCATGAAAGAGTGGTGGAAACGGCTTAACAAAAACTGGACAATCAACATTCTTAAGAACATGTGGAGTATTCCTTTTGACAACTGAAGATGTCACAGGGAATTCCACAATCTTCTTACCAGCTTTCTTGTTATAGTCAAATCCTATAGCAGTTTTATTCTCTATGGCCTGAGTATCAATGATTTCCCTAGCCACTAGAGCGGAATTCTTAAAAGCATTCAGCTTCAAATCTAGATCTGAAATCTGCTTCCTGAGGATAGTCTCTATCTCATCATTACACTTGACCTTGTTCTCTAAGTACGCATTCTTTTGCTTAAGATCTTCTAATGTTACAGCTACAAGCTCTAGTTCTTCATTTTTAGATTCTAATTTTTTAATCTTAAGAACTAGTTTAGCATTTTCCATTTCTGATGCTAGCATGCTTGTGTGTACATTAAACAATTCTACACTAAGATCTTGCACAGTTTTCTTGTACTCAGAATTAGACATATCAATTGTAGTTAAGATAGGTACCTGAGATGATTGTGGTGATTCCTCTGAAGAGTCAACCATTAGAGAAACATTTACATATTCCTCCTCTTCATCCGAATCAGTATCATCCCAGTGCTTTCCCTCTGCTATATAAGCTTTCCCTTTCTGCTTTCCAGAGAATGCCTCCAATTGCTGTTTAAGCTTGGCATTCTCTTTCTTCAACTCATCATAAGAATCCTTCTTTCCATAGACATCTTTCATGTCTCTCTCTTGACGAGACTTCCGGCATTCAGTGGCGAAATGCCCTAACTCATTACAGTTGTAGCATCTTGATTTGCTTCTATCAATCATGCCAGTCTTGTAGCCTCCCTTAAAGCCTGTACTAGGTGTATAATTGCTCTTCTGGAATCTGTTGGTTGAACCCTTGAACTTGTACTTAGGGTTTCTCTTGAAATGAATGTGACTAAACTTTGCAGCTAAGTACGCCATGGTTTTGTCTTCCATTTGCTCAAGCTCTTCTAGGGTGTAGTAATCACTTTCATCAACACCCAGATTCACAGAATCCATTTCTTCTTCTATTATCACCTCCTTTCCAGCTCTAAGGGTTTGAACCTGAATCTTAGAAGTTATTGGTTCATCCACTACAAGTGTTGTTGATCTCACAAGTGCATTGTGCTTGTTCTCCACTGTCCCTGATCCGTAGATTATCACCCTTTGTTCCTGTTCCATCTCATAGGTCTTCAACTTGCCAAAGATCATCTCTAATGACATCTTTGTGAAGTCAATTCTTTCCCTAATGGATGATGACTTGTGTTCTACATGATGGGGCAGCGTGGGGCAGCGTCATCATAAACTTCTTGTTTGATTCTCTCAGTGGATAGGTCTTTCCTTTCATTGCCAATTCATTGAGAAGCTTAGTATATTTCTCAAAGACCTGAGTTATACTTTCTCCTGGCAGGGACCTAAACGCTTCATATTGAGAAGTCAGGATGTCCAATCTGTTTTCCTGAACGTCTTCAGTTCCTTCCATTATCAAGTTAATGGTATCCCACATATGTTTCCCGCTTGTACAGTTCATCAATTGATAGCTCATTTCCTTGTCTGCGGAGTCCGCCAATATCAACATTAAACCGGTGTCCAATCGAATCAGTTCTTTGTCAGAATCTGTATATTCAGTAACATCCTTAGGTTGGGTGCCTTGAGGACTCCTGCTACCATCAGGAGCTGTAGATTCACTAACTGGTTTCATTGGTACAAACGGTCCGTTCTCTAATATGCCAATATACAACGGATTAGATGCCTTGATAAATAACAGCATCTTCATCTTCCACAAACCGAAATCATCTCTAGTAAACGGGGGAACTTTAATACCAGCAGTTGTCTTTGGAGCACTCATGGTTTCTGAAAATTTCAAATTGTTTAAAATTCAAGAAATTCCAATTAAATGAAAAAATTTGAAAGTTAAAAAATTTGCTTCGAATTTTCACGCTACGTTTGATTTTGGTCTCATTCACCGGATCTGATTTGTATATCAATCAAGTAGCTCTGATACCAATTGTTAGGTCCAAAGTATCGTAGAAGGGGGGGGGGGGTTGAATACGATACTCACAAATAATTCAATTTCGTTCACGGATTAATCTTTCAGTTCTATAACGAAATCAAACACACCAAACCAAATCAAGTTTCGGGGAATATATCTTTTTATAAATATAAACCTCGAGGGGTGCTACAATTTCTAATCCGTAGATTAGCTTCAATGAGTTCTAAGTTATACACAATCAAAACTTTGATAGATTTCAAGCAGAATTAATTTCTCTGTATTTTCTCTCTGGCTCAAGCTCTCTCTTAGTTATTGCTTCTGTGTAAATAACTTCGACTGAAGAACACACTATCTTCTCTCTGTATTAATTGTAGTCTTCAATTGAAAAACCATCGAACCAAAGTTGAACAAAGAATCTTGGCCGTTGGATCTTCATCAACCTGTTAGACAAACCAAACTTTTCACCTGCTCCAATTTGAAAACCATCGAATGGAATTACTTTATTTACCATTCGATAGTTTTTAAAACAAAACTATCGAATACCAAATAAAGTAAAAGTGGTTTTCAAATAATTACTTTTAAACTCATTCGATAGTTTTCACAAATGAAAAACTATCGAATTCATTTTCTTTACTTTTGTCCTTTAGTAATTACTCCTGAGTGTTTTAGTTTTAGACTGTATCAATTTCTTCCGAGACGATAAAACAACTTGATCTTCTTAGTGCCGTCATCTAGTGCAACTGGTCTGGTTCACAGATGAATAACACTTGATCAATTCTTCTTTTATGTCTTCAATTCAATGCTGCTGATAAGTCCTTTGTCGTTCTGGTTGCTTCATTTAAATCACTGGAATCCCGTGGTACTTAACCCTAAATCATTCGCATACTTCTGTCATCTTGAAAGTCTTGTTTCTTTTGCTGTCACTAAGGCTCGAACATTTTCATGAACTTCTTTCCGTGACCTGTTTACGGACTTCAAGAATACATAACGTATTTTGATTTTTTGAGTTTACCTTTTCTTCTTTGATTCTGGATTCATGTGCTTCTGTTAATATTATTGTCTGTCTTGTCCTTTGTTGAGTTGTAGTTATCTCTTTTACATCTTATGTTACATTATGCTTTACAGCTATCACTCCTGATGAAGTAGCACTGGTGGAAGGACTCAGAGAAGTTCTTAAGGAAGCTCTCAATAGAGAGGATGAAGCAAGACAGAAAAGGAAATCTGAAGCTAAGTAAAAATCTTTTGTCAGATTCTGATCTTGTTAGTTAAGTTGTCAGCTAGTATTAATTGTAAATTTGATGTTATTATCCATAAAATCAAATTGGGGGAGATTGTTATGTTAGATCAGAATTCAATGATCGTCAGGAGCTAGACTCAACTGATCAGGATTGCTGACGTCATCAGGATTACATGGTCATCAGGATCAGAATGCATATCAGGACTGGGACCAGGATTGATCGTCAGGACTGGAAGCTGATCAGGATTCCTACTTCGAGTTATATTTGGAGTCTAGATAAACATGGAAGTTTATTTTGTCGGTTCCTGGTTTGTAGAATGTAGCTATCAATTATGGATAGGTTTCAATCTTTGTAATTGATTAGGACTTATCATTGATAGAGAAGCTGTGTAGTATATAAACACAGTCTTGGTTTCGATTTATGAGGGAGAACATAATCGAATAGAAGCTCTCGAGAACATAGAATTTCTTGAGAGAGTTTTTGTAAGCTAGCAGCTCTCAAGAACATCAGAATTTCTTGAGAGAGTTTGTAACAGTTTTATATCAGATTTAATAAAGCTGTTATCTTTCTTTTCATATTTGTGATATATACATTAAGAAGTCGATTATCTTACACTATTGTATTCAACCCCCCTTCTACAATAGATTATTACTGGGCAACAATTGGTATCAGAGAAAACTGATTTAATTCTGAATCAGATACGATCTAAAGATGTCGACAACCAAGTATGAAAGCATGAAGATTCCCATCTTAAAGATATCAGAATATCCTACATGGAGGGTAAAGATGCTGATGTACCTGGAGGCTATGGATCCTGACTACTTGGACAGGATTCGTGATGGACCATATATACCAACAAAGTTCGTAGAACGAACAGATACAGTACCAGAACATTATGTGGTCAAAGCTAAATCTGAATGGACTCCAGAAGAAAAAGCTCATGTACTCAGGGAACCAAAGATAAAGAATATCTTGCATAATAGCCTTGATGTTGTCATGTCAAACAGGGTGATTGCATGCAAGTCTTCAAAAAAAATCTGGGATACTTTGGAAACTCAGTGCCAGGGATCTGCATCTGTTAAGAAAAACAGAAGGGCTCTTTTGATTCAAGAATATGAACAATTCGATGCAAGACCTGAAGAGAGCCTGACTGATCTATATGATAGATTTCTGACACTATTGAATAGCTTATCTTTAGTTGATAAAGTATATGAAACTGAAGATTCGAACACCAAGTTTCTAAGAGCTTTACCTGAAGATTGGGATACTCAGACCTCAATCATCAGACACCAGTATGATCTAAACATTGTGTCTCTTGATGAGATCTATGGAATGCTAAGAACTCATGATCTTGAAGTTCAACAGAGAAAGAACAAGAAAAGCAGCAAGGCAAAATCAATTGCTTTGAAAGCAGAGGCTAAATCAAAAGGAAAAGCTATGGAGGTCTCTAGAAGTAAATCAAGAGTAGCTGAGTCAGATCCTGACGACTCTTCATCAGATACTGATGGCAATCCTGATGCCAATACTGGTGATGATTCTTCTGACTCAGACATGGAAGAGATGGTTGCTATGATTGTCAGAAACTTCAGAAGGATGAAGTTCAGGAAGAATAGAAGACAAGGCAACTTTCAGAAAAAGACCTTCAAAGCAGACAAAGACAAGTATATCAAAAAGGACAGCAAGGGTAGCAAATTTGACAAGTCAAAGGTTAGATGCTACAAGTGTAATGGTATGGGTCACTTTGCTTCTGAATGCAACAAGACAAAGGCACTCATCACATCAAGCAAGGATTGGATGGACTCTTCCTCAGAATCTGATACTGAGGTAGTCAACTATGCGTTAATGGCCAATGCTGATGTAAATGTTGCTCCTGATGATAAGGTACTAAATACTATCTTTGATTTTGATACTGACAATGCTTCTGAGTTAAGACGTTTTCTAAAGTCACTACATATTAGCTTTAGAAGTCAAACTGCTGAAAATACTAGGATCTTATCTGAGATGTCTGAACTTAGAAAAAGGAATGAGATACTAGAAGTTGAATTTTCTCGTATGCAAGAAGTACAAAAAGAATGTGATAATGCTAGACACATGCACTTAGAGATGATATCTAAATGTACTTCCCTTGAAAAAGAACTTGAATATGCTAATGAGAAAATCAGAACCTGGACAGACTTAGGCAGGAAATTTCATGAGATTAATACCTCTAAGAATTGGAAAGAGTGTCTAGGATATAAGTCAGATGAGGATAAGAAATTGAAAGAGAAAATTGTCATTGATGAGACAGTCAGTCCAAAGACCTATAGACATGTTATAGACTCAACCAAATCTAAGATTACTCCTGTTAATTTTGTTTTTGGTAAGGATTCCAATTCTACTTTTGAAAAGGGATCTACCTCTACTCAAGGAGTTAAAATCGTTAAGTCTAAACCTGTCTTGAATAAAGTCATTAAGAATGTAGGTCTATTGACTCAGAAACAGCTTAAGGATAAAATCTGTGAGGTTACAGATAAGAAAAAGGAAGCTACTGTTAAAAGAAACAGGAATGGTAAAGTTGGGATCAATAAAGAAAATGGTTATAAGTATATCCCAAATGCACCTAGAAAGAGTTGTTTTAACTGTGGTAACTCTAATCATCTTGCTATTGATTGGAAAAAGAGTAAGAAGAAAAATCCTGAAATTCCTAAGTCTGATGTTAGGAATAGATCAGTATATTATAAACCACAGAATTCCTGTTTTCATTGTGGTAGTCTATGGCATTCTATTTATACCTGTAAAGAGTATCATGATTTGTACTATAACTTTTATGATCCATTGCCTAAGATTGAAAGTAGTACAAAGTCTGATAGAAGTGAAAATGTCATAATGAAGCATGCTTTTGTTAATACTGATGCTGACAAAGCAAATCCTGATGGAGTAACACCTGTCAGGACTGCTAAGGTCAGAAAGTCTTCTGCTGTGAAAATTAATAAATTGCATGAAAAAGGAACCCAACATGTATGGGTTCCTAAGTGTTCTAACTAGTGTGTTTCTATTCTGATGCAGGGTAAAAAGAAAAATGTGTTAGTCATGGATAGTGGATGTTCTATGCACATGACTGGAAACAAAGCCCTGTTATCAGAATATGAGGAAAAAGCTGGCCCAACTGTGTCTTATGGAGATGGCAACATTGGACAAACCTTGGGATATGGCAATATAATCATTGGAAATGTCATCATTGAGAAAGTAGCTCTAGTGAAGGGACTAAAACACAACTTGTTGAGTATTAGTCAAATCACTGACAGAGGTTATGTTAGATCAGAATTCAATGATCATCAGAAGCTAGACTCAACTGATCAGGATTGCTGACGTCATCAGTATTGCATGGTCATCAGTATTTGTGTTAGATATAATTGCTAATGTTTGTTTATCAGTGTTTAAGCAACAGGTACTGACAAGAGTTTATCAGAAGCCAGTCAGAGTTTAGTTAAACTCTGACAGGGTGAAGAGTTTAATTGAAGCCGGTCAGAGTTTAGTTAAAGTCTGACAGGGTGATAGTTGAATTAGCTGTCGGTGCAGAATTGAAGATTCTAGAAGCGATATATTCTGAAGATGGAAAGAAGCAGAATATATTGATACAGCTAAGGAAACAGAATGGAAGATAAGAAGCAATCCTTAATTGATAAGTTTTGTATAGCTAACTTGTAGGAATATCAATTAGATAAGGATTGTATGTAGCTGTGTACTATATAAACACAGATAGGTTATCCCTAGAAGGGACGCGTGAATATTGATATATTATTCTTGTAACCTAGAAGCTCTTTGTGATTCTTTAACATCATAAAGAGAGAAGCTGTTAATACGATTACAGTTTTATTGATTCATACAAGTGTGTTATTGATTGTTATTTTCATATATACTTGATTATATTGTGTATTCGGCCTAACAATTGGTATCAGAGCCAAGGCTGTTTAATATATACAGTTTTACGATTCAAACACAGTAATAATCATGTCTGAAGAAAATCAAACTGCTCCCAAGGCTGAACAGGTTAAGCCTAATTCTGTGAGTCGATATGAAACAATCAGGGTTCCGATTCTCAGGCCTGTAGAGTATCCGATTTGGAAGGTGAAGATGACCATGTTTCTGGAGGCTACAGATCCAGAATATCTTGACAGAATTTATGATGGTCCTCATAATCCAACCAAACTAGCCCCTGTTGTTGATGGACAAGAACAAAAGACTGTTCCAAAGGAAAAGAAAGATTTGACTCCTGAGGACATCTCATCAATCGCAAAGGATGCAAAGGTTAGACATCTTCTCCATAGTGCGTTAGATAACGTTATGTCTAACAGAGTAATTGGCTGCAAGACTGCCAAAGAGATATGGGATGCTCTAGAAGTCAGATGCCAAGGAACAGGTGCTATCAAGAAGAATAGGAGGACCATACTAACTCAGGAGTATGAGCACTTTGATTCAAGACCAAATGAAACCTTGACTGAGACCCATGACAGATTTTGCAAATTATTGAATGATCTGTCTCTGGTTGATAAAGAATATGAGCTTGAAGAGTCTAATCTCAAGTTTCTGTTATCTCTTCCTGAAAAGTGGGATTTGAAAACAACCACAATAAGAGATAATTATGAGCTTGCTGATACAGAACTTGATGAAATCTATGGGTTATTGAAAACTCATGAACTGGAGATAGATCAAAGGAATAGAAGATTGAGTAATAAGACAAAATCTGTTGCTCTCAAAGTCGAGGAGAAGCCCATTAAGAAGGAATCATCAAGGAAGAAAGCCAAGGGAAAGGCTTTAGTGATTAAATCTGAGAGTGAATCATCAAACTCTGATGATGATTCAAACTCTGATGAAGCTTCTGATTCTGAGGATGATGAAGAGGAGATGATGCAAATGGCTGCCTTGATGGTTAAGACATTTAAGAAGATGGGATTCAAGAACTTCAAGAAGGGTAAAAGATTCTCAAGGAGAGATTCAAATTCTGAGAAGAAGAATTTCAGAAAGTCTGATGGAAGGGATACCAAGTCTGGAAAGAAGGACAAATCTGAGATCCAGTGCTACAAGTGCAAAGAGATGGGTCACTATGCTCCAGAGTGCAAGAAAGGAAGAACTGAAAAAGCACTCATCTCTAAAGGCATAGACTGGGCAGATACTTCAGATTCTGATGATGGAGTGAATTATGCACTCATGGCAACTGTCAAAGATGAAGTTGAGTCATCAGAAAATAAGGTACCTCTAACTACTTATGCTTATGATACTGATAATATTTTTGAATTAAGAATTTATCTTAAAAACATACATGTTAGTTATAGGGATCAGACTTTAGAGAATGAGAGGATCAAATCTGAGAATCTTAGTCTTAAAGAAAGAAACAAGTTTCTTGAAAGAGAACTTGAGAATATGAAGCAGATTCAAAAAGAAAGAGATGATGCTGTTTATATTGAACAGGAAGTGCTTAAGAAAAATAAGCAGCTAGAATCTGAACTAGAAAAAGAAAGAAAAATAATCAAAACTTGGACAGATTCTGGAAGAGACACTCATCAAGTGTTTCAGACTGATTCTGTAGGTTTAGGTTATTGTGAAAATGATGAACTTAGGTTTAAAGACAAGGTTAAGGTAAAACCACAACTTAAACCTGTGAAATTTGTTCCAGAAGCCAATAAGTTAAAATCTGTTGTAATAAGGGAAGCTGATATGGAATCAGATGAATATTGTGAAAAACAGGTTAATGTTGGCTTGATGACAGGAAAACAGTTCAATCATAAGTTGAAAGAGGTAAAGTCTTCCATGAAACCTAAAGGATCCAAGAGAAATAGGAATGGAAAAGTAGGCATAAATAATAGAAATAATCATATGCCTAATGCTAGTGCCTCAAGAAAAACATGTTATAATTGTGGTAGTTCTAATCATCTTGCTAGATTTTGCACTAAGAACAAACATATTAATTCTTTACCTTCTACTTCAGAAGTAAAGAATGATTATGTTAGAATAAGACCACAGACCTTATGCAGACACTGTGGAAGCACTTGGCATTCCATTTACACTTGCAAGAGTTATCATGCTATTTATCATAATTATTATGAGCTAAAACCCAATTTGAAATGGGTTAGAGCAAACTCTGCTAGTGTAAAAACTGACAATGTTAGTTTAAACTCTGATAATGCTGATTCCGCTGCAAAAGCTAACACTGTTAAGAAAGACAAAGGATCCAAGCAAGTCTGGATCCTTAAAACTAACACTTAGTGTTTGTTTGTGACTGCAGGGTATAATAGAGAGCACACTTATCTCAATTTGAACAACATCAATGAGCTAATAAGAAAGGATCTTGTAAGAGGACTTCCAAAATCAATACTCAATCTAGATGGTCTATGTGATTCTTGTCAAAAGGCCAAGCAAAGGAAGTCATCTTTCAAGAGCAAATCTGAATCATCAGTAGTGGAACCTTATCATCTTCTACATGTTGATCTCTTTGGACCAGTGAATGTGATGTCAATGGGCAGAAAGAAATATGCTCTAGTAATTGTTGATGAATATACTAGATATACATGGGTGTATTTCTTATCAAAGAAGGATGAAACTGCTCAAATTCTGATGGATCATGTAAATCAACTGGACAAAGGATCACAGCACAAAGTCAAAATAATAAGGAGTGATAATGGAACTGAATTCAGAAACTCAATCTTAGAAGCTTTCTGCAAGGAAAGAGGAGTCAAACAAGAATTCTCTGCACCTGGAACTCCACAGCAAAATGGTGTAGTTGAAAGAAAGAACAGAACTTTAATTGAAGCTGCCAGAACTATGCTTGAAGAAGCAAAATTACCAACATACTTCTGGGCAGAAGCTGTTCAAACTGCTTGTTTTACTCAAAATGCAACATTGATCAACAAGCATGGGAAAACACCATATGAGATGGTGAAAAATAAGAAGCCAAATTTGAAATATTTTCACATATTTGGATGCAAATGCTTTGTGTTGAAGACTCATCCTGAACAGTTGACAAAGTTCGAGTTAAAAGCTGATGAAGGAATCTTTGTTGGCTATCCATTGTCAACAAAAGCATTCAGAGTTTACAATCTGAGAACTAAGGTGATCATGGAATCCATACATGTGTCATTTGATGACAAGAAAATAATTGGACTTGAAGACAAGGATGGATATGATCAACTACGTTTTGAAAATGAAGATCTATTCTCTGATGATGTAAACTCTGATGAAGCAGGTTTGACAAACTCTGACGGAGCATACTCTGAACCTCTACTGGTAAATACTGAAGAAACTGAAAATTCTCAAATTGAACAAAATAGAGAACCAGTTGAGGGGGAGCGTGAAGAAGCTCAACAAGACACAGCAAGTGAGTCAGTTGAGGAAACTGATTCAAACTCTGACAGTTCAAACACTGAGCCATCCAACTCAAGGGGAGCCTCAGATACTGCAGAAAGTCAACGTATGAATCAGGAGAGCATGGATCAAGGGGGAGGATTCAATAATGATGCAAGAAACCACTTACCAACAGCCAGAAAGTGGACACAGGCACACACACCTGATCTCATAATTGGAGATCCTGAAGCTAGTGTGAGAACTAGAAGTGCAACAAACAATGAGTGTCTGTATCATGCTTTCTTGTCTCAAACAGAACCAAAGAAAGTGGAGGAAGCTCTTCAAGATGCTAATTGGATTACAGCAATGCAAGAAGAGTTAAATGAATTTGAAAGAAATGAAGTATGGACACTTGTACCTAGACCAAAGAATAGATCAATAGTAGGTACAAAGTGGGTTTTCAGAAACAAGACTGACAGTGAAGGTGTGATTACAAGAAACAAGGCTAGACTTGTGGCTAAAGGTTATTCACAACAGGAAGGAATTGACTATGATGAAACCTTTGCTCCAGTTGCAAGATTGGAGGCCATAAGAATTTTTCTGGCCTATGCTGCACACAAGAAGTTTAAAGTCTTTCAGATGGATGTAAAAAGTGCTTTTCTCAATGGGAAGCTTGAAGAAGAAGTGTTTGTTGAACAACCACCAGGATTTGTAGATTCCAAGCATCCAGATTATGTCTACAGGCTTGACAAGGCATTATATGGACTAAAGCAAGCACCAAGAGCATGGTATGAAACTCTTGCTCAATTTCTTTTAGAAAGTGGGTTCACAAGAGGTACAATTGATAAAACCTTGTTTTATTTCAATTCTGGTGATGATTTGCTTTTAGTTCAAATTTATGTAGATGATATTATTTTTGGATCTACTAATGACAAACTTTGTAAGAAGTTTGCAAAGCTTATGCAATCCAGGTATCAAATGAGCATGATGGGAGAGCTTAGTTACTTTCTAGGCTTACAAGTAAAGCAAACAGATGATGGTATTTTTATCAATCAAGCAAAGTATACCAGAAATCTTCTAAAGAAATTTGGTATGCTTGAAAGTTCATCTGCTACAACTCCCATGGCTACAGCAACGAAGCTTGACAAAGACACAGGAGCCTCAGTAGATATGACTAACTACAGAGGAATGATAGGGTCTCTACTGTATCTTACTGCAAGTAGACCTGATATCATGTATGCAACATGTCTTTGTGCAAGATTTCAAGCAGATCCCAGAGAGCCTCATCTAACAGCTGTAAAAAGGATTTTCAAATATCTCAAAGGCACCATAACCTTGGGTTTGTGGTATCCTAGAGAATCAGAGTTTAAGTTAATTGGTTACTCTGATGCAGATTTTGCAGGCTGTAAGATAGATAGAAAAAGTACAAGTGGAAGCTGTCAATTTTTAGGCGACAGATTGGTTTCTTGGTACAGTAAGAAACAGAAATCAATTTCTACATCCACTGCAGAAGCAGAGTATATAGCAGCTGGTAGCTGTTGTGCACAGATTTTATGGATGAAGAATCAATTGCTGGATTATGGGTTAAGGTACTCTAGAATACCTATTTTCTGTGATAACCAAAGTGCTATTGCTATGACAGGTAATCCAGTACAGCATTCCATGACCAAGCACATCAGCATAAGGTATCATTTTATCAGAGAACATGTGGAAGAAGGAAACATTGAGCTTCATTTTGTGTCTACAGACCAACAACTTGCAGATATCTTCACCAAACCTTTGAGTGAAGCTACTTTTACAAGATTGGTAAATGAACTTGGAATGATCTCTGGTTCTGACTAGAGATACGGGTTAGACTCACTTTTTATGTTCATGATTTCTTACATGTGTTAACTGTTATGTGAACCAGCATGTTAAACTCTGATGATAAACTCTGTGAAGTGTCAGTCATACTCTGAAAGTAAACTCTGATGTTAAACTCTGTTGATCATACTCTGGTAATTACAGTTTAATGCTATTCTCTAACTGTAATTTTGTCTGAAACATATGGACCAATGAAGAAATTTGTATGAAGCATAATTCTCAGTAAGTAATTGTGAATCCTTAAGAGTTGATAGATTCTGATCTCAGATATGTGCAGTAAGCTAACACAGCATGATACTGTCTCTATATTTATAGCATCTCTTAGTTTATTGATCCTATACACTGAGTCTGTATTAGCTGTTGCATTTTCTCTCATAAGTTAATTATAATCACTGATGAAAAGTCTAAACTCTGATTATTTATTGCAAATAATTCACCCTCAAATCAAAAGATGCCAAACAGAGCACAAATTCCTTTGAGATCATGTTGTGCCTAGGAAGATCCAGGAACTTATTGTATGAAATAAGGGCTAAAATCCTTGATTTTTGGTGACTAGTGCCAACCACTGATTACTGGAAAAATTAAAAAAAAAAAAAAAAAAAAAAAGGGGGTGAAAAATAAAAGACATATCCAAATGAAAGGATATCAGTAATACAGAGTTTAGATAGAAAAATCAGTGTCTATGTTATACATGAGAGTTTAGGCAACCAGTTTTTACTACTTTAGTTTGTGGATTTTATGCACTTTGAGATGATCTAAATACTGATTTCGGTAAACTCTGCTACTTCACACACATTTTTCACAACTGTACAGATTGAGAAAAGAGTTTATTAACAAAGAAGGACAAATGGTAAACACTGATGTATTGTGTGAAATACGCCGAGGTTACTTTGTTTTAATCTCTGATGGTTAAAATAATTTCTTTGTTTCAGACAGTTAATAATTTTGAGATTAGCCATTTGTTTTTCGGAAAAAGTATGATTGAACGGAGAACAGAAAGAGTATGTTTAATAAGTCCTGTTTGTGATTTGTAATGCTGCTGAGTATGTTCGTTAATTGTTTAAAGTGTTCTTTTTTTTTTCACTTTACAATTACTATGCAATATTGATAATACTGATATGTAAAGAAACAAATTTTTCATTAATTGATTCAAATTTACAATCAGACAATTTCATACTCATGTTTAGCTAATCTTTCTGATACATACTAATCACTATGGTTACAAAAGAAAAGATCTATTTAACCAGGACAAGTATTTGAATGCTACATCTGAAGCAGAAGAGCTAGAGCCAGAAGCTATTGTGCTCTATTACTTCTGATGAGCGCATCCCAGTTGTTCAACTGATCATTATACCATCTGGGATTGCTTGACAACATCCTGAAGATGAATCATCATCATCATCATCATCTTCCTGGATTCTCTTTCTGCTTTGCAGCTTGCAGGATTCCAAGAAGATTGTCTCCTCAGTACCCATCAGGAAGCTCTGCTGGAAGAGCATCATACAAATCTCCATAGTATGATCGTCTGCCAGGATGGGCACATCATATGGACCGGGACGGATGATGTGCACATAAGGATTAGAGATTGGTCCTTCTGCTATTTCATCATCTGCTATAAGACCTTCATCATTCAGAAAAGACAGAACAAGAAACTCATCGATGATGTAGTTTGCTTGTTGATGCCAGTTCATGTTCAAGAATGATTCTAAATCCATGAACTCAAAGGTTCCTGCCATTTGGTGTATGGTAAGTTTAAGATATGAAGCCTGTTGATAAAATGCTTCGGTTTTTAAAGCATTCAACAGGGTAACTGAAAGGTTTTTACTTGAATCGAAGCGCTTGGGATAATAAGGTGCGGAGTTTCAAGACAGTCATTATTATTCTGACTGTTGAGCTCCTTTGTACTTTATTATTAAAATTGATAATTTTATTATTATTGATTTTTTTTAAGCGAATATTTTGAGTGTTATATGTGATGACAGGTGTCTCCACGTCTGCACGTGTGTATTGGAAGTTGTTCGAAACAGCTGTCAGCGTTTTCCCGTTCGACATCTGTCCCACTAACATACTTCTAATCTTTACAGTTATTATTTAATACACTACATACACACGATTCAATCTTTTACGCACTTCATCTTTTCCTAAGATTTTACTCACACACAAACACTCAAACACTTTCAAAGCCCAGTTCTTCTTGTTTTCAAATCTTACTAATGGCAACTACAGCGTTTATTGCTTCTGAATTAGAATTTGTTCCCAACAATTATTCTGCTCCTGTAGCAAATGAGAACGCACCGGAGGCGTTTCATTTGATTCAGAGGTTCTTGTTAAACTCTGATATTGGTACTGCTCTAACAGCACCATCGAAGCTGTCTGCTACTCAAATTCGAACTTTTTGGCAGACAGGTGCTTATGATAATGGAGGAGAGTCTGGATCTCCATCTATCATTTTTCAATTTGAGGACAATGACTATGCTGTTACTCCTACTACTGTTCGTGATGCTTTGGGTCTTGAGGATTTCAATGCATTCACAATTTCTGTTGGAGACTCTGAGCTAGTCAGGATGATGAACGAGATAGGCTACTCTGGACCTTTGACAAAGATAGGTCAACTCAAACGGCCATTTTTGTGCAAGGAATGGAGCTTCTTTTTCGATTGCATCACTCAGACTTTTGGAAAGAAGTGCACTAATTGGGATGCGATTCCCACGGATAGTCTACAGATCGGGTATTCTCTTCTCTATGGCAGTCAATTTGATGTTGCTAGATTAGTTTTAACTAATATTGGTGAAAAAATGCTAGAGAATAGAAATGTTGTTTACTTCTCTAGGTTTTGTCAATTGATATTCAATCATTGTTGTCCAAATGTTGAGATTGTAGAGGATGATGTTATACTTTCATTTAAATTGCACAAACGTATATTCTCTGACCTTATCAACAAGGACAACAAGAAAGGAGAAGTTGGTCCTTTAATGTTGCCTGCATCCGTGCAACAATTTCTTGACAACTCACAACAACAACATGTCTCAACTGCTGAAGCTGGACCTTCTGTGTCTCAACCACAGAGGTCAAAGAGTTCTAAAGTTCGGGCAGTTAAGTCTGGTTTGCAACAAACTGCAGCTGAGGTATCAAATGTTGATGTTGTGCCTCAGAGAAAAAGAATGAAGAAAAGGCGAGCCCAAAGGGCAAAGTCTGTTGCTGATGATTCTGTTGCAGACTCAGAAACTGAAGCTGATGAAGAAACTCTTCATCAGAGAAAGAGAAGACTTGTTGCTGATCAACTTTTTGGTGATATCATTGCAAATATGAACAAAGAAACTGAGGACACTGAAGCTCCAACATCAGAGAATGAGGAGATTGTGACTACAACTCCTGCAATTGTTGTTGAGGAGGATATTCCAACTGCTGAGGATGCTGCAAATCCTGAAACTATTCTGATGGATTTTGAACCAGAAGCTCCTACATCAAAAGTTGATGATGTAGTTGAGGAAGCTGCTGCATACTCTGACAGCAGGATTATTGATCATGAAGATACTGTACTGGAAGCTGATCAAGCTACTACTGAATTAGTAGAACCTATTGCTTCTCACACAGAAATCATTTCTCTTGATTTTGAGAAAGGTGAGGAAGTTGATCAGATTAGAGTAGATCCAGTTCCAGAAGCTGTTGCGGTACATGTTGATGCAACAGATAATGATCATGAGGATATTGTTTTACTTGAAACTTTGCAACAATCAGTTGTTGAGATTGTTCAGAGAGAAGCAGAGGTTACTGCTCCAGCAAACTCTGATGTTCCTCAAAATGTAGCAGATCAAGTACCTGATGCAACTGCACAGTCAATTGATGAAATCACTGCTGAAAATGTGCTTGAAGATATTCACAGAGAGGATGACAATGCTGAAGCTAGTCCTGCTCATTCAAACTCTGATATTCAAGTGGAAATTTCTGATATTCAAGCAAATTCTACTGAAGAAAGGGAAGTTCAAAGGGCTGCTTCTGAGCATTATCAGAATATGTACTACAATGCATGGGCTAATGCAGATTGTATCTTTCCAGCACAAAGGGCTGCAGATTTTTTATCTGATTCTGTCAAGAAGATTACAAATCCTGATGTTCTTACGAGCTTACAAGCAACTGTTGTTCAAGTCAAATCTCTCAATAATAGATTTGATGAGAATCAACAGATGTTTACAAATCTGAGGAATGAATTTTCTCTCAGGGATACAACTTTGAAGCTTGACAGATCATTTTATTCTACACAATTCAAGCAGCAAGCCAAGGATTCTGAAGAAATCAAGACAAGGCTTGGAAAAGTTGAGGAGAATCAGGCTGCAATGTCCACTCAATTGAATTCCATTTCTACTGCGCTTGAATTGCTGACATCAGTACTAATTTCTGATGATGTCAAAAAGGGGGAGAGTATACCTAAAGACAAATGCAAAGATACTCAAACTCTGAGACGGAAGGATGATTCTACTGATGGGGGAAGCAGAGGAAATGCAAGAAGGATTTCTGCTCAAAGGCAAAGACGTGTAATAAACTCTGGTGGTCAATCTACTTCAAAACTCAACAAAAGTTTAGTTGTTTCAGCTAACCCAACTACTGATGAAGAGATTGCTGCTAGGATCTTTATTAAAGAGCATGGAAAGGAAGTTACTCTTGAAGATATCCAGGCTGAAGAACAAATGCTTGCTGAAGAACACAAGAAAAATCTTGAAGCTGGAATCTACAAGAAACAGGAAATCAAGGCTCCTAGGAAGAAAGAAGTTGGTATTTTTATCAAAGAGAATACACAACAGAGTATACAATATACAAGGAGACCTATGATTAGAAACTCTGATAAGGGTAAAGGCAAAATGAATGAAGAGCCTAACCTGAAGAAGAAAGATAATTCAACCTCTGACATTGCTCAAGTTGAAACAAGATTAGCAAAATCAACCTCTGACGCTGCTCAAGTTGATGATACTATTGAAGTTAAGCCAGCCTCTGACAAGGCTCAAGCTGTGCAAACTCAGCTAGCTCCTCAACTCAAAGGTTTCTTAAGACCTGTACTCTCTGAAACTCTGACACTTCAACCTGTGGATTTTTCTCAAACCAGGACTGTACTTGGAAAAGAATCTTATGATAAGTCTGGTTTAGGTTCACATAGGGAGAAGAGAATAAATAACAGATCTCAAGACAATATTTCACTGGCAGGATCTGGTATTGGGAATACACAAGAAAATCTTGATAAGTTAGAATCTGTTCAGTTGATTTTTCACAGAGTCTTGAAGAAGCAGTTTCTGTTATACTTCATGAGTGATGGAAGAGTTTATAGAGTTGGAGAATCTGATGTAAATCTCAAATCATGGGAAGAACTTGAATATGTACTTTATCTGTTAAAAGTTAAGAACAGACACACCCATAATGTTGCTCAAATCTTAAGAGAAAAGATGCTCAAATCAAAAGTGATGCTTGGAGGAGGAGAAGTCTCAAATGCTTATATTCCAAAGTATAGAGATCATACTGGAAAATTGGTGGAGATGAAGAGAAACAGTGCTAGATTTAAAACTGCACTGGGAATAAAAGTCTTAGAATTCAACTTAGAGTCAGATAAAGCTCAGTACATTCGGCTAGGGAATGACATGAAGAAGAACAGTATCTATTCTCTGAGGGCTGCTATATATCAAACTGGTGAAGGAGATCCAGAGTATAAGGAGCTGAAAGAGATTATGATAGCTGAACTTGAGAATGCTGAGAGAAGACTGCTGATTGATTATCTCAGGACTGTGCCTGATATTGAAGAAGTCAAGTAAAGTCTGACTGTAAGTTTTTAATATTTTCTATTCTAAGTCAAATTTAAACTCTGTTTTAAATTAAACTCTGTTATATGTTAAACACTGCATTTGTTAAATGGTTTTGACATCATCAATTATATGTTTAACTTGTACATTTTATTATGAACAAGTTGGGGGAGATTGTTAGATATAATTGCTAATGTTTGTTTATCAGTGTTTAAGCAACAGGTACTGACAAGAGTTTATCAGAAGCCAGTCAGAGTTTAGTTAAACTCTGACAGGGTGAAGAGTTTAATTGAAGCCGGTCAGAGTTTAGTTAAAGTCTGACAGGGTGATAGTTGAATTAGCTGTCGGTGCAGAATTGAAGATTCTAGAAGCGATATATTCTGAAGATGGAAAGAAGCAGAATATATTGATACAGCTAAGGAAACAGAATGGAAGATAAGAAGCAATCCTTAATTGATAAGTTTTGTATAGCTAACTTGTAGGAATATCAATTAGATAAGGATTGTATGTAGCTGTGTACTATATAAACACAGATAGGTTATCCCTAGAAGGGACGCGTGAATATTGATATATTATTCTTGTAACCTAGAAGCTCTTTGTGATTCTTTAACATCATAAAGAGAGAAGCTGTTAATACGATTACAGTTTTATTGATTCATACAAGTGTGTTATTGATTGTTATTTTCATATATACTTGATTATATTGTGTATTCGGCCTAACAATTTGATCAAGCGTCAGTATCTTATTGATCATCAGGATTCCTACTCAGACTATGATCAGGATTGATCATCAGAACTTGAAGCTGATCAGGATTCCTACTTCGAGTTATATTTGGAGTCTAGATAAACATGGAAGTTTATTCTATTTGTTCCTGGTTTGTAGAATGTAGCTATCGATTAAGGATAGGTTTCTATCTTTGTTATTGATTAGGACTTATCTTGTTATTGATAGAGAAGCTGTGTGCACTATATAAACACAGTCTTGGTTTCGATTTATGTATTCATTAGAGAGAGAACATAATCGAAGAGAAGCTCTTAAGAACAGAATTTCTTGAGAGAGTTTTTGTAAACTAGCAGCTCTCAAGAACATCAGAATTTCTTGAGAGAGTTTGTAACAGTTTTATATCAGATTTAATAAAGCTGTTATCTTTCTTTTCATATTTGTGATATATACATTAAGAAGTCGATTATCTTACTCTATTGTATTCAACCCCCCTTCTACAATAGATTATTACTGGGCAACAATTGGTATCAGAGCAAACTGATTTAATTCTGAATCAGATACGATCTAAAGATGTCGACAACCAAGTATGAAAGCATGAAGATTCCCATCTTAAAGATATCAGAATATCCTACATGGAGGGTAAAGATGCTGATGTACCTGGAGGCTATGGATCCTGACTACTTGGACAGGATTCGTGATGGACCATATATACCAACAAAGTTCGTAGAACGAACAGATACAGTACCAGAACATTATGTGGTCAAAGCTAAAGCTGAATGGACTCCAGAAGAAAAAGCTCATGTACTCAGGGAACCAAAGATAAAGAATATCTTGCATAATAGCCTTGATGCTGTCATGTCAAACAGAGTGATTGCATGCAAGTCTTCAAAAGAAATCTGGGATACTTTGGAAACTCAGTGCCAGGGATCTGCATCTGTCAAGAAAAACAGAAGGGCTCTATTGATTCAAGAATATGAACAATTCGATGCAAGACCTGAAGAGAGCCTGACTGAGCTATATGATAGATTCCTGACACTATTGAACAGCTTATCCTTAGTTGACAAAGTATATGAAACTGAAGATTCAAACACCAAATTTCTTAGAGCTTTACCTGAAGAATGGGATACTCAGACCTCAATCATTAGACACCAGTATGATCTGAACATTGTGTCTCTTGATGAGATCTATGGGATGCTAAGAACTCATGATCTTGAAGTTCAACAGAGAAAGAACAAGAAAAGCAGCAAGGCAAAGTCAATTGCTTTGATTGTAGAAGCTAAATCAAAAGGAAAAGCTATGGAGGTCTCTAGAAGGAAAGCAAGAGTAGCTGAGTCAGATCCTGACGACTCTGCATCAGATACTAATGGCAATTCTGATGCCAATACTGGTGATGAATCTTCTGATTCAGACATGGAAGAGATGGTTGCTATGATTGTCAGAAACTTCAGAAGGATGAAGTTCAGGAAGAATAGAAGACAAGGCAACTTTCAGAAAAAGACCTTCAAAGCAGACAAAGATAAGTATATCAAAAAGGACAGCAAGGGTAGCAAATTTGACAAGTCAAAGGTTAGATGCTACAAGTGTAATGGAATGGGACACTTTGCTTCTGAATGCAACAAGACAAAGGCACTCATCACATCAAGCAAGGATTGGATGGACTCTTCCTCAGAATCTGATACTGAGGTAGTCAACTATGCATTAATGGCCAATGCTGATGTAACTGCTGCTCCTGATGATAAGGTACTAAATACTATCTTTGATTTTGATACTGATAATGCTTCTGAGTTAAGACGTTTTCTAAAGTCATTACATATTAGCTTTAGAAGTCAAACTGCTGAGAATACTAGAATCTTATCTGAGATGTCTGACCTTAGAAAGAGGAATGAGATATTAGAAGCTGAATTTTCTCGTATGCAAGAAGTACAAAAAGAATGTGATAATGCTAAACACATGCACTTAGAGATGACATCTAAATGTACTTCCCTTGAAAAAGAACTTGAATATGCTAATGAGAAAATCAGAACCTGGACAGACTCTGGTAGGAAATTTCATGAGATTAATACCTCTAAGAATTGGAAAGAGTGTCTAGGATATAAGTCAGATGAAGATAAGAAATTAGCAGAGAAAATTGTCATTGATGAGACAGTCAGTCCAAAGACCTATAGACATGTTATAGACTTAACCAAATCTAAGATTACTCCTGTTAATTTTGTTTTTGGTAAGGATTCCAATTCTACTTTTGAAAAGGGATCTTCTTCTACTCAAGGAATTAAAATTATAAAGTCTAAACCTGTCATGAACAAAGTCACTAAGAATCTAGGTCTATTGTCTCAGAAACAGCTTAAAGATAAAATCTGTGAGGTTACAGATAAGAAAAAGGAAGCTACTGTTAAGAGAAACAGGAATGGTAAAGTTGGGATCAATAAAGAGAATGGTTATAAATATATCCCAAATGCACCTAGAAAGTGTTGTTTTAACTGTGGTAACTCTAATCATCTTGCTATTGATTGTAAGAAGATTAAAAAGAAGATTGCTGATATTTCTAAATCTGATGTGAGGAATAGATCAGTACTCTATAAACCGCAGAAGTCCTGTTTTCATTGTGGTAGTCTATGGCATTCTATTTATACATGTAAAGAGTATCATGATTTGTACTATAACTTTTATGATCCATTGCCTAAGTTTGAAAGTAGTACAAAGTCTGATAGAACTGAAAATGTCATAGTGAAGCATGCTTTTGTTAATACTGATGCTGACAAAGCAAATCCTGATGGAGTAAATCCTGTCAGGACTGCTAAAGTCAAAAAGTCTTCTGCTGCTAAAATTAATAAATTGCATGAGAAAGGAACCCAACATGTATGGGTTCCTAAGTGTTCTAACTAGTGTGTTTCTATTCTGATGCAGGGTAAAAAGAAAAATGTGTTAGTCATGGATAGTGGATGTTCTGTGCACATGACTGGAAACAAAGTCCTGTTATCAGAATATGAGGAAAAAGCTGGCCCAACTGTGTCTTATGGAGATGGCAACATTGGACAAACCTTGGGATATGGCAATATAATCATTGGAAATGTCATCATTGAAAAAGTAGCTCTAGTGAAGGGACTAAACCACAACTTGTTGAGTATTAGTCAAATCACTGACAGAGGTTATCATGTCAATTTCTATTCCTCACATTGTGAAGTAGTCAGTAAAGCAACAGGGAAGATAGCACTAACTGGCTACAGGCATGGTAACATATATGAAGCCAACATTCTCTCAGATACTGATGGCTCCCCTACATATTTCATCAGTAAAGCTTCAGTAGATGAAAGTTGGAATTGGCACAAGAAGCTTTCTCATCTCAACTTCAGCAACATCAATGAGTTGGTTAAGAAAGAGTTAGTAAGAGGATTACCTAATGTCTTATATACACCTGATGGACTCTGTGATGCATGCCAAAAAGCAAAACAAAGAAGGACATCATTTCAGAGTAAATCAGAATCCTCGATTGAAGAATCATATCACATGCTACATCTTGATCTGTTTGGTCCAGTCAACATCATGTCCATCAGTAAGAAAAGGTACACTCTTGTAATTGTTGATGAATATTCTAGATTCACCTGGGTGTATTTTCTGCACAGAAAAGATGAAACTCCTGAAGTTCTGTTGGATCATGTGAGGATGATTGAGACAACCACAAAGTACAAAGTCAAGATTCTGAGAAGTGATAATGGTACTGAATTTAAGAATTCAAAGATGGAAGAGTTCTGCAAATACAAAGGAATCATTCAACAATTCTCTGCTCCTGGCACACCTCAGCAAAATGGAGTAGTAGAAAGGAAGAATAGAACTCTTATTGAAGCTGGCAGAACTATGTTGGAAGAAGCTAAATTACCTACATATTTCTGGGCAGAAGCAGTCAACACAACATGCTATACACAAAATCTCACATTGATAAACAGGCATGGTGTCACTCCTTATCAGTCACTCAAGGAGAAGAAACCAAGTCTGAAGCATTTGCATGTGTTTGGCTGTAAATGTTTTGTTCTCAGAACTCATCCTGAACAGCTAGGGAAATTTGAAACAAAGGCTGATGAAGGAATATTCATAGGTTATCCTACATCAAGAGCCTTCAGAGTTTTTAATTTGAGAACAAGAACTGTCATGGAGTCAATTCATGTATCTTTTGATGATAAGAAGATAACTGGAATCATTGAAGACTCGCATGATAGATTGTTATTTGAAAATGAAGCTTCCAAGGAACCTGAAGAAATTGAATCAGATCCTGTCAATTCACCAGATACTGATGGGTCACCAAATCCTGATGACTCACCAGGTACTGATGGTGCTAATACTGATGATGCAAACAACAGTGATACAACTAGTAGTGCTAATGTTGAGGGGGAGCAACGGCATTCAACTACAAGTTCAGAGTCAACTCAATCATCAGAACAGAATTCTTCAGATACTGATTCAAGTGAAGATCCTGATAACACATCAGGAGGGCATAGCAATAATTCAGGGAGAGCTTCAAATCAATCAAATTCTTTCAATCAAGATAACACCAATCCAGGGGGAGCATCTACTTCAAGAAACAATTTGACACCAGCAAGGAAATGGACAAAAGATCATACTCCTGATTTGATAATTGGAGATCCTGATGCAGGTGTTCAAACAAGAAGTGCAACTCAGAATGAATGTTTATATAATAACTTTCTATCCAAGGAGGAGCCTAAGAAAGTTGAAGATGCACTTAAAGATGCTGATTGGGTTACTGCAATGCAAGAAGAACTGAATGAATTTGAAAGGAATGAAGTCTGGAAACTGGTACCAAGACCAAAGAATAGATCAATTGTTGGTACAAAGTGGATTTTCAAGAACAAGACTGATTCTGATGGAGTCATTATCAGAAATAAAGCTAGACTAGTTGCAAAGGGGTATTCCCAACAAGAGGGAATTGACTATGATGAAACTTTTGCTCCTGTTGCAAGACTAGAAGCCATCAGGATATTTCTTGCTTATGCAGCACATAAGAAATTCAAGGTTTTCCAGATGGATGTTAAAATTGCTTTCTTAAATGGTGAACTGGAGGAAGAAGTTTATGTTGAACAACCTCCTGGTTTTATTGATCCTACATATCCAGATCATGTCTACAGACTGGATAAGGCACTTTATGGACTAAAGCAAGCTCCAAGACCATGGTATGAAACCTTAGCTCAATTCTTACTGGAAAGTGGATTCAAAAGAGGTGCAATTGATAAAACTCTATTTTACTTGAATCATGGTAAGGAGTTGCTGTTAGTTCAGATTTATGTTGATGATATCATTTTTGGGTCAACAAACAATAAGCTGTGTGAAAAGTTTTCCAAGCTTATGCAGTCAAGATATCAAATGAGCATGATGGGAGAAATGAGTTACTTTCTGGGTCTTCAAGTTAAACAGACTGATGAAGGGATTTTTATTAATCAGTCTAAATACACAAGGAATTTACTGACAAGGTTTAACATGCAAGACAGTACTCCTGCTTCAACTCCCATAGCTACAGCTACCAAACTTGATCCTGATCAAGGTGAAGAGGTAGATGTAACTCACTACAGAGGAATGATTGGCTCTTTATTGTATCTCACTGCCAGTAGACCAGATATCATGTTTGCAACCTGTCTATGTGCAAGATTTCAAGCAAAACCTAGAGAACCACATCTGATTGCAGTCAAAAGAATTTTCAGATATCTCAAAGGCACTCCTTCACTTGGCCTTTGGTATGCAAGGGAATCAGATTTTGGGTTGTGTGGTTATTCAGATGCTGATTTTGCAGGATGCAAAATAGACAGGAAAAGTACTTCAGGAAGTTGTCAGTTTTTGGGTGGAAGACTAGTTTCATGGTTCAGTAAAAAGCAGAAATCTATTTCCACTTCAACTGCAGAAGCTGAGTACATTGCTGCAGGAAGTTGTTGTGCTCAGATAATGTGGATGAGAAATCAGTTGTTAGATTATGGCCTGTCATACTCAAAAATCCCTATTTATTGTGATAACCAAAGTGCTATTGCAATGACAGGAAATCCAGTTCAGCATTCTCTTACTAAACACATAAGTATCAGATATCACTTTATAAGAGAACAGGTTCTGGAAGGAACAATTGAACTTCACTTTGTTCCTACTGATCAACAACTAGCTGATATATTCACCAAGCCACTACCTGAAGCTACTTTCAATAAGTTGGTGAATGAACTTGGAATGATGAATTTTGAGAATTTCTGAGGAAAAGCTACAGAGAGGAAATCCTGATAACTGTCAAATCCTGATGGTTATTCAGAAAGGTATGTATCTTTGATCAAATCCTGATAGGACTCAATCCTGACAGGAAGTCAACTGGTCAATCCTGATGTACATGTCAGTATTTCATTACTTAATTTGTGCCTAATTTTTCGTCAGTATCTACTGATGGACGGTTGAGTTTTAGTAGGACAACTGTATGCGCGCGTGTGTTGCACTATTATAGATATATCAAAACATACACATAAAAGGCGGTGCAGATTTATTTAAATGACACACGTAATCTGTCCACTAATTCTTTGTGCACAAATCATATTTTGCCACCTGTCTTTGAGAGTAATATTTTGTTTTAACAAAATACTTTTTATTGGTCTACATCGTTAATTACTCTCTTATCATCAGTTTTTCGTTTTCTATCTCTCTGTGCTTTCATACCCTAATTGCTTCAAATCTTAATTCTCGAGTTTTCAAAAGCATTACAATGACATCTTCATCATTCATGAACAAACAGACAGTGATTAGTGGTGTTACATTTGCCACTAACAATTTTGTGGCTATTCTAAATCATCAAGATTTACCCAATGAGTTTCATATCATTCAAGATTTTCTAGCTTCAAGCCCATTGAAGTTTGCTTTAACAGAACCTGCAAGTGTTTCTTTTAAGTCTGTAATGCAGGTGTGGAACTCAGTTACTTTTGATAAAGGGCATTCTGATACAATCTTGATGAGTTTTGGATATAATGGAACTACTCACTATGTGACTCCTACAATTGTGGAGGCAGCCCTGCATTTACCCGTTCTTGGTGATGCTATTCCTGCTAATGTTTCGGACTCTACTCTTTTTGAGTTTGTTACAAAGTTGGGCTACAATGGTGAAGTAAAGAGATATGGAAATCTCTTCAGGACAAAGCTTAAGAAGGAATGGAATTTCTTCTTTGATACAATCAGCCGCTGTTTCCTGAACAAGACATCAAATTTTGATGCTCTTCCATCAGGATCTCTTAAAATTGGGTACTCTCTTATCCATTCTACAGTGTTTGATTATGGGTCTTTTATCTTAAAAGCTTTAAGTGATAGGAAATCAGATAAATTGGGTTCTGTCTGTTTTCTTAGATTTTTACAGTTGATATTTAATCACTTATGTCCTAATGTTGTTTTTGAGGATGATGTAGTTCTACCAATCTGTAGAATTACTGAGAATAATATTAAGTCCTTAGTCAACAGTGATAAGGCAAATGGTTTCATAGGAAATGCTTTTATTCCTGATGAGGTTAGGTTTTTCTTACATCAGAAAATGCCTACTCATTATGGACTACTTTCTAATGCTATGGGGCAAGGCCCAACCCACCTTGTTCCTGACACAAGCATGCAACCTAAACAGTCTAAATAGTTACCAATCACCTCTACTGTCTCTCAAAAGACTTTAGTTGTAAAATCAAAGAAATCAGCTAGAACTGATGTGTCTGGAAGGCAATCAGGTTCAAAGGATTTTTCCTCTACACCACTCACTAAAAAGAAGATACAAGGGGGTGTACAAGGGGTCCTGGTGAAGAAAGCTGATAAGGTTGTTAAGAATGTTCCTGTGAAAAGGAAGTTAAGGTTGATTGATGAAAGTGATTCAGAGGATGACTTACCTATATCCTCTGTGATGAATGTGAACAAGGGAGTTGCTGATACTGCTACTAAAGCTGTGGTACCTTTATCAAAACCACAAAAGACAAGGAAATTATCAAAGAGCAGGTATCATATTCCTTTGACAGTGCAAATGAAGGATACTGATATTCAGACATCAAATCCTGATGAGTCATCTACTCCTGATGCTCTAGCAAATCCTGATGTTAGTATTCCTGATGCAACAACAAAAGTTGTCTCTATATCAGACTCTCCAGCCTCTCCATCTCAGATTAGAAATTTCTTGGGAGAAGGTTTCTACAACTGCTTCCTTGGTTGGTCTTACACCTACATCAAAGAAAAAGAGGAATGCAGAAGAGTTAGTCTATCAGAGACAGAAGAAGCTGAAAGGATCAAGCCCACAAGAACCTGAATTTCAGAGTAATTCAGCAGCTACTGTTGATCCTGCCACACAAGAACCACTCAATCAAAGTTTGGGTGAAGGCTTAGCTAGTGGAATGGTCACACAAGAACCATTTTCTCAAAGGGAGAATGAAGACATCAACATTCCAGCTACACAAGAACCATCTTCTCAAAGTGAAGATGCAGGCAAAGCTACAGCTTCTGTTGAAAGATTGGTCGCGAACATTGTCAATGAGGGAAGCACACAAGAACCTTTAACTCAAAGTGTTGAAGAAGCTTCTGAACCTCAAGCTCCACAAGAACCATTGGTAGCAAATACTGATGCACGCATATCAAATCCTGACGATGTTCCTCCTGACGCTAGTGGTGCTCCTGATAATGAACCTATTTTGATACAGCCACTTCGTTCAAGACCAATGGATCATCCTATCTCAGAACCACAGGATAAACTGAAAGGTATTGCTATTCCTGATCCTGATATTACTCATGGTACTGTTGATGATACTTCTGATGATAGTGATGATGATAATGAGAATCGAAAAGAGAAGGAACAGCTTGCTACAACACTCAAAATTAGTCTTGGAACTAATTTTGGTTCATCCAGTACATATATGGCTAGCAATGCTTCCACTGGGAAAGATCAGAGACAAGATTTTTCTATTCCTTCCTTTGATCCTGCAGAGGCATTTAGACAGCATGAATGGAACAATTCATGGCACCAATCTGATGAATCTATCAGTTTTTCTTCTGCTATTGAACATGCCTATAATGCAGTGAAGTCTATAGAGAATCAAGACTTGAAGAATCATCTGAAGGCTACAACTCTGTTATCCAAAAGTCTGAAAAGTGAGATTGATTCTATCAAGGGCTCAACTGAAAAAGTGAGGACTGATATCTTTAATAATTTTACAAAGGTGCCTACTACTTTACAATTGAGGGTAGTGGACTCCCAAGTGAAATCTGTTGTTTCAGAACAAACCTCAATCAATCAAAGAATTGATTCTCTGGATACTAAGGTAACTGAAATTCAAGCCTCTCTTTCCTTAATTTTGTAATTATTGTCAAATCCTGATGTCAAAAAGGGGGAGAAGGTTATTCAGACAAAATGTACACCTGATCTAGTATTAAGAAATAATGATACTGGAGATGATGGTGGTGACAAAGTGATACAAGGAGAAACCTCTGATGCTGTTGTTATGAAGACAATCCAAACTTCTCAAAGTCAAACAACGCAGTCAACTCATGTTTCTGATTCTGGAGTTAAGACAGTAAGAACATTGGTGCAATCTCAGATCCTGACGGAAGATCAAATCCTGACATCTGGTCATGGACACATTCTTGCTACAATTCCTGAAGGTGATGAAGATGTGATTATTGATAATCCTGAAGATGCATCAAATTTATTCCAGAAGTTTTCTACAAAAGACGGCAGAATTGTTACTCTATATCACACTGATAAAAGAGTTCAACAATTATATGCAAGAAAAGCACTCTCTACAGCAAGTGAAGAATATCCAGATCTCTCACATGAAGAATTCTTGAGACTACAAAGAGAGACAATGGAAAGCTATACTGCTCCTGCTAGAGGTAGAGGAAACAGAGGTAGGAGAGGTGCTAGAAGAAGTAAAAGAGGTTCTTCAACTCAAACAGTACCTAGACAGACAAGGTCTACAGGGTTAAGAATTGAAGAAATTCCTGAAGCTTCACAAAATCTAATAGATCCTGTTATCAAGGATATCATGGAGAAAGAAGACAAGGAATTTGTTGAAGAAGAACCTGAATTGAGAAGAAAATCAAGTAAATCAACTCTCAGCAATACAAATCAAATTGAAGATTCTAATCCTGACAATATTCAAGATCCTGACGAATCTGAAATTCTGCAAGAGGTTGATTTGATAATCTTATCTACTGTTGTTGATTGTCACAACAAAGAAGTAGATGAAGAAGAAGAAGCCAGAAGAAGAGATATTACAAAAAGAACATATGAAGATTTCAATCTCTATCTACAAAGGCTTAAAGTTTCAAATGAAAGACAATGGAGAAATACAAGCAGGCAAGAATCTTTACTTGAAAGAAGCTACACTGACAAGAAGTGGGAACACATAAGTACACTGAAGTGTGATACACCTATCAATTTTCAGTCTGGTGGAATTATTACAAGCGCTTCAAGTGTTGTTGATTTATCTGAGATGGTTAGATCAAAAGCACTCTGGTTAAAGATGTTTTCAAATCTGAAGCAATTGTCAAGTAATTCAAGAGGAGGTATTGGACACAGAGATGGTGAATATCTGAATATGTCATATGTTGATCCTTACTCCTTGACAGAAATTGGAGGTACTTTAACTTCTGAAAATCTGAACAATTTATTAGCTGTTGATATAGTTATAGATTGTCATGATGGTTTTGAAAAGAAAGAAAAGCTTCTGTACTTCATGAAAGATGGTAGTGTGAAGATTCTATCTATTCAAGATCTGCTGATGAAAACTACACAGGAACTGAAATATGTTCACTATCTGTTAAGATGGAAGAACCAAGTGTACAAAGTATGGGCTGACATGATTTTGTCAACTATAAGAAGAAGACTGGATGGAAACAGTAATTTCGATGGTAATTATATTCCCATGTACTTAAATCAAAGAGGTCAGGATGTGGAAATGCAAAGAGGTACTGCTGTTAAAGAAGTAACTTTTGGTATGACCCAACTTACTCTCAATCCTGATGGGAAGGAAATTGCTTATCTTTTGCTTGAAGAGCACAGTCTACAGAAAAGCTCCATACAGAATCTCAGAGCAGCTATCTACCAGATTAATGAGGAAGATGAAGAACTCAGAAATCTTAAGGAAAGACTGATTCAAATTCTTGAAGAAAAAGAAGAAAGTTTATTATCCAACTTCTTGAAGATGAATCTGTTCTATCACAAAGCTTAAACAGATAAGTTGTTTCTGAAGATACTCGTACATTTTGATACATGTTTTTGACATCATTGAATATTTGGAATCTATACTTTATTTCACAAAGTATGAGATTGGGGGAGATTGTTAGATCAGAATTCAATGATCGTCAGAAGCTAGACTCAACTGATCAGGATTGCTGACGTCATCAGTATTGCATGGTCATCAGTATTTGATCAAGCGTCAGTATCTTATTGATCATCAGGATTCCTACTCAGACTATGATCAGGATTGATCATCAGAACTTGAAGCTGATCAGGATTCCTACTTCGAGTTATATTTGGAGTCTAGATAAACATGGAAGTTTATTCTATTTGTTCCTGGTTTGTAGAATGTAGCTATCGATTAAGGATAGGTTTCTATCTTTGTTATTGATTAGGACTTATCTTGTTATTGATAGAGAAGCTGTGTGCACTATATAAACACAGTCTTGGTTTCGATTTATGTATTCATTAGAGAGAGAACATAATCGAAGAGAAGCTCTTAAGAACATAATTTCTTGAGAGAGTTTTTGTAAACTAGCAGCTCTCAAGAACATCAGAATTTCTTGAGAGAGTTTGTAACAGTTTTATATCAGATTTAATAAAGCTGTTATCTTTCTTTTCATATTTGTGATATATACATTAAGAAGTCGATTATCTTACTCTATTGTATTCAACCCCCCTTCTACAATAGATTATTACTGGGCAACAGGTTATCATGTCAATTTATATTCCACACATTGTGAAGTAGTCAGTAAATCAACAGGAAAAATAGCTCTAACTGGCTACAGGCATGGTAACATATATGAAGCCAACATTCAATCAAATACTGATGACTCCCCTACCTGTCTGATCAGTAAAGCTTCAGTAGATGAAAGTTGGAATTGGCACAAGAAGCTTTCTCATCTCAACTTCAGCAATATCAATGAGTTGGTTAAGAAAGATTTAGTGAGAGGATTACCAAAAATATTATATACTCCTGATGGACTCTGTGATGCATATCAGAAAGCAAAACAACGAAGGACATCATTCCAGAGTAAATCAGAATCCTCTATTGGAGAACCATATCACATGCTACATCTTGATCTATTTGGTCCAGTCAACATCATGACCATCATTAAGAAAAGGTACACTCTTGTAATTGTTGATGAATATTCTAGATTCACCTGGGTGTATTTTCTGCACAGAAAAGATGAAACTCCTGAAGTTCTGTTGGATCATGTGAGAATGATTGAGACAACCACAAAGTACAAAGTCAAGATTCTGAGAAGTGATAATGGTACTGAATTTAAGAATTCAAAGATGGAAGAGTTCTGCAAGTACAAAGGAATTATTCAACAATTCTCTGCTCCTGGCACACCTCAGCAAAATGGAGTAGTAGAAAGGAAGAATAGAACTCTTATTGAAGCTGGCAGAACTATGTTGGAAGAAGCTAAATTACCCATATATTTCTGGGCAGAAGCAGTCAACACAGCTTGCTATACACAAAATCTCACATTGATAAACAGACATGGTGTTACTCCTTATCAGTCACTCAAGGAAAAGAAACCTAGTCTGAAGCATCTGCATGTGTTTGGCTGTAAATGTTTTGTTCTCAGAACTCATCCTGAACAGCTAGGAAAATTTGAAACAAAGGCTGATGAAGGAATTTTCATAGGCTATCCTGCATCAAGAGCCTTCAGAGTTTTTAATTTGAGAACAAGGACTGTCATGGAGTCAATACATGTATCTTTTGATGATAAGAAGATAACAGGAATCAATGAAGACTCTCATGATAGATTGATTTTTGAAAATGAAGCTACCAAGGAACCTGAAGAAAGTGAATCAGAAGCTGTCAATACATCAGATCCTGATGGGTCACCAAATCCTGATGACACACCAGATACTGATGGTGCTAATACTGATGATGAAATTAATAGTAATACAACTAGTAGTGCTAATGTTAAGGGGGAGCAACAGCATTCAACTACAAGTTCAGAGTCAACTCAATCATCAAGACATAATTCTTCAGATACTGATTCAAGTGATGATCCTGATAATACATCAGGAGGACTGAACAATAATTCAGGGAGAGCTTCAAATCAAGCAAATTCTTTCAATCAAAATAACACCAATCCAGGGGGAGCATCTACTTCAAGGAACAATTTGACACCAGCAAGGAAATGGACAAAAGATCATACTCCTGATTTGATAATTGGAGATCCTGATGCAGGTGTTCAAAACAACAAGTGCAACTCAGAATGAATGTCTATACAATAACTTTCTGTCCAAGGAGGAGCCAAAGAAAGTTGAAGATGCACTTAAAGATGCTGATTGGGTAACTGCAATGCAAGAAGAATTGAATGAATTTGAAAGGAATGAAGTCTGGAAACTGGTACCAAGACCAAAGGATAGATCAATTGTTGGTACAAAGTGGATTTTCAAGAACAAGACTGATTCTGATGGTGTCATAATCAGAAAATGCCTACTTGTTATGGATTACTTTCTAATGCTATGGGGCAAGGCTCAACCCACCTTGTTCCTGACACAAGCATGCAACCTAAACAGTCTAAACAGTTAACAACCACCTCTACTGTCTCTCAACAGACTTTAGTTGTAAAATCAAAGAAATCAGCTAGAACTGATGTGTCTGGAAGGCAATCAGGTTCAAAGGATTTTTCCTCTACACCACTCTCTAAACAGAAGTTACAAGGGGGTGTACAAGGGGTCCTGGTGAAGAAAGCTGCACAGGGAGGTGAGGTTGTTTCTGTAAAAAGAAAGTTAGTTCTCAGGGATGAGACTGATTCAGAGGATGATTTACCTATATCCTCTGTGATGAATGTGAACAAGGAAGTTGCTGATACTGCTACCAAAGCTGTGGTATCTTCGTCAAAACCACAAAAGAAAAGGAAATTATCAAAAAGCAGGTATCATATTCCTTTGACAGTGCAAATGAAGGATACTGATATTCAGACATCAAATCCTGATGAGTCATCTACTCCTGATGCTCTAGCAAATCCTGATGTTAGTATTCCTGATGCAACAACAAAAGTGGTCTCTATATCAGACTCTCCAGCCTCTCCATCTCAGTTTCGAGAAATTTATTGGGAGAAGGTTTCTAAAATTGCTTCCTTGGTTGGTCTTACACCAAACTCAAAGAAAAAGAGGAATGCAGAGGAGTTAGTCTATCAGAGACAAAAGAAGCTGAAAGGATCAAGCCCACAAGAACCTGAATTTCAGAGTAATTCAGCAGCTACTGTTGATCCTGCCACACAAGAACCACTCAATCAAAGTTTGGGTGAAGGCTTAGCTAGTGGAATGGTCACACAAGAACCATTTTCTCAAAGGGAGAATGAAGACATCAACATTACAGCTACACAAGAACCATCTTCTCAAAGTGAAGATGCAGGCAAAGCTACAGCTTCTGTTGAAAGATTGGTCGAGAACATTGTCAATGAGGGAAGCACACAAGAACCTTTAGCTCAAAGTGTTGAAGCAGCTTCTGAACCTCAAGCTCCACAAGAACCATTGGTAGAAAATACTGATGCAAGCATATCAAAACCTGACGATGTTCATCCTGACGCTAGTGGTGCTCCTGATACTGAGCCTATTTTGATACAGCCACTTCGTTCAAGACCAATGGATCATCCTATCTCAGAATCACAGGATAAATTGAAAGGTATTTCAATTCCTGATCCTGATGTTACTCATAGTACTGATGATGATGACTCTGATGATAGTGATGATGATGAGAATCGAAAAGAGAAGGAACAGCTTGCTACAGCACTCAAAATTAGTCTTGGAACTAATTTTGGTTCATCGAGTACATATATGGCTGGCACTGCTTATACTGGGAAAGGTCAGAGACAAGATTTTTCTATTCCTTCCTTTGATCCTGCTGAGGCATTTAGACAGAATGAATGGAACAATTCATGGCACAATTCTGATGAATCTATCAGTTTTTCTTCTGCTATTGGTCATGCCTATCATGCAGTGAAATCTATAGAGAATCAAGACTTGAAGAATCATCTAAAGGCTACAACTCTGTTATCCAAGAGCCTGAAAAGTGAGATTGATTCTATCAAGGGTTCAACTGATAAAGTGAGGACTGATATCTTTAATAATTTTACAAAGGTGCCTACTGCTTTACAATTGAGGGTAGTAGAATCTCAAGTGAAATCTGTTGTTTCAGAACAAACCTCAATCAAACAAAGAATTGATTCTCTGGATAGTAAGGTAACTGACATTCAAGCCTCTCTTTCCTTAATTTTGAATTTATTGTCAAATCCTGATGTCAAAAAGGGGGAGAAGGTTAGTCGGACAAAATGCACACCTGATCTAGTATTAAGGAATAATGATGATGATACTGGAGATGATGGTAGTGACAAAGTGATACAAGGAGAAACCTCTGATGCTGTTGTTATGAAGTCTACAATTCAAACTTCACAAAGTCAAACAACGCAGTCAACTCATGTTTCTGATTCTGGAGTTAAGACAGTAAGAACATTGATGCAATCTCAGATCCTGACGGAAGAACAGATCCTGACACCTGGTCATGGACACACTCTTGCTACAATTCCTGAAGGTGATGAAGATGTGATTATTGATAATCCTGAAGATGCATCAAATTTATTCCAGAAGTTTTCTACAAAAGATGGCAGAATTGTTACTCTATATCACACTGATAAAAGAGTTCAACAATTATATGCAAGAAAAGCTCTCTCTACAGCAAGTGAAGAATATCCAGATCTCTCACATGAAGAATTTTTGAGACTACAAAGAGAGACAATGGAAAGCTATACTGCTCCTGCTAGAGGTAGAGGAAGTAGAGGTAGGAGAGGTGCTAGAAGAAGTAGAAGAGGTTCTTCAACTCAAACAGTACCTAGACAGACAAGGTCTACAGGGTTAAGAATTGAAGAAATTCCTGAACCTACTCAAACTCTAGTAGTTCCTGACAGATCTACTTTTGGTGATGATGGAAATATTGAAGAAGAACCTGAATTGAGAAGAAAATCAATAAAATCAAATCTCTGCAATACAAATCAAATTGAAGAATCTAATCCTGATGTTGTTCCTGATAATATTCAAGATCCTGATGATTCTGAAATTCTGCAAGAGACTGATTTGATAATCTTATCTACTGTGGTTGATTCTCACAACAAGGAAGTAGATGAAGAAGAAGAAGCCAGAAGAAGAGAAATTACAAGAAGAACAAGTAGAGATTTCAATCTCTATTTACAAAGGCTTAAACTTTCGAATGAAAGAAAGTGGAGGAACCCAAGCAGACAAGAATCTTCACTGACAAGAAGCTATGCCTTTGAAAAGGAAAAAGACAAGAAGTGGAAACACATAAGTACACTGAGGTGTGATACACTTATCAATTTTCAGTATGGTGGAATTATTACAAGCGCTTCAAGTGTTGTTGATTTATCTGATATGGTTAGATCAAAAGCACTATGGTTAAAGATGTTTTCAAATCTGAAGCAATTGTCAAGCAATTCAAGAGGAGGTATTGGACACAGAGATGCTGAATATCTGAATATGTCATATGTTGATCCTTACTCCTTGACTGAAATTGGAGGTACTTTAACTTCTGAAAACCTGAACAATTTAATAGCTGTTGATATAGTTATAGATTGTCATGATGGTTTTGACAAAAAAGAAAAGCTTCTGTACTTCATGAAAGATGGTAGTGTGAAGATTTTATCTATTCAAGATCTGCTAATGAAAACTACACAGGAACTGAAATATGTTCATTATCTTTTGAGATCGAAGAATCAAATATGCAAAGAATGGAGTGACATGATTTTGTCAACAATAAGAAGAAGATTGGATGGAAATAATAATTTCAATGGTAATTACATTCCCATGTACTTAAATCAAAGAGGTCAGGATGTGGAAATGCAAAGGGGTACTGCTGTTAAAGAAGTAAATTTTGGCATGACTCATCTTTCTCTCAGTCCTGATGGGAAGGAAATTGCTTTTCTTATGCTAGAAGAGCATAGTCTTCAAAGGAACTCCATATTGAATCTCAGAGCAGCTATCTACCAGATTAATGAGGAAGATGAAGAACTCAGAAATCTTAAGGAAAGACTGATTCAAATTCTTGAAGAAAAAGAAGAAAATCTGTTATCCAACTTCTTGAAGATGAATTTGTTCTATCAAAGAGTCTAAACAGATAAGTTGTTGCTGCAGATTCTGTACATTTTGTATATATGTTTTGACATCAGTGAATATTTGGAATCTATACTTTATTTCACAAAGTATGAGATTGGGGGAGATTGTTAGATCAGAATTCAATGATCGTCAGGAGCTAGACTCAACTGATCAGGATTGCTGACGTCATCAGGATTACATGGTCGTCATGATCAGAATGCATATCAGGACTGGGATCAGGATTGATCGTCAGGACTGGAAGCTGATCAGGATTCCTACTTCGAGTTATATTTGGAGTCTAGATAAACATGGAAGTTTATTCTGTCGGTTCCTGGTTTGTAGAATGTAGCTATCAATTATGGATAGGTTTCAATCTTTGTAATTGATTAGGACTTATCATTGATAGAGAAGCTGTGTAGAATATAAACACAGTCTTGGTTTCGATTTATGAGGGAGAACATAATCGAATAGAAGCTCTCGAGAACATAGAATTTCTTGAGAGAGTTTTTGTAAGCTAGCAGCTCTCAAGAACATCAGAATTTCTTGAGAGAGTTTGTAACAGTTTTATATCAGATTTAATAAAGCTGTTGTCTTTCTTTTCATATTTGTGATATATACATTAAGAAGTCGATTATCTTACACTATTGTATTCAACCCCCCTTCTACAATAGATTATTATTGGGCAACATGTTAGGATTTTTGGGTGATGGCTATGAGACAACTTAACTAGACATTTTACTTACTTAATTTTATTAAGTATGAACATACTGTCACAGTCAGGGTATGTCTTTGTAACCGTTTTTGTTTGCTGCAAATAAGATTCTAGTACATTTTGGTAGAAGTTCATTAGTTTGTTCAAGCCTCAAGAAGTACTCAAGATGAACAACAAGAATAAAGATTACTGTCACAACACTGACAGTAAGGTTACTTAAAGACAACATGTTGCGAGTCACGATAGTACATTCACTCTGACAGCAACATTGGCGGGAGCCTTCTGACAGCAACTTTACCTTAGCCTGACAGCAAGCTTGGAAATCCTGACAACACCTTTAGCGGGGATTTCTTACTGTCACCAAAAGCGCATTCCTGTGACAACAAGCTTAGCCATTAGGATACTGTCATGAATGGATAACATTTGTATTGGTAAACAATCCAGTCAAACTCGTGACAGTTTGGATGTTCAAGAAACAGGCGTGTTGCAGCATCCCAACACTGTAACAGGTCTGCAAGACTACGACTGAAGCTTGAGAGATCACATGACAAATCTCACCAATTTCAGAGTATGACAAATCTACATCTACTGAATTGTGTTAGCTTAAAATAGAATGTTTCTAGATTGCTTTGTAATGTATTGATAAGCTGTCTATATAGCAATTTAGGAAAGAATCACGGGCCTGCAAATTGTAAGAAGCTGCCACTTGAAAATGACAGCAACTTCACAAAGACCCGTGATTGAAAGTGATAGGTTTAGCCTACTTAGTCTATCTCTCAATTCATTCTTTGTAATCACTCGAGAAACTGAAGCTCAAGAAAAGATACACTTTTTCTTGAGGTTGTAGCAACCCATTGCAAAATAAATAAAACATTTATTTTGTGAGAATTACTTGAGTGTCTACTTGTGTTTGCAATTGTTAAACTGATAATCTTTAATCTTGGTTTTAGTTGTTGAAACGTAGATTGAGCTTTATCAGTATTGCATTCAACCCCCCCCCCCCCCCCCCTTCTGCAATAGTCAAGGACCAACATTATCCTTTTTCAAATTTTAAATTATAAAATTATCTCAATATATAAACAATTTCGGGCGAGAAATTATTGCAGTGCACGTGCCTCGCACGGGCTTTTACGCTACTTCTATATATAATAGGAGAACAATGGGATAATTTAGGGGCATTTGAGCCAATAAACCCCCCGTGAAATTACCATTTGACCCTTACATGTTACAAAATTACATGACATGTCACTACTCTCTTATCTAAAGAAAAAATTTAAGTAAATAATGTTTTAGTCAGGGATCGAATTCGCTAAAGAAGTCATCCTTATAACCATTGAGCTACATGATTCTTTTTGATTTTGAGCTAAAAATCATATGACATAAAACTCACATCTTTCTTATCCTATATTTATTATTATTTAAATTTTTGAGTAAAAATTAAGATGATTTATAATATTTATTAAACTTCATTTTTTTAATACTTAAAATATCATACAGAATCATATATACTAACAGTCTTATAAAATATTAATATTAAGTTTTAAAAACAATATTATCTGTGGTGCTTTTTATCTTTCTTTTAACAAAAAAAATATTTTGTATATGTATCGATAACTATAATATATTCTATTTTCTTGCATCAGAGTCGAACTTTTCTTGTACTACACAATATATTTGAATTATTCAAATATTTAATATATAAAATGTATTATTAAACGTTGATATAACATAAATAACATATTACAAGTAGTTTATTTACATATTTATGACTTATTTATTTTCAAATTACTGAAATTAGAGTTAAAACATGTGTAAAAATTAGACAATAATTTAGGTATGGACGATCGGTCACTTCGGGGTCGGGGAGACTTCGAACATGAACTCATTCGTCGAACCCGCCTCAATCCTCGAACGAGGATTCCTTTATTTATCGCACAATAATCATTGTTAAATAGCACATATTGATAACATGTATACATGATATTTATAATTATTTGTTCTTATCAATACTACAAGTATAGAGTCAGTGTGATGCATACGACATTCATATTCTTCTTATTTTACATTATATTTACTTTGTTTGAAGTTCATCTTAAATTTGAATAGTTTTATGTGATTGTTGAACTTAATGTTGAATTGGCGTGTATGTGTCTGTTTGAGCGTGATTAAATTGTGTTTTAAGAGTTTTGTGTTTAACAATATTTTAAAAATATATTTAATTAAAATTGTTGTTTTTAATAAATTAAGGTCAAATTGCAAAAAAAAAAAGGACTAAAGTGCAAATATCAGAATATGAATGTCGTATTGACCGAACGACTACCAAACTATATTTTGAATAAAATTGTTGTTTTTAATAAATTAAATAAAGTAGTAAAAATAAAAGAACTAAAGTACAAATATCAAAATATGAGAACCGTACCGACCGACTATCAAATTTTTAATGTTTCGGTTTTAATAATACAGTATATATATATATATATATATATATATATATATATATATATATAATAGAAGTGACTAGATTTATAATTAGATTAGATGCATTATATATATATGACACATTTTTTGTTATTATCAAATGAATTTTAAATTAATTTTATGAAAGACTAAAAAACTATATGAAACATAAATATGAAAAACATAATATTTGTAAAATAACTAAAAAAACATAAATAAAACATATGAAAAACTATTTGTTTTGAGTTAAAATATTGTAAAAGATGAGATAATAAAAATAAATAGATAGTACAACAAAACAATTTAATAAATTATATATTCTAAAATTTTGATAATAATTTGTTTAAACAATAAACATATTAAAATATATAGTCCATAACAAATTTTAAAAAACATGATATTGCATATCATACATTATTATGATCAGATCAACCAGATTATACAGCCCGGGTTATTTAAAATCATAGTCCCCGATCAATCAAATTATCTATATAATTAAAGTAAGTACATTGTAACAGACGAAAAAAATTGTGCAACCATACATAGAAAAAAAAATTAAACCGCAAAGAATAGAAATTTATGTTAATTGCTAGAAAAGTGACCCGTGTTTTAATTAGTAAAGATATTTCCTTGGATGAAGTTGTATTTTGAAAAAAAAATAAAGGATGAATTCATTGTCAAAACACTGACATAACTCATAAGGCATATGAGCAATTTTAACTTGCGATGATATAAGCAAAAAATATTTATCCAACCATAATTGATCAATTCTCAAGTTCAGAGTTAAAAAAAAGTCTGTTTGTTTGGAAGAATTGAAACACGTCGAAATGGTAGCAAACATACTTAATAATAGAATGATTTGGCACAAGGTAGTTCTACTTCAGTCAATTAGCTACATTGTCGTATGTTCTGAAAGTTATATAGATAGGGGAAGAGAAATAAAGGTAAAAAATGCTTAAAGTCAAGAGGTCAGAAGAAAAGACATAAAAGAGTTACAAAGAAAGTTTTAAGAACTGAAAACGCAAGACCTAAGTAGAGTATTAGAAGATTTAGGAAGGCTTTTGAGTAAAATCAGTACTAAAACCTACAATCTCATACTACATCATCTTGAAGGCTATCTAGTTTCTACCTTGAGTATTGTCGGAGATGAACTAAATGAATGCATCATTTTTGAAGAACTGGAAAAAAATTAGGATTGTAAATTTTAAAAATGTCATCTTAATTAGAAAACATCCATAGAACACTCTAATTCTATTCTATGATCCATGACAAAATTAAAAACAGACATGATTTATCAAAACTACTTGTATTAGTTTTCAAATTATAAACTTCAACATATTTAAGCAAGTACATCATAGTCATAACATTAACAATAAAAACTTTATGAACATCAAAAATATTCAATCATATATGTCAAATGACATTGATAATGCGCAGTTTAGTTTAAAAGCACAATCTAAGCTAGCGGCCCGTGCCTTGCACAGGTTTTTAGTATGAAGTAACCTACTGGATCTATCAATTTATCTGGAATTTCAGCAGATATTACATCATCGATGTCTGCCGAGGTCAATAATTTATCTCCAGTACCAAGCCAAAGCACAATATGAGCATGCAGAAGGCCATGCTTCTGAAACTCAATCGTGTATACCAATGCAATGAAATGGCAATATAAGTTTAGATGTCAACCCATAACCACATGTTGGGAGTAAATACGAGTATTTATGTTTGTGTACATCTAGTTCAGTAATGCGTCATAATAGTAAATAGAAGGGAACATGTTAAATATATAGACCAATACACTATACCCAAAGGCTACTATGTTACATACTTTAACATTATATATCTTACATTCTGGTTTTTATTTTAACTATCAAATGTTCATGTATTGCAAATTTACATAATTTTTAATTTAATATCTATTTTATTTACTCTGGTGCAGGATGTGCGTGTGTATGAAGAAGCAAGAGCATCGCGAGGTCATGCTATGAATTGATTAATCCAGTATATTGAGCATCTGCAATCGTATCGTTCAACACATCGCTACACCGGGCTTAACTTTTAATTTAATATATTGTTTTTTTAATCATGTTTTTGCACTAATTCTTTTACATTCTTCTTTGCGTGCCTGATGACCAGACTGTTCATCAATGTGAAAGACCTTTAATTCTTTCTATTGCTCACCTCCAAAAATGCAATCTTATTGTGTGTTAGAAGTTAATTTGAATGGTGGCACTATACTAAGCATTGGTGATGAAATATTTGTCCCAGGATAATGTCTTGGGTTCATTGTGCTTTCAAGGTTAAAACTAACGGCAGTGTATAGAAACAACCACTTTATATTTACATTGAAATCATTGCTTTATCGTGTTTATAAATGCAAATCTCAGAAGAAAGCATGTTCAGTCTGTTAGCATATATTTTATATTCACATTGATAAATACCAACGTCGTTATGCAAATGAAACATCGATAAGACAAGAGTTGTATTACATGCAAGGACACGGCCCAACACATGCTTCTTTGTGAAATCATGGGCACAAGATCAGGGCGTACGGAGGCATCATGGGAACCCGAAGACTGAACTGCTGCCTGGATTTCATCCCATTTTGGATTACAGGTGAAGGTGATAAATAAGTCTGGATGCCCATATTCTTTACAAACACCCAAAGAATCCTGAAAATTTTGTTGCATATATCTATACCCGCCCATGAAACTTGATGGTAGTATCACACGCTTCCCTACATCTGTGGCATCCACATCACCGCGCCTTAGGCTATCAACGATATTGTTGTAAAGATCTGATCTTATAATAGATTGGTGTCTTTGCACCCAAAGCAACCTAACGTGCTCTACAGAACACCAAGCATCAACTATAAACTGCAAAAATAAGCGACCTCCAAGCAATAGTGTATGTCCTTCATGAAGCCGGTAATGTGTCATAAAAGCATAATACTCACGCATGCTTACTGTAGCATTCCTTTGGTCGTCACAACCATCAACAACTTTGCAAATCTATAAAAGTCACCAACATCTAATCTAATGAAATTGAAGATTGAACTAACAATATCAGGTCGAAGATTGACTATGTTGTTGTTCTTCATCATTTTAGTTAACAAAAAAGAAATGAAACTGATGATAAAACCTAAATTGAACGAAAGTGTGAAAGTTAAATATTGGAGAATGGGATAAGTGTGAAAGCAATAGCTAAACTATGTTGTTGTTCTCCATCATCGAATAGTAGTCTGATGATTTGACACCCAATCTAGTCTATACTGTTCAATAGCAGCAAAGGCATCAACAATATATTGCTGTCACAAACGACCGGCCTGGTGAAGAGTGAATCCTGCATGAAAAATATATCATCAAATCAATATATGTATGTAAAAGACACAAAAATTTAAATTTACAAACTTTGAAGATACATAATCAAATGTTTACCTTAAGAGGTATGTGTCATTATCTTATAGCAATAATATTCTCTTAAGGAAACAATCCGCCTTTGTTTTGAATCAGGATCAAGGTCTTCCTCATCAATTTCTTCCGAATCATGCCTTTTATTATTTCTCAAAGGAATTTGTATATGATATCCTTCATTGTCGTATGGAAATAAGACTGGATACTGGAATTGCATGAAATGTGGATCAGTTTCATAAATCCTCTTCAGACCCTCTTGCTTAGAGTTTACAATAGTATCTCTAAATCCACCAGTATCTGTATCATCACTTACATTAATACAACAACCTCATTGGATGGAGTGATATGATTTGGTCTACCGCTAGCTGAGTTTGATGATATGAGAACCAATTTAAACTCTAAGGAACCACCAAGCAGAACCACCAAGTGCATTCATTCTATTTCAACTTCATTTTTGGTGTCATATATGTATAACTGACAAAATTTAGGGCTTGATCCGTCTATGGGGACCAAACTACCTAGGAGGTGATAATTTTGACCTTGCAATCTGAAACAATATGGACCTCTACCTTTGTTGATTTTATTATCAACCTTACCATATGTTGACGTAAAAGAAAACATGCAGTTGTAGACTATAATGTTCTGTTTGAAGTGTTTTGATTTCTCACCTCCTGATAATAAAGATGTAAGTGGTTCTGGAGGTGGTGGATCTTTGTCAAGATGGACCTGGCCATTTCTGCAGCATAGAGAAAACGTAGGGTCTTTTTGCGTACATGATTTATTGTTACGCTCCTCATTCCACATACGTGCAACACATTTTGAACACATTTTGGTTGGAGGGTCGATATACATGTATCCTTTTCACAAATTTGGGTGATAACTTATATCTTCGTCGTCATCAATATAGTTATCATCTTCCACAAAGACATCATGTTTATTTGCGTCCTCTGTAATGAAATTTTTTCTTAATGTCATGGTTTTGCATATAGTAAAACACATTGAAACATTACAAATACATTTTCTATTTGATAATACCTCTATCAGATATTTGATTATTTGAATAAATAGGTTCACTTGCCAAGTCAAAATCTGTAATCAAATTCTTCTTTCCAGGAGATGATATCAGGATTCAAGCGTTGTCTCTGTGAGCTTCTATTGAAATGTGACTGACAAGGTTGATTCAATATTCTGTGCTGGTATTCCTGATTCTTTGAGCAAGATAAACTTAATTTGACTGAGAAGGCTGATTCTATCGAATATTTTCATCTTTCTGTGATTGGATCATACGCTTAGAACTTGTGCAAAGACTAAACTTAATTTTGAAAAAAAAAATTGTTTTGACAACAGAAGAACACAGAAACAAAGTGAACATAGTAAAAACTTTACAATTATAATAAGAATAAATATGTCAAACACAATACCAGTGGACGAAGAAGAAAGTGTGTTCGTGTTTTCAACATTTGAAATTGGGAGATTCAGATGCTGATTTTCAACATCCTGGTTACGAATCTTGCGTTTCAAGCCTATGCATATAGACAAATATAAATGTGAGGAATAATCAAATGTTCACTTACACTATATAAACACATATATAAAGCATGAATACGACGTAACTGGATCTTGTTAACGGGTAAAACAAACCTAAAAGTGATGTTCTGTTCGACTTGCTTTTTGAGTTTGGATCCATATCCATGCTCTAGGTGATCTGGTTTGACAAACGTAACAAAGAAAGAGATTGTAAAAGTTAAAATTCAATTTTTTTTTAAAAGTTGGAAAAACCAAACTAATAAATCAGTTGTTATAATTAAGGATTTGTTATTGACGTGCAAAGAAACAAACCTTACCATATATTTTGAATTTTAAGAGGCCTAATAATGCTAAATGGATGCTTCATGGGTCAAGTTGAAAATAATATGGTTGTAGTGTTAAATTAAGGAGTTGGGTAAAAAATTTACCCATTAGGTAAAATGCTAAATGGGTAATAGCATGCTTTAAGAATATGTTAATAAATATTTTAAAATATTACTTTAACTTTGATCAACATATAATAAATATATATTATTTTAAAATATAAGTTAGAGTTCTAAGGGTTTTTAGGTTAAAAGTTCTGCAAGGAACATGGCCTACATTACTACTTGTTTCACTATTGTTTACTAATAATTGAATTCAAATAAAATCAAACCATACTTAGCAAACAAAATAAGAATTCAAAGCAAACCACGAGTATCCTTTATTATAATACCCGAGTCTACCCAGGTATGTGGTTAACCAATCAGAAATTTTGAATTATTTTAGGACCAATCACAATCAATTCTTAAATTTTAGACCAATCATAATAAGTTAAATACTTTCCTCATTACCAAAGTCCAGTTAACCAATCAGAAAATATAAATTATTTTAGGACCAATTAGATTCGATTCCTAAATTTTAATTCCTAAAATTTAAACCAATCATAATAAGTAAAATACTTTCCTTATTACTGAAGTCCAGTTAACCAATCAGAAAATATAAATCATCAATTAGAAAATATAAATTATCTTAAGACCAATTAGAGTCAATTCCTAAATTTTAGACCAATCATAATAAATTAAACACTTTCCTCAATTACCTAAGTCCAGTTAACCAATCAAAAAAGATAAATTATAAATCACAAAATATATATACAAACCATTCCTAAATTTTAGAACAATCATATTATATTAAAAAAATTCCTTATTTATTACTCTAATCCTACTATACTAACTATGATTAGTTAATAATTTTAATCTAAATATATTTTTTATTTAATTTAACATTGTCATATATTACACAATTCTAATCTAAATACAATAGTATTAATAATTTACTTTTTTTAATTTAAAACAAATTGAGTTAATTCGTTATAAATAGATAATTTTTTTATTTAATAATTTTTTTTTATAAATAAGTAAGGATATTTAAGTAAAAACATGAAATACCAAAAAATAGCTATAGTACCTAACAAACTTATAATTTTTCGTCTTTAATCATATAACATAGATATATAATTCTAACAACATTATATTCAATAAATTTTATTTTTGATAATGATAATATTCAATAAATTGTTTTATTAATATTATTCATTTTTACTTAATTTAACATTGCCATATATTACACAATTCTAATCTAAATACAGTAGTATTAATAATTCACTTTTTTAATTTAAAACAAATTGAGTTAATTCGTTATAAATAGATAATTTTTTTTATAAATAAGTAAGGATAATTAAGTAAAAATATGAAATGCCAATAAACAGCTATCGTACCTAACAAAATTATAATTTTTCGTCTTTAATCATATAGTATAGATATATAATTCTAACAACGTTATATTCAATAAAATTTATTTTTGATAATGATAATATTCAATTAAATTTTTTATTAATATTATTCATTAATTATATTCAATAAATATAAAAAAATTTATTATTGAATAATAAAAATGCTCAATAATAATATTATAATATTATCATTACAAATATTATTATTATATTCAATAAAATATAATAGGTATAATATAGCATTAGAAAAAAAAAACTCTATTATTATAATACTATTATAATACAATTATCAATTAAAATTTTAAAATTATTTTCCAAGTAACTAAAAATAGATTATTATTTTTCAGATAACCATAGATATTCAATGATTTTTTTTTCCAATTATCATAATCTAATGAACATATAATTTGAGTTGTAGACGAATTGAGATATCCAATAAGTTCGTTCGAGTCTAACTTGGTCCAAACTCGATAAATTCGGTTGGATATGTTATCAAACTCAAGTTTGATAAAAACAATTATCAAACAATATTCAAATCGTTAAATCATTTCTTGAGTTTGAAATATATATATGAATAATGTTGAAGAAATATTGAAAAGTTTGATTATTTTTTCGAGTTGGGCTCGCTTCAAACTCAATAACCTCGATTATAATACATAAGATACTTTGCAAATTGTAATTTATAAAACGTAATCAAATTTTAGCAAATTTGTGATTACATTAAATTAAACAATTTATAAAAAATATATTTACTTCCGTCTATCCATATACAACAAAATCCTAATTTTGTGTTCAAGCGAGTGTTGCAAAAATCTCTAATCGAAATAAATCGATCTAGGTACCGATCGGAGATTTATCGGAAATCGGGAATTTATCGGAACAATGAATCGGGAATTAATCGGATGTAATTTAATAATATATTTTATAATATCTATTAAATTATGTATTATCTATCTACAAATATATAAAAACAAATATATATGTGTGTGAAAATACTAAAACAAATCAAAAATTGTTAACAGAGAACTAAAAAATTAGAAAAAATGAAAATATCTTAACATGTAAGACATGTAAACAATTTAATAAACAAAATAGAAATACACCACTTGTAGGGTTGCAGATTAGTAATTTCAATCAAATAACACATCCTCTCACCCAGAGGCATTGGTTGTCATCTTCGCATGTATAAATTTTGGTTACAAATATTTATTTTCTAAAAAAATTATATTCGTTTAGCATATATCATATTTACTGATACTGGTACATGTGTTAACATAATTTGAAATATGTGGAAAAAAAATATTGAAAACGGGTTTGATTTTAAAAAATTCCTTTAAACTTAAAGAAAATTATCGAGTTATAATACTAATGGATTTACAAATTTTGACATAGTGATTTCGGTGTAAACCACCAGTAAAATACTGGTACATATTAAGATTCATTGGGTACAGTATCGTATACAAGTTTAGAACAATTAAATTTATTACAATGACAATTGAACTAATGTTGTGAGAATGAAATCACGGTAACATATGATATACATACGAAATAAATAATAAAGGTAAGGGCTGAAAATTAACAAGTAAGATTATCCCCGGGAGCAACACCAAGCTGGCGACAATAATCAGTAAAATAGGCAACACGGGCATTGACAGTATCAGGGTTAGCACCATCACATTCAAGAGCACCATTGATAGCACGTATAGTTGCTCCGAAACCCTGTCCAGAAGTAATCACAGACTGCACATTGTTCATCCAATACCACAGGGCTGTCTTGAATGACACAAGTGGATCTTGAGCAACTATTTCTGGATTGTTTAGGCCATCAAAACCAATACTCTTTCCGGCCGGTCCATAATTGAAGTTCCAGGAGAGTTGTATAGGACCTCTTCCATAGTAGGCCTTGTTAGGTGCACATGGATATTGTGTATTGTTTTCGTCACAATAATCCTTGGAAGGACCATCTATCTCTTCTATGTAGCAGAAATCTGTACATATGCAAATCACACGAATCTTCAATTTAGATCAATTATATAACTAGCTAGTCACATTTCATCATCAGTAGGTCGATCGTCTTATCTATTACATAATTATAATAATTTAACGTGATACCAAATATTATCAATACTACTCGCCTTAGAAACAAACATATATATTATCCATCACATAACAACAACGGCCCTCAATACGGGGATTTACTCCTAAATAATTAACTAGCCCCATGTATTATTTTTTTTTTGAAACCAAACTAACCCCATGTAATAATAACCAAAACTTTCTATTTATAATAATTAATCGTGATTTGTAATCGATCGACTTAACTGGAATTATTTAAGGAGGTTATAGCTAGAGCAAAGCCGGCCCTGATCCACAATATAAAAATTCATAAAATATGAGTTCTACCAGCTTTTCGAGATGTAAAATTATTAATTATAATATTATAATGGTTTTTTTCCCAAGAAGTTCTTTCTCATTGGATAAAACCACAAGATCATTTAATACTTCTTGTGACATTGATATGACCTCAAATAGATTTTTATCAATTTTTAATTTTAACTTTGAAAAACTCGGACAAGACAGTAACAAGACAACCACCAGTAGAGCAATGCTAATAATAAAAAATTTGAGACAAGAAAACCCTTAAATTCTAAATTTCAGGATCTCCAAAGAGCGGGATGCTAAAACTTTTGAGTGAAATATTTTTCAATTGCACCTTATCTCTATTTAAATTGTAGGAAAAAAATTCATGTTATCATGGGTATGTCAAAATTTGAGAAAATTTAATGACAACGGTTTGATTATCAGGAAATATTAAGATTTTATGTCCGGATGGATAGAATTTTGAGAATATAAGTAGGTTGGATACAAGAGAAGCTGAGAAAAGGGAGAAACTGAGAAATGTGAGAAGCAGGATTTAATTTGGTGATTTTTTTGTGAATTGTACTTGGTGGTTGTATGTTTTTTTTGCTAAATTCATATCTTAAATTTTTCAATACTAACTTTAAAAAAATCACTATTATAATTATAAAACCCAAACTAGCTACTCTCACAATCGGGCATGCGCGAAGCTAACGAGTTTCTTCGAGCATTTATACTATACTATATTATAATAGACGAAATATTAAAAGTTTGGTTGGTCGGTCGGTACTAAGTGATTTTACTTAATTACCCTTACTTACTTTTAAAAAAATATTTTTAATTAATAACATTATTTATAACCAATTACATTTTCGGCTAAAATACACTATTTTTTTTAACAAATCCCCTCTTTTTCTTAAAAATCAAGGACAGTTACCTTTTTTCCAACTAAAACATGCTAATTTTTCTTACTAAAACTCCTCTTTTTCAAAAAATATCACGAGCAACCCTTACTTATTTATTTTAAAACCTATTTTAATACATTTAATTACGGGCAATTACCCTTTTCAACTAAAACATGTTACTTTTTTCTATTTTTCCTTACTAAAATCCCTTCTTTTCCAAAAAATATCATTGGCAAATTACTTATTATTTTAAAACAAATTTTAATATTTTTAATTATATATAACTATTTACATATTTTAACCTGCCTACTTATTTATTTAACAAATATAATTAATAAAATATTTAAACTTAATTTCTATATTTTCTAATAAAATCCCCTTCTTTTGCAAAAATAACACGGATAATTATTATTTTTCAACTAAAACATGTTATCTTTTCTATTTTTTTTTATTAAAATCCTCCATTTCCAAAAATATCACGTGTAAACCCTTACTTATTTAATTTAAAATCTATTTTAATACTTTTAGTTATATAAAAAGGTTTACATATTTTAACATGTCTATTTTTTTAACAAATAGAATTAATGAAATATTAAAACTTAAAAAACCAAATAACAATTATTTAAACAATCACGGGTTTTAAGCTAATATATAATAAATAATAATAAGGTTTACCAAGACATAATAATCGATCATATTTATTATATGGGGAAAAGAGACTTACGTCCAGTTTCATGGGTTGCATGGGCAAAGAAAGCAGCAATCTCGCGCTTAGAATCATCTTCCGACCCAACTCTACCAAACTGAGAGTAGGATTCTGTAGCTTTAAGAAATGTGGATCTTGAATAAAACCCTTTTCCAGCACAACTTGCTTCAGCTTGATCGATTATCTGATTGAAAAAGGTTTCCGTGACAATATTCTCTACAGATACACTATTTGTGGGTGGAGGGGCGTCACAAGGACCCTCTTGACATCCAGTCCCACAATAGTCACTGCTTGTACCACAATAACCAAACCGGCTACAACATAGATCCGACGCACAACCGCAGTTTTGACCAATTATTAGTTCCGGAAGGATGCCGGCGAGGAGGATTCCGACCAAAATCATGCTACTGGATTTTTTGTTTATGATGCTAAAGGACACCATTTTGGTAAAGGTGTGTGAGTGTGGTTTGGGTTTGGTTGCCCCGGGAGGTAATATATTTATAGTGTACCTACTATATATTGTAGTTGAAAATATATGAATGGAGTTGAACCAGTCTATTCTATACTACTATTCTTCATTCTTGTGTGTGGAGTGCGTGTACCGCATTTGACCGTTCTTAGCATATGACTTTTGTTTTGTGAGACTCAGAGGATATTTGACATTTCAGTTTGAAAATTAGGATTGTTATTGGTTATTACTTCCCTTCATTTTTCCGCCAACTATTCGGTAATGTAGGTCCATTTTCTAGAACAAAAGAACAGGCTCTTTTATATGCCAAACCCTTTGTCATTGTGTACTTAATTTGTGGTCATTATTCTCAAATATATATATTTGTAACCAGAAAAACATACTTCCTGAGTAAAGTTTTTGCAAAATACTTTTTAGGATATTAGGGAAAGCTTAAACATATTAAAATTAATTAAATCAAACCAAACAAATAAAGTCAAGAGAACACTGTTGTACATCAGTAAGTATCCACTGAAGAACATATACAAGTTAATTCATGAACCACAACTTAAATGTGGAAAAAAAAATTAAACATGATTTAAAAACATATAATTAGGAAACTCGTTTCCTTCAATAAATACAGCAAACCTATTGGCAATAATAGCATTCCTGAACAATAAGAGAGCATATATTAATTAAAATATACAAGGTGAACACATGACAAAATGATAATTACATTAGAATATGTAAGATTTTTAGTCCTCTTTTACTGGTATCTTTCTATCAGAAGAATAAGGGTTACTAGTTTATGTTAAATAAATGTGAAAAATTCATGTTTCTAATAAAATAAAACCACAATGAAATTATTAATATTAGTTACACTATATATTCTTATAAATACTTTTATTAAACAAAAACACATAAAAAATAAGTAATCCCTAGAAATGAAGAAGAATCTAAGAAAAAAGAAGAAGAAAAATTATGGCAACGGACGACGGAAAATAAAAAATTAGGACAACACAACTTTTTTCTTTAAAATAAGTCCAATGGGACTTCCTTTACAGACGCGCCCCTCGCATGCGTCTCAGTTAATGAGGGCAATTATGGCACACCTACGTCATGTTACCCCAAGAAAGCATCAAGAAGTAGGAGGTGCTATTCACACATCTCGCCCGGAAGCCATTAACAACACTGGATCAAATGTCAAACAAAATGGTTGTTTGATGGCTTTGTTTTGAATTTGGATCAGATTATTTTGCCGTTGTGTTATCATATCTATTACAATTCATTTTCCATTTTTACACATGTTATAAGAAAACTCTAAAAGGGCATAGAAATCTCTATGGCACTCGGCATTTGCAAAAAAAAATTATAGGGAGGCTTTTACCCAAATTGAAATGAAACAAGTCTATTTAATATGTGTAAACACTTTAAACTTGTATTGATAACAAATATGTCCACATTAAGAAGATTGTTAATGTCAAACCAACACAAGTCCACATCTAAAACGGGATCGTAAGGTTCCAGAACACAACAAAACATATACTAGTAGTTGGTACCATGCTGAGGGCCATGATTTAAAACAGAAAATGATGACAAAAAGGATGGGGATTTATCTAATAAAAGAGTTTGTAATTGGTGGGATTGGTGTCTTTCGTTCTTGTTGCATTATTTCTCATATTCATAGACCATAGCTGATATATAATTCAAGACTCTAGTTCTCAATTGTGACATTTCGGTCACAAGTCGTTCAAATTTTAATACTTTTTCAAGCAATCAATCAGCTTAAAAAACAGACAAAATAACATGCAATCAAATAATGAAATTTAAATAATGGAATGATACAACAAATGTAATAAGAATAACACACATCTATTAAAACATCAGAAAACAAAAAATAGGAATACATAAATAACAGAGAGAGAGAGAGAGCGGGGGGAGAGAGAGCCGGGGGGGAGAGAGAGAGAGACTATATTTCAGGTTGTTAACCCTTGCTTGTAGTCAAATTAGTTAGTGGGCCCATTTCAGGTTTTGGGTTAAGTTAAACGGGCCTTGTAATCTTACCATTTGGGCCTTTTGTTAATTTTTTACCATGTCTTTGATATTTTGATCAAGGGTGTTATTTTGATCATGGGGTCTCAAAATGAATACGGCCTTTCTCATTTTTTGTATTTATAAGCTTACTAGTCCAGTCGCTTAGAAAAATGTTGATTACATGTCGAATACACTCGGTAATATTCGGCACGACACATAAATTTAGTGTTTGCGTTTGTATTTTTAGTACACGAACACAAAATTACACGATCGAGATTTAGTATCGATTTTGTGTTTACCGTTTAAGTATACGACACGACACGAAGTACACGAAATATATAAATTAATATTTATATTAGATGTTTTAATATTTTTATTAGATATTTAACATTTATTTATGTTATTATACATAAATTTATAATATTATTTGTATATATTATGTAAATATATATTTTTTATACATATTTGTAAAAATATTACCTAAAATTTTAATATTTCAATACATTTATTTATTTATTTTTATTCCTATTATTAATTAAAATTACATGAAAACACGACACGGAAGTATACGGATACGAAATTACATGAACCTTGAATGAGTGGTTTTGGGTTTAACATTTAGATACACGAAACACGAAAATACATGATACGAAAGTAGTTCGAGATAAATTATAGGGATAATGATCCGCTAGATAGTCACACAATGACAAGTAAACTAATTCTAGTGGCTTTAAATGTTACAATCAAACCAGAAAATTAATTCACTGGTAGTCTTTAAAGCTCGGAGAGTTCTTAAAATCACAAAACACAATCAGATCTTGTTTTTCAGTTTCTGTTCAAATTCAGCAGATGTATTATTCAATTCCCGATTCATTATAAGTCCGATTCTGATGAGCCTTACCTTGTCGGAAAGATATTTTCGTGCTCTACGACTTTCTTGGTTTAAGTTTTTCAAGAAAACGTTGTTTAGAGGGTCAAAAAGGCTAAATACAGGTCTGGTCAAAATTGGGTACATGATTTAGGATGCGTAGAGTTAAGTTTTCCTTTTCGATTGTTCTTTCTAGTATTTTTAAAATCATGTGTTGTGCATGTATATTTGATTATATAAACTCGGGCTAAGTGAAATTATATTTTGTAGTGATATGTATTATTTGATACTAGACTATAACCCGTGCGCAGATTGTTTAATAGTTGTTAACTTATTATTTGCGTTTGTGTATAATAATTTTTATTAGTCGGATATTAAATGAATATGTTAAAAAACTAAGTAGGTCTCTAAATATATTTTTATCGAAATTTATAATTTATAATAATAAGACATGTTAAAAATAAGAAATAACTTTCCAAAATAGATAGGACTATTTAAATAAGTTTTTCAAATAATTAGGTCTACTTTTAAAATAATTAGAATAATTTGTGATAATTAATTATAATATATTATACAAATTAAAAATAATATACTTTATTAGTATATTATTTTAATTGATGTGTAATCTTTATGCTTAAATAAATGTCTTTAGAAATGTACTAAAATATTTTTCAATAAATAAGCGCGTAAATTGGTCTAAGTATATTGACTTATAAAGTATAAGCTCATCACACGACCAAAATAAATGGGATAATTATCAAAATCATCACTCATTTGGTTCAAATGTATCAAATTAGTCACCAATTTCAAAAGTGACTCAATTTAGTTACTAATTTGAAATTTCGTATCAAGAAGACCATCTGCCAGTGACTAAATTGATATAAAATTTTAATTTTTAAATGACTAAATTGATACACATTTTCAAATTAGTTACCAAATTGAGTCATTTTTGAAATGAGTGACTAATTTAATACATTTGAACTAAATGAGTGATGATTTTGATAATTATCCCCAAAATAAATAGGTTTAAGAGATGTTTTCTAATTAGTATAGTTAATTTTTTTACATAAATATGTTAACTATTGAATAAAAAAATTAAAGAATGATTAACCAAACTACTAATAAAACTTTCTTTTGGAAGTGTTACTATTAAATATTTTATTACTTAATTTTTAATTTTTCAATTTTAATTTTTGTTAGTTATATATAGGATACAGTTGATTTGTTATATATTAAAGATTAAAAAAGTATAATACTACATATTTGACGAAATTTAATCTTTATTTATATTTTTAAAATTAATATTATAAATAATAATTTTAATATGTTGTCTTGTTTGCTTTTATATTTTTATGATTAATTTATGCATTCATTTGCAATATTAAATTGTTAAAAAATTTATAATGAATATTTATTTGACTCGACATGATTTAATAATTTATAGGAATGTCATTGTCTAATTTTTAGCATTTATTGTCGGATTCTAGGTAACATTTTATGTTACTAAATGAAATTGTCCCTGATATTTTTGAGATTTTAGTTAGGAGAAGTTTTAGTCATGAAATACAAAAAAGAATATACATTTTAGAAAGAAAAAAAAGCTAATCGGTTAGTTATTAGTAATTATATTATTATTTTATTTTGTTAAATAGAATTTTTCGTGATATTTTTGGAAAATATGAGGTTTTAGTTATGAAAAATAGAAAAGAAGAAATTTTAGTTAGAAAATATAAAAAAGAATATACACTTTGGCTAAAAAGGTAATGGATTAGTTATTAGAAATTATAAATTTATTATGTTATTTTATTAAATGAAATTGCCGGACTACAAAAACTTTCAGGACCAGACTATAAAAACTTTCAATATTTCGTATTTAATATAATAGTATAAATGCAATTGCAACGGATATTTTTGAAGTTTTAGTTAGGAGAAATTTTAGTTAGAAAATATAAAAAAGAATATACGTTTTGGAAAAAAAAAAGCTAATCGGTTAGTCATCAGTAATTATAATATTATTATTTTATTTTATTAAATAGTACCGTCCGTGGTATTTTTGGAAAATGAGAGATTTTAGTTAGGAAAAATAAAAAAGTAGAAATTTTAGTTAGAAAATATATAATAGAATATACACTTTGGCTAAAAAGGTAATGGGTTAGTTAATAGCAATTATAAATTTATTATGTTATTTTATTAAATGAAACTGCCTGCGATATTTTTGGAAAATGAGATGTTTTATTTTGGAAAAATAGAAAAAATATTATATATAATAATTTTAATATTTTATCTAACGGTTCTCATCGATTTGATCAAAAATATCTAACGGTTATGAATTGAATGACCAGACTACAAAAACTTTCATGACCAGACTACAAAACTTTCAATGTTTCGTCTTTAATATAATAGTATAGATATATATATATATATATTGCACTCTAGGAAGAACACTTAATATCAAGAACAATAAAGAACATCAATCATAACCGTTCAACTAAATAAAAACAATCAACGGTCAGGATTAAAAGATAAATAATAATGGGCACAAAACACGCACAAAACCCAATGGCAGCATTATTGTTGCAACTACACACATGCATTATACACGCAGGCGACAGATTCTAACGTAAAGCACACAGTACCAACACTCTGTTTTTGAAGAGCTACAGAATCGAAAGGAGAAAGTGAAGTTTCATGTATTAGACATACTAGCTTATATCCCGTGCGATGCACGGTTTTCTTTAATATTTTATTAACAATATAAATAATTTAATTTAATAAATTGTTGACGTATTTTTTAGTAGTATTTTAGATATTAAAATATAAAATATTTTTAAATAATAGATCTAACTGTCTGTATTTAGTTGTTTTTAAAAAATTTAAATGTGCCTAAAGTGCAAATAACAAAATATGTACTCTGTAATGTACCGAGTTTCTTCTAACAAATGCTATTACTTTTATTTTTTTATTAATTATCTTATTTAAATTGTATGTTATAAAAAAAATATTAAACCCAGATTTTATAAGTTTAATATAATAATATTATCATTATATCTATATTTTGTCCGTGTTATTTTTAATTCGAATATGAGTTTTTTACTTAAAAAAATATAAAACATACAATGTCCTTAAAAAGACAGTTAGTTACTTATTAATAATTATATAAAATTATATTACATTTATATATATGTTGCCCATGTTACTTTTAAAAAATTAGTTGTTTAAATTAAAAAATATAAAAAATTATATTACTTTTTTTATATATATGTTGCTCGTGTTAATTTTAGAAAATTAGTTGTTTAATTTATAAAAAAATAAAAAAGGTTATGTGTTTAACTGAAAAAGGTAAGTGATTATTTATTAATAATTATATATAACAATATTAACATTACATATTTATTTTCTATGTGTTATGTTTAGAAGATGAGTTGTTTTAGTTAGAAAATATAGAACATATAATGTATTTTTGCTGAAAAAGGTAATAAGTTATAAATATGTAATAATATTACCATTTTATATATATGTTACATATTTTATTTTTAGAAAATTAGTTGTTTTGGTTAGAAAAATATATATAATAGGTAATGTGTTTTAGATGAAAAAAATAATTGGTGCTCGTGTTACTTTTAGAAAATTAGTTGTTTAAATTAGAAAAAAATAAAAAAGGTTATGTGTTTAGCTGAAAAGGGTAAGTGGTTATTTACTAATAATTATATATAACAATATTACCATTACATATTTATTTTCCATGTGTTATGTTTAGAATATGAGTTGTTTTAGTTAGAAAATATAGAACAGATAATGTATTTTTTGCTGAAAAGGGTAATCAGTTATAAATATGTAATAATATTACCATTTTATATATATATATTACCTATTTTATTTTTAGAAGATAAGTTGTTTTGGTTAGAAAAATATATAAAATAGGTAATGTGTTTTAAATGAAAAAAATAATTGGTGCTCGTGTTACTTTTAGAAAATTAGTTGTTTAAATTAGAAAAAAATAAAAAAGGTCATGTGTTTAGCTGAAAAGGTTAAGTGGTTATTTATTAATAATTATATATAACAATATTACCATTACATATATATTTTCCATGTTTCATGTTTAGAAGATGAGTTGTTTTAGTTAGAAAATATAGAACAAATAATGTATTTTTTTCTGAAAAAGGTAATCAGTTATAAATATGTAATAATATTACAATTTTATATATATGTTACCTATTTTATTTTTAGAAGATGAGTTGTTTTGGTTAGAAAAATATATAAAATAGGCAATGTATTTTAGTTGAAAAAAATAATTGGTTATAAATAAATTGATTATAGATAGACCCGACCCAAATTATAAATAGACCCGACCCAAATACAGACCGACCGACCGACCAAAACTTTTAATGTTTCGTCTTTAATAATATAGTATAGATGTGTTATGTGTAAACAATAGTTTTGGAATTCTGATTTGTGCCATGGTTTGTGAAAATATCGAATAAGAATAAGAACCGAGTCACCGGGTTGTAGTGACATTTTTCTGAAAATTTAGGACCGTTATCACCGGGTTGTAGTGATCGTGGCATGAATTGTGGGGTTTCGAGTTATTATTGTTATGTGATGTCTTATTGTATCTATCGAATAAGAATATGAATGTGTATCGTAAGTTATAGTTTTGTATATCGTATCGAATATTGTATTGTCTTATATGTATTAGGTTCAGAGTAGATTTGCTTTTGGATCACCATTAGCTGCGTTTTTAGAATAGATATTTTTGTAATTGAACATTTGTCACGCTTCCGTCTGTAGTTGTCATTGTATAGTACTTTATTTAAGTTTTGTATTTAGATTTAATAGTCCGAAAAGTCGGGTTGTTACAGCATGACTTTCGGTATGACAGCCACTTGAATTGGTATGACTCTCAGTATGACTGACATTGAACCAATATGATTTTCAGTATGACTCTGTTTAAACTACAATGACAATCGGTACCAGTTCAATTTTCAAAGTCATACCAGTTAATTTAATTAATCTTATAATTAATTTAAGGAATAAATTAATTATTGTTGAATTAATTTATTGGAAAAGTTAACTAACTGATTTAATTAATTAAAAGAGAATTAATACAAATTCTTGACATCAGAATCATTCTTTGAACCACTGAAATTAATGATGAACTTCCACTGTATGATGTTGACACTCGATGTACTGTTTGGTTCATGAGTGACTAACTGCAACGAATGTTCTTCATCTTATGATTATTTTCAACAATAATCAAGAGTGAATAAATAGAATTAAAAAAAAAAATTATTTCAAGATAAAAAAACCAAAAAATGAATAGTTCATTAAAAAAAATAAAAGAATATTAAATATAAAACTTAAATCATTTTAATAATTCATATCTATTAACATTATTCTTCTCACAGTATAAGACTTATTATAACAACTAGTTACTAAGCCGCGCTTTGCAGCGGCATTATAATATATTTGTTAAGAAAAAGAATATTATAATAAAAATTGTGAAATTAATATCTATAAAATTATTTAAATTATCAAATAAAATATATTCTATAATTAAAACCCTTTTTTCTAACAAATTCGACTCCTCTTCAAAAAATATCACGATCAATTACCTTTAAATTAAAGCATCCCGTGATATTTTTGGAAAAAGAGTAGATTTTGTTAAAAAAGTGTTTTAATGATAAAAGGTAATAAGCTAGTTAGTATTTTTATATTATTTATTATTAATGATAATATGTTTTAAATTAAAGGTAATTGCCCGTGATATTTTTGAAAAAATGAGTAAATTTTGTTATAAAAAAAGCTAGGTTACTAGAAAAAAATTAGAACAAATTAAATAAGTAAAACAAAAAAATTGGAGTAATCAAAGAAGTAATATAAAATTACAAGAATAATAAAAAACAATTAACATTTATATTAAAATTAATATAATGCATAACTTACTAATTTGTGACAATTTTGAGATCTCTTTTTCTCCAACTGCCTTTGACAACTTCAATGCCACCCAAGTAGGTCAAGCAACCCACAACATCTAAATCAACATAGAAAAAATAATATTAGAACATGATAGTTTGAATTATAACTTATATAATAGTATTACTTATATATTACTCTAATATATTACTGCATCAAAAACCTGAGAGTATGTTGGTGTCATTAATACGTGCATCAATCATATCCGTACATATGAACTGAAATCCATGCAGTGATATGTTGACGATGCCTTCTTCCAATATCTTAGGTAACATTATGTGTATGAAGAGCAATTTAGACCCATGTGATAGTTGTCTATATTTCCCTATACTTGAAACAACTTTCAGATTTTTGATGTTGTACACAGAGCCTTCCTCTAAAAGATTTTTGAACCGAGAGACCAGAATTTTCGGGATCGTAGCATGGATCAAATTTTCCTTTCATACAACATATCTTAGAAAAGTTAATAACATCATACAATTTGATAAGCTAATAAGTCAAGACTGACCAGTTCTTCAGTATTTGGATTGGCAGATTCCCACATTCTACACACTCGTACTCTTATCATCCAGGTATAACTGTTTTCGTTCAAAGCATCCAACATTGTGTAGGCAATAGTTGTATTGATTGTAAATATGGTTGTAAAAATTTGAAGCTATGTAAAAAAGTTTCGGTGTAGATTTTTTGTTATGAATGACCTTTAATTTATAGGTGTTTGTAAGGTGAATAACATGGAAATCCATTATGTTTAAAAGTCAAAAATTATTATAAAAGAAAAGTTCTATAAAGTTTGAAAATAATAAAAGAAAGTTCTATCAAGTTTGAAAATAATAAAAGAAAGTTTTATCAAGTTTGAAAATAATAAAAAAAAGTTATATCAAGATTGAAAATAATAAAAGAGAAAATTGCAATTATTAACATAAGAGCCTACAAATTCGAAAAAAATAAGTAAGTTGTAATTTTCTAAATCAAAGAAAGTTCTATCAAGTCCTACAAATTTGAAAATAATAAGGAAATTGTAATTTTCTAAATCAAAGAAAGTTCTATCAAGTTTGAAAATAATAAAAAAAAAGTTCTATCAAGCCTACAAATTCGAAAAGAATAAGGAAGTTGTAATTTTCTAAATCAAAGAAAGTTGTAAAAGAAAGTTCTATCAAGCCTACAAATTCGAAAATAATAAGGAAGTTGTAATTTTCTAAATCAAAGAAAGTTCTATCAAGTCCTACAAATTTGAAAATAATAAGGAAGTTGTAATTTTCTAAATCAAAAAATGTTCTAAATTAAAGAAAGTTATATATCAAGTCCTACAAATTCGAAAATAATAAGGAAGTTGTAATTTTCTAAATCAAAGAAAGTTCTATCAAGTTTGAAAATAATAAAAGAAAGTTCTATCAAGCCAACAAATTCGAAAATAATAAGGAAGTTGTAATTTTCTAAATTAAAGAAAGTTCTATCAAGTCCTACAAATTCGAAAATAATAAGGAAGTTGTAATTTTCTAAATCAAATAAAGTTCTATCAACTTTGAAAATAATAAAAGAAAGTTCTATCAAGTTTGAAAATAATAAAAGTGTATTTTTCAATTTCCTTCCTACAAAATCGAAAATAATAAAGGAAGTTGAAAATTGTGAAAAATTGAGAAAATTAGAAAAATAGAACGGAGCGATTCTAGAGGCGCCACCTCACCTCCCCCGTCTTCTCCTTTATATAAGTATATTGATTTTTTAGGAGTCGAATATATATATTATATAATATAACATATATTATAATTAATCACAATAGAATAACATAAGAAAAATGTAAAAAGATTTGAGCTGGACAACAGTACTTGGATGAAGGGCAAATCGGGCAATATAACATGTTAATAGGGATAGATTGATCAAATAGACTAAAAAGGTTTTGCATAAATCAATTTAGAATGGGCATATATGAGCACACTTTTCAAAAATCAACAAAAATAATGTATCAAATCCTAAATAAGCCAATAGAAATATTAAAGACTATTATGATTTTTTGGTACTACTTTTGTGTTATTTTGATCATTTTTCCAAAATTTTAAGTATAAGCCGATACATATTAGTCATTACATACTTTCTTTCTTTCTATCTAGAGAAAGTTACTTGTAGTCTGAGATCACAGGCATGTTCAATGATTTATATTCACGTCCTGTTCCTGAATCACCCCACTTGGTTCTGTCGATTTGTTAGAGTTGGTGTCACATAACTTAAGTCAACACCCTAGTCAATGCATCTTTGTACATATATGATTAGCTAGTTTGTTAGAGTTAGTTATAGTTTGTTAGTTGTAACAAACTTATAGTTAGCTAGTGGTTAGTATAAATGTAAATAGATTTAGTTCATTCCTGATTCAATCAATTGTAACAAACTCTTAGTCAATCAATTAAAGCTTTTCTTTCTCCCAGCTGCTAGCACTTATTTTCCAGATTATACAAGTTTCACATGGTATCAGAGCAAGGTTTTCAATCCATTTCAATGGCGTAATCTGTTTCGATCTTCTCATTGTATCTGTTATCTTCTTTAGCAGGTAACAGAGTTCGATATGTTCTTTGTTTTTGTTTGATTTGCTCTTGTTTTTCTTTGTTGTTTTGTTTTCTGTTGAAATCTCTCTCAGAGTACAATCTCTCTCTATTCAATCTCTCTGCGAAAACTTTCTCTACGATTTTGTGGAAATCTTGTTGATCTCTCTGAGAATTCTCATTTTTTCTTGATTGTTGCTTATTTCTGTGAATCAATTACACGAACGGTTCATTTCTTCTTCGAATCGTTACATCTCATCATTTTGTAGTTGATCGTTTTGTTGTTACTCGTTTAATGGCTGAATCATCTCATCATGCTAATGATGATCATACACCTGAAACAAATTATGAGGTGCACACACAAAATCAACTTAATCAAGATAACCCGTTTCATCTTCAATCATCTGATAGTCCGGGGATGAAATTAGTAAGTGATCCTTTTGACGGAACTGGTTTTGGTAACTGGAAACGTTCGATTTCTATTGCTTTATCTGCAAGAAACAAGTTAGGTTTCGTGGATGGATCTATCCCTAAGCCTATTGCAACTTCTGTTAATTTCAAGAGTTGGTCACGTTGCAATGACATGGTTATCTCCTGGCTGCTTGGGGCTTTGTCTAAGAACATTGGTAGAAGTGTGATCTATTCTACTACTGCTCATGAAATGTGGTTAGAATTGGAAGAAAGGTATAGTGTCTCTAATGGAGCTCAGTTGTTTGGGTTACATAAGGATCTTGCAAAAATTTAGCAAGGGAATTCTAATATAGCAGACTATTTCACTAAGCTGAAAGTGTTGTGGGATGATATTGATGCACTTTTTTTGATTCCGGTTTGTACTTGTGGTGCCTCTAACAAGCTGTCTAATTTTCAACAGGATCAAAGGATCATACAGTTATTGATGGGTTTGAATGATTCATTTAATGTCATGAGAGGTTCTGTATTGATGAGGTCTCCTTTACCATCTATTGGTCAAGTGTATAGTCTTTTGTTGCAGGAGGAAACTCAGAGAGAAATTCATGCTCCTAGTCCTTTTATGCCTGATTTTGCATCTCTTGTTGTTCATTCTGGTAGAACAGGTGGGCATGTCAATTATGGGAATTCCACTGGTTTCAACAGCAATGCATCTAATGGAAACAAGAAATCACCTTATGATACTAGGAAATTGTATTGTAACTATTGCAAGAAACCAGGGCATGTCATAGACAAGTGTTTCAAATTACATGGTTTTCCTGCAGACTTTAAGTTTTCTAAACCTAGAAGAATGGTGGCTCAAGCTGAAACTTCTGATTCTTCAAACAGCAACAGCAATAGCAAATGTTTGGACATTTCACCTAATCCAAATCAATCCACTGGATCTTCTACAGCAGTTCTCAGTCCAGATATTTGTTCACAAATCATGTCACTACTTCAGTCAGCACAATCTTCAGATACCAGTACAGTTAACTTTGCCACAAATTTGGCTGGTAATACTTCTATCTCTTCTTCAGTAGCCTGTTTTTCAACTGCTGTGACATGGATCCTGGACAGTGGTGCCAGTGATCACATGTGTTCTCAAAAACATCTGTTTAAAAACATATCTCTTTTATCAAAACCTATCAACATTTCTTTGCCTAATGGTGAGATAATTGTCATCAATCTCAGTGGTACTGTTCCTTTAACACAAGATATAATACTTCATGATTTGTTATATGTCCCACATTTCAAATATAATCTGCTTTCTATTAGCAAATTAACTAAACATCTTAATTGTAACATCCAATTCACACCTGATGCTTGTTATTTGCAGGGCCATTCTCTGAGGAAGCCAGTGGTTCTTGGTGAATCTCAGAGGGGCCTCTATCTTCTTCACCATTCTTCATCATCTACTGAAGATAACAAATCCTCATCATCCAACGTTGCTTTGTTGAATTCTCACAATTGTAATACTGTTTCAGCCATAACTTGGCATAATAGACTTGGGCATTTGCCCTTATCAAAACTTAAATCCTTATGTACTATTGATAGTGATAGTACTTCTGTTTTGACTACTTGTTAAGTCTGTGCTAAAGCTAGACAACATAGGCTTCCTTTTCCTCGTAGTACCATTCACAGTACTACAAAATTTCAACTCATTCATGTAGACCTCTGGGGTCCTTACTCTATTCAAACTTACAATAAGAACAAATATTTTCTTACCATTGTTGATGATTTCACTCGTACTACTTGGACTCATCTCTTAAGCTGCAAAAGCAATGCTTTTGATTTCATTAAACAATTTATTTTTTTAGTTAACACACAGTTTGATAGCAAAGTTCAAAGTATTAGAACAGATAATGCTCTTGAACTGGGACTTAGCAAAACTGCTACTGCGTTTTTCTTATCTCATGGGATTTTGCATCAAACTTCTTGTTCACACACCCCACAACAAAATGGGGTGGTTGAACAAAAGCATAAACATCTTCTGGAAACTTCTTGTGCTTTGCTATTTCAATCCAATCTCCCTAAACAGTTCTGGGGGGATTGTGTGTTGACAACAACTTATCTGATAAATCGTTTTCCTTCAAAACTTCTGAACAATTTTTCACCCTATGAACTACTATTCGGAACAAAGCCTTCTTATTTGAATCTAAAGCCATTTGGCTGTCTTTATTACATTTCTACTACAAAAGTTCACCGAGATAAATTTTCTCCCCGTGTCATACCTTGTATCTTCATAGGATATCCTTACGGGAAGAAAGCCTATAAATTTTTTAGTCTTATTGATTATACCATTCACATATCACGTGATGTTAAATTTCATGAAATGGTTTTTCCTTTAGTCAAATCTTTCTCTAACACATTTATTCCACTCCCATCACCTGATTTACATACTGAATCTTTTGTTACACCTTCTATTGATGAAAATGCTTCTACTGATGTCACACACTTTCAAAATTCCTCTCCAAATAATTCACCTACTATTTCTGATTCACATATATCTACTCAACAGGTCAGAAAATCTTCAAGAATCACAAAAGTTCCTAATTACTTAAATGATTATGTTCATCCTTTTCATTCTACTTCTTCTGCTTCTACTTGTTTTTGTACTGTCACATCTCTTTGTGCTAAGACTCCACATTGCTTTACTCCTTCTCATTTTGCTGCTACTGTTTCTACTTCATCCGTTCCATCAAATCCTTCATCTTATAAAGAGGCTATGCTTTATCCCGACTGGCAAAAGGCTATTGCAGATGAATTTACAGAATTGGAAGTAAATAGAACTTGGTCTCTTGTTAAGCTTCCACCTGGAAAGAAACCAATTTCTAGTAAATGGGTCTTTAAAGTCAAACATAATTCTGATGGCACGATTGAGAGATACAAAGCTCGTTTAGTTGTTCGTGGGTATACTCAAATTGAAGGTGTTGATTTTACAGAGACTTTCTCTCCAGTTGTCAAAATGACACAACTATGCGATCTCTTGTTGATACTGCTGCCAAGAAAGGCTGGGATATGTTTCATTTAGATGTCAACAACGCTTTTCTTCATGGGGACTTAGATGAAGATGTTTACATGTCACCACCTCCTGGTTTGGTTTTGTCAGATTCTATGTTGGTTTGTAAGTTGGAAAAATCTCTTTATGGGCTTCGACAAGCATCTCGTCAATGGCATACAAAGTTAAAAACCACTTTGATGTCTCGTGATTACACCATTTCTCAGAATGACTCCTCTTTGTTCTATAAGAAATCAAATGGACTGGTTCTTTACTTAGCTGTTTATGTTGACGACATCTTAGTCGTTGGTAATGATCATGGGGAAATTTTCGATATTAAGGCACATCTTGATTTGGTTTTTAAGATCAAAGATTTGGGTAAACTACGGTATTTCTTGGGTTTGGAGTTTATTGAAGTTCCTGATGGAATGGTTGTTTCTCAACGCAAGTTTACTGCTGATCTTATTAATGAGTTTCTGAATAATGATGCTTCCTCGGTTGTAACTCCTCTAGACCTTACAGTTAAACTTCTTCCTAATGAAGGTTTGTTACTGTCTGATGCTTCATCTTATAGACAATTGGTGGGCAAATTAAATTTTCTCACTAATACGCGTCCTGATCTCGCATTTTGTGTTCAGCACCTTAGTCAGTTTATGTCTTCTCCTCGTCAACCACATTGGGATGCAGCCATTCATGTCCTTCGCTATCTTAAGTCCAATCCTTGTCAAGGGTTGAAGTTTAACAGAACACCAGGTTTTGCCTTAGAGGCTTATTGTGATGCTGATTGGGGGACTTGCCCGAATTCTAGAAAATCTGTCAGTGGGTATATCATTCTTCTTGGTGGCAATCTCATTTCTTGGAAATCCAAGAAACAACACACGGTGTCTCTATCCTCTGTTGAGGCTGAATATCGTTCCATTCGACGTTTAACTTCTGAACTTGCCTGGCTTTCTCGTTTACTACATGAACTTGATGTTACTGATGTGATTCCAGTTCCAGTGAAATGCGACAACCAAGCTGCTATTTACATAGCCAAAAATCCTGTATATCATGAACGCACCAAGCACATAGAGTTGGATTGTCATTTTGTTCGCACAAAACTGGCATCTGGCTTGATCTCATTGTCCTATACTCCATCGAAACAACATCTGGCTGATATTTGCACTAAACCCTTAACTGGTCTTCTTCATCATGACCTTCTTGGCAAGTTGGGTGTATCTTCTTTACCCTCCAGCTTGAAAAAGGGGGGGGGGGGGGGGGGGGGGGGGGGTGTTAGAGTTGGTGTCACATAACTTAAGTCAACACCCTAGTCAATGCATCTTTGTACATATATGATTAGCTAGTTTGTTAGAGTTAGTTATAGTTTGTTAGTTGTAACAAACTTATAGTTAGCTAGTGGTTAGTATAAATGTAAATAGATTTAGTTCATTCCTGATTCAATCAATTGTAACTTCTCATTTATAAAGACCATATCAAACTCAGAAACGAAAAATATCACGAGTTCTCCGAGACCAGTGTGGGCTAGCCCTCTCTGCTTAAAAGTAAAATGTAAATCATACTTATTTCCATAATTTTGCTTGCAAAATGTTTGAGTAAAAGTCAAGTGCTGCAGCTAAAACCTAAAGCAACTAAAATTTAGTGAATATATTACATTACATGCTCAACTCAGAGTAGTTCCAAGAAATTTATATATGCTATCGTAAATGTGGACAACTAATTTATCATCTGACAGTACACTCTCTCCGTCTCTCCCTCGCACAATACAAGATGTGATAATGTGAACTACACAGGAAAAACTAGTGTAAATGTATCTTATTCCAACTATAACAATCACAACCAATCATCGCACCTGCAAGTTACGATAGCTTAGAAGAAACATCACGTGTATCTTCCAACTGTAGTCTTTAAGCTGAGCACATGCAGTCTGGAGCAGGATAGGTATATATTGATTGTCTCGGTTTCCTGGTTTTAAGTTGCCCTTGCCTATTCTTGTGCCCTTCAACGACTGCTTCTTGAAAGTTCGACCAACTCATGCTCTTATTTAGGAAAAGCCGACCCAACAGTGCCATGTTAGGTCTGATTGTCTTCATATTCAGGTAAGTTCTGTGTCCTACCTGTAATAAGTAAAGTATAACGTTACTTTTCACGCTCAAACTTATGGAAAAATAATTGTTTTCAACAATTCTAATGTGAATGCAAGGATGTTCTAAACTTCACCATAAGGAGATAACATCTGCCCAAGGATTTCAATTGAACTAAAAGACAATCAATTCTTTGGATTTTGTTGGTTTGCAAATTGGATTCTTACTATGGAAAGGCAGGAGTTTTTAAGAGATTGCGATGCAATTTAGAAGTAAAGAGAGAACTGTTTACCATGGCATTGTGCATATTCCCTGGTGAAGCAGAGACGAAGATGTCGCTTTGCATGCTGACATAGTAGTCAACAGCTGCTAGCAAAGAAGCCTTCCCTTTGATATTAGCCCTTTCTTCCGATGATGCAAGACTCTTCTTATCTTCCATAAGTGGAAACAGTTCCCGTAATGTTGAGATCCTAGCTTCACCGCCATACACCTGAAAACATGAATATTAGATGTGTACGATAGTCAAGCTCTGCGAAGGGGGATATGTAAGCTAAGGGAGTTTCAGTAGTTACCTTATGAGAAGCAAGATAAAGACGAGTGGTGTTGTCAAAGCCCAGAGCAGCTAGCAGTAATCCAATTTCTTCTGGAGTTAATGGACAGCGACCCTGGTTCCTCAACTCCCCATCAGTGAACTGGGAGTTTAAGACTCTTCCCTGCCATATAACTTGTCTGTACTTAGCCAGTGCCAGCTTCTCAGCTTTGCCACCGCCAAAATCACATGCTGAATGTGCAGCCATATCCTGAAAAGTTATCACGGTCATAGGAGTGCAAAGACATTAACAAGCTTAAGTGTAACAGGGAAAGAAATGGAAGCAAATTGATGGATCTACTGCAAATTTTTTGTCAAGCATTAAAAGGAAAAGTAAACTACAAACTTAGACAAGGTCCAACTGACTTGCATGAGCCAGAAGGTAGACTAATAGTGTGCCACAAGAAAAGTTCTTGTTGTACTAAGGTGGAAGCTGAATTCTAAAAAGCAAGAAAAAAAAACTACATAAAGGCATTGTTTTAATCATCAGTACCTAAAGATTATATATTACTTCATTTGCAGTCCACAGGTGCTTAAAAGTCAGAACACAGTAAAATTTTGATATCATAATAGAATTATCATACCTTGTCAAATCGAAGGTGGAGAACTACAAATTTCCCTGCTGCTTGTTTTTCTTTTGCATCAGTAACACCTCTAAGGAACTTGCTATTAACTGCTTCACTTTGCCCTGGAGAATGGCGAAGGCGACTAACAAGGGCATCTCCAAGAGATCTGATATGAGATACAAATCTTAGTGCTTGAAAGTTGACCTTGCAACGTAGATGCTGGATATCCTTGGGCATGTTATCAAAATCCAGCCGGTGTGAAAATGGAGCAATGGCAGCTATTCCGTAACTGAAACATGAAAACAACATTGAGTCTATATCATAGTATTATAGGATGGACGAATGACCTAATTAATAGAGTCCATGTGCGAATATATGGAGCCTAGATCTCAGAATTCAGGTACTTGTGAAGTTAAAGCAAAGTAAATCAGCAATTTCTACTCTAAATGGATATTTGTCATTGCCTAGGCATCTGGAAGGTAACCTACGGAGAAGCAATATAATGTTAAGTATGCCAACAGTACCTACTTATCGACTATTGCCTGATTAGACACCCAGGTTAGTGACATACTGAAATAATGCTGGGCGAGCAAACACCGTAGCACTTGCCCACTGGTTAGTGATTTTTTTATATATCTTAGAGCATTTATAAATTACATGCAGAACATCTAGCAAAATCATACTACTTTTTCTTTCAGTCAAGCCGACCAAGATATACCAACCTCTCCAAAACAGGCACCACAGTATCCAGATACCAGTTAGCTGAAGCATGCACTGGTGCTGTTTTGATTCTTGTAGCTCGAATGGCTGTGGCGTAATATTCTCTTGTGCTCCAGGAGAAATCCTCAGGAAGCTCCTTAACTACGGAAACATCACCTTTCAATACATCGATAAAGTGATCCACATCAAATATATCCATAAATGAGCTGCAAAAACAAAAAGAAGTCAGGATAATGTTTGCAAACTCAAATTGATGACAATTGGAATTTGGAAAATCACGCAAGTAGAACAGGAAACACAAAGAAACAGTATTACAATAGAATTGTGTTTTGACCTTGAATCTTTCCAGACTGGATTAACTTCTAGATAAGGAATTACAAGTGTTGCATTCAGTATTTTAGCCAGAGCAACTGCATCGCAGATCTGTTTGGAGGAGATGCACCATATTAGTATTAGCAGATATGTTATTAAACTCTAAAAGCTGTTGTATTTGAATCAACAATGTCTCGGTAATTGAATAAACTCTTGTCATATAACTCACCCCCATTCTCTGTTGGTTCAATCCTCCATCAAGGAACACCTGAAGATATCCCAGAGTATTTTCAGGCAAAATCGCTTCTGCACATACAAAGCGACAAGCCAGAGAAAACAAAAAGGTTTAATCATACACGAATATAAGTTGAGGTAACCCTACAAGAAAGTCTAAGTGCTAAAGGCAGAAGCAAACTTGTTCAATTTACCAAAAAAGATTTCAAGAAAAGCTGGCTCAAAATGAATATTGGCAGCATGCTTAACACATATCCAGTCTTTAAGTATATGAATTAGAAGAAATTTGGAAGTAAGGAATCGTGTAGATCTGGTCCCGTCGGCCAAGGTAAAAAGAAGTTGTTGAGAGGTTGATATTACCAAGTTCTGTAGCAAGATGTAAAAGGTAGATGTACAGGTAACCTCAAAGGATCCGGTAAGCAAGAAATAATGAAAAAATAAGTAATGCACAAATACAAGTCAGACTACCCCTACAAGTGTGCCTCACTGTCTGAAGTAACATAGAATAGCAAGCAAAATATTTCTGCATATAGTAAAATTTTATTACTCACTGGAGGTGGAGGTCGATTCTATACAAGGCTTCCATCCTTGGTTAGGCAGCGGACTCCATAGCTCAGATTGCTGTTTATTTGACTAAGAAAAACAAAACAAGCAAGCACAGGATGTTCTTACTATAAGAAGTTCATAAAAAAACAAAAACAAAAACGGAACTACTCGATCAACTCTTACTCACAGTTTGACGCTGTACAGCACTCTTGATCAGGCGCACATGTCTAGGTTTTGGGGTATTATATTCCTGCACAAGTAAACTGGATTATAGCCATCCACCTTAATTCTAGTCTGTACTCGGAAAAATACATTAATCTTTACTTAAAGCAGAAAACGCAATCAACCGTATTTATATTAATAAGATAACTAAACTTGTTATTAATTGGACTATGCCCATAATTAGATGCTTCAAATTTCAACACTTCAGCTGACCATAATATATGTTACAAAAGCTGAAACTGCCCAAATTGTTCACATCTTGCCATGTTCAGTAATACAATTAGATTCTTTCGAAAAGTATCTTCCCAATCATTCCCCCATTCCCACCCATTGCTGATTCAGTCAATTAGAAACATAATCCAAACTACACAAACCATTTCAAGAAAATTACTAAAATTGCAATAACCATCCACAAAATAACCACTAATTTATACATACAGAAAGCACTATGAATTAGCCCAAGAAGAAAGAAAACACATAGATAGTAAAGGCAAATACATAAAATTAAACCAAAACAAACCCATATAACAGAAACAATTACAACTCCCACACATAAAAATTCAATAGCATAAAATAATTTCACACACAAGTGTAAATGTGATGAACTTACAGAGAAAATAGAAGGAGAAGCATGACTAAAAGGAGCAAAAAGAGTGGGAAACAAAACAGGCATAAGCAATACAAACAACCCAACAACAACCACTCCTCCTCCTACTCCTCTCCGGTGACCCATTTTCCGGTGGCCGGCGACGACAATTCCGGCAAGACCAAACTGAAAATCACTATTTACTCAAGAAAAAAAGAAAGAAAAGAAAAGGGGTATAATTAAAAAGGACAAAAGCGAGAAGTAGTGAAAGCAAAAGATGATAAGTGTTTGATAATATAGGAATATATAGATATAGTGGAGTTACTATATAAACCCCATCTACTACCAAACAGTAATAAAAGCAACACACATGGGCTTCTTCTTAAGTGTTAGATTAACTTTGTTTTGTTTTTTTATTTGTGTGTATAGGTTGTAATGTTGTATGTATAGGTGTGTCGATAAAATGACTGAAGGAAATCCAGAAGAGACGGGAGTGTTTAATTCAGATGTGGGGTCCGAGGTGAGATCCGTACTATGTTTGCAGAGGGTACGTGGCAACAGATTGAGTTGGCGATGACATAGGTAACTAGACTTTCTAAATTTTTGCATGTATATCGTGTGTGGAAAATATAATTTGTTTAGAAAAAGATAGACTCGGAAAAAAATATGTCGTAAGATTTTCGTGAAGAAAAATTATAGGAAGCGAAATGAATATTTTAATCATTTTGTGCATATAGGAAGCGAAATGATAAATTAGCTCGAAATATTGATATTTAAACTACATTCTCAAATTTAAATTACATAAATATCCAAAATATAATGAAACATGATAGAGTTTAAATAGTAAATTTAAGAATATTTAAGTAATGTAAATATTAAAATGGAGTTTAAACAGTAAAATTTGAAACTTGTTTGTCAATTTTCTATAGTAATATGATTATTGTAAAATGGAATCATACAAATTTGATAACCACACAAATAAATATATATTTATAATTTTTATTAGAATCATTTTCTAACATCTTAGATAATTTTTTTAAATTTAAAATCGTGGATTCGTGTTTTCACCTGCAAATAATTTTTTACATAATAAATTTTTGAGAGGTAAGTGTCATAAAATGACTTTTTCAAAAACTCAGCATAAAAATTGATATATTTTTGAAATTAATAAATACAAAAATTATGCGAATGTGATGTACCTTTTTTTCCTAAATAAAATTGTTAATAAAAGGTGTTGTTAACTTTAGGCTTAAGGCAATGAGCGGGGTACAAAAATGCATGGAGATGCGGTTTACTTTTATGAGCCCTTTAACTAGACCATTCTTTTTGACTCAACCTGCATCACCGACGCTATTTACACATGCCTACCTGCACACTGTACTAGCCTCTAAATTACGGACACGGGCATTTCACATTGCCTTCTCTTTTTCATTTTACCGTTGGGAAATATGGGGTTATTTTCGGGTTTGGATCAACGCCCTTAACGGCAGTAACAACGTTCAATCTGTAATTCGATTTAATTTAGTTTCCAGCACAAGTGTTTGAGTTATTACAAAAAAATTGATTTATAACTTAAAATGAGTAAGTATCATATAAGTTTATGTTTATGAATTCTTATAAGTTATACGGGTGTTTGGATAAATTTACATATAAGTTAGTGAATAATTTGATAAATTAAATTTGAAAAAATAATTTTTAAATACAATGATTTCAACACTTATATTTTAAATTAAAAATATATAAAATATTAGAAAATAAAGAAATCAAAGAATAAGTTGATAAGTTAAGTAAAATGTTGATGCTAACATTCAACTTATCAATTTATAAGTTATAAATTAGGGATATTCTTAATGGTACCCTTTTAGTTTTGGCTTTTCTAAATGGTACCATTCCTTTTTTTTGACTTACGAGTGGTACCCTTGTATTTTAGGTTTGACGTACATGGCACCCTAAACGGTAGTTAAACGTTAAAATATAAGGGTACCACATGCAAAAGTCAAAAATATAATGGCATCAGCTACAAAAGTCAATAGAACAATGGTACCATTGAGAAAATTCATAAACATATTTTTTGAAGTTTTGGACTATTTTTGTTCAAATATTTTGATGGATGATGTTTCCATATGTAACTAGCGTAACAGCCCGTGCAATGCACGGGTCTGCATAGAGATGTCAATAATTTTTATTGTGAAAAAGTTGGTCATGATCGATTTATTAGCTTAAGGATTGTGTAGTCTTAAGTTTGAGAGCGTAAAATGAGAAGTATGGTTCATGCATAGTGAGGAGTAAAGAATTTTGTTTGGCGAATAGTGTAATTACTTTGAATCACAAACGTAACTATGTCAAGGCTCTAAGACTTGTTTAAAGTGACTATTATTGATTTTGAGACCAGATTGAAATAGTGTAGAATTTGAAGCATGAGTGTACTATTGTTCTTCTTGCGATTATAAGCAGGTTTACCTGAGTTTTGTGTGTCATAGAAAGGATAGTTTGTAGATTGGTAATTTGCGTTATTGAGCGGTTGTTATCTATTTTTCGGGAATCGGTTGGTTTTTTTTTTTTGCAATCTAGATTATGAATATGTTATATGCATGCAATGTTGTTGTAATATAATCGAACATGCATGAATGAGATAGAGGATTTTAAAACGAAGCTGAAGGCCGACGCATCTTTTCACACTCTCACATCACTCAAGTTTGTGATAAACACTTTGGGAGATGAACACCTATTACAGTTTGGAGTATTCATGTCACCTATTTGTTTTTAGTTTTTTACTTGGGAACTGATTCTGCACTCCTCTCATGTGTTCGTCTTTATATTAAATTATATTAACACACTTAGTAAATGCATTAATAATGTGTTTGGAATATCGTTTTATAATTACAAATTTTAATCCAATTTATTACTATATATTAAACCTCAACACAAGGGCAAACGTTTCTAATTAAATGGCCGTCACAAAAATGTCACTCATATATTATTATGCAAAAATATATTAATATTTGTTATACAAATAAACAAACCTTCAACCTCCTTCTAAGATGTTCGTGGGTTTAACCACTATTCTACATGCCTGTTTGAGTTTATTTCAAAAAAATTATTAGATAATCCACGTATTTCCTCTCTTATCTTATATTATTTTTACTTTGATTTTTAAATAAATAAAATATTGGTTTGTATTATTTATATAAATCAGTTTTTTTTTCATCTTTTCGTAATTTTGGTCAAAAAGTGTATTTTCCGGACACCCCAACCGGTATCACACCAGACCCTAGAGTGCAGGAAGAATTCCCCACGCTCCCATGAATCGAACCTTGAATGATTTGGTCAATAACCAGTGCTTTCACCAACTCATCTACAAGCTCGGAGGCTTCTTTTTGTAATTTTATATACCTATATATTCAATCACTGAATTTTATTACAATTGTCTGTTTTCGATTAAATATATATTAATTATGTTGTTTAAAATTATATTATATATCTTTATTATACTTTATTTGAATAAAATTATTTATTCATACATAAAATATACTATTGAAATTCGACCGAATATAAGAAATATTGTATATGTTGTAGAGGATGTCGTCAAAGACCCACAAACCCTATTTAGAATTTCATTTTATTAAAATGATTATATGACATTACGAATCAATTTAATGTATTATATAAAGTTCTATTATTATTATGAAAGATTATACTTTTTTTTAACATCGTACAATAATTTTTGGAATACAATTTGAAATTCTATTTTCAAAACTTGTAATTTTCAATTTTCGTAAACTTAATCGTCTACTAACAGTCTGACTGATCATTATGTAATTATATACTATGTAATATCCTATATTTTAAAAACTCACCCCGATTTTTGACACGAACGTCACTGGGGTTGAGGGGAAGGGGTTAGAAAGGTGAAAAAAGATATAGATAAGTTAATAAAGAATGACATGTTACTTTAGAAAATGTTAAGAAATGAACAATACATTCTGGAAAAGAAAATTGTTAAGAAATGGATGTGACGAACAGAGTAGGTAGACAAATTTTTTGTATAATTTGAATGCTAATGTTCTTAATTTAAAAATTATATAAATAACTAATAATGAGAGATATAATGTGTGTAATACTTCTTATATTAGATCGAATTTTAATAGTATATTTTATGCATGAATAATTAATTTAATTCAAATAAAGTATAATATAAATATATAATATAAATTATGAATTATAATCACCATAATTAATATATATTAAATTGAAAACATATAACTGTATTAATATATAGTGATTGAATATATAGATATATAAAATTACGAAAAGGAAAAAAGAAAAACAAATTTTTATAAATAATTCAAACCAATATTTTATTTATTAAAACATCAAAGTAAAAAAATTAATATAAGAGATAAAAGACGTGTGTTATCTAATAAGTTTTTTGAAACAAACTCAAAAAGGCATGTAGCATAGTGGTTAAGCCCATTGATATCTTGAAAGGAGGTTGGAGGTTCCATTCTTTGTAGTAACACATATATTAAAACATTTTTGTATAATAATATACGAGTGACATTTTTGTTATTTTTCAAAAAAAAAGGTAAAAATAATCAACATAATTAATATATATTAAATTGAAAACATACAACTGTATTAATATATAGTAATTGAATATATAGATATATAAAATTACGAAAAAAAAGAAAAACAAATTTATATAAATAATTCAAACCAACATTTTATTTATTTAAACATCAAAGTAAAAAAAAAATATATAAGAGATAAAAGACGTGGGTTATCTAATAAGTTTTTTGAAATAAACTCAAAAAGGCATGTAGCATAGTGGTTAAGCCCATGAATATCTTGAAATGAGGTTGGAGGTTCGAATCTCCGTAGTAACACATCTATTAATTTTTTTTATATAATAATATACGAGTGGCATTTTTGTTATTTTTCAAAATAAAAGGGTAAAACGGTAATTTCGCAACCATTTAATTGGCAACTTTTGCCCTTGTGTTGGCCTATTATATATAGTAATAGATAGATAGATAGGTTGTTAAAAGTGCGGAAAATTTGAGATTTAAATGGGAAATTAGATCGTTCACTTATATTTTCACATTTGACTAACGTTTGGATACCAAAATGGTACCATATACGTGTAACCTAAAATACAAGGGTACCACTCGTAAGTCAAAAAGAAGAAATGATACCATTTGGAAAAGTCAAAACCAAGAGGGTACCATTAAGAATATCCCTATAAATTATCAAATAAGCTCAGTACACAAACACCTTTCATAAGCTCTTATCAACCTATAATGCATAAGTTATGTGCGCCAAACAGACACCGTTGTAAATTAATGTAGCGGAGGAATCAAGATGAGGATTTTGATATTTTAAGATCAGTTATTTTTTAAATTTTTTGACAAAAAAAATAATTCAGTTATTAAAAAACAACCCTGCATAGATTTTAGGTATTACAGATTTTTTTATGTGCGAGTAATGTATTTGTTTAATGTTTTTAGTACAGGCAAGGTGAAATTTGAAAAAAGCTGAAGTCCTCTTTGCATAAAAATAGAAGTGCCAGAAAAAGCAAACAATATGCGCATGTTCCCGTGATAATGTGTCGTAGTTTTGTTTATTCACGCCTCACGGGTATTTGTAATTATCCAAACCAAAACTATATAATAATAATCATCCATCAATGTATTAATACTTGTTTATAATCCATGCAATGCACTGCTAAAATTTTAAAAAAATTATCTTATCATTTATATTTTGATTTATGTGATTTTTACCAATAGAAAAATTATTTTTTAAAAATTATAAAATAAAATAATATATGTATTATGTTATTCTGAGTATTTATTTATATTTTGATGATAAGAATTCTTAATATGTTATCGACATGAATAATATCTTGAACTTCGGGACGTAACTTAGGAAAATAGATAATATAAATATTTAATAAGAAAATGTTGTTGACGGGATCCAGATCTTGAACCCGTTGGAGCATTTTAAATATCAAGAAAAAAATATTCTTTTAACATTACATCTAACGGTTCTCCTTTATCTATCTTTAAATCTAACAATTGTTATTTAGGTTACCAAACTACCAACCAACCAAATAGAGAGTAGTTTGCTTATAATAATATAGTATTATAGATTAGCGTAGAACTCGCGCGATTTACGATTTTTTTTAAAATTATATAATTTTTAATATAAAAAAGATATTATATTTTAGTTACAAGATTATTATTTTATTTAATTAAATAGAACGGCCCCGTAATGTTTTTGTAAACATGAGATGATTTAGTTAGAAAAAATTGAAAAAATGTAATATTTTTAGGTGTGTTTATTGAAATAAATAATTTGGTTTGATTAAAAGGTAACGTGTTTTATTTTGAAAAAACAATATTAAGATATTGTATAATCGATATTTTAGGTGTGTTTATAGAAGGTACTAAGTTTTGGGTAATAATTTTAGACGTGAATATTTTAAAAAGTAATATGGTTTGATTAAAATGTAACGTGTTTTATTTAGAAAAAAATATATTAAGATTAATCGATATTTTAGGTGTGTTTATCAAAAGTAATATGTTTTTAATTAAAAGGTAACATATGTTTAATTAAAAAAAGTCAATTAACTAGTTAATATTATTTTATTATTTATTAATTAGACCAAAAATCAAAAAATTTGAAAACCAAAAATTTCAACGAAATGACTATTATATCATAGTATAGATAGATTGAGATACTTTTTTATTTTTTCTTTCCATTAAATTTTTTGGGGATGGTTTAAAAAAAAAAGATCGACACGATTGATAACTTGATAACTCTTCTTTAATTGTAAGATGTTCTAGGATCTGAACTGCATCGGATGTTGATTTTGTTGTAGCTGATTAATGGATTAAAGTTTAAGGGGGTGAATATCAACTTTATCCAAAATTTTAAACAAAAATAACGAAAATATTATATTTCAGTATTTTGGCCAACAATAACCGGTGGAATACGCATTAGGCAGTGGGGTAATGTTGAATACACAATTAACAGTGACTTATCATAACATTTTGATACTGAATACGCATTTTGTAGTGACTTATTGTATAATTTTTTATTTTTAAATTTGGTATACGCATTTTATAACAAGGTAATCGGATAATGATATGCATTCGAAGAATGCGTATTGCTAGATATATTTAGTTTGTAGCAGCATGGGGTCTACTAATGAAAAGACAGGTGTTCCCCTTACTTTGAAGTCCCCGTGCCACCATTATTTCCCAATCTCAATGCTTCCGTCCAAATAAACACTGGATATGCATTTGAGAGCTCGGTATTGGAACGAGCATAATTGGCCAGCTATTCAAAAATTGTTATTTTCGTAAAAAATTGTTAAAAATGAGTCATTTTTGTAATTCTTTCAAGTTAAAGTTTGGAACTGGTCTCGCCTTACGGGTATTTTTCCTAATATTTATTTAGTTAATTGGCTAGCCTAATTATCAATGAATCTTCATATGTGTTCTACTAGCGCCATGATTCCAATGAAATTTTTTCTTGCAAATCAACCTTTCGTGGCTCAATGGAGTTCAAAAACTCAAAATTTGACCAAGCTAAATGGAACAGAATTATGAAATGTAACACCCAATATAGAAAAAATGTTTTTCTCTGGATTTTGGAGAATAATATAATTCTTACCAACTCTTAAAAATTCAGAATATGGATTATTTCCTCTCCCTTATGTTTATCATGAGGAGGCTTAACTCTATGCTCTTCGTGATTGCAACTGGGCATCCGATATTTGGATTTTTTTTTATAAATCCTCGTTATATTGATATATTCTCTTCAACTTGGTTTCAAACGGGTGCAATGGAATCATAAAACTAGAGCGTCAACTGGACTTCTCCTTGGTGTATTACCTTTGTAGACATTGTTAACTTCATGTGGTTTGTTCACAATGAAATGATTCTCAACCTTGAAATAGCTTTGCCTAATAATCCAGTGAGAATATTCGTTCAAGGATTGTAGGTGCCAATCATTCAACTCTCCTAGTCGATGAGTTGAAATTAGTAGTTTCAATCAAGTGGGATGCCCCAAATTTAGGCTGGTCAAAATTAATGTTGTTGGTGTTGTTAAGCTCTAAAATATGTTAACATGTATGGAAGGTGTGCATGAGTAGATTAAACAACACAACTCCATAATTCAAGATTTAGCACATGAAATTCTTTCGAGCAACCCAAATAAAAATTTGACATCAGGAGCAACAGATTGAATGAGGGTGATCAAAACCAATTCAAAAGAATTTATTTATGTTATAATGCATTGAAGGATTTTGGAAGGCAGGTTGCAGACCTATCATTAGCTTAGACAGATGCTTTTTAATGACAGTTTGCGGTGGTCAGCATATGTTAGCGATTGGTACAGACAGGAAGAATCAGATGTTCCCAATCGCGTATGCAGTAGTTGAAAGTGAAAATACGGAGAGTTGGACTTGATTCACTGATTTGCTTAAGGATGACTTGAATCTAAAAGATGGTTCAGGTTATACTGCTATTAGCTACTAATAGAAGGTATATTTTTACATGTCAAATTCTTTAGTCACTCTACTTATATGTATATTGTTTGTTTATTAAGTGGTTGCATTTATATATTCAATGTTGTCATATAGGGATTGGTGAATGCTTTGAAATGTATATAATATAAAAATAGTAACTAGCTGATTGCCTTTTATATTAAAACACTTTTTCTTAACTAAATCTGTTATTTTTCCAAAACAGGTTAGCTGTGCCAGTAAGGACCACTTTTTCTTTGTCGTCCTTTTCCTTATCTTTAGCTGCTTGTCTCTATTCTTTCTCTACAAGTTATGCTGTAGATTTGCCATATGTCTTTGGACCACTTAACCGTAACAGATGCTCCAGTATTTGTCTCCATGATCTTTGATTTTGTACCTTGATTTGTCTTGTTGTAAAACGCCTAAGTGTTGATATCGTGAAATCCCGTATACTTCTTATTCTGTAACTTGTCGACATAGAGCATTTCTGACTTTTCTATATGAGGACTTTGCGATCTATAACATTTAAGACTATGCGATCTCAACACTTCACGACATGGGCTTTGAGGACTTCACGACATAGCTAATCCTGACTTCACGATCTAAGGACTTAGACAGATTTCTGCAACTTATTTCTTCATGGCCTTATTCACCTTTATACTGATGCATGAACAAATTGAACTTCTTCCATGATGATTATTTCATGGCCTATATACATTCTAGTTGCTAGAAACTCACTAAGCTCGTTATAGAATTGAGCATACATAATGAAACTAAGTACATGATTACAAGTCAAGTATAATAGAGACTTATACTATATCCCAGTGATAAACTTCACCAGGTTATGTAGAGTGACACAGTCACAAGGTGTAGGCTTGTTAATAGTGGTATTCAGACATGCATTGAGCCTAACATGTTACATTTTATATTTGTTGTCACTAAAATCTATCTTTTCCAAAAATATCTATACTTCAACATGTTACCTATTCTATTTGTCCTTACTAAAATCTCAACTATAGGAAATGTGATTAGCTTGAAAGCTGATTCCTCAATGAATATCCCCTTTGTTGGTCCTTGAGTATTGCAGAAAGAGGGTTGAATGCAATACTGATAAATTTCAATCTACGCTTCAATAACGAAAACTAAGATTAAATCTTATCAGCAGAAGAAATGCATTCACAAGTAGATTTCTCACAAAATAAATATTTTATTTATCTTGCAAAGAGTTGCTACAACCTTGAGAAAAGTATGTCTTTCTCAAGTTTCAATACTCCAGTGATTCACAATATAGAATGAGAGATAGTCTACGTATACTACTCATATCTCTATCATCACGGGTTTGTGAAGCTGCTGTCATTTTCATGTGGCAGCTCCTTACAATTGGCTACCCGTATGTCTTTCCTAAATTGCTATACAATCAGAGTTATTAATGCGGAAAAAGCAATCTAGATACATTCTATATTTAGCTAACACAATTCCAGTAGATGTTGATTTGTCATACTCTTGAATTGGTAAGCTTTGTCTTGCGATCCCTTAAGCTTCTGTCGTAGTCTTTGCAGACCTGATGAGGTGTTGGGATACTGCAGCACGTCTGTTTCTTGAACATCCAAAATGTCACATGTTTGACTGGGTAGATCCCCAATTCAAAGTTTATCCCTTTAAGACAGTATCCTGAACTCTAAGCTTGTTGTCACAAGAATGCGCTTTTGGTGACAGTAAGAAATCCCCGCAATAGTTGTTGTCGGGAGTTCCAAACTTGCTGTCAGGAGAATAGAGAGTTGTTGTCTCAAGGCTTCCGCCAATGTTGATGTCAGAGTGGATATGTTGTCATGACTTGCAACATGCTGTCTTCTTGTAACCTTACTTTCAGTGCTATGACAGTAACAATTATTCTTGTCGTCATCCTAATGTATTCCTTGAGGCTTGAACAAGTGAATGAACTTCTTCCAAAAATTACAAGCAATTTTATTATAGCAAATTAAATTGGCTACAAGAACATACTCTGGCTGTGACAGTATGTTCTACTAAAAAAAAATTAAGTATTACTAAACACAAGGTTAAGTTGTCTTCTAAGCTATCACCCATAAATCCTAACACCCTTCTGTTTAGTTGATCTAGCTCCCCCTTTCTTTTCTAAGATAGAGCTCTCCTGTTCATTCTCCCCCTTGGGCTTGGTACCAGAAGATTGGCATTGAGCTTCACCATGGATTGGAAGGTTCATATGTTTCATCATTGTAGTCATCATCTGTTGCTGGACTAGCAGAATGTTGGAGGTGGCATTGTTTTGGTCATCCATCTTAGAGTTGAGTTGCTCCAAATATTGAGTTAGCCCTTTGTTTTCAAACTTGAGCTCAGTCACTTCTCTTTCCAGCTTGTCAACTTGCAGAACAAGTGCTCAGATTTAAAGAAGTTGAGAGATTGATCTTTGAGCCTTGAGAAGTCATATTTGTTGATGTTGGAAATAGGAATTTCATCTACCAGTTTGTCCCCATACTGGTTCTTCCACATCACAAAGATCATTGAGTTGGAGTTGATATTGGATTGCACCTGATTGTCCAGCTTGGTAGAAAGCTTCTTGAGATTGTCAATAACCAGGGCTAAGGTGCAGTCCATCTTAGTGACATGTTTGGCAGTTTTCTGAACCTCTTGTAGGATGCCATCCACCTTGGGAAAATTAGATAGATATGTGTTCTTCAGCTTTGTCAGAGACTGATCTGGTTCTTCCTTCATTGAAGAGATTTCTGATTGAAGACCTTTCCCAAGATAGTGTAGAGCCTTGAGTTGATTCTTGTAGACATCATTTACTGCATCATACACTTCTGCAGGAGACAGACTCTTGGCATTTAACCCAAAAGATGTGAGATAGTCTTCCCTGAGAAATGCAAGAGCATCCTTAAGCCTTACTGTCCTCTTAGCATCCAACCAGGCATCCACATTTCCATCCTGTTGAGCTTCATCAATGATCTTTTCTTTTTGAGCTTCAACATCTTCCTTGTGACACAGAAGGATGGCTTCATAGTCTTTGTCGGGGAGGCTTGTTGTAAGAAGATGCTGAGCTATTTTTGAGAACTCATCTATCTGTGCCACATTTAAGCTTTGGAGAGCTTCTTCTGTCAATAGTGATGGCACAAATGATGATCTTGAAGGTCTGTCATGGTGCACAGACTCCAACCATTGTGACAAGGTGGCCTGAGCCAAGTTAGTGCTAGTGTTAGGCACTATGTTGCAGATGAAGATTCTACAACAGGAATGAAAGATGTGTGAGTCTCCTCCAGCCTTGGAATGGCTGTAGAGTATGATGTTGTCTCCATTGAAATGAGATGAGTTACAACATCATCTCTATGTGCCTGTGAAGGCAGTTCCATGTCCCTAAGGAATGGAGAGTTAGGCACAGAGTCTCCAGTGAAAACTGGTGAAGCCTCCGTGTTTGTGTTTGTGTCATTAGAATATGTCCCAACATGCATTTCCTGACCAACTGAATGTATGTTCTGGGTGGTGAGCAAAGTGTCATGCACCAAGTCACTTGAAGTTGGCTCATTCACAGATTCAAAATGTGAATGATCAAAGGCAGGATTGTCATGAGAATGAATCTCCTGTTAAGAAGAAATATCTACATTTTGAGATTCTGAGAGAGAAGTGGGGTTTAGATTAGATTTTGGCAACTCCCCTGAGAAATAGGAGGAGTTCCAAGTGTGATGTGCTCTCCACTCAGTGTAGTACCACCCTGTTGTTCTCCTGAGTCAAGGGTGAGTTCTTGACTCTGTGCAGATTCTTTACAGATTATAGTGGGGAGACTACTCTTTTCAATACCAGTGACCTGTTGAGAGACCATTGACAATAATAGGTTTACCCTTTTAACACATTTGAATCCTGTTGGAAGGATTCAATGGTGGCTAATTGTTTGGATTTCTTCTTTTGTCTAGTGAGCTGTGACTCAGGTTCCTCACTACCTAAATCTACAGTATCATCAGTGATTGTTATGCCTATCTTCTTGCTCTTCTTTTTAGTAACATCAACCTTTTGAGAGGTTGGTACACTGGGCTCCCTAATCACTAAAGCGATGTTTGCGGATGGTTGACTGGACGGGTTAGGGAGGCTTGGGTTAGATTGTGTAGCTCCATCAGTTTTAGCCTTCCCTTTCCAGGAAAGAAGATGATATATGGGTTGATCAAGTGTATAAGATTGGAATGTTACTTGCATATGCTCAGTAACACTCAAAACTACATCCACTTGATTCCTAGTGTCCAATGTACCAAAAATGACTTTGGACATGGTCTTAGGATAAGCCAGCTTTGATGTATCTATGTTGTCTACTTCATGCAACTTACTATCTAGATGATTTAAAATGCATTGAATAAAGTGAGGATAAAAAATTTCATTACCTCTGCCACGTGGAGTTTTGCCTAACCTTTGGGCCAGTTCTCGAATGATAATTGCAAAAACTCCAGCATCTGATCATCATTAGCTTCAACATCATGGTTCTCAGTCTTGAACCCAAAAGTTTCATTGACCTCCTTTTCCCCAAATTGCAATTACTTTCCTCCAACAGTACAGCTTATCTCTGTGAATGTCGTGAAGTCTATCAAAGTACATCACAAAGTCTAGGAAAGAGCTATGTCGCAAAGTCTAGAGGGTAAGAGTATGAAAGAGACTTTGCGATATAGTATAAATACCTTGTCGAGAACTCTCGTTTGGAATTGCAATCGATTTGTCAGACATATATCAAAATTTTGAAAATAAAATCAATTTAATTCAAAATTCTGTCAATATGTGAGGACTTGTCGATATAGTTATTCTGTGTCGCGAAGTCCACTAAGTAGATCACAAACTCAAGAATTGAACTATATCGCGAAGTCTCACAACCTTAACAGTTTGCGATATAGGCCTGTTTACTTTGAACTATGTTGTGAACTCTTAAAATCACTTATATAGAGATGTCTTAAAAGCTCACAGTTCCAAAAACAAATATGATTTAGAAAAATATGCAATAAAATACTGAAATATTTATAAATCATATCTCGACTAATTTTCACTCCAATCAAATAGAGCATTTAAATACATTGAAAATCTACTGCTGCAACAATTAACTAGCATAATTACCTAGAAGTACTAAACGAAGGATTGAGCATTCCAATTTCACTCACTAGTCTGTTGAAGACAACTTCATTTAGAGGTTTAGTAAATATGTCAGCTAATTGTTTCTCAGTTGGAACATAAGACACTGCTATAGTACCATTTGCAGTATGTTCCCTAATGAAATGGTACCTTATCTCAATATGCTTTGTAGTAGAATGATTAACAGGATTGACAACAATGGATATTGCACTAGTATTGTCACACAATAGAGGAATGTTTTCCAACACTAGTCCATAGTCCATTAGTTGATTTCTAATCCAAAGTAATTGAGCACAGCAGCTTCTAGCAGTAATATATTCAGCTTCAGCTGTAGATGTTGTTGTGGATTGTTGTTTCTTATTGAACCAGGATACTAACCTTTGGCTTAAGAATTGGCAATTTTCTGAAGTGCTCTTTCTGTCAATTCTGCATCCAGCATAATCAGAATCAGTATAACCAACCAGGTTGAACCCTATGTCCTTTGGATACCATAAACCAAGATTAGGAGTCCCCTTCAGATATTTGAAAATCCTTTTGATTGCCATCATGTGAGATTCCTTGGGATCAGATTGAAACCTTGCACATAGACATGTAGCAAATATGATGTCTGGCCTTCTAGCTGTGAGATAGAGTAATGATCCAATCATGCCTCTATAAACCTTGATGTCAACTTTCTTTCCTCTTTTGTCTTCATCAAGCTTAATTGCAGTTGACATTGGAGTTTTTGCAGGGGATGAATCTTCTAAACCATATTTCTTCAAAAGATCTTTGACATACTTGGATTGATTTATGAAGATGTCATCCTTCCTTGATTTACTTGCAAACCTAAGAAGTAGGTTAACTCTCCCATCATACTCATCTCATACTTGCTCTGCATCAATTTGGAAAACCATTGACAAAGTTTTTCATTTGAAGAGCCAAAGATAATATCATCCACATAGATCTGAACTAGAATGATATCATTATCATGTTTCTTGAAGAATAGGGTTTTATCAATGGTCCTTCTTGTGAATTGATGCTCGAGAAGAAATTGAGATAAGGTTTCATACCAGGCTCTAGGTGCCTGTTTGAGTCCATAGAGTGCCTTAAGCAATCTGTACACAAAATTTGGAAATTCTTCATTTTCAAAGCCCGGAGGTTGAGACACATATACTTCCTCAACAAGTTCACCATTGAGAAAAGCACTTTTCACATCCATTTGATACACCTTAAAGTCTGAATGAGCTGGAAAAGCCAAAAATATCCTGATGGCCTCCAGTCTTGCTACAGGTGCAAATGTCTCGTCATAATCAATGCCTTATTGTTGACAGTATCCTTTAGCAACTAGCCTTGCTTTGTTTCTTACAACTACACCTTCTTCATCCATTTTGTTCCTAAATACCCATTTGGTTTCGATGACATTCTTATCTTCAGGAGGTGGTACTAATTCCCAAACTTTGTTCTTCTCAAATTGATTCAATTCTTCCTACATGACAACAATCCAATCAGAATGCTTTAAAGCTACTTCAAATACCTTTGGTTCTTCCTGTGATAGAAAGCAGCTATAAAGACCTGTATTCATTGTAGCTCTCCTTGTTCTAATACCTTCACTAGGATCACCAATGATTTGTTCTCTAGTGTGGGCTCTGTCTCATTTTCTTGTATGACCCTGTTCATCTCTTTGGCTTGACTCAGAGTCATTTTGATCACCAGTATTGGGATTCTCTTCTTCTCCCAATGTGTTATTGTTTCCTTGCACAGGCGTTTGAGGGTTATCATCAAATTCACTTCTTCCATCATTTGGAATAGTTAGAATAAGTGTCTCTTTTTCACTCTCAGAATCTTCAAGATATCCTTGATTTTCAAATCTCAATGGCACAATGTCTTTTTCATTTGTTTCAAGTCCAGGGAATTTCTTGTCACTAAAAGTAACGTCCATGCTCTCCATTACTTTGTGTTGCTCAGGTACAAACACTCTGTATGCGGTCTTTTCCAGAGAGTATCCAATAAAGATACCTTCAAATGCCTTTGCATCAAATTTTCTAACATGCTCAGATGTATCTTTCATCACAAAACACTTGCTTCCAAATATATGAAGATGCTTAAAGGATGCTCTTTTTCCAGACATCAAAGAGTAAGAAGTTTTTCCAGACCTCTTATTGATTAATTTTCTATTTTGCACATAACATGCCGTGTTAACATCATCAACCCAAAAGCTAGTAGGTAGCTTTGCATCCAACAACATTGTTCTTGCAGCTTCAATGAGAGTTCTATTCTTTCTTTCTACCACTCCATTTTGATGTGGAGTTCTAGGAGCTGAAAATTGTTGAGAAATGCCCTTGTCTTTACAAAATTCATACAATGTGGCATTTCTAAATTCAGTTCCATTGTCACTTCTCAAAGCAACTACAGAGGAACCAGTGTTTTGTGCTTCTCTATCAACTCTGTTGATATTCTCTATAATGACTTGAGGGGCTTCATCCTTGGAAAACAGAAATTCCACCCAAGTATATCTTGAGTAATCATCTACCATAACTAGAGCATATTTCTTCTTGGAGAGAGACATTACATTTACAGGGCCAAATAGGTCAATGTGAATTAGCTACAGAGGTTTTGAGTTTGAATTGAGCAGTTTATTCTTGTGACTTGACCTTTTGATCTTCCCTTTTTGACATGCTTCACAAGCTCCATCTTGAACAAATTCCAAAGCAGACATGTCTCTAATGAGTTCTCTCTTTGCTATAGAATTCATTGTCTTGACATTTAAGTGAGACAATTTCTTGTGTCAAAGCCAAAATTCTTCATTTGTGGCTTTTGTGTAGAAACAACAAATTTCACCCTTGTCTGCAGACTTTAGATTAGCCACAAACAAGCTTCCTTTCTTTACACCAGTTAAAACAATTTCACCACTTTCTCTTTTGGAGATTAGACATTGATCTTCAACAAATTCAACTTTGAATCCTCTATTGGTGAATTGTCCAATACTCAAGAGATTGTGCTTTAGTCCTTCAACAAATGCTACATCTTCAATTATGACATTTCCAGCTTCAACATTGTCATATCCCACTGTATAACTAATGTTGTCATTTCTAAAGGTTACTGATGGGTCAGCCTTCTCCTAAAATTGTGATAGCAAGGCTATATCACCAGTCATGTGACTTGAGCATCCACTATTCAGGATTCATATGACTCTTTTATTCCTGTTGCCCTGCATTCACAACATGATTAAGTTGTTTTTGGTACCCACACTTGGTTGGGTCCAGTTGATTTAGAAACATGTTTGTAATTGATTCTTCTGTCATGGCCAACCTTCTTCACAACATGGGACTTCACTGTTTTGGAAGCCTTAGAGTTGACACTCTTAGGCTCACATAAAGTCTTTACCCTATCAACTTTGATTGAGGATCCTGTCCTGTGAGTGTGCATATGTGTGTGTGATTCACATGAGTGTGCAGAGTCGAGTTTTTGCTTCAAAGATAAGCAATTAGCAATCACAGTCACATAGCATGTCATGTAGTCAGATTTACCACAGAAAGAATCATGGATATCATTCATGCCAACATAATGCTTACTTAGATTTTGCACTTCATTTTTAACAGATTTGTTACACTTGTGAGTCAAATGATTAACAGATGAGCATTTCTGACATTGTTTCCTAGGGCCATTTGGCACATAAGCACAATTGTTACTCTTGTTAACACCTACTTTTCCATTCCTGTTTTGTTTCTTTTTCTTAACAACTTCCTTAGTGACCTTAGAATTCTTAGTAAGATTGTCTTTGGTTTCTTTCTGAGTTTCAGATTTAGGGGAGGAAGATATATCTTTAGTAGCTTCATCTTCTTCAAGTAACTGTTGTTTGATGACCATCAATTCTTCATCAAACTCCATAGTACGCTTTTTGAAGATAGGCTCTTTGACACTTGTCAAAACAGTGGGGGCATTTTTGTTTACACAAAATTCTTTTTCCTTGCCCTTAGCATTCTTCCTTCCCTTTTCAATTTCATAATCAAAACCAATTCCAACCTTAATATTCTCGGTATGTTCCTCATGATAGGTTTGAACAATCTCAGCAGAGTTTCTATAACTTCTTATTTTCAATTCATTTTCAGTAATTTGTTCCCTAAGGACCTTTTCTATTTGTTTAGCACAAACTACCTTATTTTTAAGATACTCAACCTCCTGTTTCAAGCCATCAAGATTCACAACCATTAACTCAAGTTTCTCATTCTTTTCTGTAAGTTCAATATTCTTAGCAGTTAGCCTATCAATTTCTTCATTAGCAACTAACATACTAGTATGAATATTAAACTTCTTTGTACTCATATCTTCAACAGTTTGCTTATATTGAGATGGAGACATTTCAAGAGAGGTAAGAATAGGTACCTGATTTGAAGATGAAGATTCATCATCATCAGAACAAGCCATCAAGGCAAAGTTTACATACTCCTGATCTTCATCTTCATCTTAGTCATCCCAGCATTTTCGAAAAAATATGCCGAACAAACCTTTAGTTATTTATTTTTAAACATATTTTAATATTATAATTATTTTTAAAAAATTACCTATTTTAACAAGCCTACTTATTTTTTTTTAACAAATGCAATTACTAAAAATATTAAAAATATAAATGATCAAATACCTATTTATAACCAATTACCTTTTCAGCTAAAACACATTATAGATTTTTTCTAACAAAGTCCCTCATTTTCTAAATATATCACGGGAAATTACATTTTTCAACTTACTTTTTCTATTTTTCTCACTAAAATCTATTCCTTTTCTAAAAATATCACGGGCAAACCCTTTACGTATTTATTTTAAAACGTATTTAAATATTTTTAATTATTAAATTTTAAAATCTCATTTTTCAAAAATATCCCGGACATTTTCCTTTTTTAAACTAAATATATATTGTTAGAAATGAATACCACTAGAAACTAGACAGAGGGGGGGTGAATGGATAGTTTGATATATTTTTCGATCTTGAAAACTAAGTAGACAACTGTATGTGATTATGATATGTAAAATGCAGAAAGTAAATAACACACACAATCACTTTAATCTACTTTGTATAAGCAAATTAAATACTACAGCTTTCCAGGAAATTCACAATCGAATTTCTGGCTTCTAAGCAAGAACAGTTTGAACTTGCTTGCTTACAGAGAAAAGAGCTTAGCAAATAACTATGTGTATCTCTCTTACAGCTTACAGTTGCGTATGCACGATATATATATTCCCCTATACAAACTAGGCACACACAATATTACACAGCTACCCCTTCTGAAAGTCCAACTTGTCCTGCCATAAGAAGTTCACTGTGTCAGGAAGGACCACCTGCTTTTCGGAGTCTTTCCCGTTTCTGTAGCTGCTTGTCTCTTATCTTTCTCTCCAAGTTTAGCTGTAGATTTGCCATCTGTTCTTTGGACCACCTTGCCAGAACAAATGCTTCAGCATTTGTCTCCTTTGATTCTTGGTTCTGTACCTTGATTTGTCTTGTTATGAACGGCTAAGTGTTGATATCGTGAACTCCACTTTATCCCTGACTTCGCGATCTCCCTTGTGAGGACTATGCGATATAGCCTTTGAAGACTTTGCGACATAGGTCATTTGACGACTATGCGACATAGGTCATTTGATGACTATGCGACATAGGGCTTCTGAGGACTTCACGATCTAGGCTCCTTTGACTTTGCTGACTTCAACACTTCACGACATGTGTCTTGAGGACTTCTCGACATAGTACAAAATGGACTATGCGATATAGTACTTCACGACATGGATATTGGTGACTTCACGACATAGCTTTCTTTTGACTTTGCTATATAATGCCTTAGACAAATTCCTGCAACTTATTTCTTCATGGCCTTATTCAACTCTATCCTGCTGCATGAACACTTCTGAACTTCTACCAGGATAATTATTCAATGGCCTATATACATTCTAGATGCAAGAATTTTACTAAGCTCATTATAAATCTGAGCATACATGATAAAGCTATTGTCCATGAAAACAAGACAAGTACATTTAGAGACCTATACTATATCCCAGTGATAGAAAACACTAGGTCATGTAATGTGACATAGTCACATAGTGTAGGCTTGTTAATAGTGGTATTCAGACATGTCTTGAGCCTAACAATCTCCCCCAAATTGTGAGTAAGATCCTTAGGCACAATTTCATGTCTGATAACAAGCCTAACTTACATAAAAGGAAATTTAGTAACAGAGAGAACAATTCATGAACCTTGAGATCAGAAATTTGATTACATAGAAAAATTGAAAGCTTACAGATTACTTTTGTTGCTCAACAGCTTCAGCTTCCAATTGCTTCTCTAGCAAATCATCATATATCTTCTTTTTCCTTATCTCTTCTTTTCTCTTCAAGTCTATGATGGCTTCTTGAAGTTCTTCTCTTGCAATCAGTTCTTCAATGAGAGGTGAGCCTTCCAAGTCATCAATTGCAGCCTTGAGTGCACTTTCTACATAGGAATCAAGAAACTCCATCCTTATTTTGCTTTGACCTCCATGTGAGTTTTTGTACTCCACAATGTAAGGATTTTGCTTGACCCTGCACAACCCTTTCTGCCTTAGCTCTTTAGCCCTCTCCTCCATCTCAGCCATTTCTTTTTCTCTCTGAATCTTCTTCTTTTCATTCTCTTTCCTCATGTTTTCTTCATAATCAGCATGCATCTTCAAGTACCTGGCAATATCTATCTTCCATGTCCTTTCTTCTCTTTCTTCAAAATTCAGTAAGGCATTTATCCTTTCAAGCTCATACTTATAGAAATATTGCCAGCTTCCTTGCTTCATTATCCTTTCTCTTCCATCAGTGTACTTGATCGCTAGATGATCCAACTTCACTTTGACTTCAAAGATCCTTTGAGCCCTCAAAAATGCTAGGGCATCTTCATCATAGTCCTCATCTAGTGGAAGCACATTGATGCCAGTAACATTTGTGAGTTTTCCAGTCTTCTTTGTTATCCTTATCCTTTTGGGTACACTCTTGATCTTCAAATGCTTCACAAGAGATACCTTTCTGGAACAAGGAGAATTAGTCTTCAGTGCCACATCACTTGGAAGAAGCTTTATTCCTTTCCCCTTCATCCACTGTAACACTCCACTAGCTGTAACTTTGTGGAAGTGTTTTCTTGATATTTCTTTTGTGGCTTCACCCTTCTTCTGTGGCAACTCAAGTTCAGAAGTCATGGATAATGATTTTGGAGGATCATTGCTAACAGTACCCACCCTAGACTTAGAGTCTTGTGTTGTGGTTAAAGTACTACTAGCAATGTCCTTGACTTGCTGAATTCCACTCCTAGTTCTCTTCACTGTCTCCTTTGCCCCCTTTGTGTCATCACCAGCATCTGTAGATTTCTTGGAAGATTTGCTCCTGCTGCTGTCACTTGGTCCATCCTTATTACTCCTTGAATGAGATCTCCTCCTGTAGGTTTTCTCCTCATCATCATCCTCCCCATCCTTCTTCTTGTTCTTTTCTGTGACAGATTCTGGCAAAACACCATGAATCAGAAAAGATTGTAGAATGTTAATCATCTCTAATTCCTCTGCTGTCTTGACTCCTTTCTTTGCTCTCAGCATTTGCAGCACCTGATTGATCTTTGTGTTATTCTTCATTTGCAGATCTTTGGGAATGACTAGTTGGTCAATACTTCTGACTTTGGATAGACTTTGAAAAATTACTGTCCTTGGCTTGGGTATGACCTCAGGCAGTCTTTGATTTTGGTCCATCTCCAAGTCATTATAAAGACTTTCATTGTTAGCCCCACTCTTTTCAATCAACTCCAGAATTATTGACACTTCAGTGAACTTCAGTTTCTCCAGAGTTTGAAATGCTAAGTGCCACAAGCAGTTGTCCTTGCATACCATGATTATTTCTCTCAGATAAACATCCCTGATTTTCCTTACTGCAACTGTGAAGTACTTGATGCTTTCCCTGAGCTTCTTTCTATATGCTTGTGCATCTCCTTGAGCATTCTTGTAGGTGGCTTTCAGAAACTCCAGGAATGCCTCATCATGATAGATGTTAGAGTTGGCAACTTCCTGTAGTTTGGCCTCAGTGATAAGTGTAGCTTGGGTAGGTTTAGCAATTGGAGTAGGTATAGCAGGTTGAGAGGTTGAGATGTCTTTAGGCATTGTGGATGGATAGAATGTTGTGGTGACTGTGCTTTTCTGACCTTGTGCATTGATGACCTCTACAGGGGGAAGATTGATTGGCTTTATTGTCTCTTCAATGAGCTTGCCCTTAAGTTTTGACTGCTTGGTAGGTGCTCCCCCTGTCTTTTTCACATTGACATCCTTTCCTTTCTCCCCCTTAGGCTTGGGATCAGACAAAATGTCTTGAGTTTCCCCAGGAATAGGCAGGTTCATAGATCTCATCATTGAGGTCATCATTTGTTGCTGCACCAGCAAAATGTTTGTTGTGTTGGTGCCTTGATCATCTAGTTTATCATTGAGTTGGCTTAGAGATGTAGATAGCATTCTGTTTTCATCCTTGAGAGAGGCCACTTCTCTTTCTAAGCCATCCACCTTGGAGAATAATTGTTGAGACCTAAATGAGTTGAGGGATTGATCTTTGACCCTGGCAAAATCATATTTGGAGATGTCTGACAGAGGGACTTCATCCACCAGCTTATCACCATACTGGTTTTTCCACATGACATTCAACATAGCATTGGTGGTGATGGTAGATTTTGCTTGATTTTCCAGTGTAGAAGCCAGTTTCTTGATGTTGTCTGTGACCATGGCAAGAGTCACATCCATCATGGACACATTGGTGGAGGTTTTCTGGACTTCTTTGAGGATACCATCCACCTTGGGAAAATCAGAGAGATAAGAGGTTCTGAGCTTAGTGAGGGATCTTTCTGTCTCCTCCTGAATTGAAGAAATCTCTGATTGAAGCCCTTTCCCAAGATAATGCAGAGCCTTCAACTGGTTCTTGTATACATCATTCACAGCATCATAGATGGCAACAGGAGAAAGATCCTTAGCATTGGAGCCCAGAGAGGTGAGGTATTCTTCTCTCACAAAAGCCAGGGCATCCTTGAGCTTGAGAGTCCTCTTAGCATCCAACCAGGCATCCACATTCCCCTCTGGTTCAGCTGTATCCACAATCTTCTCCTGTTGAGCTTCAACATCCTCCTTATGGCATAGCAGGATAGCTTCATAATCAGCATTTGGAAGGTTGGAGGTGAGGAGATGTTGAGCTATCTTTGAGAACTCATCAATCTGTGCCACATGGAGATCTTGTATGGCTTCTTCAGACATTTTGGAAGGCACAGATGACGATCCTGAAGGCCTGTCATGGTGCACAGGCTTCAGCCATTCTGACATTGTGGCCTGAGCCAAGTGAGAGCTAGTGCTAGGCACTTCATGAGATGTGTGAGTTTGAGTCTCCTCCAGCCTTGGAATGGCTGTAGGGTCTGATGTTGTCTCCATTGAAATGGGATGTGTTACAACATCAGCCCTATATGTCTGTGAAGACAGTTCCACATCCCTAAGGATGGGAGAATTTGGCACAGAGTCTCCAGTGAAAACTGGTGAATCCTCCATGTTTGTGTTGGTGTCATTAGGATATGCCTCAGCATGCATTCCCTGACCAACTGAATGTGGGTCCTGAGTGGTGAGCACAGTGTCAAACACCATGTCACTTGAAGTTGGCTCAATCACAGGGCTGGATTGTGATTGATCAAGGGCAAGATTGTCATGAGTATGACTCTCTTGTTCAGAAGAAATTTTAGTGGAAGAATCTGAGAGAGAAGTGGGGTTCAGATTGGATTTTAGCAACTCCCCCTGAGAAATAGGAGGAGTTTCAACATTGATGTGCTCTCCACTTAGTGTTTGATCACCCTTATCACTCCTAGGGTCAAGAGTGAGGTCTTGACCCTGTGCAGACTCGTTACAACTTGCAGTGGGGAGGCTGCTCTTTTCAATACCCATGACCTGTTGAGAGGCCATAGACAGTAGCAGGTGTACCCCTTTTTGCACATCTGAATCCTGTTGAGAGGATGCAGTGGTGGCTACAGATTTTGATTTCTTCTTTGGTCTGGTGAGAGGTGACTCAGGAATCTCACTTGCTAACTCTACAGATTCATGGATAATAGCTAGGGTTCTCTTCTTCTTCTTTTTAGTAACATCAACCTTTTGAGAGATTGATGCACTTGGCTGACTATCCTCTATAGTGGTGTTTACAGTGGGGTTGCTGGATGGGATAGGGAGGCTTGGGTTAGACTGTGATGCTCCTTCAGTCTCAGCCTCCCCTGTCCAGGAAAGAGCATGGTATATGGGCTTATCAAGTGGATAAGACGCGAATGTGTCCTGCATATGCGGGGTCACACTCAAGATCACATCCACTTGATTCCTTGTGTCCAATGAACCAAACAGAATCTTGGACATGGACTTGGAATAAGCCATCTTTGATTTATCAATACCCTCCAAGTCATGGACATTAGCATCAAGATAATTTAAAATAACTTGAAGAAAGCGAGGGTAAAAGATGTCATTACCTCTTCCACGGACTGTCCTCCCTAGCCTTTGAGTCAACTCCTTGAGGATTATTGCTCCAACATTGATTTCCTGATTGTGGGCTAGGGAATAGGCCAGCTTCACAGCAATGTGACTGATATGGTCCCATCCTGTCTTTCTGCAAAGGAACACCTTCTGGAGTGCATCAAATAGAAATGACCACTCCCTTCTTACAAACTTCTTATTCAGCTTTCCAGTATCTATCTCATCAGCATACTGAATGAAGGTCATGAAGTCTACTATTTGAGCATCAGTAGCTTCTTGGTCATGACCCTCCACCTTGAACCCTAATGCTTCATTTATCTCCTTCTCCCCAAACTGGAAGTGTTTGCCTCCAATTGAACAAGCTATCTCCTGGAACGAAGTTCCATCTTCCCTGGCCATTGTAGAAACCAACGCCGTTCGCCAAAATCCTTCCAATACATCAACATACAACGTGGGGTTCAAGGTTAGGGCTCGGCGGAGGTAGGAGTCGTTCAGGAACCGTACAAAACACTTGTACCTGGGTTTAGCCTCAGCCTCAGAGGGAATGGTGAGAAGATTTGTTTCTTTGGGGATGGTTAAAGGAATAGAGGAGGATTCTGTTTGAGATTTGGGTGCCATTTCTTGAGAGAGAGAGTAAGAAAGAGAGTAGAGAATTTGTGCTTAGGTTAGAAAGTTTGAGAGCAATAGACAAGATGAAAAGTTGCAAACGGTTAGAAAATGGTATTTATATGATAGAGACACTGCGATATGGAGTTATGAATGTGTACAGTCTATCTGTATGTCGTGAAGTCAAAAGTGGCCTGTACCGCAAAGTCTTGCAAAGTATATCGCATAGTCTCAACAATGAACTATGTCGCAAAGTCTTCAAAATGAAAGGATCGGGGAGACTTTGCGATATAGTAGAAATACCCTGTCTAAAGCTCTCTTTTAGGAATTTTGAGCAATTTGTCAGACTTTTATCAAATTTTGAAATAAAATTAATTTAAATCAAAATTCTGTCAACTATGGAGACTTGTCGATATAGTTATTCGAAGTCGCGAAGTCATAAAATTAACTATGTCGCAAACTCATGAAATGAACTATGTCGCGAAGTCTCACAATCTCAACAGTTTGCGATATAAGTCTGTTTAATTTGAACTATGTCGTGAACTCTGAAAATCATCTATGTCGAGATGTCTCAAAAGCTCACAACACCACTAACAAATATGATTTTGAAAAATATGCAGTAAAATACTGAAATATTTATAAATCATATCTCAGCTAATTTTCACTCCAACCAAATAGATCATTTAAATACCGTGAAAATTTACTGCTGCAACTATTAACCAGCATATTTACTTAGAACAACTGAATGAAGGATTGAGCATTCCAATTTCACTCACAAGTCTGTTGAAGACTGCTTCATTCAGAGGTTTAGTAAATATGTCAGCTAATTGTTTCTCAGTTGGAACATAAGAGACTTCTATGGTACCATTTGCAGCATGTTCCCTAATGAAATGGTACCTGATCTCAATGTGCTTTGTAGTAGAATGATTAACAGGATTAGCTACAATGGATATTGCACTAGTATTATCACACATCAGAGGAATGTGTTCTAACACTAGTCCATAATCCATGAGTTGATTTCTAATCCAAAGCAATTGAGCACAACAACTTCCAGCAGCAATATATTCAGCCTCAGCTGTGGATGTTGCTGTGGACTGTTGTTTCTTACTAAACCAGGACACTAACCTTTGACCTAGGAATTGACAGCTTCCAGAGGTGCTCTTCCTGTCAATCCTGCATCCAGCATAATCAGAATCTGTGTAACCAACCAGGTTGAACCCAGTGCCCTTTGGATACCATAGCCCAAGATTAGGAGTCCCCTTCAGATATTTGAAAATTCTTTTGATGGCCATCATATGAGATTCCTTGGGATCAGACTGGAACCTTGCACAAAGGCATGTGGCAAACATGATGTCTGGCCTGCTAGCTGTGAGATAGAGCAGGGATCCAACCATTCCTCTATAGACCTTGATATCAACTCTCTTACCTTTCTTGTCTTCATCCAGCTTGATTGCAGTAGACATAGGAGTTTTAGCTGAGGATGACTCTTCTAAACCATATTTCTTTAAAAGATCCTTGACATACTTAGATTGGTTTATAAAGATGCCATCCTCCCTTTGATGTACTTGCAGGCCTAGGAAGTAGGTTAACTCTCCCATCATACTCATCTCATATTTACTTTGCATCAACTTAGAGAACCTTTCACAGAGTTTTTCATTTGAAGAGCCAAAGATGATATCATCCACATAGATTTGAACAAGAATGATATCATTTCCATGCTTCTTGAAGAATAGGGTTTTGTCAATTGTACCCCTGGTAAATTGATGCTCAAGAAGGAATTGAGATAGAGTTTCATACCAGGCTCTTGGTGCCTGTTTGAGTCCATAGAGTGCCTTGAGCAGTCTATACACAAAGTTTGGGAAGTCTTCACTCTCAAAGCCAGGTGGTTGAGACACATAAACTTCTTCAGCAAGATCACCATTGAGAAATGCACTTTTCACATCCATTTGATACACCTTAAAATCTGAGTGAGCTGCAAAAGCCAGAAAGATTCTGATGGCTTCCAGTCTAGCTACAGGTGCAAATGTCTCATCATAGTCAATGCCTTCTTGCTGACAATATCCTTTGGCAACCAGCCTTGCTTTGTTTCTTACTACCACTCCTTCTTCATCCATCTTGTTTCTGAACACCCATTTGGTGTCAATAACATTCTTTCCTTTTGGAGGTGGCACTAGTTCCCATACCTTGTTTTTCTCAAATTGATTCAACTCTTCTTGCATGGCAACAATCCAATCAGAATTCTTCAAAGCTTCTTCAATTAATTTAGGTTCCTCTTGTGACAGAAAGCAGCTATACAGACAAGTATTTAATGTTGCCCTTCTTGTTCTAACTCCCTCACTAGGATCTCCAATGATTTGATCCCTAGTGTGGGCTCTGTCCCATTTCCTTGTGTGCCCCTGTTCATTTCCTTGATCTGTTCCAATCTCATTTTGGTTGACAGTTGCATTCTCTTCTTCTCCCCCTGTGTTTGTGAATCCTTGCACAGGTGTTTGAAGAAGATTGTCAACTTCAAGAGTTTCATTTTCTAGAACAGTTTGAACAGGGGGTTCATCTTCACTTTCAGAATCCTCAAGATAACCTTGATTCTCAAATCTCAATAGCACACTGTCTTGATCACTTGTTTTCAGTCCTGGAGTTTTCTTGTCATCAAAGGTAACATCCATGCTTTCCATGACTTTGTGTTGCTCAGGTACAAACACTCTGTATGTTGTCCTTTCCAGAGAGTATCCAATGAAGATACCTTCAAATGCCTTAGCATCAAATTTTCCAACATGCTCAGAGGTATCTTTCATCACAAAGCACTTGCTTCCAAACACATGCAGGTGCTTGAAGGATGCTCTTTTTCCAGTCATTAATGAGTAAGGAGTTTTGCCAGACTTCTTATTGATTAATGTTCTATTTTGCACATAGCACGCTGTGTTAACAGCATCAGCCCAAAAGCTAGTGGGTAGCTTTGCATCCAGTAGCATTGTCCTTGCAGCTTCAATGAGAGTTCTATTCTTTCTCTCAACTACTCCATTTTGTTGAGGTGTTCTAGGAGCTGAGAATTGTTGAGAAATTCCTTTATCTTTGCAAAACTCATACAATGTTGAATTTCTGAACTCAGTCCCATTATCACTTCTCAAAGCAACTACAGAGGCACCAGTGCTTTGTGCTTCTTTATCAACTCTCTTGATATGCTCTATTATGACTTGGGGTGCTTCATCCTTGGAGAATAGGAATTCCACCCAAGTATATCTTGAATAGTCATCTACCATCACTAGAGCATATTTCTTTTTGGAAAGGGACATTACATTCACAGGGCCAAATAAGTCCATGTGAATTAGTTGCAGAGGTTTTGAGTTTGTATTGAACAACTTGTTCTTGTGACTTGATCTTTTAATCTTCCCTTTCTGACAAGCTTCACATGCTCCATCTTGCACAAACTCCAAGGCAGGCAAATCCCTGATGAGTTCTCTCTTGGTTAGAGAGTTCATTGCCTGAACATTTAAGTGAGACAGTTTCTTGTGCCACAGCCAGAATTCCTCATTTGTGGCTTTTGTGTAGAAACAACAAATTTCTCCCTTATCTGCAGCCTTGAGATTAGCTACAAACAAGCTTCCTTTCTTCACACCAGTTAGAACAACTTCACCACTTTCCCTTTTTGAGATTGAACAAAGGTCTTCATCAAATTCCACTTTGAAGCCTCTGTTGGTAAACTGTCCAATACTCAAGAGATTATGCTTCAGTCCTTCAACAAATGCTACATCTTCAATAATGACATTTCCAGATTTAACACTGCCATATCCCATTGTATAACCAATGTTGTCATTTCCAAAGGTTACTGATGGGCCAGCCTTTTCCTCAAAATGTGATAGCAGGGCTATATCACCAGTCATGTGACTTGAGCATCCACTGTCCAAGATCCATATGACTCTTTTATTCCTGTTGCCCTGCATTCACAAAGTGACTAAGTTGTTTTTGGTACCCACACTTGGTAGGGTCCAGATGATTTAGAAACATTTTGATTAATAATTCTTCTGTCATAAATTGCATTTCTCATAGTAGGAGACTTCACTTTTTCTGTGGCTTTGGAGTTTACACTCTTAGGCTCACATGAAGTTTTCACCCTCTCAACCCTGATTGGGGACCCTGTCCTATGAGAATGTATGTGTGTGTGTGATTCACCAGATTGTGCAGAGTCAAGTTTATGTTTAAGAGATAAACAGTTAGCAATCACAGTCACATAGCATGTCATGCAGTTTGGCTTACCACAGAAAGAATCATGACTAGAATTTATGCTTGCAGAAAGGTTACTTAGGTTATCAACTTCAACAATTTCAGGCTTACTACACTTATGAGTCAAATGATTAACAGATAGGCATTTTTGACATTGTTTCCTGGGAGCATTTGGCACATAAGCATAGTTGTTTCCTTTGTTAACACCAACTTTACCATTTCTGTTTTGTTTCCTTTTCTTAACAACTTCTTTCTTTGCTTTAGGACTCTTGACAAGATTGCCTTTGGTCTCTTTCTGATTGACAAGATCAGGAAAGGAAGAAGTGTTCTTAGCAGCCTCATCTTCTTCAAGTAGTTGTTGCTTGATGATCAGTAGTTCCTCATCAAACTCAACATCACTCTTTCTGAAGATGGGCTGTTCAACACTTGACAGTATGGTTGGGACATTTTTGTTTGTAAAGGTTTCCTTTCCTTTGCCCTTGACCTTCTTCCTTCCTTTGTCATTATCATAGTCAAAACCAACTCCAACCTTGCAGTCTTCAGTGTGTTCCTTGTGGTAGGTTTGAATAAGTTCAGAGGAGTTTTTGAAGCTTCTTAGTTTCAGTTCAGTTTCAGCAATTTGTTCTCTAAGGGCTTTCTCTATCTGCTCAGCACAAATCACTTTGTTTTTAAGATACTCAACCTCCTTTTTCAAACCATCCAGGTTCACAACCATTAACTCAAGTTTCTCATTCTTTTCTGTAAGCTCAACATTCTTAGCAGTTAGTCTATCAATTTCTTCATTAGCTACTAACATGCTAGTATGAATATTAAACATCTCAGTGCTCATATCTTCAACAGTTTGCTTATATTGAATGGGAGTCATATCAAGAGAAGTAAGAATGGGTACCTGACTTGAATCACCATCATCAGAAAATGCCATCAAGGCATAGTTTGAGTACTCTTGTTCTTCTTCTTCATCAGAGTCATCCCAGCATTTTCCCTCAGCAATAAAAGCTTTGCCCTGTTGTTTCTTGAGTAGAGCTTCATACTTAGCTTCAAGCTCTAAGTATGCTTTGTCCTTCTTGACTTGTTTAGGCTTTTTGCACTCAGTGGCAAAATGCCCAAGTTCATTGCAGTTATAGCATCTTATTTTGGTCCTATCCACACTTCCTGTCTTGTATCCACCCTTAGCAGCACCAGCCATCCCTTTTCCTTTATTGAAGGTGTTTGAGCCACTAGATCCACCAGTGTTTCCAGTATTGAACTTGGACCTGAATGGCTGCTTTCTTTTAAACCTTATGTTAGGATATCTCCTAGCCATATAAGCAAAAGATTTGTTTTCCATTTTGTCCAGTTCCTCCATGCTGTAAAACTCATCTTCCTCAGGCAAATCATAGATGACCTGGACCTCATCACCAGTGTCTTCAACTTCCAGTTCCTCAATCTTCACTTGACTGACTTTAAGAGAGTCCATTCTTTGACTTAGGTTGTCAGCAATAAGTGCACAGGAGGTATTAGCCACTAATCCTTGCTTTGCTTGAATAGATCTCTTTTGAAACAGCTCCAACTCATATGTCTTCAAAACACCATATAACACATCAAAACCAATCTTTGTTAGATCTCTTTCTTTAAGGGAAGAGATTCTTGGTTCCAAGTGATCTGGAAGAGTTAGTAAAAACTTCATATTGAGCTCTTCTGTTTCATAGTGTTTGTCATAGAGTTTGAGCTCGTTTATCAGCTTGTTGAATCTCTCAAACACTTCTGTGATTCCCTCTTTTGGCTGAGCCATGAAGGCTTCATATTGTGAAACAAGAATCTGCTTCTTGTTCTTTCTTACTTCAGTAGTTCCTTCACAGAGCACTTCTATAAGATCCCACATCTTCTTGGCACTAGTACAATGAGCAACAGTGCCATACATGTTGAAGTCCATAGATTCACAAATGATAAGTTGAAGATGTCCATCCAGGGCAACTTTTTCTTTTTCAGGATCAGTGTATTTTGAGGGATCTTTGGGCACATGTTTTGCTGGTATAATCTCAGTGCCACTGGTTGATTCACCAATCTCAATCATTGGAATGAAGGGACCATGCTTTAGAATATCTAAATACATGGGGTTAGAAGCTTTGATGAAAAGCAACATCTTCTTCTTCCATAAACTGTAGTGCTCCTTGTTAAAGGGAGGAATCTTGATACTGCTTAGTTTCTGTGAACTCATTCTTGATCTTTTCCTGTTTGTACGTTAACAGCCTTCGCTCTGATACCACTTGTTAGAAATGAATACCACTAGAAACTAGACAGAGGGGGGGTGAATGGATAGTTTGATATATTTTTCGATCTTGAAAACTAAGTAGACAACTGTATGTGATTATGATATGTAAAATGCAGAAAGTAAATAACACACACAATCACTTTAATCTACTTTGTATAAGCAAATTAAATACTACAGCTTTCCAGGAAATTCACAATCGAATTTCTGGCTTCTAAACAAGAACAGTTTGAACTTGCTTGCTTACAGAGAAAAGAGCTTAGCAAATAACTATGTGTATCTCTCTTACAGCTTACAGTTGCGTATGCACGATATATATATTCCCCTATACAAACTAGGCACACACAATATTACACAGCTACCCCTTCTGAAAGTCCAACTTGTCCTGCCATAAGAAGTTCACTGTGTCAGGAAGGACCACCTGCTTTTCGGAGTCTTTCCCGTTTCTGTAGCTGCTTGTCTCTTATCTTTCTCTCCAAGTTTAGCTGTAGATTTGCCATCTGTTCTTTGGACCACCTTGCCAGAACAAATGCTTCAGTATTTGTCTCCTTTGATTCTTGGTTCTGTACCTTGATTTGTCTTGTTATGAACGGCTAAGTGTTGATATCGTGAACTCCACTTTATCCCTGACTTCGCGATCTCCCTTGTGAGGACTATGCGATATAGCCTTTGAAGACTTTGCGACATAGGTCATTTGACGACTATGCGACATAGGTCATTTGATGACTATGCGACATAGGTCATTTGATGACTATGCGACATAGGGCTTCTGAGGACTTCACGATCTAGGCTCCTTTGACTTTGCTGACTTCAACACTTCACGACATGTGTCTTGAGGACTTCTCGACATAGTACAAAATGGACTATGCGATATAGTACTTCACGACATGGATATTGGTGACTTCACGACATAGCTTTCTTTTGACTTTGCTATATAATGCCTTAGACAAATTCCTGCAACTTATTTCTTCATGGCCTTATTCAACTCTATCCTGCTGCATGAACACTTCTGAACTTCTACCAGGATAATTATTCAATGGCCTATATACATTCTAGATGCAAGAATTTTACTAAGCTCATTATAAATCTGAGCATACATGATAAAGCTATTGTCCATGAAAACAAGACAAGTACATTTAGAGACCTATACTATATCCCAGTGATAGAAAACACTAGGTCATGTAATGTGACATAGTCACATAGTGTAGGCTTGTTAATAGTGGTATTCAGACATGTCTTGAGCCTAACATATATGTTACATTTTTTATTTTTCCTTAATAAACCACTCCTTTTCCAAAAATATAATGGGCAAACCCTTACTTATTTATTTTAAAATCTATTTGAATGTTTTTAATTAATTAAAAGTGTTTAACTATTTTAACATGCCTACTTATTTTTTTTAACAAATACAATTAATAAAATATTTAAAAAAAATAATACAATAACAATTAACAATCCGTGCATCGCACGGGTTTTAAGCTAGTATCTTATAATAGGCGAAACATTAAAAGTTTAGGTACCTGTTTTTTGGTACGGTACTTTTCTTATTTAATTTTTTTTAACAAAATATTTTTATTACTATCTTATAATAACCGAAACATTAAAAGTTTTGGTTTTTGGTTTTTGATTTTCGGTCATTTATCTAGCTAATTGCGTTTTATAATTAAAACATAATTTTTTCTAACAAAATCTACTCCTTTTCAAAATATATCACGTACAATTATCTTTTTTAATTAAAACATATTATCTTTTTATATTTGTTCTCACTAAAATCTATCTTTTCCCAAAATATCATGTGCAAACCTTACTTATTTATTTTAAAACATATTTTAATGTTTTTAATTATTTAAAAAAGTTTACCTATTTTAACATGTCTACGTATTTATAATTAAAACACATTTTCTTATTTTTTATAACAAAATTCACTCATTTTTCAAAAATATCACGGACAAATTCTCACTTATTTATTTTAAAACATATTTTAATACTTTTTTTTGACAACTTCTTTTTTCAACTAAAATATGTCACTTTTTCTATTTTTTCATAATAAAATCTCTCCTTTCCAAAACTTTACGGGTAAACCGTTAGTTATTTATTTTAAAATTTATTTCAATATTTTTAATTATATAAAAAAATTTAACACGAATACTTATTTTTTTTAACAAATGCACCTAGTATTCATCAATATATATATATAAAGGAGGATACGCAGGAGGTTATGTGACGCCCCTAAGATTTTTTTAATCTATTTTTCTAATTTTCTAGAATTATTGAATATTAGATACTAATAAATTAAAAAAATATCCTTTGACATATTAGAAGTAGAATATGTGTTCGAATTTATTGAGGAGAAGAGTTCGAATTTATAGCGAAGACATATAATTAAAAGTTTTATTTGAAGTATAGGTGTTTGAATTTGTAGAGGGGAAGTGTTCAAATATAAAAAAAAATACTTGCAAAATTCTATTTGAAGTAGAATATGTGTTTCAATTTATAGAGGAGAAGAGTTCAGATATAAAAGAAGTATTTGCAATTAAAAGTTCTATTGGAAGTAGAATAAACGTTTGTAATACATAACTAAAAGTTCTATTTGAAGTAGAATATGTAAAGTTATATAGGTGTTTTTTTAACGAATGAGTGACTATGGTAACATAAAAATCAATATATATATATATAAAGGAAGATACGCCGGAGGTTAGGTGGCGCCCTAAGATCATCTCAATATATTTTTCTAATTTTCTAGAATTTTATAATTTTAAATACTGATAAATAAAAGATATCCTTTAACATATTAGAAGTAGAATATATGTTCGAATTTATTGAGGAGAAGAGTTCGAATTTATAGCGAAGACATATAATTAAAAGTTCTATTTGAAGTATAATAAATGTTTGAATTTGTAGAGTTGAAGAGTTCAAATATAAAAGAAGTACTTGCAAAGTTCTATTTGAAGTAGAATGGGTGTTTCGATTTATAGAGGAGAAGAGTTCATATATAAAAGAAGTACTTGCAATTAAAAGTTTTATTATTGGAGGTAGAATAATCGTTTGTAATACATAACTAAAAGTTTTATTTGAAGTAGAATATGTAAAGTTATATAGGTATTTTTTCAACGAAAGAGTGTCTCATTAGAAATGAGTATGACAACATAAAAATTAATATATAAGACAAGTATATATTCAATATATTAAATTTGAGATTTTGATATTAAAAAGGAAAACGTTTTTCACGGGAGTACAACTTATTAGCGAGGACCGAATAATTTTTGTAATTTATTTGATAGAATTTTTTAATAAAATTATTACGCCGCTTCGCGTGACTTTTTGAACTAGTCAAAGAATATTATGGTAACACCAACCAAATTACAGAGTTAAATTTAAATTCTAATCCCTCCAAATCGAAAATAGTTGACACTACAGCGACACTCCACTCAATAAGAAACGCATATCCTTTCCGTTATTTTAAAACAAGGTGTGTCCACTGTCACCACATCTAACAAATCCACACTAAAACACTCTCCACGACGTCGTTTCACCACATCCACAAAACAAACAAACGGTGCACACAATACTCAGACAGATAGATACACACACAGAGACGAGCTAGAGAGCTGTTAACGACGTCGTTCCGGTTAATTGAAAACCTAAAAGGCAATGTCTGACGAGAAGAACCGGTGGAGCTGGGATGTGCCCGGTTTTGAAGCGAAAAGACCGGCGGCGGTGGCGTCCGGCGATCAGAAGTCGCCGCCGTTGGTGAGGAGATACTCTATTGCCTCGCCGTTAGCGCGTCCTCATTTCGATGGCGCGAAGCAGAGAGTTGTGGTTGCTAAACTTAATAAATTAAAGGACAAGGTTCAGGTATATATTAACTTCATTTTTCGAGGTTTGCGAGAATATTATTCATTTATTGATGTTAAAAATACACGGTACTGGAAGAATTTATCGATTTGACGAGATTATTTATTATCTAAACGCTTCATTCTGTGTGCTAAGTTTTGTTTGATGTTGTATAGTTGTAGGCGGTGTAGTAATTAAGTAGTGAGAAGTGTTAGAATTGTGTAATTTGTCGATTAAGTATTTAAGTGAGGATATACACTGATGCTTCAAGTGGATTAGCTGAATTTACGGAAATACGGTGTGAGAAATAATTAGGTTTGCGTGTACAAGGCAAAGATGTATCGTTTTGAATTACATGATAGACATGAGTGTAGTATGAAGTTTTAGGGTTGTGTAAACAATCTTTGACCCCGAGGTTGCGTAAGAAACAAAACCTTGCTCTCTTGTTGGCCGAATGAGCTGGAGGAAAACTTGGCCACAATATTACAATACATGCTAGATTCCAGAAGTGCCAAAGGTGAAGAAAAATTAAATGCTCTTGATCTTAGGTCAGTAGATAAACCTGCTTTGGAAATGAAGAATAAAGGCAAAAAGCTATAACATTTGTCGCGTGATCCAAGTATAAATCTGTTTGGCACCATGGATGTACTTTCTTCCAGAATAGTCCTTGCCTCGTGATATTTCTTGTCAATATCCAATTATTTTTTGCTATTCACTTGTGATTCAGCTCCATTTTGCATTAGTAGTCCTTAGTTTTATTTGTACCAGACAATGCACGTGTTATGCAAGAAAAGTGATTTAAAATCTGAAAGAAACATTTTTAGGAGCAATATAAAAGGCTTGAAGTCCAATCTATAGAATAATTCTAAAATATGCTTATTCATATTTTAGAGAAAATCAGGAAAGATAATCTTTTTAGACCTGGATTTCAATTAGGAAAAAGTAGATCAGTTGATATTTCATTGATATTGGTTTTCTTTTGCAACAAAACATCTTTCAGACATCTTTCTTAACTACCTAATTGAGCAATGTTCTCCGCTAATCAGGACCACCTGTGCCACCAAGTCAACTCACCTATCAGCCCAATAGCAAAAACCTTGTCCCTTCTTCACTATCTTTCACAAACTTTAACTACCTTAGTCAATTATGTCCCCCATTATTTGGTATCATACCACCATTCTGGCCAAACACCGCCATTGAATCAGCTTACTAATCATCCCAATAGCAAAAAAGACCTAGTTGTTGCTAGGGTTTTCTTTTTGTTGGGATGATTATGGAGTTGACTCGGGGACAGTGTTTGGTCGGACTTCGGAGCAGTAGGCTTTGATACCAGATAATGGATGATTTAGATAGTAGGGTTTCTAAAAGACAGTCTCGGGAAAACCATTGCCAACGTATCAATCTCAATATAGTAAATTTGTGTGTTATTACTCATTAAAAATATATAAATAATAACATAATCTACTTTTTTTTAACTAAAATCAAAGTCTAATTTGATAATTTTTCCTGGTTTTCCTGAAACATATTTATAAATAATTAGGCATATTTTAGAATTTCTAACGGGTTGGACTTCCACAATCTTCTATATTGCTCCCACATAGTTTCTTTGGGCTTTGTAATCACTTGTACTGCATTGATTTGTGTATGGGGTGCATTGATTTGTGTATGGGGCCAAGCACCTTTACAAACCTAATTAAGTACAAACTCTACGAATTTAGAAATTGTCATAATTTTTCATGTCTCACTGATGTTACAATTTTAATTTATATATAGAAGTTCAAGTATAAAGTATAAACTTAAATATATAAGACATGTAGAAAAATTCACTCAGAATGCGAATGAGATTAGTCATGTAACAAGAAATTCACTAAATTTGTTAACTTGGTGCGCCATTTCTTATATTTGTACCTGAATTCAGTTTGGAGTTGAACAACCTCTATGTTTCAAAAGGTAGACCAAGTGACTTGTAGAATACACTGTTCTATTTTAAAGTACTAACTATTCTATTGGATGAACGGAACAAAATTTGCAAGTTTAACACAAATATTGTTACAAGTTTTCTTACTATCATTCTTTTTAAAATTTTAGTTTGATCCTTTTTGTTGTGTTAAATTGCAATATCATGTTTGGTAATTATCAAATTATTCTTTAAACTGTTCCCTTAAAAGTAAAAGCAAGGCACTCCCCAAGCTTGAATTTCACTTATCTTACTTGCTCTGTTGTTTGTCTTACTAGTTTCTTGTTTTGTATATGCAATCCTTATTTGTTGTTTGATCATGTTGATTTTGATTTATTAGCTTTTTGTAAAAAAATGTTAAATTTTACACATCTAGCACAACCAGACTTCAAGCTGTAGTAGAAATTTATAGGAGTAGCTTTTGACATATTTTTATACAACTTACAAAAGCTATTGACTGAACAAAGATCCTCACTAGACCCATTGTTGACATATTTTGAACAGGTCACAAAAGAAGATTATTTCAAGTTGAGACAAGAAGCTAGCGATTTCCAAGAGTACTCTAATACAAAACTTGATAACGTGATTTCTTATCTACAAGTTCTTGCTGAGAAGACTCATAAGCTAGGTACGGAATTAGTTGTAAATCGTGTAGAGTTACACTTAGATACATTGCTAGTTTATCTACTTGTTTAGTTTTATTGTTTGGGATGGGGAAGTTTTATGTCAGCTGCTATGATACCTTATCAGAAAACTTAAGCATGCACTCAAGGTTTATTTCCTTTCTGAACTTAATAGAATTTCAATGGCACTCATATACTGCATGAAGAGTAGCAATAATCAAGTTATACTATCTTAATTAGTGGAAAAATTATATACTAACTATCTTAGTGGAAATAATTATTTAGTAATTTCTTGTCCAAGCAATGGGTAATACGGTGCTTGTTTTTGTAGTTTTTAGAAACTGATTACTGGTTAAAAGTTTCAACTTGTTTTGCCATCCAAAACATGAATACTACTATCACGAGATTTTACATTATGTGTGTCTACTCTTGATTGTTTGTTAATTTCTTGATTATATCTTGTTAAAATATTTATTTGAAATGTAGAATAATGCATTGTTTTCAGACCAGGCTGCCATTGAAACAGAATCTAATATTTCGCCACACTTAGATGAGAATGGGAGAATGTCTAACGAGTTATTGACCACTAAAGGTAAGGTACTCATGTTCTCTTACCTTTATTTTACCCATTTAAGCCCTCTCTCTCTCTCTCACACGCACACGCACACACACACACACACACACACACACACACATTCACAGTCGTGCACACACACATTTGCACACTTATGAAATTGGAATCATAGACCCTGAATATGCTCTAACAACAGTATATATAATTTACCTTTGCTTTTCCGTCTGCCAAATTTATGTTCGCCTCAAATTTTGAGAATGAAGTGGGATTAAATGACATAGTAAATTGCAGGAAACATAAAGGTGTTTTGTCGAACAAGGCCACTTTTTGATGATGAAGGTCCATCTGTCGTTGAATTTCCTGATGATTACACAATTCGTGTCAGTACTGATGATGATAATGTGTCCAACCCAAAGAGAGATTATGAATTTGACAGAGTTTACCGACCTCATGTTAGCCAAGGTGGCTAAAATATGTTGGCTTATTTCTTTGATATACAGTACTTCATTTCTGATGGCTTCCTTATGCTGCTCTGTCGAAACTTTGTTGCTTTCATTAGGCAGTTCTTAAGAACATGATATTTCCTATTTGTGTGCAGCGGAAATTTTCAGTGATGTTAAACCATTGGTGCAGTCAGCTTTGGATGGATGCAACGTTTCTATTTTTTGTTATGGACAAAGTCATTCAGGAAAGACCCACACTATGGTTTGTGACTTCTCTGTTCTCCTACCCTTAAGATGCAAGCATGCATATACATACATACATACATACATATATATGTTGCTATTATATATGATCATTTAAATTGCTGAAAAAGTAAAGTTTTGCCCTTATCTGATTCTGCTTGTTGCTTCCACCGGAACTTTCGCTTTAGCAGTATCAGTGTTCTTCTTAGTGGATGACCTCAAATTTGTTTTAGTGCATAAAATAGAAAGAATAACTACCAGCTAATATAACAGATTTCATTTGCAACCCGAGGCATGGAAGAAATGCGCTATTATCATGTAACACCTAGCAGGGCTGCATTACATATATAGACACATCGGTTACTAGCCCTAGTTTTAAATGCTTGTCTTCTGGTTGCGTTATTACAGACCTTCCATTTCATCAGCACCATCATTAATCAACCCTCCTCCAGTTCATGTACAGCCTCTTCCAAACTCATCAGAGCTCATGCTTCTTCAACAATTCTATGCTTCTTCTTTCATACATCTCCGTTAAACCTTTGCAAGAACCTTTGAAAATATTCAATTTACACCTTATTCCTCCCATCTGTGAATCTTTTTTAGTCAAAACTTCAAGAGTATACGTAAGATTGGTCATTGTTAATTGACCAACTCATCTAAAACATAAAGGTCTTAGAGGGAAGCCTTACCAGGATCTTATGTTAATATTCTAACAGTCACTGGCTTTTAGCATATATAGATGTGGATCTGCCGGTGAAACAGTTCACCAATTTACGAATTGATCTGCGTTGATTGTGTCATGTGTGACATGTTAGACAGGGTAGACACATAGAGCTTGAATTTAGAAATTAACTTGAGCTGTCTGGAGGCTAACTCGTGTAATTTTGAGGCTAACACGTGTAATTTTGGTATACAAATTTCGCATTGATTTGCTGCAAGAAGCCATGGTTCCTAGATCTACCATTATAGCTAAAACCACTTTTAGGCTTTTTTTTTTAATTGAATTCACATCTGTTATCTTGTTACTAAAAATTTCTTTATTTAAACATTGGTGAAGATTTTATTCAAATTGGTACAAGAGCTTAATGTCTACAGCCCCTTGTTTGAGACTCTAAAATATATTGCTCGCTCCTTATAATGTAGTTTTACTACCTGCAGGAAGGATGCAGCTCTGATAGTGGTCTATATGGTAGATGCTTTGAGGAGCTGTTTGATGTATCCAACTCAGATACAACTTCTGCTTCTCGATTTGATTTCTGTCTTAGTATATTTGAGCTCTACAATGATCAGGTTTTATAACATCTCTTGTCTTGCCTGTCATTTTTATACTTGCTATTGTTAGACAAAATTCTAGGAACTTGTTTTTCTTTATATTATGACGATATGAGTTAAAAAATATATTAAATAATGATCTATTAACTTTCTGGTCAAAATGTTGCATGTATTTGTAGGTTAGAGATTTGCTTTCAGTATCTGGAGACAGTAAGTCAAAAGTTCTGCTGGGGACCTTGGGGTCCGAAGATTCTTTGGTAAATCTTTTACAGGAAAAGGTTGACAGTCCAGTGGAATGCTCCAACGTTCTAACTATGGCCTTAAAGAATCGGGGAGTTGACTTATTAAAGTTCAATGTTTCTCATCTGTATGACCTCCATTTCCATTGAAGTTTTTTACTTTCTATGTGGTAGTTCTCCTGGTTATTGTAGATTTTGATATTTTTCTATTCCTTATCCTACCATCAAAATTTTCGAAGCACAAAGAAGAAGGTTTCCCTATTTAGGACAAGGAAGTTCAATAAATTTACAGAAAATTTGTTTATAGGAGGTTCTTATTGCAACACAGACTCACTTTTAAATTGTATTTACTATTAATATATATTGTATTCCTGACATATTCTTTAACCATACAACAAGCATCCACAGACAAGATCCTTCTGGCAGTAGATAGTTAGTTGCACCAACTAAAAAAATAAAAGGCATCCGTTGCACTTTGTTCGAAACGCATCAGCAATCCCTCTTTCACTGATACCTACATTATCCGTTCTGTAGAGTAGATGGAATACAATATGCTGATGCAATCATATACGATTTGGAGGAGATTCTTACCTTGAGTGTCCACAGTTTTGGGAGATCGAAGAGTGATACAATTACTTGGGATGATCACTATTTGCTGTCAGTCTGTCGCGTAGGGATGCAAGAACGGGCGTGTAGTGCTAGTGTTCGCTAGAGAAAAAAGCTTACCCTAAACTCCGGATTCAAATCGTTCAACCCAACTTCTCAAATCTTTTAAGTTCTGAAGCAAAAAGATTATTTCTTTATTTCTTTGAACTTCACTTTTGAACTTCCTTCGAAGTTCTTGACACCTCCGTTTCGGAGCTAAGAAGCAAGAGAAAGAACACAGTGAATACAATTTTATCTTAACATCTATAACCCAAATCATTCACCCTCCTTTGATAGTACATATGAACATTTTGAGGTGAAATTAAATGAAAGAGCTTTCTATTTTCCAAGTTATTGAGTCTGTAATGTCCTAGTATCTAGATGCATTTGATAGTGTATTGGATGCATAGGTTCTTTACGATCAGGTTTAGAACTTTCGATACTCAAGAGTGATGTGATTGGGAAATGTTTCTTGGATCAGGATGCTTCTTGGTATTGTTAGTGTGACATGTACATAGCTATAGCAGTGTAAGTTTTCAGAATTTGTTTGAAAAGTAAACTTTGCTTGCTGTTTTGCAGGATCATCACCATTCATATATATAATAAAAACTTGAACACGAATGAAACTGTCTGTAGTAAGATTTCGCTTGTTGACTTGGCTGGTAGCAGCAGCTTAAACCTGCAAGACGATAGCGGGGAGCAAGCAAAAGACTTGCTGCATGTCATGAAATCACTATCAGCGTAAGTATTGCGTATACTATCCTAGATTCTAGTATTCTTATAAAATTAGTAGATCATGTGGTTGAGAAAATTAGTTAACTTGTCTAACGCTGGAAGATCAGAATACGAGTATCTATTCTACGGATTCCTTTCTGTCAGTGTTATTTCTACAGTTTATCATATAAGAAATGAGAACAGCTCAGAATCAGATGGTAAATCTTGCGTTAGTCGACACAATTAGGCTGTCAGACTTCATACAATAACAAAAGACCACATTTAGGTTGTGTATCACTGGCAGAAATGGAACACATGAGTATTAATATTTTAAAACTACTCATAACACATGAGACTTAATATATTAAATACTAGAAATCATTATATTGATTTCTTTATTAGCGCATAGTTAATAATACTTATTATTAAGGAGATATTACTTGTGATGGATCAGTATTTGTTATTACCGGATGCTGTATGACGTGCATTTATTTGGCAGTTGTTTTCGTTATGCATAAGCTTGTTTAATAATATTGATTTAGGTGTATTGTATAATTTCATTCAAGAATCAATTTGTTTTTAATACATTTATTTTATTTTATTTTATTAGTAAAAATATTAGCTGTGCTTATCCTAATCAGTATCGGGAAAAATATCAAAGTCATCACTTATTTCATTCAAATATATCAAATAAGTCACTCATTACAAAAATGACTCAATTTAGTCACTAATTGTAAAATTCGTATCAAGAAGATCACCTTGGAATGACTAGATTGATACAAAATTTCAACTTTTAAATGACTAAGTTGATACAAATTTTCAAATTTGTGAGTGAATCAAGTCATTTTTGCAATGAGTGACTCAACTGATGTATTTGGATGAAACGAGTGATGACTTTGATAATTATCCCAATCAGTATCACTTCAATTCTAGCACTTCACGATTTTGTCAATTTTTATACAATTGAATAGGCAGAAAGATAGTTCTGTATAAATTCAAATATTCAGTTATATCGTTCAGTTCATTCCCAATAACTTTAATTACAGTAGCTAGACATTAGTAAAGGAATGGTTCTTCAATTCTTACTGAAATTAGACAATCAAACAGCTCATTTGAATGATCTTATATTTCTCCCGGTAGGCCACTATTCTATTCCTTCCTATTTCCGTTCTCATAACCATTGTAATCCTTCCAACCAAACACAAACTTAGGTCGTCAACCTCATGAAGTTTGCATTCACAGCGCGAAATTTCTCAAGGCCAAATCTAATTTCTGTGGAATTAAACCAGAAATATAATCTTCAAATTATTATTATTATTGTTAAAATTTCTTTGGGTCAATTTTTTATCCAAGCATAAATTTGTAATTGACCAATTAAAGTAGAACTTGATTAAATTGTTATATGATGGAGGTTTGCTTTATGTTCATTTACTCTGTCCGTCTTTTTGTACTGATTCTGATGCTATTCATGTAGGTTGGGGGATGTTATGACTTGCTCGACATCAGAAAAGGACATTGTCCCTTATGAGAAATCGACACTTACCAAAGTTCTTGCAGATTCAATAGGTACTTGGTTTTACATTGTGCATGGAATAACTAGTTGATGCATTTCAAAAGGAAATGAATTGCAAAGAAAGATGCACAAGTTTACTTCTCTTGAAATGTGCTAAGACCTTGCAACATCACAAACTGAAGTATCTTTACTTTAAAAATTTCTGCTATCTAGTCGTACTTATTCTAAGAATTGAATATAGCTAAAGAAGTTCAGACTTCCTTAGAATTCCAATACGCCTTACTTTGTGAATCATTGAAAGTGAACGAGAAAAGTATGTTTAGCTGAAGTAGGAAAATCTGCACTTTCCATACTCCTAATATATAATTTTTGACGCTTTAAGCAACAAGGTGGTACACAAATGTAATAACATCCATTCTGTTTTCTGCCCGCACTTGTATAGATAATGTTCAAAGTTGGTCTAGTATAGTAGTATGTGATCATCAGTACTTCTGAGTAGGAAATCGCAACTTTTAGTAGTTTGTAACATTTGGATTTTAGACCGCTTAGTGAGATAGAGAAGAGAGGGGCATTGCCGGGCTGAAGTGCTTGAGTTGCTCACGAATTCTTTGTCATTGCAAATCTATTACAAAAAGTTCTGTAGAAAAAAACCGGTTGCACTCCAGTTTTCCTGTTTTTCTTGAGAGATATTGTAGACTTTTAAGATGTATTAATACAAAATTCACAAATGAATTAGAAAAACAATATTTTATCCGAGGCACTATAGTTGAGTGTATACTTTGATTAAGTTTAATATTTTCTGCTCTTCTTTTATATTCGTATGTAGGTGGAAGCTCAAAAACTTTGATGATTGTTAATTTGTGTCCAAACAAGTCAAATTTGAGAGAGACTTTAGCCTCTCTAAATTTTGCTGCCAGAGCTCGACATGCTACACTAGGCCATGGCAATAGGGATACAATTAAGAAATGGATGGATGTGGTAAGTCCTGCTTTATATCATTTTCTATCGAGGACCGACTGTACACAGGTCCGTTTGATTTGCATCCTCAGTTTTGGTCCAATGCAGCATGAAAATTAATTTGCTTTTGGTGGAGTTGGTCCCAGTTTGCCTGCATAGTGGTCTATCTAGAGTGATGACTTGGGTCCTCCTCTTCTCCTACTTCACTACTTTTCACTCATCTTTAGAATGCTTACTGAAGAGCTACACTACATGCAGTAAACTCACTATATCCTGAGCTTAAGATATCCTTTATTTTTCGACATAACTTCGTAGGCAAATGATGCACGGTGGGAGATGTATGAGAAGGAGAAGGAATGTAATGGTTTAAAGCAAGAGGTTATTTTAGTAAAACAAGCACTGAAGCATGCAAACGATCAGTGCGTCCTACTCTTTAATGAAGTTCAGAAGGCATGGAAAGTTTCATTCACAATACAATCTGATCTAAAGGTATATAGACAAGTGAACTATTAGTTCTATATATTTGTTCATAAATTTTTTTAAGTTTCAACTTTTTGGTACTTCCAAAAGTCATCATTCCTCTTCCTGGTTAGAGAAGTTATTGATTGAGTTTAACTGTCCACTCACATTTAGTGGAGAAAATTCTGGTCTGTTATGCGTCAGTAAAGCATTGTCTTGAATGATGCGAGGTTGCATACTTCACAATTCAGAGCGAGAAGTGTCCCCTTCATACATATCTCCGTGGTAGTCCTGAGATATTTTTGGCAATCTATTCATTTTTTAACCACATTGAAATGTTTCTGATACTCATAATTTGCTCCTTAATATCCAGTGGTGTGCACTTTTTCATTTGGTAAAGATAGATGACTGTCTTATGGTCTCACGATATTAGTTTGCATTTTTTTCTTCCAAAGTTTACATTTCGGTTCATTTTTTATTATTAATAATTGTACGTTTTAGATTCTCATTTAAGTAATAATAATCATAAAAGCATGTTCTTGCAGCTGCTGCATTTTTTCAAGTTATCAAAAGAAATATGATCTAAATTAGCTGGCCTGTGGAGCATTTTTGACACTGTCAAGAAGTTTTACAAACCTGTTAGCATCATACAGTATTACAGTGTGACAATAAAATCAGAAAATATACAGTTTCATGCTAGTGCCCGTTTCTTCTGATTCATATCAATGATGCAAGGGATCCCCCCCCCCCACCCCCCCAACTCACTAGTAATTATAGAGATGATCTACTCTCTTATTCTGTAAGCATGTTTTGATAATGTTTCATCTCCTTATATTGACAGTCGGAAAATATTATTTTGGTTGAGAAACATAAGACAGAGAAGGATCAAAATGCTCAGCTTAGAAATCAAGTTGCTCAACTTTTGAAGGTGGAGCAAGATCAGAAGTTACAGATGCAACAAAGGGACTCAACAATTGAAATTTTGCAGGTTGGTTAGGTGCTATTCTACTGTATCATCCCCTCCCCCTAGCCGACTGAGCTGTCAGTCAGATTAATCCATCAATTATATCCTTTCTGTTAAACTTCTTTGATTAGTTAGTTATTTTGCAAAGTACAGACAGTGTGAAGCTCAACGTTCAGAATAGTAGAAGAAGAATCTTTAATTGCATTACATGGCAAAAAAACTATGTCGTAACATTCTATTATCTTGTAAAATGTTAATAGATCATTATTGAAATTGTGGATGCTTTATTGGAGAACAAAAAATAAATAGAATGCATTGACATGCATTCGAGGAGATTCTGATATCTGTAGGAGTTTTGTTCCAGTAGAGTATTAATTCTTGGCTATAAATATAGTTAAACTTCCTTGAAAGAATTTTTAAAGTTTATAGATGATTATGAAATGCATAAGAAGTTATAGTTATCCATTCATCCGAGCAGTTTTTCATACACGACATCACTGAATGCTATGTGTCTTAAAAGGAATCAGGTTTGCTGCCTATTCATACCCGGAATCAGAATGAGAAACATGGAATAATAAAATATTTATCCCCCCAAACCAACAACCCAACGCATACCAAACCGTTAAACAACTCACTGGCCCGTCCAGAAGAGCTAGCAACTTTCATTATCTTAAATGGGAATCATCTAAGAGAAAAAAAGTAGACCTTTTCAATTCTCTCGACTTATCTGTGCTTTCTGTTTCCATTATTTTACGGTAGAAGTAGCTATGGTTCGGAAAGATGTGGGAGGTAGAATTTGGATAGAACTTTCAGTCCCCTCGATGCTGGATATTAGTGGTCAAATAATTTATGTTCGTTGTGGGCATGATTATTTCATTATATGTGGTCTCACTTGTGTATTTAGATCCATTCATATAAAATATGTCTTTGAGCATATGATGAATAATGTGATGCATTATATATTTAAATTTTATGTAATTATGGACAATACGGAATCAAGGCTATATTGTGACAGTCCCTTACAATTTTCTCTTTAAAAAAGTGACTAGAATCTTGACTGTGTAATTAATATCTCTGGCACTATTATGATATAGGATAAACTAAGAAGCATCGAATCAGAGCTGAATAAAGCTCATCTGTCTAATGACGATAAGTCAACAATGAACTTGGAGTCAAGGATTGTGGCTCAACCAACTTCCAACGCAAATAGTGAGGACAAGGATTCTGTATCCGTCACAAAGAAACTTGAAGAAGAACTTATAAAACGTGATGCACTAATTGAGGTTTGTCATTGTTAACAGTTTCAGTTGTTTATCTACTTAATTTTACAATTTTGTTGCTTTACTTGAAGGCTTGAATGATTTTGTGTCAATAATATTTTGCCTATTTTGTTGGTTTGACAAATATTTCTTATTTAAATAAACTTTAAGGCTCTCTTAAATTTATTGTTCTTAACAAAGTATATGATCATATCTGTTATTATCTATATTCACTTTCCTAATATCTAGTACTCTAAACACATATCAAAGGTTAAACCAAATCGTCGATGTGGTTTTAAACCTGTTTGTTTTTGTGGTTTCGTTTGCACAATGTAGAAACGATCACTACCCAGGTTGGTTTCGGTTTCACTACCAAAAAAAACCAAATCCGACCGTGATAACCCCTTAATCAATGCTGCTTTATAATGAATGTAGGGGGATCATATCATTCACATGTACACATAAACATATACAGTAAGATCATATTCATAATCGGGACATCTAATGCTGAAGATATTATTGCTTCTTTCATATAGCAATCAATGTTTGTGCTTTAAAAGCACTGTACTCGAAACACTATGATATCACCTTTTTGATACTAATTTACACACATTAGGAAAAGGCTTCATGTTAATGTAGAAAACAACACACTCATTTTTCTTTTCTGCTATAGTTAATATTATAAACAAGATAGGTAGCATAATTTATAAATACTTGACTGGCCAGTCAGGTGGGAGCATTAGCTTGAAAAGGCGCCAACTGAATAACCATCATCCTACACACCAACTTAATTGGCGTGGAAGCTGATGCTCCTTCCTAGACACCAAAAATATGGATAATTTGAGGTTTAATTTCTTTCTTTCTTTCAGATAGCTTTTTAAAGGAGATCGAAGTTCCCAGGGGCCCTCATTTGATTAATTTTATAGAGAATGAATGTGCAAGATGAAGATTAAAAACAGATTTTCAGGGAATGTGCATTATTAGAAGTGGGATTATGAAATTTTTAATTCAGTGTGGGGTGCTCAACCATATGATTTGGCAAAAGAAAAGTCCAGTGGGATAGGTTTGGATACATTGGAAGTAGAAAAATGTTCAATATTTCGAAACTTAAGGTCAGATAAGTAGAACTAATGAACTTTAGGTAATACCTTCACCTTGTACCATAAAAGCTAAGATTCTAGTGCTGCCATAACTTTTTTGAATATTACATCTCCTCGCTTTAGTGTTGGTTTAGTGGCGGGGATGGGGAGTGAAAAATGATCCCCAATGGGGGATTGAGTGTAGATTTCGGGATTGGGTCGATAAGTGACTAGATGCCGTTATCTATCTTGTTATGTGATTGACTATTGAATTGAGATTGTTCTCTTTATCTCTTTGTTATGGTTATGGTTGCGACCTGACAAATTCTTCTCTTCTGCACTCAAGAAATCCCAGGGTTGTGATCCTTCTGCAGTTGTATCACCTTGGGGATTGTGGGTTTTTAGCGGCTAATCCACCATATCTATATCCCATCCTTATGCTCCTAAAATGAAGGAACTGAAATTATATCATTATTAGACCTCGCCGTTCTAGTCTCATCATTTTTCAGAAGGCAACATGTGTGTAATGTAGATATATGTTCATTAAGAATCTGCTTGTAGTTTTTCCTTCCATTCATAGATACAGTGGCTCTTCGCAAGTAATTAAAACATTTTTTTGTATATATTGCATCCTTTGACAGAGACTGCATGAAGAAAATGAAAAGTTATTTGAGAGATTAACGGAAAAAGCAGCTTCAGCCAGATTACCACAGGTTTTTTTTGATTTTATTTTACTTATAATATTGAGCTAGAAATTAGTAAATCTTTGTTAATAAATACCGTATGATTATAAGAAATTCCAATATTGTTCAGTACTTTTTTCATGTATATAGTATTCTCTGTAAATGATTTAGTAATGTTGCCTTGTGTGCTTATCGTCACTTCAACCAAAACGACGGAGTAGTGCGATGAAACCGTCTTCCCTAGTCAGTCCCTTAGTTGCATACTAGAAGCCTTTATAAGTTCTTCAAGACCTGAGGTGAAGCTGTTGGTTATAATGGAGATATTGTATAAACTCTGTGCATGATGGGAAGTCTCAAGTCCATTTTATGTCATAGATCTTGTAGAGCATCATACATTTTCTACTTTCACTATTTGTATTATTTTAGTTGTGCTAACATTTGCTTTGAGTATTTAGCCGTTTAAAGGTCAGATTTCTGTTTGATAATGGTACCTATTACTTTGAACACTGCAATTATTCTAATGATAGGGGTAAGCATTTTTTTGGTTTCATAGTTCCCATATAAATAGGGATGGGGCAACAGTAGTTGAATATTCATAGCTCAGATACTGTCAGCTCCTAACTTTTGCCAGTAGAAACCTTTAATCTATCTTCTTATTTTCCCTACAAATATATAAAAGAGTCATCTAATTGGCATATCCTCAACGTTGCAATTTGATGATATACAGATATTCCCATATGTAAGGTAGTAAATAAAAAACTTTATTTACTTGTTTTCATTTCATTTTTGTCATTTGTCAATAAAAGGCTGGTGTTTATTTCTGTTACTTTTTTGGTTTCAAGAAGTGCTATCTAGGTAACTAATTCTGATGCCTCGCTCTCTTAGGTGTCGAATTCGTCACCCAAATTATTAACTAATGGTCAGGCCGGAAACAGTGGGAGGTAACCTAGCTGATTTATGTTTTTATGGTATATCTCAATGGTTTTTGTAACTCCTCTTACTCCCTTTTTTTTTGCTCCCAGGAATGATAGTACTGGTAAAGGACGTTCAGCAGATGCTGCCCCTCTTTCAACCACAAGTAAGATGGAGGGGAGTACTGCCTTGGTTAAAGCAGGTCCGGAGAAGGTCAAGACAACTCCTGCCGGAGAATATCTAACTTCGGCCCTGAATGACTTTGATCCCGACAAATACGACGGCCTTGCTACCATTTCAGATGGAGCTAACAAACTATTGATGCTGGTATGCATAGTTAGCAATTCCATAGTACAATCTCAGGAAAGAAATTCCATTACATTCATTCTTAGAAGGCTCCAAGTGATTGCGTTCTCTGTCGCAGTGACTTCTTAACAAGTAGATGATATCTTACAAACTCTAATAGGAAAGAAGATTCAAATTTAATTTTGTCTCAATAGTGCAAGATAATTGTATTTTTACTCTGGTGATTGGTTATAACTTGGATCATGGATAATTGAATTCTGTATATTGAGACATGGCTTCCATATTATAGGTCTTGGCTGCTGTCATTAAAGCGGGAGCTTCCAGAGAACATGAGATACTTTCTGAAATAAGGGACTCTGTCATTTCATTTATTCGTAAGATGGAGCCAAAGAGGGTAATGGATACAGTGCTGGTTTCGCGTGTTAGGATTTTATATCTAAGATCTTTGCTCTCTAGGTCGCCGGAGCTACAATCTATCAAGGTAGGGAAAGTTTTATTTTTGAATAAGTTGCCGCTATCATCAGATTATGAGATTAAGTTATTTTGTTGTTTCTCAACTTGTAGATTCTTCCTGTTGACCGCTTTCTGGAGAAAGCCAACAACGGACGTAGCAGAAGCGCCAGCAGAGGTAGCAGCCCCGGTAGATCTCCTTCACATCTTGATTCCAGCATGAGGAATGCACTTGTTGATGAGCATATACAACGATTTAAAATAAATATCAAGCCAGAAAAGAAGTCAAAGTTATCATCAGTAGTTCTGAAAATACGAGGAATTGATCAGGTGGGAACATGTGAAACTCAACCTGTGTTGATCTTCCATTATAAATTTAATGAGCTTCCACAATTGGTTCAATCTGTCGAAACCTGAAAGGCGTTTCATTTTTCTGTTTCCTCCTATTAAATAATGCTACATGGGGAGTCAAGCATACTTGTAGAGTTTCTCCAATATGCATAATAAGTTTAAAAGAATACGAATTTACAATGGGAAAAAACTACTATTGTCGCCATATTTATCATTAAGCCACTAGTCAACGACTAGTCGACAACTACTCTTCTCAAAGGTATACGGGCCTCGAGCCTTGACTTAGCACCGTGTTAATTATGATTTTGGTGTACCGTTGCGCAATCCAAATAATGACAATACACAAGGAGATAGAGATGAACATGATATTGTGATGGATGACATTGCCTAGTTTTCGTCGTCAGATATGTTTTTATTTGCCTGGACATGTTTGATATTTTATATATGGATGCTATTATGTAGTAATTATGCTTAATTTGAACTTGTTATTTTATCACTTTTGATTTAAGTTATGAAATTGATGTGTTTAGTTATTATATATATTAAATCTAGTAAATGTTTGCATACGAGTGAGTGTGACTTGCTCACTTTAGTGTCGTCTAGCTCCCCCTGTAATAGCCTAGTTCATATTGAAACACATGGTCACTGCTTTGTCATGTATGAATTCTTTCCAACGTATTTAACAGTAATTGTCATGACTTTTAGCCCGATTTATAGTTGACTAGCAAGCACATATTTTGGTTTAATAATTTGGGTCTGCTATATATAGGAGTTGGCTTTGGCAATTCTACGAAATTGAATATTGGGTGAAGGTTTTCAATTTTGACATCTGTTTCTGTTTGAAAATTAATGTGCATGTAATAAGCACACATTACATAAAGAAAACCTTATATAATAGCCGTATACTATTTTGGTTGACAAATGGTAACATATCAAACTCTTGTGGGTGGTGGGCCAAGGTAAACCAGGTGCTTCTTGGAATTGGGACATTGGTCTTGATTAGACCTGAGGCTCGTCATTCTTTGTTAAAAATGGGCAAAGATTTTTTAGCATAAGCGTATGAAAATAATATCCTAGGTTTTAGCCCCTAACCCAAAAAATGGTGGTTGCTGGCTGTTGAGAAAGCGATCATCAAATATGCTTGGGTTTTTTTACAAATTTTAATTAGTGAAAGAAAAAGAAGCAAATGATTAAAAAAAACTAAACCCTAATTACTGATTTATGAGATTGCACTAGGCACAACGGACTCGAAGAAATTTTGGGAACCATACTTCATACTTATTTGCATCTGGAGGGACATGTGGTTTTGCAGTAGAGAATTTTGTTTTTTGGCATTAAATGGAGATGGTTCTTTTAACTAGTACTAGTAGACTTAATTCTTGTTTCCATAAGTTTTTGAAAACATTTGTTAGTTTAGACTGATTATATTTGTATGTACAAATTTTAAGCTAGGATCAGATTGTACTTCTAGAAGAATCACGACCGAAATACATTATTTGTGCAGTAAATATGTTTTATACATCTCGTGTTTGATTCTTACTGCTGTTGTCAATTTTTGTACTTTAGAGCATTATATGGCAATTACTCATTTAAGTGCTTAAATTAAATATCTAGGAAGCATGGAGACATCATATGACGGGTGAAAAGCTTAGAGAAATTACTGATGAAGCCAAAGCCTTTGCTGTTGGAAACAAGGCCCTTGCTGCTCTGGTTGTTCATACTCCTACAGGTGAGCTGTTGCGTCAAATCAGCTCTTGGCTTGCCGACAACTTCGACTTTCTCTCTGTCACTTCAGATGAGGGACCAACTGGTCAGATAGAACTTCTTTCCACTGCAATCACAGACGGCTGGATGGCTGGACTTGGTGTTGCAATGCCTCCCAGTACTGATGCTCTTGGACAGCTTTTAGGAGAGTATGCGAAACGTGTGTATAATTCTCAATTGCAGCACCTGAAGGTATGCAAGATGTTATCATTGTTTATCCTTGCTATTTTCCATTTCCTAAATTTCTGTTGTGAAATCATCATCATTGTTTATGAAGATGTACATTTCTAAAGAAGCTCAATGTTGAGCTTAGTGCCCGAGTCCTGGTGTAGTCATGTCATTTTCATCAGTTTTCCATGCCACCTTTGTCTGTAACAATCAAGCCACTGGGTCCAAAATTTTAAACATTAGGGGACTGCTGCTTCTTAGGAACAATGTTTTTTGAACTGATCGATATTCAGATGTAAGAACGAAAATGGCAAAGTCATTGGTAACTCTAGGCGGTCTAATACCTGTGTCTTAAACTTACTCTGGTTGGTGGTAATTTAATTGAGAATTTCCCAGAAAGCAGCGTTCCTTTGAACTGTGTATTAGAGGTCAAATCTCTTGAAAGTCTTAAAAGCAATTCTGATGCCTTTATTGGTCGTGTATCAGGACATTGCTGGTACCTTGGCTACTGAAATAGCAGAAGACTCTTTACAAGTAGCAAAATTACGTTCAGCTCTGGAATCCGTTGATCACAAAAGAAGAAAGGTAAAGACCATTTTCTAAGTGAAGTTAATGTTTAGCTTTAAATTTAAGTTAATATTTTTTTAATAAAGTAATATTATATTATATTATATTATAATAAGATACAAAAGGATAGGATAACTATTATCGTTACTAGAAAACTTTATACCTGTGCAGTGGAAAAAAGTATCAAGGCCCTTCACTGACAACTGACTTGATACTACTATCTACAATCTCATTTTTTAAATCCACATTTTTAACCCAATTAAAATTTTTAATTTATGAAAGATATTTAGTTCATCATTAATAAAATAACAATAATACTAAAGTCGAATAGAATATCTATTTTTTCTTAACATAATATTTAATAAATATTTGTTATACAAAATCATAACTACTATTTAGTATTAATTTTGAATTATGTCAGAATTATAATCAATTTCTCTTTAGCTTTTAACATTGTCATTATAATCTACAGATACCTCTTGTTAATAAATTTTTAACTCCAGCAGAACATTCCATTATCAGAAACATTGCAAGATCTATAGAACATTGCAGTACATATATAAACTCCAAGTCCTGCACTGAACTTTTGCCTATGTGTATATTTCTCAAGATTATAATGTATTAGGTAATGAGGGAAAGCTTGTGCTTGTTATGTTCCTGATAATTTTAAAATTTTGACAACAGCTATTGCAACAAATGAGGAATGACGAAGCATTGTTGACATTACAAGATGGTGGTTCACCTATACGAAATCCTTCAACTGCAGCTGAGGATGCACGCCTAGCATCTTTAATTTCTCTTGATGTCATATTGAAGCAAGTCAAGGTGATATTCTTTTCAGTTCAGTTGACTTGTGTGTGTGAGATAGATATAGAATGTAAACTAACTGTAACTTCATTACGTTATGAAACAGGACATTATCAGGCAGTCCTCTGTGAACACGCTGGCTAAAAGTAAGAAAAAAGCAATGCTTGCTACTTTAGATGAACTTGAAGAAAGGATGCCATCCCTGCTGGACATGGACCACCCTTGTGCCCAAATGAACATTGCAGAAGCTCGTCATGCTGTAGAGGTAACATTTGCTATCCTCAAATTTTGAGTTCTGAAGCTCAGTGGGCTTTTACTTCATAATTCTTGAAAGTGCAAGATATGTATAAAATCTGACTTTAATGTTATGGGGAGTAGTTCTTTGGCTGTTGCTTGTTGCTGAACTAGGGAGTAATTTAAAGATGTTTTAGTTGCTTTTTGCTCCTCAAAATATAGAAGAATTAGATTGAAGACATCATAATGATTCTATTACCCATTACCTTGGGATGACATTTGAATTGACCCTTATCCATGCACAGAGAATTTCTGAAGAGGACGATGTTGTCCAAGAAACTCCAGATGCTTCCAAAGTGACTGCAGAGTTCGGGTCTGGTCCTGAAATTGATGTGGCGCAGTGGAATGTCCTCCAATTCAATACAGGATCTACAACTCCATTTATCATCAAATGTGGCGCTAATTCAAATTCTGAGCTGGTCATTAAAGCTGATGCTCGAGTTGAAGAACCCAAAAGTGGTGAAATTGTAAGGGTCGTTCCAAGACCCACCGTCTTGGAAAATATGACCTTGGAGGAGATGAAAGAAGTTTTTGGTCAACTTCCTGAGGCATTAAGCTTACTTGCCTTAGCTAGGACATCAGATGGAACCCGAGCTCGGTATTCTAGGTTGTACAGGACTCTTGCCATGAAGGTTCCAGCACTAAGGGACCTTGTCGGGGAGCTTGAAAAGGGAGGAGAACTTAAAGACGGCAGGTCATGATAAAAAAACCGAAGTCTTTGAACAAATGCCTCTCCTTTGTTGTACTCTGTACGAGTTTGTTAAACAGTCGGTGCTACATTGCTAGATGTTTGGGCTATTGCAGTGTGTAGACTGTTGTAAAAAGAACTTTCCTTCTAATCTCTGTATTAAAACTTTTTTTTTTTGGACTTGCATGTATGATATCTAAACATTTCAGTACATGCGTGGTTCTATGCATTTCTATACATGCTATGTATAGAAACCCGTCTTTAAAATTTTGAAGTAGTATTGTATCGTTTAAAAAAAATTGTTGACAATCCGTTGATTATTGCAAGCCTAGTTAAAAAGAAATGCATTTTTCTGCCGTTTTTGTTCAATTTAATTTTGATTCAACAAAAGAACATGATCACTGTTAATCACATTAATTCATATTTATAGATTTATAGATATTATATTCTTTAATCACATTAATTTATGTTGGTTATTTTTTAGTTTCAAATACCTGGTTTCCATTCCATCCCTCAAAAGTAAAATTAAAAAAACCGGGCTTGGAAGCCCAAGTTGGGCCCATTCAGTAGGTTGATTTTTGACGATGTTTACACACTGTAATTACCCAAGTCCTCTAAATCATTCATGCCCATCCATCCCCCCATAGCTTTTAATACCCAGGTAATATTCAGTTTATGTCTTTATGATGTGTATTGCAATTTAGCGATGCCCGTATTTGCATTTGTATTTCACTTGAGTTTTAGGACACTTTGTGATGATTTTTAAGCAAGTTTTTTGTTGACCGACAAAGTCTTTGATTAAAGTTCTCTGCGAATCATTTCTGTCAGAACACTGCCAAGTAAGTAGTTGCCTTAAGCAAGTGTTAAGTACAGTCTGTCATTAGAATGAAGTATGTGGTCTTCCGAGCACAATGCTGGCATCCCACATTTTTAATTGATGAATGCAACTATCATCCATTGACGTCGGTCGTTTGTTAAATATTAAGATTGTTCTAGTTAAGTCTTTGCATTTTGTTCTAAGACTCTGGTTCTTGGGTTCAATATGTTGCAGAGTTGGTTAAAACTTGAGTGTTTAGTGAAATGGCAGCAATTTTCAGGGCTCGCAAAGTTTCCTCAACCCTCTTCTGCAATTTCTTTCGTACTCCCATCCGTCAGTTGGCCACTGCATCAGGTAGTACATCTTACTATGTGTGTTTAATGTGTTTTATGTGTACACACATGTCTTGATCTTATTACTTTTTGGCACCTAGTGTAACTTGTTTACTGGCAGATGCTAGTGCTACACAATCATCTTCGAGTAGCCCAATGTCCAATCATGCTGTATGTTCCCTGGTTTTGAGCACATCAACAATGCAAGTTGGGAGCAAAATCCACAACATCAGTGCGGGTACCTCACAGTCAGCTTTGACCAACCCAATATTCAGCCTTGACATAAGCTCACAATTTGGAAGCTGCATGCCTATTTCAATGATGCGAATCGGGACCCTAATCCACAACATCGAATTGAGACCTGGCGAAGGCGGCAAACTGGTGCGAGCAGCAGGCACTGCTGCAAAAATACTGAAAGAGCCATCAGCATCTAAGTACTGTTTGATCAGATTGCCGTCTGGGAGGGAGAAATTAATTGACACTAGTTGCCGTGCAACAATAGGGACTGTATCAAACCCTGAGCATGGGACGAAGAGACTGAGAAAGGCTGGTCACAGTCGATGGCTTGGGAGGAGGCCGGTGGTGAGAGGAGTGGCCATGAACCCTGTAGACCATCCTCATGGAGGAGGGGAAGGAAAGAGTAAAAGTAGTGGTGGTCATGGAAAGGTTTCAAGAACTCCCTGGGGAAAGCCTACTAAAAGTGGTTACAAAACTGGGCCTCTTAAAAGAAGAAAATAGTTTATGTTCTCTGGGGGGTGTGCTTTTCTAGAATAATTTTACGAGTTTTGATTTGGAATTTTCAGTAGATTATTGATATATTTGCAGAGGTATGTTGTTATTTTGGGATTCAATTATAATTATAATTTAGCTGCAAGTTGTTTTAGCTACTGGTGGTTGAGTATTTATCTTGATCTTCAGTGCCATAATATTCTGTGGCATTAATAATTCTTCAGTGCAAAATTTGTAATAAAAAAGCTAAATTCTTCGAAATACGGTTAAACAAAAAGAGAATGAGTGGGAATTATTTCAAGTTGAAAAGTTGTCGGGCAGTATTGACCTCCCCCGCATCCAGCCTGATTCCGGTCCTAAAAAGCTCATTTGACCCACTAACTCAGTCATCACATTTGTCTACTTCTTTCTTTGTCTACTATTTATTGTGTCCGGATGGATGTATTGGACATTGAGGTGACAATTAAGCATTCTATATTCTTTATGACATTTTTTTCTTGTTTTTCCTAAATATCTATATGACATTTCAGTATAAACTACGTATATCTTCTTTCACTCTCAAAATATCGACAAGCTGTTTTTCTTTAAACTTCCAAAAACCTAAGTTCGAGCAGATTTGTTGAGTAGAAGCAAAATGTGATAGCAAAATTGGAAAAAGATTATTGAAAATTAAGGATAATTATTATACCAGAATAATATTATTATTACAATTATCTGAATGAAAATAAATTTGTTGATGCAAAAAATTCCATGAAGAGTTGAGACTTATATGAAAACACGGCTCCTCATGATAGGCTTTATTATAGACGAGAAAAACTTGTACCTAGATTCCCAAATATTTAAGTGCCCGAATTTTTAAGTTCCTTAGAATTGAAAAATCGTGTTTGAGAGTATGTATTAAGTCCATCCCATTTTATTACTTTTTTAAAAAAGTCTTGGCTTCCATCCCATTTTACCGGTTATTTCATTTTATCGAGAGAACCCTTCTAAGATTATTGATATACTATAATATAACTAGCATCGAAGCCCGTGCAAGGCACAGGCATACAAGTTTACGTGTTTAAAGTCAGTTTTTATTCAATAGAAGAAATGGTTGTGTACAGTCTGAACGGCTCGTTGGTAAGGACATTGCACATATTGGCTGAGACGTTTGTGTGTTATGTTAAGACATGTATGATTAAATGACAAATGATGCATATTTTTGATAAGTTTTAGCTACTTTCTTTATATACTAATATGAAATAGATAATAAATATATATTTGCGCCTGAGGAAAGAATTAAGTCGTCATTGTCAGCAGTTGTGGACGGAGTTTGTACTCAATTGAATAAGTTTTAGTGAAAAAATTGACATTGTAAGATAAATTTTGTGCTTAGCAATTTTTTTTCCAGAAAGTGAGTGATAATTGTTTGAAACGGCATTCTGATTTATCAGTTAAACTATGTTTTAAAGTAGATGGTAAAGAAATTAAATTATCACCGAAATTTAGCAGGCAAGTAAAAGAGATCACAATGTAAGGAGGCTCGCCAATGTTGGAAATGCCAAAGTTGTCACTTAAATTATATTAGGTTGTTCATAATAAAGGTATGATTTTTTGTCATAGTAGTGCCTATTAGTTCGGTGATCCGAGTATATGTTTTATTTGTGGATAATAGTTAGAACCATTTTATAGCAGTGGTTCTGCACCCTAAGCAATGTGTGGCCTTTTTGCTATCATTTCATCGTTGTCCACGCCAACCTCATTGACCGCTAGTTCAGATTCTAATAACTTAACAACCGTGCATTTCTCGTATCCCAGATTGGTGTTGGTGTTGGAGACGCGGTTTCTAGAATCCAATAAAATTTTGTTTGAAACGTCTATATAATTTGTACAATCATGTGATCTTAAGCATCTATAATTAGGGTTCACTTCACACAATCACAGGCTTAATGAATCCGGGAGTCTCATCAAGAGTTCAACAATTATAGGTTGTATGACTAACAGTCCATTCTAGATCTTTGATTCATCTACCTTCCAAAATGTACAAGATGAAAATGGCAAGTTACTAATTAGATAACAAATTAATGTGTAAGCAGTATATAATTATTAGCACTATTTGATGAAATTTACTTTTGACGATAGAAAAACCGTAGGTGCATTAAATACTAGTTTTAAATCCATGCAAGAGATACTTATAAATTTTTTAAACAATTATTTTATGATGATATATCTAAATTATTATTATTATTAACATATTAATAGTATATATTAAATTTTAATATATACTACTGTGAAATTTAACATTTTTATATTTACAATAATTAAATAATAAATTTACATAATTTATATATTTTTTTCTAGGTTTTCTAAAAGTATTTATCTGTAATAAAATATTATTATTAACTTTAAGTTGCAAATACAATTAAATTTATAATCATTCTATTATTAAGGTTTTACTATAAATTACATTAAATTGAATATTAATAACTATTATAGATTTTCCTTTTTAGCAATTGTGGGTCCTAGTACGCACATGATGATTTTTGTATTCTTTTAATATAAGTTTATGTTTACGGTGTTCATATATTTTTAATATTAATATTTTAGCATAAGTTAATGGAATTTATATATATTTATTATTAATATTTTTTAGTAATGATATATTTATGTTGTTGTAATATATAGTTTTCTTTTTAGTTTTTTTGTATTATATATATAATTTTTAATTTTATTTTGGTATGTTGTAATAATAATAAATGAAGTTGATTTTCTATTAGTATTAATATTTAATAATTTAATTTATATTATTCTTTTAATATATACGAATACTATTGTGAAATTAAATATTTTTTATATTTGAAATAATTAAATAGAAAATTTACATTATTTATATTATTTTTTTAGGTTTTCTAAAATTATTACTTTTTTAATATAAAATTGTTATAACTTGTAATATACAACTATATTTATAATCATTATATTATTAAGGTTCTACTTTAAATTACATTAAATAGAATATTAATAATTATTTTAAACGAAAACCCCTTTACTCCAATTATATATAGGTATATAATACATGCAACACTTGAAGTAATAATCTTCTCCTAGAGTTCAAATAAAAATGTAAGGAAAAATGGTGATCAAGAAAAAATGTAAGGAAAAATCAAGATGTGGAAGGCAAATATACTTGAAAGTATTATTAGGTTTGATGTAAATACATCGGAGTGCAATTCTGAATTACTTGACATCACATGACCAAAAGTACATCAAGAAAAATATCAAAGATAAGGTTTATGTTGCCCCTATATACCAACATCACATCACACATCATTGCCGTTGAGTTTGTTTTTTTAGTAGTAAGAATACAAATTGAACAGGGTTCAATGTAATTTTATTCTGATCAACATAAATATTACGCAGAAACAATTAATATAGTTTTGGTCAGTCAATGCGCTTAATCACTCTTGTCTCTTGTGCGTGTGTACATTAGAAATGAAGCGAAGGCAAACAAAGAAAGTTGATGAAATGGTGGAGGGAGAGGTTAGAAAGCAGGTTTGGTAGCTTAAGAAAGTAGGTTCGGGAGGTTTGGAATTGAATAAATTTGCTCAGGAGTAACGAAACTGTTCTCCTATAATATATATAGTAGATTAATGAATCTTAATAAAAACACTTAAAAGAATCTTGATTATCAATTGAAATTTATTATAAATAAACTTTATATTGAAATATATTATAAAACACTTTATAGAATACGTAATAGAATCCTAATTTTAATATAATTATTAAAACACTTAAAACAATCTTATAAAATTATTAAAACACTTAAAAGAATCTTAAAGTACTAATAAAAGTATTATAGTAAATCTTTAAAACATATCAGCCGTTGGATGGTGTGAGAAATTAAAGGTGATTGATTAGTTCTCTCAGTTCTCTCAAAAAAATAGGTTTTCTCTGAATCTTTCATATATATATATATATATAGAGTTGCACTCTAGGAAGAACACCTTATATAAAGAACAATAAAAAACATCATCATAAACACTTTATTTTTCATACAAAATTGATTTTTTAAAATTAGAATCATTAAATTGAACAACAATTAAGCCTAACATATCGAATTTAACGTAGAATCTCATCTAAATTTAAAAATTAAACATTACATATAATCCAGTATAGAATCCAGTACAGAATCCAGTACAGAATCTTGTATATATATTTATCACAATGAAATTACATGTAATCATGTTTTATTTGATTCTAATTTTTTGTTAGATTCTATTTTTATTCGTAATAAACCTTTTTTGGTGAGAAAATTAGAATCAACATGCAATTTATGTAAGATTCTATGGTGTTCTTTATTGTTCTTTATATAAGAGTGTTTTTCATGGAGCAATGACCTATATATATATATATATATATATATATATATATATATATATATATATATATATATATATATATATATATATATATATATATATTAAGAACGGTTAGTTGAATAGTATTATTTTTGTGTCTTATTCTTATTTATTGCAGTAGAAAAATGCTAAGAAATCATAAAAAGTACCCCATAAAAAAATTCCATAGTGTCATACGTCATATTACAATTAGTTGATATAATAATTAATGTAATATGGACCCGTGGCGCATTCATATGAATTCTTTCAAGTTCCAACCAAAATATTTTTATTTTGTCAACTCATAATTATCACATTATTATAGAGATTTTTATAATAATTTTTTATGGTTCTATAAAATTACTCAGTTGTATATACAGTTAAACCTCTTTAAAGTAATACCCTTGGGACCGGAAAAAAATATTACTTTACCGAATTTATTACTTTATCGATATAATAATATTTTATTACTTTATCGATAAAGTAATATTTTATTACTTTACCGAATTTTTATGTTTACGCATTACAATACATTATATTTAAAAACAAGAATCAATCACATGCAATTTATTTTGAATGCTATTAGTATTGCTAACATGGCTTGGAATATTGATGTGAAAACAACCACAATTACAATTTGTTTTCGGCATTGCAAGATTCGTTCAGTAGAAAATGATGAACAAGAACTTGGTGAAATAAATGAAGGTACCGAAGGATTAAATGAAGCTATCTCTAATTTACGATATAGAAATGAGATGGATATTGAGCATCTCTTAAATTATCCAAGCGAGAATGATGCGATTATGGAATCACCTAAGGAAATCATTGAGTCGGTAATGAACACTGATGAAGGGACTGATCCTGAACCGGACGATAGCAATGTCATTCCAAGCATGTCATCAAAGGAAACATTTCAAGCAAACAACAATTTGAACAATTACTTGTTACAATACGAGCAAAACATACCATGAGTTATTTATGCTTTACATAAAGTCAAGGATGAGGTTAATTTTGGCTTTGGTGGAAAGAAGAAACAAGCTACTATAGATTCATATTTTAAAAAGAATTGAATTTTGTAACCCATATACATTATATATATATTTATAATTTTGGAATTATTACTTTACATATTAGTTGGGTCCTTAATGACTTTCTAATTTTTTATTATCTTATGCTTTTAGCGAGAATATTACTTTACAACATTGGTCCAAGTTGGGACCGAGGAAATTTATTACTTAAGCGAGATTATTACTTTATCGGATATTACTTAATCGAGGTTTAACTGTATACAAATGGAGTAGAGTTACGGTGAAAATGATGAAAACTGAATAAATTTGAAAGTGTGTTTATAAAGGTTGCATTAGATGTGGAGATAGATAGTTATTACTGTAGGAGAGAAAATGTAATTTGAGAAAGAAGCTAATATTTGAAGGTGAATTTCCGTTAGCTGGACAAACATGACAAAACAAACTTACGACCCAATCACAAAGTGGTGAGACCCAAACACCATTATATTCAGGTTCAACCTAACATTACGAAATTTCGATTTTCTTTTCCCTTTTCAGTTCTGTTGGTTACAAATGTCAAACCCGTTATGTTCATTTGCTGACTTGTTACCATTTCACTTTCTTACATACGTCTGCCTGTTTCTTATCATCCTTTTCTGTTCATATTATATACTATTTCATTTGACTTCTTTTTTTTTTTTTTGAAAAGCATTTATTTGACTTCTTTTAGTTACCTCTTCTTACATATTTGTAGCCATGTTGACATTTTCAAGTAGCAATAGGGGCGGGCTTTTGTTTGACTTCTTATTTTCACATCTAATTAGTTTTAAAGTTTGTGTGAGACGCGGACATTTTTTAGAATATTGCGTAATTTTTTTTAATTTCAACGTATTTTATGAGTTACAGATATATTAATATGAGATAATTATAATATAGATTAAAATGTCATTTTTTTTTAATTTAAGAGTATACTTATCATTTCGTATTGAATAAATTGACTCATTGAAATTCTTAGTTCAATGAAAAATTATTGCATTATTCACCTCATCCTGAAATCTCCCCCTCTCTCTCATGCCCCCTTCTACGGTGATGGTTGTCTTCTATTTTCGACGTCACTCTTTGGAGACCCCGCACTTATCCTTCTTATCCCTTTTTATTGTCTCTTTGGCTTTTATTTCCTTTCTCTCCGTCTCCTCCACTTTTTCTTCTCAAATTTTGTTTAGGATCTGTACTTTGATTGCTCTCTTTCTCCCCTTTCATGCCCCCTCCAATGGTGGTTGCATTCTATTTTCGGTGTCACTCTCTAGAGACCCCTCTCTTATGTGATGATCCTCGGAAAAACGTAATATATTACAACACATTTACTGAAATGCATGTTATGCTTTGTTTATTTAGGGTGCGTCATAATTGTTTACTCAAATGCATTCTTTGACTGTTTAGTTTGTGTTTATTTAGAGTGTGTATTATGTGTTTGATAGAATGCTTGAACCAAATTTGTAGGCTTTGTGCGTGTAAATGCATTTAGGGTTGGTCTGCTCATTAAAATAAATATTTGTCATGGGTTGTTCTTTGAGCTGGCAGTGACAAATTATTCTTTATCGATATTGTTGAGTTTGTGTTTTTTTTGGGTTAATTTATTTATGTTATCTCTCTCTCTCTCTCTCTCTCTCTCTCTCACATGTCTCCTCCTACGGTGGTGGTTGCCTTATATTTTCGGCGTCACTCTTTGGAGACCCCTATCTTATCGTTCGTATCCCTCTTTTATTGTCTCTTTGAATTTTCTTTCATTTTTCCCCGTTTTCTCCACTTTTTCTTCTCAACTTTTGTTTTGGATCTGTTTTTTGATATCTCTCTCTCCCCCCCCCCCCCTTTCATGCCCCCTCCTACGATGGTTGTCTTCTATTTTCGACGTCACTCTCTGAAGACCCCTCTCTTATCCTTCTTATCCCTCTTTTACTGTCTCTTTGGCTTTTCTTTCCTTTTTCCCCGTCTCCTCCACTTTTTCTTCTTAACTTTTGTTTTGGATCTGTTTTTTGATCTCTCTCTCTCCCCCCCTTTCATGCCCCCTCCTACGATGGTTGCCTTCTATTTTCGACGTCACTCTCTGGAGACCCCTCTCTTATCCTTCTTATCCCTCTTTTATTGTCTCTTTGGCTTTTCTTTCCTTTTTCCCCGTCTCCTCCACTTTTTCTTCTTAACTTTTGTTTTGGATCTGTTTTTTGATCTCTCTCTCTCCCCCCCCTTTCATGCCCCCTCCTACGATCGTTGCCTTCTATTTTCGACGTCACTCTCTGGAGACCATCTCTTATCCTTCTTATCCCTCTTTTACTGTCTCTTTGGCTGTACATTGAGCCAATTTGTTCACCGTTAAAAGATGATTATACCCTCAAAGTATAAAATCACTTTTCAACCCTTTACTCTATTTATTTCATATTAATATATTCGTTATTAATACATTTTAGTGTTTCTAATCATTAATAACTAATCTTCATTAATTATATTAATTATTTTGTAATCAATACTTGCATGATAATGAGTTAAATATAATTATAGACATTAATTATCTAATTATTTAAGTATTAGTAGATAGATAAATATAATTATAAATTATAATATGTAATAATGATGGATTAATCAATATAGACGTGTTAATGATAAATAATGAATTAGATGTAATTAATACATGCATTCATTACAAAATTATTATTATATAATAAACAGGGATATTTTAGTAATTTCAGACTAAATAAATTGTTTCAAGCAACCCCCTAGTTGCTCTATTATATACTAGCTTATAGCCCGTGCGATGCACGGTTACTTAAATTTTATTTATAATTATTTTGTTTATAATATTTTAATTACTCATGGAACACACGATTGTTTTTTTAATATTTATAATTATATTTATTTATGAATATTTTAATATTTAAAAGTTATTAGTTTACATGATTAAATTATTATTAAAAAAGATTTAACCAAAAAATATTATAGTTAAAAATTTGATATTTATTATATTTTACACGCTCAATTTAATATTTGTTTATATTGAGTTCTAAAAGTTAGATTTGGCCAATTTTAATGTCCACATGAAATTCACAAAATAATCTTTAATTTAGTTGTGGTTTAATAGTTCTTTTTCAATTAAAAACTATTCTAAAACTAAAAAGAGAATAAAGTGACGAAATTTAATATTGAGAATTTTATTCGATTTAGGAAATCTAATATATTTAGTTTAGATTATTAGAATACCATTTATTAACCAAATACAGTTTTTAATGTTAAATCTAACGGTTTTCACCTATATATTTAAGATTAAACGATTTTTATTATTTTGATATTAAATGGGTTTCCTTATTTAATTACAACTATTTTTATGTTTTAACTTTTTGGAAAATCCAATCCTAATATAATATCTTTTAACTTATATCATTTTTAGATAATAACTTCTTTTTTATATGATATAATCTTGATCGTCTATTTTTAAAAGTATTGGATCTAACGGTTGAGAATGTTTTGGCGGTATTTAGGACCAAACTATCATGATAACATCATTAATTTTTTTAATATTTATATTTTTTAAATATAATATACTCTTTTTTGTAATATGTTAATGATGCGGGAACATTGAACTTTTGAAAAAATAAATTTTCAATTAAAATATAATTTTTTTTGTAATAATTCTTCTTTTAAAGTAGTACACCATGACGATCAAAATTCTATATAAAATTCATTTTTTTATAGTATATCCCGTAAATATCTATGTTATTATATTAAAGACTAAATAATGAAAGTTTTCTTATAAGTCTGGTCGTTTGATCACTCAATCCATAATCGTTGGATCTTTCAAATTAAATTGTTGAGAAACGTTAGATATAACAGTAAAATTATCATGTAGAATGATCTAAGATTTGAATCTACCAACAACATATTAAAATTTATAGGTATTTTTGAAAAATAAGAATTTTTTTCATTTTTTTTCTTGCAGACATGGATTATTTTATAATATTTTTTATAAAGTACGATTTTTCAAAAAAGTACTATACTAATTGATTAACAAACTTTTAAAGTTTCGAATTTAATAATTTACAATGTATATAAGTTAAAAAAGTTAGGTCTATTCTGTAGCTGAGTCTAAAATTTCAAAATACGGTATTTTTAAATATGAATATAGTCCTACTAACAATGAAATCAGGTCTCTATGAGTTCTTATAAAACAAAATTACCATTTGCGTATAATTTATTATTATTTAATAATAAATAATATTTAATTAGTTATGATATAAAATTTAATAAAATAGGATAAAAAATATGCACAAATTTATAAAATTTTATTCTCGTATTATTATATTTTTTGTTGATTTGAATTTTTCTTAGATTGATTTGAATTTTTTAACATAGATTTCTAAATTTAAAATAGTTAGAAAAAAGTAATTAAATTGACATTAAAATAATGATGACGTAATAATTATTATTAGAATTTAAATAACCACATTACTAATTTGGGCTTTATCTTGTGTTTTAAAAATTAGATTTTAACGATTTTATACCCCACATGAAGATAACTAAATTATCTTTTAGTTATCTTCATGTGGTATTTTTTTATAAAATTATCTTTTAGTTATCTTCATGTGGGCTCTATTATATATATAATAGATAAGTTGACACAATACCCTGCCAAACAAATAAATTTAGTTGACCCTATCTTGTTTATCTATCAAATTCAGTTTTAAATGATAATTTAGATTTTGATATAAAGTCACATTTAATCCTCAAAAAATTGTAACTAGAAAATCTATTTATTAAATGATAATATAGATTTTGATATAAAATCACATTTAATCCTCAAAAAATTGTAACTAGAAAATCTATTTATTAATATTTGATGAGGTTTTGGTGTTTTGCATTAGATTTAAAAATATTAAATGATAGATACTGTTGTGTCATAAATATCACATAAGCTGGATTTAAGGCCCACATACAATATATGCCCAATTCGGGGGGATTTTGGTAAGGTTTGTGTGGGCAAACGTGCAGCTTCATGATGCCAAAGTTTGGAGTAGGCAGAGGTTTAGGGTAAGCTGAGATTCAGGTTCAGGGTAAGTTGAGATTCAGGTTCAGAGTCGTCTACATCTTCATTGGGCAGAATTACAATTGAATGATAATTCTACTTCCTATTTTCTAGGAGTACGTAATTATCTATAAAATAAGGACGTATATCACAAATAAAACACCTAGGATTGGATAATTACAATAAATATGTGATATATATCAACATATTCAGACAATTATTAAATAAATGGGAGATTTAGGGTTTCTAGAGGTGTACTTGGGTAAAGACACTAGCTTGGAAGCTCATCATAAGGTATTTGGATAAGTCAAAACTCCGGGATGGATTATCTCGAGATGACTTAATTGATAAGAAATGAGAGGTTTAACCTAAAAGAACTACATGAGACTTGATTCCTATATAAATAGGATATGTAGGCACTTGATAAACGGTTCGAATTTTCAATTTCTACACGCATAAGGCTCGTGTACCCTTAGTGAAACATTTTCTGATGAATTGACTGGCCGAGTAGGACTTACTCCGCCCTATTCATCTGCTGGTTTTGTCAACTCAGTCCAAAAAAAAATAATACTATTTTCTTTCTATATTCCGTTATTAAGCTTCATCTGTCCAACTAGGAACCTGAAACTTCGTCCGATAATCAAGGACATTATTCGAATATTCCGGCAAGATTCTCTCGGTTGTGTTGTTACCAAATTCCTCTCAAAACAAATACTCCAAAATTTTTCCCAAAAAATTTATAAAATAATTATGTGTTAATATAAAATGGGTAACTTTTCTAATAATTACATGGTAACCCGTGTACATACATATGTGTTCACTAATAAAAACGTATCAAGTGTCATGTCATGTCATTTGATAAAAAAATTGATAAAATTTTGGAGTACGTAATACTATACTTAAAAATATAAAAAAAAATCCATTTTATCCGTTGTATGAAACTGTAGGATACAGATCAAACACCTTAGATGCCGAGCATTAGAACAGGGACTATTGACAACCATTAATTTTATAAATTGTGTACAAGTATTCTATTCGGATATATGGAAGAATACAAATGGAAGGTAATATTCCTAGGGCACTTGATTACTGCCATGTTTGCATATTAGATAGAACTTCTACAATTTTACAAATATTCCATTTTTTGAACATTGACATGTACACGATTTGTTATGTATATTTCATTATTTATACTTTTGTTACTACTTTCAAAATTATAAATATTAAATTTAAAATTATTTTAAATAAGTATTGACCTTGCAATTTCAAATCATAAATAATTATTTTAAATTTATCCAATCAAAATTTAATCGTGGTAACTTTATGATTCTTTTAGAAATGAACTCTATCGTGTCGTAGATCTAAGACTAAATAGTTCGCTAATATTTCAAAAATATACTGTTTGAAAAATTCAAACTTAAATCTCATTTAAATTGTGGTTTGATTTGAAGACTTAGTAATTTTAGGCTGAAATAAAAGTACAATCCGCTCTAGACAAAAATTCGAGTTAGCTTGACACAACCAACTAATTTTATGTGATTTTTTTAAAAAAAAATTCTAAATAGAATTTGAAAAATCAGATAAACTCAAATTTTTTCTAAACATCTTACAAGTCGGAATAAAAAATGGGAAATTGTATAATATATCCCAAATTAATAGTGTACTTTATTAATATGTCCCTTTTTATTCAAATATTATAAATATGTCCTATGGTTAGTTTTTAACTCATATATAACCTATATAGATACAATTAAGTTATAAATATAAATATTTGTACTATAATACCGGATAAGATAAGGCAACAGACTAAAAATTAGGTTTATACACGTACGTGTACACACTAACCCGCCAAGTAACATGTGTTAACTCCCGCCCATTATCTCTCTCTCAAAGAATAACAACGTGTTCTCTCAAAATTATGGAAAATGAGAAGATGCAAGAGATTAAACCAACTGCAATGGTTTGTATATGCACGAAAAGTCCCCGGTGAACCCACTTGGAGTATAAGAAAATGTCACTTAGATCACACTTGTGTCGGAGATCCTAATGGAAGGAATTCAAGTGCAAATCATGAGTTCGTGGCTGAGCATTTGATCGAAAAGATGAAGAAAACACATAGCAAAATTGTACCCAAACCTAGTGAGATTTCTGATGAATTTTGGATGAGTCACAACACCTTGATTCCGTATCATGTTGCATGGAAGGCTAGAAACAAGGTTTTGGAGAAAATTAACGGTAGTTATGATGAAAGTTTCAAACTCATACCAAGTCTATGTGAGATGATTAAAAAGATCAATCCAAAATCAATTGCTACGTACACATATAGCAGGTAAATTCTTTAATTTGGGGCATACTCTGTTTTTTCCTAGCAAAGTACTTGTTTTGTTTGACTATTTTATGCAAAGTTCAGGTCTTGTAGAATATCTGTTTTTGCATTTTTCCAACATTTTTTTGCAGAATTTTACTACAGAATTCTCCAGAATTTTATTGCAGAATTCTCCAGAATTTTTGCAGCAGTTTTTATGCAAATTTGTGCAGAATTTTAAGCTGTTTATTTCTATGCAGAATTTTAGCAGAAATTTGCAGCAGTTTATATGCAGATTTCTGAAGAATTTTGAAGCAGTTTCATAGCAGATTTCTGCAGAATTCTGCAGCTATTTACAACAGAAATTTGCAGCAGTTTTTAGGCTGTTTTTAAATGAGAAGAAACCAAGGTGTTGCAGCAAATGCAAACAACCTGGACATAACAAAACAACATGCGGTGGTGGTCCAATTGGCTCTAACTCAACGAAAAAAAGGATTAGACTGGAAGTAGATGGATAATTTGTTTCGTTTGAGTTGGTGCTTTTAAACCCAATAATAAATTAGATTATGATTTTCGATTCCACGGATTGTTACTCTTTTAAGTTGTTATGTATGAAGGATGATAAAATAATTTGTGAGCTATGCTCTTGATGTTTTCAACGGAGATTTTTGGATTTTAGACTTTACTTGTATTGCTCCAGATTTTTAAGATTTTTGGTCTCAGTGAAAAGATGTTGCTTACAGTAAAATCAGTTTCAAGTGAATCATTGTTATTATTTAAATATCATTATTTTAAAAAAGTAGTTACATTTGTCATTTAATAATGTGAAGTAGTAAAATTAACCATGGTTAATTTAAAATTGTAAACTTTTTGAAAATGGGACATATTTACAAATACAATTATAAATAGGATATATTTGTAAATCAGATTTTAAATTGGGACATATTGATAAAAAACCCATAAAAAATCTGAGTTAAAAATCTAGACGTGATTTATACATAAACTAGTTGAAAAAGCCGCGCTTCGCGGCGGCGTAATAATTTTTTTAAAAAATTCTATCAAATAAATTACGAAAATTACTCGATCCTTACTAATAAGCCGTCCTCCCGTGAAACACGTTTTCCTTTTTAATATCAAAATCTCAAATTTAATATATTGAATGTATACTTGTCTTATATATTGGTTTTTATGTTATCATACTCCTTTATAATGAGTCACTCTTTCGTTGAAATAACACCTATATAATTTTACATATTCTACTTCAAATAGAACTTTTAGTTATGTATTACAAACGCTTATTCTACTTCCAATATAACTTTTAATTGCAAGTACTTCTTTTATATCCGAACTCTTCTCCTCTATAAATCGAAACACCTATTCTAATTCAAATAGAACTTTGCAAGTACTTCTTTTATATTTGAACTCTTCTCCTCAATAAATTCAAACACCTATTCTACTTCAAATAGTACTTTTAATTATATGTATTCGCTATAAATTCGAACTCTTCTCCTCAATAAATTCGAACTCTTCTCCTCAATAAATTCGAACACCTATTCTACTTCTAATAGGTTAAAGGATATTTTTTTATTTATCAGTATTTAAAATTCTAAAATTCTAGAAAATTAGAAAAATAGATTGAGACGATCTTAGGGGCGCCACCTAATCTCCCGCGTATCCTCCTTTATATATATACTAGCCTTTAACCCGTGCGATGCACGGATGGATTTTAGAATTTTTATATTATTATCTGTATTTTGATTATATAATTTTATTAGTAGAAAAATAAATTTTTAAAAATTAATAATGTATGTATGATGTTGGTGTAAGCATTTGTTTGTATTTTGAGGATAAATGTTTTTAATATATTGTCGACAGAAATAATATCTTGAACTTCTGAATATAGCTTATAAAAATAGGTAATATAAATATTTAATAATAATATGTTATCGACGGGATTCGAACCTTGAACCCGTGGGAACATTTTAAATATCTAAAAAGAAATATTTTTTAAACTATGTTGTTGACGGGATTCGAACCTTGAACCCGTTGGAGTATTTTGAATATCAAGAAAGAAATAATTTTTTAACATTAAATCTAACGGTTCTCCTTTTATCTATCTTTCAATCTAACGGTTGTTGTTAAAAATACCAACTAACCAACAACAACCAACCAAATAGAGGCTAGTTTGCTTATAATAATATAGTATAGATATTGATTTATGCAAGTAGATCAAAGTAACCTCTTTTACAAATATATTCGATTGACTATTTACACTTTCCCTTAATTTACGAGTATAAGTATCTTCAATTCTCGTAATAAGATATTGAAAATTTACACATGTGTGTATATTGAGGTTTTAATATGCGAATATAGATATCTTCAAGTTTTGTAATTCAAGGAATAGTAATTTTCCATTTAACAAAAATAAAAAGAAAAAAATTAAAATGGTAATTTTCCAAATTAGCAAAAAGAAAAAAATAGAAACATTCCAAACGCGTATGGCACAATTGTATATTACCATTGATCACGTGCAAAGTTGCTACAAAATTCAAAAGACTCTAATTAATGACAGCAACTAGTTCTATGTTATTGTCTTCCCTTCGCCCTTGTTTCCTCCCTCCCTCTCTCTCTCTCTCCCAATCTCTCCCAACCCTATATATTCTCTCTCGCATCTCTCCCCTCAAATCTCAACCCTTATTATTATAAACACCCTATATATAATTCTCTCCCCACGGCTTATGTCTCAAAGACCTACCGTCCCCCACTCTTCCTCTATCTCCTTTAGCCTCCATTCTCATCTCCTCATCTCTAGTGAAATGAACCCTACCTCCCATTGGTAATAATAAATCTATACACAAATCTTGAAAACACACCAATCTTTTTTATTCTTTTAAATACATTATTTACACCTCTTTTCTTGAATCTCGAATTATAAAAATTTAAGAGATATGGGTGTTAAAGGATTTGTGGAAGGAGGCATAGCTTCGATTATTGCAGGATGTTCGACCCACCCACTTGATTTAATCAAGGTCCGAATGCAACTCCAAGGTGAATCATCCGGATCTGTTCAGCCGCTCCGACCCGCTATGGCTTTTCAGACTACAACCACGCGCATTAATCTTCCTCCCCCGCGCGTGGGCCCAGTCGCCGTCGGTGTTAAGATTGTTCAACAAGATGGGTTCAGAGCACTTTTCTCCGGCGTCTCTGCGACTATGCTCCGGCAGACACTTTACTCGACGACCCGGATGGGTTTGTATGACGTCTTGAAGCAAAAATGGACCGATCCTGAAACTGGGAACATGCCGTTGATGACGAAAATCGGCGCCGGATTAATCGCCGGCGGTGTCGGAGCCGCCGTCGGCAACCCTGCCGACGTGGCCATGGTGAGGATGCAAGCTGACGGGAGGCTCCCCGCGTCGCAAAGACGCAACTATAAGAGCGTCGTTGACGCGATTTCGCAAATGCGGAAATCCGAGGGAATTACTTCCCTGTGGCGCGGTTCATCACTTACGGTGAACCGCGCCATGCTAGTGACCGCGTCACAACTAGCATCGTACGATCAAATAAAAGAATCGATACTCGATAATAATTTAATGAAAGACGGGCTCGGAACGCACGTAACCGCGAGTTTCGCAGCAGGGTTCGTAGCCTCAGTGGTGACAAATCCGGTGGATGTGATAAAGACTAGGGTTATGAACATGAAAGTGGAGGCAGGGCATGCGCCACCTTATCGTGGCGCGATCGATTGTGCAATGAAGACCGTTAAATCAGAAGGTGTGATGGCTTTGTACAAGGGATTCATTCCAACAATATCAAGACAGGGTCCATTCACTGTGGTGCTGTTTGTGACATTGGAACAAGTCAGGAAGTTGCTTAAAGATTTTTGATTCGAGATTTTAAAATATTTATGGCTACCTATGATGATGGCGATTATGTAGGTGATAAAAAATAGGTTCGGTATTTTATTGGTGTGATATTTGTTTTTGGTCAAGAAAGTTGGAGAAGAATTGACAAGTGGCAATGTGCTATTTACTATTACTAGTATTATTTTAATAATAATATTTTATATTTTTACAAGGAATTGAATTTTTTAAAGTTTTCTTTTTGATACACATTTGGCAGTTACAATGTTGGATCAGTTTTTTGTGCTCTTATTATGTGGCATAAATTAGCAATTTGTGGTTGTCTATTATTCAGAAAAATGACTATGAATCCAAACACATTTTCTGCCCAATTTGTAAGGTAAATCGTGCACCGAGTGGGCACTTAAGATTTTGACCATTTGCAAGTGTTAATTAAATCATGGTAGTGGAGGTAATAATGTGTTAAAAAATTATGTGAAAGATGACCTCCACAGCTCTATGATTACGACCTCATCATGTAGTTTTCTTGTTCAAATTCGAAACTGTTTTCTTCCGCATTTTCTGGGATTGAAAGTGGTAATTGCTAACTACTTCTACTAGAACTCCGAAAGTACAAAACAAAGCTATTTTTCTCAAAAAAATAACCCCTACTTTTCGACCAATAAGATACTTTTTCAGCCGTTTAGGAAAAATTTAAATTTTAGATTAGTATATTTGGGGACTGATTTAAATCTTATGAATTTTAAATCACTTTACACCTTCTTACTCTCTATGCTTTAAAACTTAAAAAAAGGGTGTGGTCTAAGGTAGTTTGTTAGCGTTGGTTGTAAAAATACTTTTTTGGCGAGTACATATATAGTAGGATTTTTGGTGTATATGAATGGAAGTCTATTATTTATACTTTTCGTGTTTTCACAGTAAACACTAACGATCAGTGACCATCTTTCCTTAAAAAAAGAAGCTTTTAGATGATGTAGCCTTGATCTTGAATTTACATTTAATGTTTGGGGTGCATGGTCCACTTAGGACAGTAAGTTGAAAGATATTCCAAAACAATACAATCACACATACGTTGCTGCAGGAATATAAATTACTAGTTGATTCTGTTTCACCATGCACCAATAAACCCCCCCCCAGACCACTCCAACTTTGAGTAGAAAACAATTGGCACAGATTCTTGGAATGTTACATCTTGGCTATGCTTTGATAACATATTTATATTGTGCTTGGCCTTGTATTATTCGAAACAATACAAATTCATAATTTCTTTTCCAGCCTGTGGGCAGACATAATGATACATTACACCACAAGCGCAGTTTGTAATATTCTCAACAAACCATACGTGGGTAAAAGTAAATGACGTATTTTAATTCGGGAGCTCGTATGTATCCTCGATCTTAAGATATGACTCTGCCGATTATTTTCTTTTGAATTTTGGAATGTTTTTAAAAATTCTAGTCTTTGTCGATACAAAATTGGGGCATATAGTACACCATAAACTGATGACAAATATAGTGAAAGAGAAGAGGTTGTTAACCCTGGCCCCTGAATAGAAGAAGTTTCGACGACTGCTACAACGGTGAAAATACATGACTTCTGTAGTTCTGTTAGTCGATTGCAATAAATAAGTATTTAAAGAGATTCAAATGAATCTGTTTTTTGAGTAGAAAATGAATAACGGAGGACCCAAGTTAGGTGGAGACTGGAGAGTGTGTGGTGGCCGGTGGGCACATGCAGATGAACGAGTGATGCCAATTGCGCGTGGATTTTTATTTCGATTTGATATTTTATCTTCCATGCATTATTGGCATCTTACCATGTGTACATACATATTATTAGTTTAGAGCATGACCTGCAAATGTGTTTTCGGAAATTTGTTACTAGTAAGGTATGATTTTTGTTGTGATTATTTGGATTTTGAGATGGATATTCTTCCCGTCCCGTTCGATTTTGATATGATATTCACCTTGAATGAGGCGGGGAATAGGAGAATTTTTTGGATATAGACAGGGAGCATGGAAAAATATATGAAAAAATTGGAGATCGGTCGGGGTCGGGGATTAAGGTCTACCCATCCCGATTTCCGTTCCCGTTCCCGCTCCCCGAACTTTATTTAAAAAATAATAATAATTATATATAAATATATATCAAATAAATTCTCAAAAGTATATATATGTAATGTTATAATTTTAATTTTTTTATTCACTCTAGAATTAAAGTTTACATATATGATATAATTTAATTAGAATAATTTTATATTTGTCAATTCTTAATGATACAAATAAAATTTAGTTCAAATTAAGATTTAAAATATTTTTAAAAATACAAATAAAAATAAATATTATGATTTATCATGTTAATTTATATTAGAAACATTATTTATAATTTACATTTTTTTAAAAAAAAAATTCTCCGATTACATGCGGGAAACCCTGGGAACCCGATTCCCGTTCGGGGCGGGAATCGAGGAGTAAAATAATCTCCGTTCGGAGATCAGGGCGGGGACGGGTTTCGAGGGCAGGGATAGCACTCTCCGGTCTTGAAGTGACCCGATATCCATCCATAATGATTATACGAGTCGCGGAAATTTGTTACTATATATTTAAGGTAGGATTTTTGATATGATTATATGAAAGCCCTAAATTTTATAAGTATGAATTTTTTTTTCGCGATATTCTATGTACTTGATTTTAACTGTGACTGCACATAAATTTAAAAAAAAATTCCAATACAACCTGGCAAGAAAGAAGAAGAAATACACAAGAAAAACAAAGTCCCGTTATTCCATCTTTCATTAAAAAATTTATGCTTAGAATAGTTAAATTTATTAAACGTGGTCCGACCTGGAATGGGCTGAAAATTCATAGTTAGTTCAACCCGTTAAATAACAAATACCTTAATGCAATCATATAGCCACTGATCCATGTAGCTTTGCAGGAGAGTTAATTTCTACCTAGAAAGCAAATGTAATCAATCACAGCCAACTTTGAATTCATAAATAGTGCAGTTTCATTAATCAAACTTTCACTAACATTGTACGTATCTTACATGGAGACAATTACTCCAGCAGATAGTTTATTACAAGTTTAATAGGAGCTAGCTACTCCATGAGAAATATTTTAATCACTCACTGAGTGAACTCCCAGTATAATGCTAACATGCTATACAAAATTTTGGGTTGATGTCATCTTCGTATTATTTCTCTAACAAAATCAGGCGAGCATCAGAAAACCTGATTTTTTTTTGATTTCTACTACCATATGCTAGGATAAATGATTCTTGTATCTATAAATTCACAATGCTCCGTGATTATACAAAGTCCGGTTGGCCTGTTGACGTCAAGCAACGATGCCACATACGGCTGTTGGGATCCAACACCTTGGGGTAAGATATCACTTCAGGAATGGGGAGATAAACATAGTGAGTATTGCATATGCCCACTGTGATGCCGCTATATCCAGCAAAAGCACCATGAACCTGCCAAGGCCAGAATATACATAAATATCTATACTAATCCACCTAGGGATTATATGAAGCTAGAACAGGATACTAAGCATGCACATTATAACAAAGACTAGACATGAAAAGACTAGACTAGGGATGCAGGGGTAATCCTGGAATATTATGGTCCCTTAAAATTGATGTCCATCTGATTGGAGCAAACCAAAAAAGAATAATGTGTCATTTCTTAAATACAGTATTAGGAATTTAAGCGATTCACTAAATATTATAATATATCTCCCATCATTTAGATTATCATTGACTAGTTGTTTAAGTATGGACCCAACTGAGATAGGTTTACTTCTACAATCCAACTGAGATAGGTTTACTGCTACAGATTGTAGATGGTCGAGAGCATGAGAGACATACAGCATTTTGGCCCAGTACAGTGCACAAGATTCCATCTGAAGCATTTGCACGGCATGCACGAATCATATATGTAGGATCAATGTATTTTACATCAGCTGGATTTCCGTGATCCTTGAAAAACTTCTTCGTCTAAAAGAAAGCATGCATACAGAAGTACAACAATTAGGTCCGCCATAAACATAGAAAACAAAACAATGGAGTAAGATTCATAAATGCTAACCATAAATTGACAGTTTCGTTACTTAATAAAATAAGTCAAAAGGGGAAGTAAATTAAAAGGGCATTCAACTACTAACCGTTTCAATTTAGAGTTCCTGAATTAAAAGACTTCCAACAAAGTCTCTAATAGAACTTATCATTCTGAGTTGGATCCTTCTGATATAAGAACCTAATGTAAATTGATATTGGTAGCTGATGTTGCCTTTTTCTTAATACCTAATTAAACATACATTGTATTATGTTATAATATACACAGACAATAAGATACACTCTCGATTCAGTAGGCTTCTCCCTCCGCCGGCAGCTTCTCCCACCTCCATTTCACCTCCTCCCCTGCCAGCCTCCTCAAATCTTCAGGCTGACCTAAAACCTCAATCCCTCACTTCCAGCATCACCAACTCCGGTCATAGGTCAATATATCATTCAACTTTTTACGTTAAAACAATTAATTGTATGCTGCAACAGCAAAGAATTTTAACATCGTTGACAATTTCTAACAGAAAGAATGAAAGATATTTATGACTATATATATATATATATATATATATATAGTCATAAATATATATAGTCATAAATATATATGTTAGAGATATTATATTTTAGGTTTGAAAGTTGTCTGTTCAGGGACTTAGATTAGAAAAAAAGGACCTTTCAATTTTAGTCACCCAAATTAAAAGCATTTAAAAGATAATTTGCAGGTTAGAGACATTCTTGCACAAAGTGACAGAGAGACAGGATTCCAGATTAGTGAAATCTGAACCTGTGCTACTAATATTGATGGTCCGAACAAATTTAGATATTTAAAGTATAGATTAAAAGACAGACATATGTGTTTATATACATAGCTCTATATGAATCCATTTCCCTTTAAATTTTGTTGATTTCAATGTAAATTTTCAATGTAAATTTCATTTCCATTAACAGTTAGCATGCAAATCACTTCCATTCACTCAGAGTCTCAGTGTACACATACTGTAGTATCAATAATATAATTATCAGTTTGTAGAAGTGGGAACTTGTTATTAGTGACTAGCACTTAGGTTCCAGTCAAGTGCGGTTCCAGTCAAGTGCTAGGACTAACCTCTTGCTGTATGTGGACACCAATATCTCCGAACACAATGTTTCCTGATGCATCCTTTGCATTTGTTTTTTCCAGGAAATTCTGCACATGAAAGAGAATGATAAAAAGGGACGAAAAGTTACAAACATTATATTGCACAAGCCAAAGCACTAAAGATAGAGTGGTCGATAGATTGTGTTGAACATAAGAAAATATAATTATATTACACTCCGTTCCTTGAACCACAGATCAATGTAGTGTTCCACTTGCATGCTGTTATTTTGTATTTTATCTTTCTAGTAAAAGTTTTAACTTTGATTAAAGAAGATACTGGATATATATGACAGTTAAAGATAAAAGAACAGAATAACAATTCAAGATTAAAAGGTTCACTTAGTACAATTCAACATTATTCAAGACCAGCAAAATCATGCAAGTCACCTGTCCAGCTCCCTCCGCTACACATACAACTGCTGATCCCTTTGTCTCAAGTAGATATTCTAGATGCCGCAATACACCATGGGGTCCATGTAAATGAAAAGGTACCTGAGAAAGGGGTTGCAAAATTAATTCTCTCAGTGCTAGCAAATGGATTGATCACATTGCAAAGTAACCAGTCAAAATTCGGTAGTAAATACCTCAGGAATCAAGCATACATCAATTTGCCCACTTGCAAGGGATGCCTGCATAGCTATGAATCCACTACTACGACCCATTAATTTAACTATTCCTATACCACGATAAGCGCTATGTGCCTGTCATATAGTGGAAGAATTAATTTAAGTTAATCTATAGTAGCAAAAATGATGTTAGCAAGAAATATCTCCAACTTGGATACAAGGGATTAATGGATTACGTATAGGTAATGGAGCATAAGCAGAGCACTGTACCTCGATGTATGCAGAATTTATAGCTCGTTGTGCTTCTTCAACAGCAGTATCAAAACCAAAAGTCTTATCCATAAGAAGGATGTCATTGTCTATAGTTTTTGGCACACCAACTACGGCCACCTTCAGCTGTCTTTTGCGACACTGAAACCAGAAGGCAAGCATTTGGTAACCGGAACAAAAAACTAAATTCAAGTAGGACTGATCAGATTGAGCATCTTATATGCGTTTTAATCTAAGATTCTGTTAAACGAGTAATTACATGACACAATCTCTTTAATGATTAAAACTACTGTATATCTCACATTATCTACATATTTGCTCATTGTTGAACTGGACAGAGATTCTAAAAATCAAAATTGAGACCCGATGTTAATACGATTAGTTGGATACCCACATGATATACTTTCATCGGTACTCTATAGTCGATAGAAATAAGTGACTACATATAAAGTATATAACCATAGGCACAACAACCTCATCATGTATTGCATTGGCACCAGCATGCGTGCCGTTTCCACCGAGTACAAATAGCATGTTGATTCCTCTTTCCTGTAAGCAGTCATATATTTTAGATCAATTTCAGTAGTTCTTTCACTGGCAAAGATATGTAACTAGAAAAGAATGTTGAGCACCTCCATACTGTCCACAATTTCGCTAACATTTGGTCCTCCGCGCGAAACCCCTAACAAGCTTCCACCCGACAGATGAACATTTTGAACTACTTTTCTGGACAACTGATTACAGTAAAAGAGCCTAATCAAATGTATGAATTTAAACACACAATATATGGTCTAACGAGGAAGAATATTATCAGTGTAAAGCACATAAATTATCCAACCAACTAGCCTGACAACTTTATGCAGTTCACATAGTAGACTCGTCAACATCTGATGTTTTTTTTACAACCTCCAGGATCATCTCTCTTAGAAAGTAAAAGGTGCTATAGAGCTGATGGGACAGCAGGAGAAGGGCTTATAATGAAACGCTACAAGTGTCCAGTTTAAAGGCTGGACCTACTACAGCTATGCAGTAAAGTAAAGAAGACCTTAATATCATGACAACATATTTTTATCTAAGTTAAAGGACAGAAATTTAAATTATAAAGGGAAAAAATATTAAAGGCAACATAAAAATTTTAAGTCGAACCAAGGTGTAATATATTTTGTAGCAACAGCTAATTGTTGAAGCCAAAGTTGAGCATACCACACATTCCCCTCAATAATGCCATTTTATGGAGAGGAATCCCATTCCCAATTAATTAGAATAAGATGTATCTTAATACTTAAAGGAAATATTAGATGACCAAGCAAGTACGTAGTCATGAAAAATTCAAGACATCAAAAGTTCTTATTTCGATTTAATCTCTCCCTTTTGACTTTGGGCGTGAAGGGCGAGGCGGAAATGAGGTTAATCTCACAGCCAAGAGACCTATAATCATTCTTATTTACAAGAAAAGTCAAGAACCTCTGGTACCAAGAGATGCCTATAGAAAGAAAGAACTCACTGGCATTTCAGCTAATTCTTTGCCAAAACCACGATAACCAAAAGGAATCCCGACGATATTTTTAACACCATAGATTTCAAGGGTGATCACGATCTGCAGACATTTCAGACAAGAAAAAACAAAATAATTTAGATGCACTCTATTTATAACCTGATACCGCAACTTTATAATGAATATTTATAATGGCAAATACATTAGTAATATAATTTAGAGAAGAAACATTGTCACGTTAAGTGCACCTGTCGGATGACATCATTAAGACCCGGGCAAAGTCCTCCACAAGTAACAATTGCTGCTTTTACGTTTTCAGGTTTATAGTATATCTTCTCTCTAGGACCAGCACGATGCACCCTATAAAAATTAGAATTATTGTGTTAAAAATAATGTACATAAATACCATCCAAAGAAATTTAAAAGTCCCTTTTCCAACATTGTTTTGTCGTTGCATCTTTGTTCATTTTGCATATGGTGCTAGGCATGAGCTTTTCCTTTTATTATTCTGTACCAACGGAGTCTAGCACCAAACCATACCTGGATTATAGAGAAGTGTCCATATGAATTACCACCTTATCATCCTATAATTTCAATTCCTAAAGGCGGGATAGGTGTATTTTGCAACTTTTGGTTTTTACTTCATACGACTTCTGCTAATCTTTTTTGTGTCTTCATGGTAATACTGTTTGTGGCTTTTGCAAATATACAGGGAAATGTTTCAGTTGAACAGGTCTATTCCCTAACCAAACAGAAGTTGCTAGCAGTTCAACATATAATGCCAGATTGTTGAATCAAGAACGGGATAGAAGTTGCTAGCAGTTACTAGTAAAGACACATGTCATAACCATGAATCTTTATGTTCTACACATACTTGTACGACCATAAATCTGACACGACGGTTCTTATGCTCAATCAACCCAAAAATGTAAAATTAATATATAATTCTAGTAAAGGCAGCAATAAAAATGAAATTCTAGTGTCTGGTTAAGCTTTAGATCAAATATATTAGCCGAAGGTATCATCTCTCCCATTATTGTCTTCTCTCCCGCCCCTTCCAGGTTCTAGGTGATATTGGAATTAAATGAAGCCATATATGGATTCTTTCTGTTGTTAGTGTTGTTGAGTACTAACGTAAACAATATAATAATGCTACATTTTCATTTCATCTGCATACATTAAGGAAAATTCGTTTCTAAAGTTGGTTAAGGAAAAAGTTATAGAGAACTTCTCTACCAATTCGCCTCAAATTAATAAAATTTATTTGTTTTTTTTTATAATCCAGTCGTACTGAATATCTTGCCAAAATGATATTTCATACAAACTTATATTTCATTTAGAACATCAGGGCACATTTTTATACTAATAATACTTTTCTATAGTTTAAAAAATTTAATTTTTATGATTAATATTATTTCAAATTTATTGTTGCAAGTCACTATTTTGAATTAAAACTTGTACATTAACTTATTTTTGTGAAATCCTTACATCTGTATGGTTGTATTGTTCGAAACATGTAAGAATTTATAAATTATTAAGCTGCACTAATAGAAAATTTTTCTATTATGAAAAACTCCGAGCTCGTAGTTAATGTTACATATACATTGAGAGAAGAACATGTTATCTGTTACATACCATTGCTCCAGCCATGTACAATTAGGATCAATGCACTCAGCACCAGCAGATGTTGGGGAGGAATAGCGGATAACCTGGAATATTTACCTTTTGATAAGTATTTAAGATCTGATATACGAAAGCTATCTGCTTGCTGGTGAAAAGAATATATAAACACGCAAAATGTAGAGAAGTAGCATTAAATTGAATCAGAGAGGAATGGGCTTTTATATAGGTGTCTGATAGCCATTATAAGTATACGCAAAGTCAATCTTCGAGTACATTTGCATGTTTGAAGATTCCGTTTTTGATACTCCAAATTACCTTCAGCCTTCGTAAGATAACTATTGAGATATATGTATTATTAAACCAACTTGTATTTACTAATTACTATGGTTCCTTACATACTCCATACTACATAACATTTTTCGATTGATTGGTAAAGATAGACAAGTCCCTCATGCAAATCCTAAAATTCAGAAAACTGATGTTTTGGTGAACTGCAATACCACAGGTTCCGATAGCACCGCTTAGCAGCACAAAGGCCGATACAACTCACTACCATTAGAATTTATAAGAACTTTCCTATGCACAAATCAATTGATCAAGCTAAAATATTTTCTTTCATATAATTGTGATGCACCTTCAGCAGATTTTATATGTATCAAGTTTATTATACACTATAAATTGCCAACACATCCAAATATATTAAGAACTGGGTAACTGGATATACATGTTCAGATTATGAAGTTTACATTCATTATCTTGTATCCATCTTTTTCATTTATTATTGTTTTTACTCCAACAGTAAACACTACAACATTATGCCAAAACATTCAGGTCACCAACAAAACAGCACTAAATAATGTGACTAGAGGGCTTTTTTATAAATCGCCAAATAATATTTCACCAGATAATTTTGAAACAGTTAGTCCATCACTGCATGTCATTCGACTCATATTTAGTAACTCCAACAAAAACAAAAGCAGATTTGCAATACCAACAAAAAACGCAACTTTGAAAAAAATTGTAAAACAACAATGTATCGTCATCATTTAATTTCTAGTGCATTTCTTTAACACATTACTCCTCACTCACAATTATTACACAGATTACAATATCAAAATAAAACAAAGAGATCAAATTACACCTTAAGAAGCACTCTGTCATTATTATTAATATATCCATGCCACTTCTCGTCTGACGGATATCCTTCCGCAAAATCCTCATTCACCGGAGTCCTACCACGATAAATCACACATTTCAACAAAATTGCCCCAAACATATAAAATTGATCTACACATACATTTGCACAAACTAAAACAATTCAATCACGCAAATCAAAGCAAAATGCAGTTAGTCAACTACCTCATTCGGAGACAAAAAGTCGACGGATACGACCCAGCGTCAGCGTAAACATCAGTAAGATGTGGTAGGTGAAACCGAGTTTCAAAGTCCTTTTCGTACTTAATTTTCCAATCAGGATCACTGAAGTCGATCGGAGATGATACGCTTTTGATCTCGGAACTCGCCCGAGTCAATAAGCGAGTTCGACTTGAATTTTTGGATTTTAGAGTGTGAATTGCAGGAGAGAAGGACAGAGAAGAAGTAGTGGAGTGATCGTAGAGAGGTTTTGTGGCCGGGAAAAGGAGGTTGGAGGCGATCGCCGAAGAGATTGAGTCCATCGGCGATTATAATGGCGGCGAGATAGAGAGTGTGTGTGACTGTGTGTGAGTGAGAGAGAGAGATTCTTGGGGGGGGGGGGGGGGGGGGGGGGCTTTGTAATACGGCCGGCGGGCTTAGGTGGGAAAAAGGAGCTCCTTTTTCTTAAGTTTTGTCAATTTCAACGGAGATTTTAAGGGGGCATGTGTGTTTACGACTCTGCCCCTCCTCAAGTTCCCGTTTGACGTCAGGCAAATTAGGGGTATTCATTCCAGACGTTGATGCATTAAAAATCATTCATAAATTTTTAGAAGATTGTGGTTATTTTAATGTATTAATAATAATTTACAGATTTGAAGAAATTTATGTGAAATTTTGTAGAGTTTCACTGATTTAAAAAAGAATTTTTGTGAAATTCTTTAAAATTTCATGGATTTTAACAAGATTTCAGAAGATATAAAATACATTAACAAATTCAGCAAAATCCATCATTTTATTATATTCAATAGAAATCTATGGATTTTTGAATATCATAAGATTTTAATGAATTTTTAAAAATTTAAATTGAATACAACAATATTTTAATAGACTTTTTAAAATCCAAACTGAATATACCTAAATTTTAGTGGATTTTTAAAAATCTCAATCGAACATACCCGGATTTTAATTAACATTTTAAAATCCAAAAAAATCCGGATTAAATACACACCTAAAATTTAGCAAACCAAAAAAAATGAAATTGAAATAAAATTTTACTTTGTCTCACAAAAAACTAAAAACTAACCGATCAACCGCGCTTACAGCAGCAGGATCTGAATCAGGAAAATTTAAGTGTTGGAATCAGCATATATATCTATCTATACTATCTATACTATATCTATACTATTATATTAAAGACGAAATATTAAAAGTTTTGGTAATCTGGTCCTCCATAGTTTGTTCATCCAATCTCTAACCGTCAGATCTTTTAAATTAAATTAATGAGAGTCATTGGATATAATACTAAATATTTTTTGGTATGTTATGATTTTACTTAACTGCCCTTACTTAATCGTACTTCGTGTTTTTACTTAATTACCCTTACTTCTTTATAAAAAATATTATTAAATAATAATATTACATATTTATAACCAATTACCTTTTACACCTAAAATATATTACTTTTTTTTATTTTTTCTGAAAAATTCCCTTACTTTTTCAAAAATATCACGGGCAATTACCCCTTTTAACTAAAACATATAAGCTTTTTATTTTTTCTTACTAAACCTCTCATTTTCCAAAAATATCACAGACAGTTTCATTTATTAAAATAAAATAATAAAATAATAATTGTTAAAAAACTAACTAATTACCTATTTTAGCCAAAGTATATATTCTTTTTTATATTTTCTAACTAAAATTTTTACTTTTTTATTTTTTCTAACTAAAACCTCTCATTTTTCAAAAATATCACGGACAGTTCTTTTTAATGAAATAAAATAATAATATTTATAATTACTAATAACTAACCGATTAGTTTTTTTTCCCAAAACATATATTCTTTTTTATATTTTCTAACTAAAATGTTTCCTAAATAAAATATTACATTTTTCAAAAATATCACATGCAATTTCATTTAGTAATATAAAATAGTAATATTATAAAATGGTAATATTATAAATACTAATAATTTCATTTGCTTTTCCATCTTATCTATCCTCAAAGGAGCTACTGCATCAACTCTCCTTTCTATAACATCCTTTACCCCATCAAGATGGCCTTTGATGTCATCTGTGTTGGTTCTTTGCTGAAGGATGTGGGTCTGATGAAGCTGAAGGGATGCCACAAAATTTTGAATTATGGTGGCATGTAGAGGATTGGAGGTTTGAGCTTCACCATGTGCCCTCTGATAATTCTTGAGAATGACTACCTTGGTGTCATTGTGAACATAAGAGTTTGAAAACAACCAAGGAGACATCTCTTGTAGAGTGGAAGGGTCTTCTTCTCCTCCTTCACCACTTCCAGAATTATCACTATCTTCAAATGTAGAGTCATACTCAAAATCTTCACCAGCTCCTGGAGGCAGATTGCTGATTACTTTTTTTGCCCTAGACATTGATTCAGTTGTGTGAACTAAATTCAACATCTTTTTTGCCTCCACATTGCCCTAGCCAGCCAAGACTTGATAGGCTGGATCAGGATGAGTAAATGTCTCAGCATTCAGGTTGACTTGATCCAACTCATTTTGATATTCAAGTTGGAACAGCCTCTCCCTCTCTGCCTCATTGACATCCATTAACTCATTTGCAATGGCTGAGTCTTCCACCCTTATTTCTCATGTACCTGCTTTTCTCTCATTTTCTCGCTCGTCTTGCATCAGGGGCTCCCCCTGGCTCACACTCCTCACACCCTCACCTTCACCTACTAAGGTGGAACCCTCTTTGCTCACTCTTACCAAACTGGAAGAAATAGTCTGTCCCTCTTTCTCTCCCTCTCCTTTTGCCTGGTTGCAAACCAACCCCTCACTCTCAGCAATATCACTCCCTTCCCTCAATCCTAGAAGTGTTTGAACCACTACTAACTCATCCACACTTGATGTTGTAATATTTGAAGTTTGAAGTGCAAGTGTGGAAGGAGTATCCGTAGAGGTAGTAGAGGTGTATGTTAACAGATAACAACTTTGAGGCATATCCGTAGACAGACAAACACTTGTCAACGGATGAGAGATATCCGTAGACGAAGAAAAAGGAGTAGCTTTAGAAATTGAGACTATGGTTGAATATGTGGAGATTGATTTTAAGTTTAGTGCCACAGATGGAGCCAAAGTCTTAGAAAAAATGGATTGGTGGTCCAACAAATCATCAAGAAGATGATGACCACCAATTTCAGAGTGGGGCTTCTCCAAGAATGTTAAAGATGGAGAATCAAGAATAGATGTGTGAATCATGTCCACATCTACAGAAAGAGTAGGTGAGCTAGGAATTTTTGTTTTAGTTTGAATGTGTAAAGAGTGGCTGTGACTCCACATTTATTGGAGCCACATCAAACTGAATTTGAGATGGTGCAGAAACACAACTTGAAGTTGTGGTTTGCACTGTGTGTGTTCCCTGTGAAACCCCAATTGTTTTAGACCTCTTTCGTCTTTCATAGGCCTTGGACATGTCTTTACGGCTTCTAGTGTCCCTATCCCCCTTGTGATGTGTCCCTGGTTGGGGACTATTTTCAATAGCAACATCCTTTTGGGAGGATGTCACTAGGGATGTGTTTGATTCCTTTTCAACCACTTAATCTTTTTGAGAAGATACAGGGTGGCTAGGCTGGGATTCACTTTTCTCACCCTCCTTGTTCTTGGGGTTTCTTTGATGTTCACCCATTCCCTCACCACTCACTACCTCCTTCACACTCCCCCCAAGTGGTTTGGTAGTTTTTACAACAGGTGCCTTTTGAGAGGCACCCGAGGTTGACTTTTTGGATTTGGATTTTGGAATTTTAGAGGTGGCCACTTGGGTAGGAGGCTGTTGGACAGTTTCAACCTCCATAATGCACTTGAAATCAAAGACATAGAAGGTACAGAGGAAGGTACAGTAGAGAAGTTACCTGAGTTACCTGTGCCTCCTGAGCATCATTGAAAATTGGTAGATATGCCAATTGTACCTCCTTGTTGTGGTTCATCCTATTCAAGTCCTCAAGGACTCTCTTATTTTGAACCCAACAGTCTTTGGAGTTTGTAGGGAATTGGATGACCAGGTTATTCTCTACATGGTTAGCTAGCAACATGAAAAATCTAGCATACTATACATTCTTACTTCTAGATGCTTTATTTCCTAGTTTAGCACCAAGTTCAAACAGAATCAAGGACCCTAGGTTATAATAGCTATCAGTTAAAAGCATGTAAGAAATGTCTAGCATAGAGAATGTAACAGCATCATAGTTGCTAATCTTACTAGAGAAAACCTTAAGAATAGCATCAAAGATAAAGCTCCATTCTTTTACCATACCTCTTCTTTGTATCTTGCTTAAATTAGCAGTAGGCAAAATATAATTAATGGAATTGAGCATGTTAACAATATCAGTATCATTATATTTTTCTAACCTATTGTTTTCAGGCAAGTTTAAGCATGCTGTAATGACATCACTGTTTATCACATGTTCCTTACCTTGAAGAACGAAGGCGATTGTAGCATTGACAGAATCGAACACGGCAGATTCCCAGATGGCTTCAATCACCTCAAAGTACAACTTGGGGGCTTCGAACAAGGCTTTAGAGGGCTTGCAGTTCTGGAAAAACCTTATCATTTTGTGATATGATGTGTTCTTCTCATCAAAGTCCACCAGTGCAGTGAAGTTGTTCTTCTCGTATGTGAAACCAGTAAGAGACATTGTTTTGTTGGTTGGTGCCATTGATATAGAGCTTGAATTACAAAGAGAGGTTTTCGCTTTAAGAGAGAAAGATGAGCTTTTGCCTTAGTGAATTTTGGGAATTGATAGAAAATGATTAACTGAGAGTAAAAATCAATTTATACTCCCCCCAAATAATTCACTAAGAAAATCAAAATAATTAAAAGAAATTATTTGATTGCTGCAAGAAATAACTGTTTAAAAGTAATGAGTTTAAAAAGTAAAGCCACGAATTTACTGCAATTACATATACACATTGTACACATGTAACTACGGATATGATTGTGGCTTTCAACGGTTACGATTAGAACTGTACTATCTACGGATAGGATTATACCTTTTGAGATTCAACATCCATAAAGGAACAAAAAGTGGTATCCGTAGAAGTATAGAAAACCCAGTGTCAAAAATGACCATCATCGGATAAGGGTATTGTTAGGCTCAAGACATGTCTGAATACCACTATTAACAAGCCTACACTACGTGACTATGTCACACTACATGACCTAGTGATTTCTATCACTGGGATAGAGTATAGGTCTCTAAAGGTACTTGTCTTGTTCTCATGAACAATAGCTTTATCATGTATGCTCAGATTTATAATGAGCTTAGTAAAGTTTCTTGCATCTAGATTGTATATATAGGCCATTGAATAATTATCCTGGTAGAAGTTCAGAAGTGTTCATGCAGCAGGATAGAGTTGAATAAGGCTATGAAGAAATAAGTTGAAGGAATTTGTCTAAGGCATTATATAGCAAAGTCAAAAGAAAGCTATGTCGTGAAGTCACCAATATCCATGTCGTGAAGTACTATATCGCATAGTCCATTTTGTACTATGTCGAGAAGTCCTCAAGACACATGTCGTGAAGTGTTGAAGTCAACAAAGTCAAAAGAGCCTAGATCGTGAAGTCCTCAGAAGCCTTATGTCGCATAGTCATCAAATGACCTATGTCGCATAGTCATCAAATGACCTATGTCGCATAGTCATCAAATGACCTATGTCGCAAAGTCTTCAAAGGCTATATCGCGTAGTCCTCACAAGGGAGTTCGCGAAGTCAGGGATAAAGTGGAGTTCACGATATCAACACTTAGCCGTTTATAACAAGACAAATCAAGGTACAGAACCAAGAATCAAAGAAGACAAATACTGAAGCATTTGTTCTGGCAAGGTGGTCCAAAGAACAGATGGCAAATCTACAGCTAAACTTGGAGAGAAAGATAATAGACAAGCAGCTACAGAAACGGGAAAGACTCCGAAAAGCAAGTGGTCCTTCCTGACACAGTGAACTTCTTATGGCAGGACAAGTTGGACTTTCAGAAGGGGTAGCTGTGTAATATTGTGTGTGCCTAGTTTGTATAGGTGAATATATATATATCGTGCACACACAACTGTAAGCTGTAAGAGAGATACACATAGTTATTTGCTAAGCTCTTTTCTCTGTAAGCAAGCAAGTTCAAACTGTTCTTGTTTTAGAAGCCAGAAATTCGATTGTGAATTTCCTGGAAAGCTGTAGTATTTAATTTGCTTATACAAAGTAGATTAAAGTGATTGTGTGTGTTATTTACTTTCCGCATATTACATATCATAATCACATACAGTTGTTTACTTAGGTTTCAAGAATCGAAAAATATATCAAACTATCCATTCACCCCCCCTCTGTCTAGTTTCTAGTAGTATTCATTTCTAACAAGTGGTATCAGAGCGTAGGCTGTTAACGTACAAACAGGAAAAGATCAAGAATGAGTTCACAGAAACTAAGCAGTATCAAGATTCCTCCCTTTAACAAGGAGCACTACAGTTTATGGAAGAAGAAGATGTTGCTTTTCATCAAAGCTTCTAACCCCATGTATTTAGATATTCTAAAGCATGGTCCCTTCATTCCAATGATCGAGATTGGTGAAACAACCAATGGCACTGAGATTGTACCAGCAAAACATGTGCCCAAAGATCCCTTAAAATACACTGATCCTGAAAAGGAAAAAGTAGCATTGGATGGACATCTTCAACTGATCATTTGTGAATCTATGGACTTCAACATGTATGGCACTGTTGCTCATTGTACTAGTGCCAAGAAGATGTGGGATCTTATAGAAGTGCTCTGTGAAGGAACTACTGAAGTAAGAAAGAACAAGAAGCAGATTCTTGTTTCACAATATGAAGCCTTCATGGCTCAGCCAAAAGAGGGAATCACAGAAGTGTTTGAGAGATTCAACAAGCTGATAAACGAGCTCAAACTCTATGACAAACACTATGAAACAGAAGAGCTAAATATGAAGTTTCTACTAACTCTGCCAGATCACTTGGAACCAAGAATCTCTTCCCTTAAAGAAAGAGATCTGACAAAGATTGGTTTTGATGTGTTGTATGGTGTTTTAAAGACATATGAGTTAGAGCTGTTTCAAAAGAGATCTATTCAAGCAAAGCAAGGATTAGTGGCTAATACCTCCTGTGCACTTATTGCTGATAACCTAAGTCAAAGAATGGACTCTCTTAAAATCAGTCAGGTCAAGATTGAGGAACTGGAAGTTGAAGACACTGGTGATGAAACTCAGGTTGTGTATGATTTACCTGAAGAGGATGAGTTCTACAGTATAGATGAGCTGGACAAAATGGAAAACAAATCTTTTGCTTATATGGCTAGGAGGTATCCTAACATAAGGTTTAAAAGAAAGCAGCCATTTAGATCCAAGTTCAATAATGGAAACACTGGTAGATCTAGTGGCTCAAACACCTTCAATAAAGGAAAAGGGATTGCTGGTGCTGCTAAAGGTGGATACAAGACAGGAAGTGTGGATAGGACCAAAATAAGGTGCTATAACTGCAATGAACTTGGGCATTTTGCCACTGAGTGCAAAAAGCCTAAACAAGTCAAGAAGGACAAAGCATACTTAGAGCTTGAAGCTAAGTATGAGGCTCTACTCAAGAAACAACAGGGCAAAGCTTTTATTGCTGAGGGAAAATGCTGGGATGACTCTGATGAAGAAGAAGAACAAGAGTACTCAAACTATGCCTTGATGGCATTTTCTGATGAAGGTGATTCAAGTCAGGTACCTATTCTTACTTCTCTTGATATGACTCCCCTTCAATATAAGCAAACTGTTGAAGATATGAGCACTGAGATGTTTAATATTCATACTAGCATGTTAGTAGCTAATGAAGAAATTGACAGACTAAATGCTAAGAATGTTGAGCTTACAGAAAAGAATGAGCAACTTGAGTTAATGGTTGTGAACCTGGATGGTTTGAAAAAGGAGGTTGAGTATCTTAAAAACAAAGTGATTTGTGCTGAGCAGATAGAGAATGCCCTTAGAGAACAAATTGCTGAAACTGAACTGAAACTAAGAAGCTTCAAAAACTCCTCTGAACTTATTCAAACCTACCACAAGGAACACACTAAAGACTGCAAGGTTGGAGTTGGTTTTGACTATGATAATGACAAGGGAAGGAAGAAGGTCAAGGGCAAAGGAAAAGAAACTTTTACAAACAAAAATGCCCCAACCATACTGTCAAGTGTTGAACTGCCCATCTTCAGAAAGAGTGTTGTTGAGTTTGATGAGGAACTACTGATCATCAAGCAACAGCTACTTGAAGAAGATGAGGCTGCTAAGAACACTTCTTCCTTTCCTGAACTTGTCAATCAGAAAGAGACCAAAGACAATCTTGTCAAGAGTCCTAAAGCAAAGAAAGAAGTTGTTAAGAAAAGGAAACAAAACAGAAACGGTAAAGTTGGTGTTAACAAAGGAAACAACTATGCTTATGTGCCAAATGCTCCCAGGAAACAATGTCAAAAATGCCTATCTGTTAATCATTTGACTCATAAGTGTAGTAAGCCTGAAATTGTTGAAGTTGACAACCTAAGTAACCTTTCTGCAAGCATAAATTCTAGTCATGATTCTTTCTGTGGCAAGCCAAACTGCATGACATGCTATGTGACTGTGATTGCTAACTGTTTATCTATTAAACATAAACTTGACTCTGCACAATCTGGTGAATCACACACACACATACATTCTCATAGGACAGGGTCCCCAATCAGGGTTGAGAGGGTGAAAACTTCATGTGAGCCTAAGAGTGTAAACTCCAAAGCCACAGAAAAAGTGAAGTCTCCTACTATGAGAAATGCAATTTATGACAGAAGAATTATTAATCAAAATGTTTCTAAATCATCTGGACCCTACCAAGTGTGGGTACCAAAAACAACTTAGTCACCTTGTAAATGCAGGGCAACAGGAATAAAAGAGTCATATGGATCTTGGACAGTGGATGCTCAAGTCACATGACTGGTGATATGGCCCTGCTATCACATTTTGAGGAAAAGGCTGGCCCATCAGTAACCTTTGGAAATGACAACATTGGTTATACAATGGGATATGGCAGTGTTAAATCTGGAAATGTCATTATTGAAGATGTAGCATTTGTTGAAGGACTGAAGCATAATCTCTTGAGTATTGGACAGTTTACCAACAGAGGCTTCAAAGTGGAATTTGATGAAGACCTTTGTTCAATCTCAAAAAGGGAAAGTGGTGAAGTTGTTCTAACTGGTGTGAAGAAAGGAAGCTTGTTTGTAGCTAATCTCAAGGCTGCAGATAAGGGAGAAATTTGTTGTTTCTACACAAAAGCCACAAATGAGGAATTCTGGCTGTGGCACAAGAAACTGTCTCACTTGAATGTTCAGGCAATGAACTCTCTAACCAAGAGAGAACTCATCAGGGATTTGCCTGCCTTGGAGTTTGTGCAAGATGGAGCATGTGAAGCTTGTCAGAAAGGGAAGATTAAAAGATCAAGTCACAAGAACAAGTTGCTCAATACAAACTCAAAACCTCTGCAACTAATTCACATGGACTTATTTGGCCCTGTGAATGTAATGTCCCTCTCCAAAAAGAAATATGCTCTAGTGATGGTAGATGACTATTCAAGATATACTTGGGTGGAATTCCTATTCTCCAAGGATGAAGCACCCCAAGTCATAATAGAGCATATCAAGAGAGTTGATAAAGAAGCACAAAGCACTGGTTCCTCTGTAGTTGCTTTGAGAAGTGATAATGGGACTGAGTTCAGAAATTCAACATTGTATGAGTTTTGCAAAGATAAAGGAATTTCTCAACAATTCTCAGCTCCTAGAACACCTCAACAAAATGGAGTAGTTGAGAGAAAGAATAGAACTCTCATTGAAGCTGCAAGGACAATGCTGCTGGATGCAAAGCTACCCACTAGCTTTTGGGCTGATGCTGTTAACACAGCATGCTATGTGCAAAATAGAACATTAATCAATAAGAAGTCTGGCAAAACTCCTTACTCATTAATGACTGGAAAAAGAGCATCCTTCAAGCACCTGCATGTGTTTGGAAGCAAGTGCTTTGTGATGAAAGATACCTCTGAGCATGTTGGAAAATTTGATGCTAAGGCATTTGAAGGTATCTTCATTGGATACTCTCTGGAAAGGACAGCATACAGAGTGTTTGTACCTGAGCAACACAAAGTCATGGAAAGCATGGATGTTACCTTTGATGACAAGAAAACTCCAGGACTGAAAACAAGTGATCAAGACAGTGTGCTATTGAGATTTGAGAATCAAGGTTATCTTGAGGATTCTGAAAGTGAAGATGAACCCCCTGTTCAAACTGTTCTAGAAAATGAAATTCTTGAAGCTGACAATCTTCTTCAAACACCTGTGCAAGGATTCACAAACACAGGGGGAGAAGAAGAGAATGCAACTGTCAACCAAAATGAGATTGGAACAGATCAAGGAAATGAACAGGGGCACACAAGGAAATGGGACAGAGCCCACACTAGGGATCAAATCATTGGAGATCCTAGTGAGGGAGTTAGAACAAGAAGGGCAACATTAAATACATGTCTGTATAGCTGCTTTCTGTCACAAGAGGAACCTAAATTAATTGAAGAAGCTTTGAAGAATTCTGATTGGATTGTTGCCATGCAAGAAGAGTTGAATCAATTTGAGAAAAACAAAGTATGGGAACTAGTGCCACCTCCAAAAGGAAAGAATGTTATTGACACCAAATGGGTGTTCAGAAACAAGATGGATGAAGAAGGAGTGGTAGTAAGAAACAAAGCAAGGCTGGTTGCCAAAGGATATTGTCAGCAAGAAGGCATTGACTATGATGAGACATTTGCACCTGTAGCTAGACTGGAAGCCATAAGAATCTTCCTGGCTTTTGCAGCTCACTCAGATTTTAAGGTGTATCAAATGGATGTGAAAAGTGCATTTCTCAATGGTGATCTTGCTGAAGAAGTCTATGTGTCTCAACCACCTGGCTTTGAAAGTGAAGACTTCCCAAACTTTGTGTATAGACTGCTCAAGGCGCTCTATGGACTCAAACAGGCACCAAGAGCCTGGTATGAAACTCTATCTCAATTCCTTCTTGAGCATCAATTTACTAGGGGTACAATTGACAAAACCCTATTCTTCAAGAAGCATGGAAATGATATCATTCTTGTTCAAATCTATGTGGATGATATCATCTTTGGCTCTTCAAATGAAAAACTCTGTGAAAGGTTCTCTAAGTTGATGCAAAGTAAATATGAGATGAGTATGATGGGAGAGTTAACTTACTTCCTAGGCCTGCAAGTACATCAAAGGGAGGATGGCATCTTTATAAACCAATCTAAGTATGTCAAGGATCTTTTAAAGAAATATGGTTTAGAAGAGTCATCCCCAGCTAAAACTCCTATGTCTACTGCAATCAAGCTGGATGAAGACAAGAAAGGCAAGAGAGTTGATATCAAGGTCTATAGAGGAATGGTTGGATCCCTACTCTATCTCACAGCTAGCAGGCCAGACATCATGTTTGCCACATGCCTTTGTGCAAGGTTCCAGTCTGATCCCAAGGAATCTCACATGATGGCCATCAAAAGAATTTTCAAATATCTGAAGGGGACTCCTAATCTTGGGCTATGGTATCCAAAGGGCACTGGGTTCAACCTGGTTGGTTACACAGATTCTGATTATGCTGGATGCAGAATTGACAGGAAGAGCACCTCTGGAAGCTGTCAATTCCTAGGTCAAAGGTTAGTGTCCTGGTTTAGTAAGAAACAACAGTCCACAGCAACATCCACAGCTGAGGCTGAATATATTGCTGCTGGAAGTTGCTGTGCTCAATTGCTTTGGATTAGAAATCAACTCATGGATTATGGGCTAGTGTTAGAACACATTCCTCTAATGTGTGATAATACTAGTGCAATATCCATAGTTGCCAATCCTGTTAATCATTCTACTACAAAGCACATTGAGATCAGGTACCATTTCATTAGGGAACATGCTGCAAATGGTACCATAGAAGTCTCTTATGTTCCAACTGAGAAACAACTAGCTGACATATTTACTAAACCTCTGAATGAAGCAGTCTTCAACAGACTTGTGAGTGAAATTGGAATGCTCAATCCTTCATTCAGTTGTTCTAAGTAAATATGCTGGTTAATGGGTGAAGCAGTAAATTTTCACTGTATTTAAATGATCTATTTGTTTGGAGTGAAAATTAGCTGAGATATGATTTATAAATATTTCAGTATTTTACTGCATATTTTTCAAAATCATATTTGTTAGTGGAGTTGTGAGCTTTTGAGACATCTTGATATAGATGATTTTCAGAGTTCACGACATAGTTCAAATTAAACAGACTTATATCGCAAACTGTTGAGATTGTGAGACTTCGCGACATAGTTCATTTCATGAGTTTGCGACATAGTTAATTTTATGACTTCGCGACTTAGAATAACTATATCGACAAGTCTCCATAGTTGACAGAATTTTGATTTAAATTAATTTTATTTCAAAATTTGATAAAAGTCTGACAAATTGCTTAAAATTCCTAAAAGAGAGCTTTAGACAGGGTATTTCTACTATATCGCAAAGTCTCCCCGATCCTTTCTTTTTGAAGACTTTGCGACATAGTTCATTGTTGAGACTATGCGATATATTCTGCAAGACTTTGCGGTACAGGCTATTATTGACTTCGCGACATACATATAGACTGTACATATTCATAACTCCATATCGCAGTGTCTCTATCATATAAATACCTTTTCTAACCGTTCACAACTTTTCATCTTGTCTATTGCTCTCAAACTCTCAAACCTAAGCACAAATTCTCTACTCTAATTTTCACTCACTCTCTCTCGAAATGGCACCCAAATCTCAAACTGTATCTTCCCCTATCCCTTTAACAATTCCCAAAGAAACCAATCTTCTCACCATTCCATCTGAGGCTGAGGCTAACCCAAGGTACAAGTGTTTTGTACGGTTCTTGAACACTTCCTACCTACGCCAAGCCCTAACCCTGAACCCTACCTTGTATGTTGATGTGTTGGAAGGATTCTGGAGAACGGTGTTGGTATCAACAATGGCTAGGGAAGATGGAACCTCATTCCAGGAGGTTAGCTGTTCAATTGGAGGCAAACACTTTCAATTTGGTGAAAGGGAAATCAATGAAGCTTTGGGGTTCAAGGTGGAAGGTCATGACCAAGAAGCTACAGATGCTCAAATCATAGAATTCATGACCTTCATTCAGTATGCTGATGAGATAGACACTGGAAAGCTGAATAAGAAGTTTGTGAGAAGGGAGTGGTCATTTCTGTTTGACGCACTCCAGAAGGTGTTTCTCTGCAGGAAGACAGGATGGGACCATATCAGTCACATTGCTGTGAAGCTAGCCTACTCCTTGGCCAACAACCAGGAGATCAATGTGGGAGCCATAATCCTCAAAGAATTGACTCAGAGGCTAGGCAGGACCGTTCGTGGTAGAGGTAATGACATCTTTTACCCTCGTTTCCTTCAAGTTATTTTAAATTTTCTTGATGCAAATGTCCATCTATTGGAGGGTATAGATAACACTAAAATGGCTTATTCCAAGTCCATGTCCAAAGTACTATTTGGTTCATTGGACACAAGGAATCAAGTGGATGTGATTCTAAGTGTGACCAAGCATATGCAGGACACATTTGAGTCTTATCCACTTGATAAGCCCATATATCATGAACTTTCCTGGACAGGGAAGGCTAAGATTGAAGGAGCTGCACAGTCTATCCCCAGCCTTCCTATCCCATCCAGCAATCCTACTGAAAACACCACTGTAGAGGATAGGCAACCAAGTGCATCAATCTCTCAAAAGGTTGATGTTACTAAAAAGAAGTCAAAGAAGAGAGCCCTGGCAGTGATAAATGACTCTGTAGAGATAGGAAGTGAGGATCCTGAGTCACCCCTTACCAGACAAAGGAAGAAGTCAAAATCTAAACCTACCACTGAATCCTCCCAACAGGATTCAGATGTGGAAAAAGGGGTACACCTACTACTGTCAATGGCCTCCCAACAGGTTATTGGCATTGAAAAGAGTAGTCTCCCCACTACAACCTGTACTGAGTCTGCACAGGATCAAGAACTCACTCTTGACCCTAGGAGTAATAAGGCTGATGACACACAGAGTGGAGAGCACATCACTGTTGAAACTCCTCCTATTTCTCAGGGGGAGTTGCCAAAATCTAGTCTAAACCCCACTTCTCTCTCAGATTCTTCCATAAAAATTTCTTCTGAACAAGAAAGTCATTCCAATGACAATCTTGCCTTTGATCAATCACAATTCTCTCCTGTGATTGAGCCAATTTCAAGTGACATGGTGCATGACACTATGCTCACCACCCAGGAACCACATCTAGTTGGTCAGGGAATGCATGCTGGGGCATATCCTAATGACACCAACACCAACATGGAGGATTCACCAGTTTTCACTGGAGACTCTGTGCCAAATTCTCCCATCCTTAGGGATGTGGAAATGTCTTCACAGACAAATAGGGCTGATGTTGTAACACATCCCATTTCAATGGAGACATCATCAGACCCTACAGCCATTCCAAGGCTGGAGGAGACTCAAATTCTTACATCTCATGAAGTGCCTAGCACTAGCTCTCACTTGGCTCAGGCCACTATGTCAGAATGGCTGAAGCCTGTGCACCATGACAGGCCTTCAGGATCATCATCTGTGCCTTCCAAAATGACAGAAGAAGCCATACAAGATCTCCATGTGGCACAGATTGATGAGTTCTCCAAAATAGCTCAACATCTCCTCACCTCAAATCTTCCCAATGCTGATTATGAAGCTATCTTACTTTGCCACAAGGAGGATGTTGAAGCTCAGCAGGAGAAGATTGTGGATGCAGCTGAACCAGAGGGAAATGTGGATGCCTGGTTGGATGCTAAGAGGACTCTCAAGCTCAAGGATGCCCTAGCTTTTCTAAGAGAAGAATTCCTAACTTCTCTGGGCTCCAATGCAAAGGATCTCTCTCCTGCTGCCATCTATGATGCTGTATGATGTGTACAAGAACCAGCTGAAGGCTCTGCACTATCTTGGGAAAGGGCTTCAATCAGAGATTTCTTCAATCCAGGAGGAGACAGACAGATCCCCCACTAAGCTCAGGAACTCTTATCTCTCTGATTTTCCCAAGGTGGATGGTATCCTCAAAGAAGTCCAGAAAACCTCCACAAATGTATCCATGATGGATGTGACTCTTGCCATGGTCACAGACAACATCAAGAAACTGGCTTCTTCACTGGAAACTCAAGCAAACGCCACCGTCACCTCCAATGCTATGTTAAATGTCATGTGGAAAAATCAGTATGGTGATAAGTTGGTGGATGAAGTCCCTCTGTCAGACATCTCCAAATATGACTTTGCCAGGGTCAAAGCTCAATCCCTAAACTCATTTAGGTCTCAACAATTATTCTCTAAGGTGGATGGCTTAGAAAAGGAAGTGGCCTCTCTCAAGGATGAAAACAGAATGCTATCTACATCCTTAAGCCAACTCAATGACAAGCTGGATGACCAAGGCAACAACACCTCAAACATCTTACTGGTGCAGCAACAAATGATGACTTCAATTATGAGATCCATGAACCTGCCTATCCCTGGTGAAGCTCAAGACTTTTTGTCTGATCCCAAGCCTAAGGGGGAGAAAGTTAAGGAGGTCATTGTGAAAAAGAAAGGGGGAGTACCTGCCAAGCAGTCAAAACTTAAGGGCAAAGGAATCAGTTAAGAAAACAAGAAGTGGAATTCAGCAAGTCAAGGACATTGCTAGTAGTACTTTAACCACAACACAAGACTCTAAGTCTAGGGTGGGTACTGTTAGCAATGATCCTCCAAAATCATTATCCATGACTTCTGAACCTGAATTGCCACAGAAGAAAGATGAAGCCACTAAAGTAATTTCAAGAAAACACTTCCACAAAGTCACAGCTAGTGGAGTGTTACAGTGGATGAAGGGGAAAGGAATGAAGCTACTTCCAAGTGATGTGGCACTGAAGACTAATTCTCCTTGTTCCAGAAAGGTATCTCTTGTGAAGCATTTGAAGATCAAGAGTGTACCCAAAAGGATGAGGATAACAAAGAAGACTGGAAAACTCACAAATGTTATTGGCATCAATGTGCTTCCACTAGATGAGGACTATGATGAAGATGCCCTAGCATTTTTGAGGGCTCAAAGGATCTTTGAAGTCAAAGTGAAGTTGGATCATCTAGAGATCAAGTACACTGATGGAAGAGAAAGGATAATGAAGCAAGGAAGCTGGCAATATTTCTATAAGTATGAGCTTGAAAGGATAAATGCCTTACTGAATTTTGAAGAAAAAGATGAAAGGACATGGAAGATAGATATTGCCAGGTACTTGAAGATGCATGCTGATTATGAAGAAAACATGAGGAAAGAGAATGAAGAGAAAAACATACAGAGAGAGAAAGAAATGGCTGAGATGGAGGAGAGGGCTAAGGAGCTAAGGCAGAAAGGGATGTGCAGGGTCAAACAAAATCCTTACATTGTGGAGTACAAAAACTCACATGGAGGTCAAAGCAAAATAAGGATGGAGTTTCTTGATTCCTATGTAGAAAGTGCACTCAAGGCTGCAATTGATGACTTGAAAGGCTCACCTCTCATTGAAGAACTGATTGCAAGAGAAGAACTTCAAGAAGCCATCATAGACATGAAGAGAAAAGAAGAGATAAGGAAAAAGAAGATATATGATGATTTGCTAGAGAAGCAATTGGAAGCTGAAGCTGCTGAGCAACAAAAGTAAACTGTAAGCTTCCAATTTTTCGATGTAATCAAATTTCTGATCTCAATTGTCCTTTCTGTTACTAAATTTCCTTTTATGTAAGTTAGGCTTGTTATCAGACATGAAATTGTGCCTAAGGATCTTACTCACAATTTGGGGGAGATTGTTAGGCTCAAGACATGTCTGAATACCACTATTAACAAGCCTACACTATGTGACTATGTCACACTACATGACCTAGTGATTTCTATCACTGGGATAGAGTATAGGTCTCTAAAGGTACTTGTCTTGTTCTCATGAACAATAGCTTTATCATGTATGCTCAGATTTATAATGAGCTTAGTAAAGTTTCTTGCATCTAGATTGTATATATAGGCCATTGAATAATTATCCTGGTAGAAGTTCAGAAGTGTTCATGCAGCAGGATAGAGTTGAATAAGGCTATGAAGAAATAAGTTGCAGGAATTTGTCTAAGGCATTATATAGCAAAGTCAAAAGAAAGCTATGTCGTGAAGTCACCAATATCCATGTCGTGAAGTACTATATCGCATAGTCCATTTTGTACTATGTCGAGAAGTCCTCAAGACACATGTCGTGAAGTGTTGAAGTCAACAAAGTCAAAAGAGCCTAGATCGTGAAGTCCTCAGAAGCCTTATGTCGCATAGTCATCAAATGACCTATGTCGCATAGTCATCAAATGACCTATGTCGCATAGTCATCAAATGACCTATGTCGCAAAGTCTTCAAAGGCTATATCGCGTAGTCCTCACAAGGGAGTTCGCGAAGTCAGGGATAAAGTGGAGTTCACGATATCAACACTTAGCCGTTTATAACAAGACAAATCAAGGTACAGAACCAAGAATCAAAGAAGACAAATACTGAAGCATTTGTTCTGGCAAGGTGGTCCAAAGAACAGATGGCAAATCTACAGCTAAACTTGGAGAGAAAGATAATAGACAAGCAGCTACAGAAACGGGAAAGACTCCGAAAAGCAAGTGGTCCTTCCTGACACAGTGAACTTCTTATGGCAGGACAAGTTGGACTTTCAGAAGGGGTAGCTGTGTAATATTGTGTGTGCCTAGTTTGTATAGGTGAATATATATATATCGTGCACACACAACTGTAAGCTGTAAGAGAGATACACATAGTTATTTGCTAAGCTCTTTTCTCTGTAAGCAAGCAAGTTCAAACTGTTCTTGTTTTAGAAGCCAGAAATTCGATTGTGAATTTCCTGGAAAGCTGTAGTATTTAATTTGCTTATACAAAGTAGATTAAAGTGATTGTGTGTGTTATTTACTTTCCGCATATTACATATCATAATCACATACAGTTGTTTACTTAGGTTTCAAGAATCGAAAAATATATCAAACTATCCATTCACCCCCCCTCTGTCTAGTTTCTAGTAGTATTCATTTCTAACAGGTATCCGTAGAGGGAGTAATTTTGACTTAGACAAAATTTTTACTTTTTCTGAGAGTTTTAATTCTCATGAAAATCATTTTGACACTGGCTGCATTACAAATTATCAGACATTTAAATTAATTAAGAGAAGTTAAGCATACCTAGCTCACTTACCAACCTTGAAAATGTTGATTCATCAAGTGGCTTGGTAAAAATGTCTACAATTTGTTGTTCACTTGGAACAAAATGAAGTTCCACAGTACCATTCATCACATGTTCCCTGATGAAGTGATACTTTATGTCAATGTGCTTGGTCCTTGAGTGCTGCACTGGATTCCCAGTTATGGCAATTGCACTAGTGTTGTCACAGAAAATTGGAATCTTATTAACGTTTAGACCATAGTCTAGTAGTTGATTTTTCATCCAGAGAATTTGTGCACAACAACTTCCAGCTGCAATATATTCTGCCTCAGCTGTAGAAGTAGAGACAAAATTTTGCTTTTTACTGAACCAAGAAACAAGCTTGTTTCCTAGAAATTGACAGGTGCCTGTTGTACTTTTTCTGTCAATTTTGCAGCCTACATAGTCTGCATCTGAATAACCAATTAGATCAAAACCAGATTCTCTAGGGTACCAAATGCCAAGTTTTGGTGTTCCCTTGAGATATCTGAAAATCCTTTTGATAGAAATTAAGTGAGATTCTCTAGGATCAGCCTGAAATCTAGCACATAGACATGTAGCAAACATAATATCAGGTCTACTAGCTGTTAAATATAAAAGTGAGCCTACCATGCCTCTATAGCTTGTAATGTCCACAGATTTTTCCTTAGCATTCATTTCAAGCTTAGTGGCAGTTGGCATGGGTGTTTTAGCAGGAGAACAATCCATTAGATAAAACTTCTTTAATAGATCAAAGATGTATTTAGTTTGACCAATGAAGATTCCTTCTTTCACTTGCTTAACTTGTAAGCCAAGGAAATAGGTAAGTTCACCCATCATGCTCATTTCATATTTACTTTGCATAAGTTTGACAAACCTTTTGCAAAGCTTCTCATCTGTAGACCCAAATATAATGTCACATCTGTAGACCCAAATATAATGTCATCTACATAAATTTGAACAAGTATACTAGAGCCATTAACATTTCTAAAGAAGAGAGTTTTATCAACAGTACCTCTAGTGAAGTGATTCTCTAAAAGAAACAGTGACAGCGTGTCATACCAGGCTCTAGGTGCTTGCTTCAGACCATAGAGTGTCTTGAGTAGGAAGTAAAAAATTCTGGATAATTTGGATCTTCAAAACTAGGAGGTTGACTGATATACACATCCTCTTCTAATTCCCCATTCAAGAATGCACTTTTGAAATCCATTTGATAGACCTTGAAATTGGCATGGGCTGCATAGACTAGGAATATCCTTATTGCTTCCAATCTAGTAACAAGGGCAAATGTTTCATCATAATCTATTACTTCTTCTTGAGAGTAGCCTTTAGAAACCAGTCTAGCTTTATTCCTTGTGACTATGCCATTTTCATCCATCTTGTTTCTGAATACCCATTTTGTACCTATGACACTTATGTTCTTAGATTTGGGCACCAGCTTCCAAACTTTGTTTCTCTCAAATTGGTTTAGCTCTTCCTACATAGCTAACACCCAATCTGGATCTAGAAGAGTATCCTCAACTTTCTTTGGTTCATCTTGTGAAAGAAAGCTACTGTATAAACATTCATCTTGAGTAGCTCTTCTAGTTTGGATATTTGAGGATGCATCACCAATGATCAGTTCAAATGGGTGGTCCTTAGTCCATTTTCTCCTTGTTGCAGGTGTAGGTCTTGAAGATGTAGCATCATTGAAATAAACATGATCATGTGAAATTGAGGTTGATCATTGACTCAGAGAAACTCCCCATGAGTTTATTGGGGTGGTTATCCTGTGTTGTGATCCACCTACGGATGCCTCAAAATGACTTCCTACGGATGCATCATTTTGGCTTCCTACGGATGCACCATTTTGGCTTCCTACGGATGCTCCATTTTGACTTTCTACGGATGCTCCATTTGTCCCTTCTATGGATGACTCAATAAAACTTGAGTTGTCCATATTTGAAATAATCATTCTTGGTGGGACTGCTTCATCCTCATGATCATCATTTTCATCATCATAATATAGACCTTCCACCTCATTCTCAAACTTGAGAGTTTCATGAAAACCCTCATCTGTGAGACCTTGAATTCTGGCATCATCAAAAACAACATGTACAGATTCCATAACAATGTTGATTATGTGATTGTAAACCCTGTAGGCTTTTCCAGTTGCATAACCCACAAAAGTGGCTTCATCTGCTTTTGACTCAAATTTTCCAAGATTTTCACCTTGATTTCTCAATACAAAACATTTGCATCTAAAGACATGTAGAAAATTCAAGGATGGTTTCCTTCCCTTGAGCAGATGATATGGAGTCATCCCTTAAGCTTGATTAATCAAAGAGATATTTTGAGTGAAACATTCAGTGTTAACTGCTTCAGCCCAAAAATATGTGGGCAACTTTGATTCACCTAGCATTGTCCTTGCAGCCTCAATTAGTGTTCTATTTTTCCTTTCCACCACTCCATTTTGTTGTGGTGTTCTTGCTGCAGAAAACTCATGAATGATTCCATTCTCCTCACAAAACAGCCTCATTGTTGATTCTTGAACTCAGTGTCATTGTCACTCCTGATTCTTCTTACTTTGAGATCAGGATGATTGTTAGCAGCCTTGATGTGATTGATTATGATTTCACTTGCCTCATCTTTAGAATGTAGGAAGTATGTCCATGTAAACTTTGAAAAATCATCCACAATCACAAGACAATATCTTTTCTTTGAGATTGACATGACATTTACTGGTCCAAATAAATCCATGTGTAATAGCTATAGAGGTTGCTCAATTGATGAATCTGGCTTGCTTCTGAAAGAGATCTTCCTCTGCTTCCCTTTCTGGCAAGCATCACAAAGTCCATCCTTAGAAAATTCCAACTGTGGAATTCCTCTCACTAGGTCTCTTCTTACCAGATCATTCATTGATTTGAAGTTTAAATGTGACAACCTTTTGTGCCATAGCCAACTCTCATCTTTACTTGCCTTACTCAGAAGACAAGTGATAGAATCTGAAATTGTTGAGTTGAAGTCAGCTATATAAACATTTCCTCTTCTGTGACCTGTCAACACCACATTGTTGTTTTCTTTGTTTGAAACAACACATGCTCCTTGATTGAATGATATTGAAAAACTTTTATCACATAGTTGACTAATACTCAACAAATTGTGCTTGAGTCCATCAACTAGTGCAACTTGATCAATGATGACATTTTCCTTTGAAATCAAGCCATATCCCTTAGTGTAACCTTTGCTGTCATCTCCAAAGGTAATGCTAGGGTCAGCTCTTTCCACAAACTCTGTGAACATGGTAGAATCTCCAGTGATGTGCCTAGAGTAGCCACTGTCTAGGTACCATAGATTCTTTCTGTTTCCCTGATTGGATGATGAACTGGCCTCCTGCTCACTTGAATCAGCCATCAGTGCAAGGTTCACAAATTCAGTGTCCTCCTCAGAATCATTCCCATCATCAGCCCAGTCATAATCCTGAGTTATGAATGCTCTTCCCTTTTGCTTGAGGAGATCAAAGTATTTCTTCTTATAATCAACAGGTTCAAATTTCCTGTCACTCTTATCAGCTTTTGGTCTTTTGCATTCATTGACAAAGTGTCCTCCCATTCCACAATTGAAACATTTAAACTTGGACCTTTCAACATAGTTCTTATTTGATTGAAAGTCCTTTCGGAATGGCTTGGTCACCTCAGGGTTTCTCTTGACAGAAAAGCTAGATGTTCATCTAGCTCATCCATTTCACCTTGGTTAGAGGGCTCACTTTCTTCAATCATTTTTCCCTTGCACTTTCTTGATTCAGTCCTACCTTCACAAGCACTTGGGCTTGGTGTAGCTTCAGCAGTTTCTTCCTTCATGTCCTCAGTCTTGTTAACACTTGCTACTAAGGTAACAGATCCAGTTTTCTTTTGGACCTTCTCAATTTCCTCATCCTGCTCCATTTCTAGCTCATATGTTTTTAGAGTTCCATACAGCCTTTCAAGAGTAAAATCCTTATACTCTTGAGTGTTTCTCAAGGAAACAGTCATAGGCTTCCACTCATTTGGCAAAGCTCTGAGAAATTTAAGATTTGAATCTTTGATTTGATACACCCTCCCATACAACTTCAATCCATTCAGCAATTTTTGAAATCTACTAAAAGTATCATTCAAAGATTCTCCACTCTTAAAGTGAAAGTGTTCATACTGTTGTATGAGGAGTTGTATCTTATTTTCTCTGACTTGCTCAGTCCCTTCACAGATGGTTCAGACAGTGTCCCAAATCTCCTTGGTTGTAGAACAATTAATAACATTGTCAAACATGTCAGAATCAAGACCATTGAACACAATATTCATGGCCTTTTTATCTTTGTGAACGGCAATGATGTCCTCATGAGTCCATTCTGAAGGTAACTTTGGAATGGTGCTTGGAGCTCTTGCAGGTGCTTGAGCTATTGAGGTGTTTGGCTTCATTGGAACATGAGGGCCATGATCGATGCATTCTACATATCCTTCATCCATAGACATAAGATGTAAACGCATCTTTACTTTCCAGTGAAAATAATTCTCTTTATCAAGAACTGGTATTTTAACTCCATAATCCTTCTGACTCATGATTCTGATGTCTTTAGATCTTTAAACTTCTTGTATGTTAGAAGCTTGCTATGATACCAATTGTTATTCCAAGACAATGAATCTAGATTGTAGAAGGGGCCGGGGGGGGGGGGGTTGAATACAATCTTTAAAAATTCTTTGGTTCTTGACAGAAAAGATAAGATAAATTCAAGAACAGAAAAACAAACAAAGAAAAAGTTAACACAAGAATTAAAAATTCAGGTGGATTGATTTATCCACCTGAGAGATTTTTATTAGAAGAAATCTCTGTGATGTTTATGAATAAACACACAGCTACATACACACTATTCTAGCTTCATCAATTTACAAGTGATATTACCTTGTGCTCTTTAAATTGCCTAACTGATTTCTTGAGTTCTAGAATAATGCTACAATTGGTTATATAACCCAAGTTTACAAGATATTTCGAACAGCTATGATAGAATATATTTTTATATATATTTTAGATGATTTTATTCTCATATTTATTGTGTTTTGCATTGATTTGGATTTTTATTTAATAGATTTTGATGTTTTATTGTAGGAAATAAAGAATTCACAATCTTAGAAGGATTTGAAGTAAAATAGCTGATTTTGAGTCAAAGTAGAAGAAAATTCGGATTTATTGGACTAGGTGGGCTAGGTACACTGTTTGGGCCATATCTTGAGTTCCAGAAGTCCGTTTTTGATGATCTTATAGCCCACGCGAAGCTTGTGGAATTATCTTTAATTCTGAGATGGTCCAGTAAGCAAAATCCAACTGGAGAAGCCCAGAAACTGCAGAGATCAGACAGCTGCGAATTTTAGTAGAGAATCCTACTCGGCTTAGAAGACTTATTTGTATAATTAATTAAATCATCAAAATACTTTTATTATGAGAATGGAAGGACCAGGTTTTTATTATCAGATTTTATTATTAGCTTAGCATAGAGAAGAATGTAATTTTCATTCTTATTAGCTAGGGTTTGAAGCCATGGATTTTCTTCTTGTGACAAGATTGAAGATTAAAGGTTTTCTTATCTGATTTCTTCTTTATTCTTATTAGTTTAATTATGTTTCTTCATTGTATTAGTTCTTCTACTTGTTTTATTATTAGTGAGTAGTTGTTTCTAGGGCATTAAGGGAAGCCATGTTTGCACTATGATTTTGGCATGATTTTCACAGTCATTTGATTTGTTATGGTTAATTCTAATTGATTATGTTATTATGTTTGATTTATGTAATCGGCCGATATCATGAATTAATTATATGCGAATATCAGTAATGGATCGAGAGATTTTACTATTAGAGGCACACATACGATTATCAGAACTGAATTTGAGTGCGAGAGCATCATTGGATTTCTAAGAGCGTAAATACTCGAGAGAGATTGTCATATGCTTTAATTACCTAATTAATCGAATTACTATAAGTTATTAATGTGTAAGCATGTTTCGAGAGTGTTATTACTCGAGAGAGAATGACATACTCTAGTTGCGTGACCATTTTAATTGCTTTACCTTAGAAGCCAGTTATCTTGCAAGCATGGTGGATCTATTGCCCTAGGTTTTAAATACTTTGTTAAGCTTCTGTCTGTTTAGTGTTAATTTAGTTATAATCATTAGTTTAGTTAATATTCCCACAAATTCATTTCGCTCTTGAAACAATTGATAATAACTGAATCAAGATTGATAAAACCTGTCTCCTTGAGCATTCAACCCGCATTTGCCATTTTGTACTAGCAATAGACACCGTGCGCTTGCGGTCATATAAAATATCACATCAAGTTTTTGGCGCCGCTGCCGGGGAATATTAACTAAACTAATGATTATAACTAAATTAACACTAAACAGACAGAAGATTAACAAAGTATTTAAAACCTAGGACAATAGATCCACCATGCTTGCAAGACAACTGGCTTCTAAGGTAAAACAATTAAAATGGTCACGCAACTAGAGTATGTCATTCTCTCTCGAGTAATAACACTCTCGAAATATGCTTACACATTAATAACTTATAGTAATTCGATTAATTAGGTAATTAAAGCATATGCCAATCTCTCTCGAGTATTTACGCTCTCAGAAATCCAATGATGCTCTCGCACTCAAATTCAGTTCTGCTAATCGTATGTGTGCCTCTAGTAGTAAAATCTCTCGATCCATTACTGCTATTCGCATAGAATTAATTCATGATATCGACCGATTACATAAATCAAACATAATAACATAATCAATTAGAATTAACCATAACGAATCAAATCACTGTGAAAATCATGCCAAAATCAAGCTAATAATACAAAAAGTAATTCTGTCCAAAATACTTGCTTCTCCATTCTGAGTAGTGGTCTTTGTGTTGGTAACTTGCCCTTCTTGGCTGATTGTCTTTTATGGAATTTCTACAATTGACCAGACAAAACAGAATGCTTCTTCTTCTCGTGAGTTTACCAGAAATACTGGTTTCCATGCTCTGTGAAATTTGTCAACCCATGTGCTCTGTCAGAACTGTCCTTTTCACAAAGTACAGAGTGTATCCGTAGATGTTATTTGAGTTATATCCGTTGAGAGTATCTTGACCACATCCGTAGAAGGCTAGTACTGCTATCCGTAGACAGTACTTTGACTACATCCGTAGAAGGCTAATGCTGATATCCGTAGACAATCAACATGACTTATTCAGCCTAAAAACTAATACTCCAACTTCTACATCAGGATTACAAATCAGGATTACACAAGCATGTTACATTGAATCTTATCCATAGATAAGCTACCCTTCTACGGATACTGCAAATGCATGCTATCCGTTGAAGGCTACATTTTTACATATACAATTTTCACTAAGTTAGTTTAGTTATCATCAAGAAACAACATAGTTCCTAACAGCTTTGATCTATTTTTCTAATTTTTCTCAAAATTTTGAATTATTAATATTCGAAAATATCTCAATTGTTTTTAAAATCTTTACTAATAGAAGAAACTAAATATACAATTTTAATATTCTTAGCTTTAAAATATTTACTAATGGAGGAAACTATATATATATAATTTTAATATTCCTACCTTTAACTTGCTTGTAAGATCTTTTCTATTGGAGAAAAATAAATATACAATTTTAACATTCTCCTAACCAATCAATATAATTATATAAATGAGAAGACGAGGGCGGTGAGGTGGCTCATCTCAAATCGATTTGATCTATTTTTCTAATTTTCTTAAAATTTTGAATTATTAATATTAAGGATTCACAAATATTTCAATTGACTTTAAAATCTTTACTAATGAAAGAAACTAAATATACAATTTTAATATTCTTACCTTTAAAATCATTACTAATGGAGTAAACTAAATATATATAATTTTAATATTCTTACCTTTAACTTGCCTGTAAGATCTTTTCTATTGAAGAAAAATAAATATACAATTTTAATATTCTCATAAAATTTTGATTAGAAAATAATTCAATTTTCTTTTAAATCTTTAGTAATGGAAATCTAAATTACCTTATATTCATCTAAACTTTATTCTTAAGTCAAATTAATATTTTAATATTCTCCTAAAATTTATCTTCAAATCAAATTACCATATTGATATTCTCTTAAAATTTTAATATTCTTACCTTTAAAATCATACCAATGGAGGAAATATACAGTTTTAATATTCTCATAAATTTTTTATTAGAAACTATCTCAATTTCCTTTTAATTTTTTAGTAATTGAAATCTAAATAACTTTATATTCACCCAAACTTTCTTCTTAAGTCAAATTACTATCTTAATATTCTTCTAAAATTTATTTTCAAGTCAAATTACCATGGTGATATTATCTTAAACTTTCTGTTGGACTCAATGTTACTATCTTAATATTTTCATATATTTTTTCTTGAAGTTCTAGAATTTATCACACTATCTAGAATTTTTAAACATATTTAAATTAATTTTTATAATATAATAAAATTGATTAATAGATGATATAATTTATTTAGTTAATTAGTTTATTATCTATTTAGATTTGGTAACAATGAGAAAGTGGGTCATTGGGAGAAACATGTTTAACGAAAGTGTGATTAATCACGAGAAGCATATTATATGATAGAATTTAATATTGATGTTTTAATATGTATATTAAAATAGAAGTTGAAATTAAAAAATTATCCTTTTCTAGATTTATTAAAAAATTCGTAAATAACCAAGACGAAACAGAAAATTCAAAAGAAACCTTAATTTTATGTTAAAAATATTATTTTATCTAAAAACATATTTTGTAGAATATTTTTTAGAAGAATTTAGAGAAATTATTACAAAGCTGCTGCGAAGCGTTTAAAAATTCGAAAATATCTCAATTGCCTTTAAAATCTTTACTAATGGAGGAAACTAAATATACAATTTTTATATTCAAACCTTTAAAATCTTTAATAACGGAGAAACTAAATATACAATTCTATTATTCTCCTAAATTTTTGATTAGAAAATATCTCAATTGCCTTTTAAATTTTACTAATGGAGGAAACTAAATATATAATTTTAAAATTCCTTCCTTTATAACGGAGGAAACTAAATATACAATTCTAATATTCTCATAAATTTTTTATTAGAAAATATCTCAATTGCCTTTTAAATCTTACTAATGGAGGAAACTAAATATACAATTTTAATATCCTGCATTTATAATTTTAGATAAATTCTCAATTTACTTCATACTATTTTATAACGGAGGAAACTAAATATACTATGTTAATATTCTTCTAAATATTCTCTACTAATCCAATTTATTTACAAATTTCTTTTATACTATCTTTTAAAGAGGTAAGATAAATATGTTATGTTAATATTTACCTAAACTTTCTTTTCAAGTCCAATTTATTTACTAACTCCTTCCTACTACTTTTCAATGGAGGAAACTAAATATACTATATTAATATTCTCCCAAACTTACTCTACGAGTCGGATTTATTTACTAATTTCTTTTTACTATCTTTTAATCAAGGAAAATAATAAAGGAGACGATTTGAGAGGTGCAAGACGATTTGAGTAGAAAAGATCTAAATTTCCTTTTAAATTTTTGGTTCTGGAAATATTAATTACCTTATATTCTCCTAAACTTTCTTCCTACGTCAAATTACTATCTTAATACTGTACTAAAATTTATCTTCAAGTCAAATTTATTGAACTTAAAGTTACCATCTTAATATTCTCATACATTTTTTCTTGAAATTTTAAAATTTATCTTCAAATCAGATTATCATTTTTATATTCTCCTAAAAAAATATAAGGAATTATGGTATCTTAATTTTTTTTTTTGTAAAAACATTCACGTTTAATTTATATATATGTTTTACATGTACTTTAAAATTCATTTTTTTAAGTTCTACCTTCTAATTTATACTAGTTTATATCCCGTGCGATGCACGGTTTTCTTTAATATTTTATTATTTTTATTAAATTTTTTGTAATTATATCTTTTGTGATGAAATTTTAATATATAATTATATGTGTATATAATAAATTGGATTTATATATCTAACAATATAAGTATTTTAATTTAATAAATTATTGACGTAATCTTTAGTAGTATTTTAGATATTAAAATAGAAAAATATTTTTAAATAATAGATCTAACGGTTTGTATTTATTTGCTCTTAAAAAATCTAAGAGTGACTAAAGTGCAAATAACAAAATATGTGCCCTGTAATGTGCCAAGTTTCTTTTAACATATGTGTTGTGGATTAAAAAACGTACTTGTGAATTTAATGCTAAGGTTTAATGAGCTTCGAGTTTTAATGGTTGCACTTGTGTTTCGAGACTAAATCGGTCCTCACAAGATGCCTACGTATCTCAATTAGTTCTGAGAATCAAGCCAAAGACGTAGTTCTTGGTGTTTTCCTCGGGGCTATGGCGGCAGGGGCACACCAAGGACGTCGTGACTTGTATGTCCTTATTCGAGGATGAAATCTAAAACGTTGTAGATGACGTATGGAGTTGTGTCCAAAACGTAGTTCTGATTGTAGGATTAGGGTCCTTATATAGGCGTCTGGAGCCTAGTATTTATGGTATGCTTGGGAGTCTTAGCGAATAAGTCTCCTTTTTTATATTGGATAAACATCGTATTTCTTGCTGGATAAGTCTTTTCCTTGTTGATAAAGGCTATGACTCATTAATTGGGATTCTGGATCCTTCTTTGACTAATTTACCATATTTTGGGCTCTTTTCATGAGCTGTATATTTTCCCTATTTATTAATTACAAAATTAATAAGTAATAAGGGTTTTGGGCCTTAAATATCAAGCCTTTCCATTGGACCGTCAATTATATTTCTATAATTACTTTTCTGTCCATATCAATATGCTATTACTTTTATTTTTTTATTAATTATCTTATTTAAATTGAATATTATAAAAAATTATATTAAACATGGATTTTATAAGTTTAATATAATAATATTGTCATATTTCTATATTTTACCCGTGTTATTTTTAATTCGAATATGAGTTGTTTCAATTAAAAAATATAAAACAGACAACGTCCTTAAAAAGACAGTTAGTTACTTATTAATAATTATATAAAATTATATTACATTTATATATATATCTTTCCCCGTGTTACTTTTAGAAAATTAGTTGTTTCAATTAGAAAATAGAAAATTATATTACCTTTCTATATATATGTTACTCGTGTTACTTTTAGAAAAATTAGTTGTTTAAGTTAGAAAAAATAAAAAAGGTTACGTGTTTAGCTGAAAAAGGTAAGTGCTAATTTATTAATAATTATATATAACAATATTACCATTAAATATTTATTTTGCATGTGTTATGTTTAGAACATGAGTTGTTTTAGTTAGAAAATGTAAAATATATAATGTGTTTTAGCTGAAAAAGGTAATCAATCATAAATATGTAACTAGCCTAAAAACCCGTGCGAAGCACGGGCCTGCTTATTTACTGAAATAATTTTTCGCACGAAAATGTATATATATCGAAACAATTTTGTAATTAAAATTAATTTTGAATTTATCTTATATTTGTATAAAAAAAAATTAATTTTTTTAATATTTAATAAGATTTCACAAAATTTGGAAAAAAAAATCTCTAAAATAAAGATCAAATTATTATTTTCATTTCACAAAATATTAATTTAGTTTTAAATGTCGTGAAATGCATTTTATCAAATTCAACAATTAAATATAATCTAAATGATTATTTTAGTATAGTTGTTTATGATATGGATGTATCTAAACTAATGTGTTTTTAACGAAATGACAATATACTTGTAAATAAAATATAAAGTTGGTCAGGTACGTAAGACTACACACCGTGATCACATCTTAAAATCTTTTAGTCTAAAGTCCGTATATAACATTAGTGTATGTAAATTAATATGATAACGTAACTGTGCCAAACCCAAGGCTTTAGGACTTGTTCATAGTGAGTATTATTGATATTAAGAACAAATAGAAACAATGTAAAATTTGAAACACGGTCGAACTATTGTTCTTGTTGCAATTATAATCAGGTTTACCGGAGTTTTCTATGTTGGAGAAAGTATAATTTGTAAATAGGTATTTTGCCTTAGTAGTTGTTGTTTGTTTTTCAGCGATCAATTGATTTGGTTTTTTTTTATTTTTTTGCAGTCTAGAATATAAATCGTTAAATGCACACAATGTTGTTGTAATATAATCGAACACATGTGAATGAGATAGAGGATTTTAAAAAGAAGCTGAAGGTTGGTGCATCTTTGCACACTCTCACAAGACTATCTTGCGGTGTAAATTACAAAATTGTCGGTATATAACATAGGCGATGCAGTCTTAACATTGTCAGATATAAACGTAGGGCTAAGACTTATTACAAAATCTATTAATATTATTTAAAAGTCATCCATGCGGCGTCTCACTCAATTTTTTTACTTTTAAAATTTTATAAAAATTTTATACTCTAATCTTATATGTTATCTATAACCTTATTATTATGTAGAAATTATATGTTATCTATAATCTTATACTCTTTTAAAATTTTATTTTTTATATCAATCATTTAAAATAAAAGAAAGAGAATCGTAGAGTATGCTCAATCCATTAAAATATTTTTGGTAATTATATACAATGCAATATTTTATAAATAATATAAACCAACATTTTATTTATTTAAAAATAAAAAATTATAAAAAAGAAGATGAGAGAAGAAGAGAAATTAACATTAATAAGATTTTAAAGAAAACTTAAAACAAAATGTACTATGCTACTTATGCATGAGCTTGATTAGAGAAGATTAATGGTTCAATTTACTACACTAACATAATTTTATCTACTATTTGCATAAATATAAAAGAGTTGACGTTTTTGTAATTTTTTAACATGTAGGGGCAAAATCATAAATTCAAGGTATTAAAATGACATATATCAATAATTTAAATTGATAAAACAGAATTGTAGATTATGTTCAATTGCTAAAAATATTTATTATAACTATGTATTGTGCAATATTCTAAAAATAATATAAATCAATGTTTATTAACTCAAAAAATAAAAAAATTGGAAGAAGAGGTGGTTTATCTAATAAGAGTTTGAATATAAGCTCAACACAAAGTGTAGCACAGTTGGTTATGACATGAGTTTGACATGGATATGTTAAGGGTTCGATTCCCATCATTAACATAATTTCACAATTTTTACATTTTCATTAAAGAATGGTATTTTTGTAATTTTAGAAAATATAAGGGTAAAATCGTAACTTCACAGCCATTAAAATGGCAAACTTTGCCCTTTGTTGGCTTTTAATATATAGAGAAAGATAATATTACCATTTTATATATATATGTTACCTATTTTATTTTTAGAAGATGAGTTGTTTTAGTTAGAAAAATAGATAAAATAGGTAATGTATTTTAGCTGAAAAAAGCAATTGGTTATAAATAAATTGGTTATATATAGGCCTGACCCAAATTATAGATAGGCGCGCCCCAAATATCGACCGACCGACCAAAACTTTTAAGGTTTCGTCTTTAATAATACTAGCCTATAACCCGAGCGATGCACATATGAATTTTAGTATTTTTGATTTATTATTTTAGTATTTTTTATATGATTTTTTAGTATTTTTTATCTTATTTTATTAACATTTATTTGTATTTTGATATTAAAAATTCTTAACATGTTGTCGACGGAATAATATCTTGAACTTTTGAATGTATATTAGAAAAATAGATGATATAAATATTTAATAATAATATGTTGTTAACGGGATTCGAACCTTGAACCTGTGGGAGCATTTTAGATATCAAGAAAAGAATATTATTTTAATATTACATACAACGGTTCTCATTTATCTATCTTTACATCTAACAATTATTATTCAGAGGACCAAACTACCAAGAGTAGTTTGCTTATAATAGTATAGTATAGATAGATAGTATATATAGTATAGATAGAAGACAATATTTATAGAAAATGCAAGTTTCTATAAAATAAAATAAAATATAGAAGCCTTATTTTCTTTTCATGTATTTTCTCAAGTACCTATATTTTAAACAATAAAATTTAGAATTTTGAAAAATATTTAAATTAAATTTATGATATAATAAAATTGATTAATAGATGATGTAATTTATTTAGTAATTAATTTATTATCCGTTTAAATTTGGTAACAACGAGATGACGAGTCATTAGGAGGAAACATGTTTAACGAGAGATGATTCATTAGGAGAAACATATTATATACTAAAATTTAATATTGATGTTATATTATTTATTATAAAATAGAAGTTGCAATATGAATTTTGAGAAAAATAAAGTGATAAATATAATAATATTTGAAATAATATTAAAATAATGAAGTATATTAAACAAGTGCTCTTTCCTATATTTATTCAAAATTTCAGTTAATGTATAAGACTAAACGGAGACTTCAAAGAAAACCTTAATTTTATGTTAAAAATATTATTTTATCTAAAACATAATAATTAGTGGATTATAATTTTCCTCCTCGTATTTGTTGGCTAAAACTGATTGGTTATGATAATATAAAATATAAAATTTGTTCATGACGAAAAAATTTATAAAATTTATTGAACGTGGTCCAGTGAAATTGGTTATAATAATTGGCTATAATTTAAAAATAATATGTTATTATTATTTTAAATTAATATATATATATAATATATCCTCTTCTATATATAGGGTTAGGCTCAAGAGAGAACCAATCACTAAAAAAGAACTTTAGAACTATTATAAGCCGTTGGATTATTACTAGATCGACTGTTCAGATTCAACTCATTTTTATATACAAAATCTTATAAGTGTATTCTTGGAATAAAAGGATTCTACTACCGAACCTATTTTGTTTCATAGTATGAATACAATGTTCTGCAGCTGAATTTTAAAAGTTATGCATATGGACTTCAAAGTTCTACAACTGAACTTACTTTTTTCCACAAAGTTCTACAAGTGAACTTGATTATTTTTATAATGTTCAGCTGTTGAACAATGTTATTCACATTATTTTCGTACCATAACTTTCGTGTTCTACCGCTGAACATAAAAGTCATGCAATCGAATTTGAAATCAATCACATAAATTTTAAAGTTCTGCAACTGAACTTACTTGTATTTAAATGTTCAGCTGCTGAACACTGTTATCTGATATTGTGTTTATACAATAACTTGAATATTTTCACAAAAAATAATAAAAATAATTGGGGAAATTTTATGATGATGATGGAGAATTTTGTGATCGATATCGATGTATGATTATTATCGTTAATAAAATATTAATTAGCTCTAAATTATGTATTTTTTGTTTTTGGACAACTTTACCCATGACCTTCATATAATAAATATATATTATATTAAAAAATAAGATAGAGTTCTAAGGGTTCTACAAGGAACATGACCCTCTATATATAATAGGACAACATGGGGATATTTTAGGGGCATTTTGAGCCAATAAACCCCCTGTGAAATTACCATATTATCCTTAATTTTTACGAAATTACATGAACATGCCACTGCTCTATTATTCAAAGAAAAAAAATGAATTAATAATGTTTCTATAAGGTAGTGAACCAATGACCTTCTCTAAGATATTTCTCCTCACAACCATTGTGCTACTTGTCTCTTTTGGTTATGTGTTAAAAATCCTATTACATGAATCTCATATCTCTATTTATCATATGTTTAATATTATATTAACTTTTGAGCAAAAAATAAAGGTGATTCATAAGATATATTAAACTATGTTTTTTCATTTTTCAAATTTAAAAAAATATTTCGTATATGTAATGTTAACTATAAAATAATTTATATTTTTACACAACGGTCTATCTTTCTTGTACTACACAATTTATTTGAATTATTCATATATTTAATATATAAAACATAATATTGAATATTGATATAACATAAGTAACATATTGCAAGTAGTTTCTTTATATATTATTTAATTATTTATTTTAAATTAATAAAAATTATTGTCGAAATATTTAAAAATTAGACAACAATCACTTGGTATATAGCACATATCGATAATATGTATACATAATATTCATGAGTATTTTTATTACATATACAAGTACAAGCTCGTAACATATGTCATGCACAAATTTAATATTTTATTTTTATATTTATATTTGTTTCTTAAGAAAATGTTTTTTTTAATCTGAACACTTATATATGGTTGTTGAACTCAGCGTTGAATTGACGTATGTGTTTGTGTTTGATCGCGATAAATTGTGTTTTAAGAGTTTTGTGTTTAATAATTCTTTAGAGATATGCTTTGAATAAAATTATTATTTTAAAAAATTATGGTAAAATTGTAAAAATAAAAGAACTAAAGTGTAAATACCAAAATATGAGTACCGTACTGACCAACTATCAAAATTTTAATATCTCGGTTTCAATAATATAGTATAAATATAATAGAAGTGATTAGATTTAGAATTATATTTGATGAATCATGTATGTAACACATTTGTAATTAATTTCAATATAAATTCTTATATTAATTTTATGGAACATAATAATTGCTTATTTGAAATTAAATTAATAAATATATAATACATAAATTTGATTATTTTTTTGAAAAGTCATAAATAATACATATGAAAAATTATTTGTCTTGAGTTAAAAAATTTAAAAGATGAGATTTTAAAAATATTTGACAGCACAAGAAAATAACTAAACAAGTTATATAATCATGTTGAGAAGGTCGGATAATACAAAGAGATAAACTTGAGTCGGAATAAATGGAAATTTTTTGAGAATAAATTGTATAATAAATTAAATAGATTAAAATACATAGTCAAGTGAACAAATTTTAGAAAACATGATCTTTCATATCATATAAGTACGAAAAATATTATGATTGATCAATCACATTATACACTCGGATTTATTTAAACTTATAGGTCCAAAAGGATAAAAATTTAAGTTATATAAATTATTTTTTTATACATTGATTGGACAATACCTTTACCGCTTCTCATCGTTACGTGGATAAATATTAAATTTTCTACAATGCCAAAAATTTAAAGAACATGACTGATGCAAATAAATATGCCCCATGTCCAACTGAGAGTCGAGTATACTTTTGAAAAAAAAAGGAAATAAAGAACTTTATTTAACCTTTGTTTATTGAATTTTTTAATACAAGAAAGGCAAAACAATTAGAGTAAATTGTTAAACTATTAACTCAAAATTTTAATTTCCAAAGATAGATTTACTGAGAATGAAAAAGAAAAAACGTCTATTTTTTTTAAACTTTATGTTCTCTTAACTTCAGTTCTTCTTTACGGCTAAAAATTTAAGATTCAAAGTTGCAGCCTGTAATAAATTCGTTCACGTTTAGTAAATTAGTCTAAATATGACTTATATAACATATTTATAGGTTAAGAAATATCCTATTTTTAGTGCATACCGAATTTTGAATAAACCAATTATCTATGAATTAAATTAGGGACATCATGACAATCGCTAGAAAATAACACGTGACTGAGAATCTGCTTTATCGTATTGAGAATAATGACAGTAGAAGGTGCAACAGGCTCCCCTCATAAATCGAAGTCTACTAAATCTTTGAGTCAGACCAGGGAACTAGCGCAGCTATTAGAGTTTCCCCGTACCGCTGCTGACAAGACATCATGTATTATCGTAAAATCTCATTTGATATCAACGCAAAGATGCATGCACATATATATATACATAGCGGCTCTAACTTATATCATCCCAAGTTCACACAGGGTGCAGCCTCGGAATGCTATTGCAGTGCCGAGTTCAGAACACATTTTTGTGTTATCAAAAGAACTAAAATTTCATTCTACGTACATGTAGATCACTTACAACCAAATATATGTGATCACCAGCATCATAGAAGCCTCAAACTGTCAACAATAAAGGAAAAAGGGCAAACATGATACGATCTACCATCACCCGAGTGTGAACATTTACTAAGGAATGAGTGCTACCGGTTATATTTTAGTTGACTCATACATTTAAAATAGAATGCTTAGGAGTTTATATATTTTATTTCAAATAAAGTTAGTGTACAATCAGAATTCTTAAATCCTAAGAACTTCGTACTTCCGTACATTACTAGAAAAGTCCCATGCCTTGCACGGGCTATTATGTTAGTTATTTTAATATGATAACAATGTGTAATTTCATTGACTATATTTTTCGAACCAAAATTTAGCTCGACAATAATTATACCAAATATCATCATAACTAAGCCTATTAGATTTGTTGTTGTCCTCCTTATATAAGATTTTAACTATTTTCTAATTTAAAATTTTTTAGGCAAGCTATTGTCGGAGATGCCCCAATTTATCGTGGTTAAAATTTAAAAATGCAGGAGTCAACCCGGGAAACTTCCAGCTTATTACCTTGGTAAACATGACAAAACATAAACAATATTACCTTCCATTATAATAACCGAACGTTGAACAACTGCACCTTTTGAATAGTTCATTTGAATTCATTACAATATTAGGATAATTTTTCTTACAATCATTTGCTTGAATGGCTTTTATCATGGATGCAGCTATGGGAGCGGGCATCAGTGAATTACTTAAAGCCGTAATCTCCGTAGGAAAAAAGAGCCTGAACTTTAAAGCCAACTTAAATTCTCTACAAAAAACACTTGAATCTGTTAAACACATAGTCGATGACATTGAGAAGCTTAACAGAGTCATGGATCGTCCAAAACAAGAAACTGATCAGTTCATCCAACAGTTAAACCATGGTGTGTGTCTCGTATACAAGTGCAGTACAATTTCTTGCTGGCAAATACATAAATTATACAGCTACTCGATTAAGTTGGAGAAATTAGACAAATCTGTAATCAAGTTTTTCAGTATACAAGTGCAGGGGTTTGTGGCTGTGAATAGTTTGAGGAATGGGGTAGGTATCAAAGAGATGAATGATAAATTTGATGATTTTATGCTTGAGTTTTCTAACATCAAGTTTAAGCATACAAGTGCAGAGGTCTATGGTCCTATGGGTAGTTGTTCTAGTTGGGAAAGTTTCCCGGGTCCTACAGATGGGATTAGTTTTGATACCAAACTAAACCAAACATATCCGGTGTATCACACAGGTTCCCGGGAGGGTAAGATGTACGAAGACGTAATGTTTCCTTCTCAGAGTAGGAAGACCGTTGTCAGGTTTGATCCTAAACTTCAAAGTGTGTCTATGGGGTTTGCCGGTAAGGAAACTGTCACAGGTCTTTCAGATTCGATTGTCGGATTTGATAAACCACTACAAGATTTGAAGGAGATGCTGATGCAGGATAAAGAACCAGTTACGGTAATTTCCGGTCCTGGAGGATGTGGTAAGACCACTTTGGCTACAATGCTCTGTCATGATCCTGAAATTAAAGGTAAGACACTAGGTGTATTTATTCTAGATTTTAAAGAAATTTAATTTATTTTAAAAACTCGAGGGTATTTAATTTGAATTTAAAGTTTTTTGTTAAAATCGTATTCATTTTGGAATTTAAAAAGTCTATCAAAATTTTGGTATATTCAATTTAGATTTTTAGAAATTCATTAAAATTTGGTGGTATTCAAAAATTTATGAAATTGTTTTTTTTTCTAATTGAATATTATAAATTGGTGGATTTTGATGAATTTGCTAGTGTATATTTTTCGTTAGATCGTAATGAAATTTCGGACTGTTTAATGCACTTCCGTATCAACAGGGATATTCGGGAAACGCATCTTGTTTGTGACAGTCTCAGAATCGGCCAACATCACTGCCATTGTTGTGAAAATTTTAAAATGTCAACTGCCTGACCATCAACTACCTGATATCCAAAATGACGATGATGCAATTAAGCACCTGGAATGCTTTTTGAAACAAATAGGTCCAAGTCCTATACTGTTAGTGTTGGATGATGTATGGCCCAGCTTCGAATCTCTTGTTGACGACGTAACCTTCACATTACCAACTTATAAGGTCCTAGTTACATTCAGATTTTTTTCTCCAAGATTCAGTTATGTCAGCAATTTGAAGAGTCTGGATGATCAACATGGTATGACCATTTTCTGCCTGGCTCAATTTCCAAAAGATGGAACTTCTACAATTCCAGACATCTTGTGGAAAAGGTAGTAAATTTCAACTTGTTTGATGTACCAAAGATAACGTTTTTGAGATTTGTCCGTATCAATGTATCATAAAATTATATGAGACTTCTTTAACATCCAAAACGTTGGCTTTAAGTTTTGCATAATCCGACCTCTCAATAATGTCGTTTTGCTTTTTCTGGTTGGGCAGTCGCACTATTGGCGTCCAGAGGTGGTATGGAGACGTGAAGGAAATAAATGGTCTGGTGGTGAATCTCTTTATGATACCAATAGAGTTTTACTTGATCATCTCTCGACCAGTTCAGATTCCTCTGGAGAAATGATGAAGGACATTTCAGTAAAGGACTGCTGCATGGAGCTCGGGTCAATAACTGAAGATCAAAGGATTCCAGCTACCACGTTTATGGACATGAGGACAGAATGGTACAGTATGGGTCATAAGGACATGGATACCTACAACAATCTTGTTGAACCGTCCAACAGAAATCTTCTTGATCATCTTGTATACCCAAGGTACAGGGCCGTTTAGGAGGGTGTGCAAGGAGCCCAATAGTACAGGGCCCCAAAATTATTAGGGCCCCCAAATCATAAAAGCTCATGTAAATATTCTATATATGTCCATCTAATTATCAACAAAATCCCACCAAAATTGACTTATTCAGTTACTCACGTCCATAATCAATTATTAGGGCCCCCAAATCATAAAAGCTCATGTAAATATTCTATATATGTCAATCTAATTATCAACAAAATCCCACAAAAATTGACTTATTCAGTTACTCACGTCCATAATCAATAACTCATCTAGTGTCTCTTCAAATATCACGCCTAATAATTAGGAAATTGTCATGTAAAAGTGTTGAAAATATATTTATTATATATAACTAGTTTAAATTTTGAATAAATTAAGGATCCAATTTTATAATTAGCACAGGGCCCATGTAAAATTTGAGACGGGCCTGCCAAGGTACATCTTATCTGCTGCACAACTGACTAGGGATACAAAGTTTTATGCAAAATCGTGTTTACTAGCAGTAAAATTGAGTTTTAGCCAGGTTTTTTCGAATGTATCCTTTAAATCAGTGTTTATTGAGGGGAAAGGCACATTAAGTCGCAATGCCCTGTGCGTCTTGAGATTAAGATTATTGTTAACAGAGGAATTTGGTATTAACAAAGTTTGAGGTTCATCGCCGGAATCAAGATCTATGATGGTGGTTCTTTGCCGAAAAGTCGCCGGAGTATGGTGGTTGTGATGAATTGGGGGCTGAGATTGTAAGGGTTTTTGTGGTAGTGGCTCGCTGAGCTCTTCGCTTCCAACCCCTTACAATGTGCCTACGTACCCCGTATTTATAGGGGATCAAGCCCTACGTAGTTCTTGGAGAGCAAGTTACCTCCATGGGCTTGGTCTCTGATTTCCAAAGCCCATTAGAAGTCTTCCACCGCCTTCCATAATTAGACTCTGACTCGCTTTAGGAATGTCCGACGATGAGGCCTAGTCACAAAGGCCCAAGGCTCGTCTATGACGTCAGGACTTCACGAATAAGGAAACTTCCCCCGTCGAGGACTAGTCCTATTCGTTACCAGCTATTTCCTTAATTCATAGACGCAGGTATAGCCATGACTTACCCCAAATGTCAGACGCATCCTTGTCCCCCGAATGAGAAGCACCCACCAGATAGCAGGACAAGTGATCCCAAGCGTTTGGGTGCAAAGTGCAGGATTACTCCAAAGTTCCCCAATGAGGACGCGCCCATTGAGTACAGGAACAGAGCTCCCAAAGCACACACCAAGGTTCACCCCACATCCCCAATGAGGACGCGCCCATTGAATACAGGAGGAGGCCTTCAATCATCAGGCAAACCCCTGGAGGCCTTCAACCACAGACATCCCTCCCTTAGGGCACATCCTAAGGGAGAATTCTTCAATATCTTGCCAAAATCAAGCCAAGGGAGCCATCCTTCACCACCGAGTAGTTAATTCAAACCAAGAGGACGCGCCCTCAAGGGGTAGAAGGCCTAAAGGAGCGCGCCCTTACCCCTATGAGGTCAAGCCCTAAGTCTTCCATATGCAAATCCCATGTCAATCTAGCTGTTATTCTCTATCAAGTCATCCATTCATGTCAAGTTGTCTGTCCACATCAAGAGGACGCGTCCTCAGGGGTTGGACGGCCAAAGGGGCGCGCCCTCTCCCCTATGAGGACGAGCCATGAGCTTCCCTTGTATCAATTCAATCCCTAATTGCATCTTGGATATCCTCAATTAATTATTACTTGACCCGAATCTACCCTAAAAATCCAATAGTGAATTTTGGCTATAACAACTACCCCCCAATTCCATGTGAAATCGGAGATGAAGTATGGAATTTCTAATCTTCAAAGTGCCAAAAATCTTTGTAACTTTGTCTACTTCAGGGCGCGCCTTCATGTTCTTTCCCTGCAAAAATACTATAGTGATGGCGCGTCTTTCAATTCTTTCAACTTGTAAACAACCAAAAAATCATTTTTTTTTCACAACTCTAATCTTCATTCTTTTAGAAAGGATCAACACTTACACATCCGACCTCTAAGCCTATATGAGCGAACCCGGCATAGGAAACAAGAGGCATTATGCACAAGTGTAAACCTATCTTATACACCACAGCTTGTGACGAAGTATAATCTCCTAAAAATAATTTGGAGATCAACCCAAGTCTTCCACTTCTCCCATAACACAAAAATTTAAGTCTTTCATCCCAAAATTGCTCTCCTTTGGGCGTGCGCTAGACTGTAGGCGCGTCCTCCTTCAAGAATTCCATTAATAGACTAACACAATAATATGCACATTAGAGATTCACCTTAGACCATCAACATTGTAGGGTGCGCCTTGAGAGGGAGGCGCGTCCATAGCCCAAGTAAGATCACTGGCCTTCAAGTAATAAAAACCCTTGGAGGCAGGGATGACGTGTCATGACGATGAAGGTAATCTTTCCACCAACAACACAATTTCTAACACAAAGGCAATTTTTTCAGCAATCACCGTATAATTCTACTCATATTGCTTGTTTATCTTCACTTTCCCAAAATAAACTGGATTCTGTTTGTAAAATTCGTAATCTGACTTCTAGGCCTGTTTCTGAACTGCTCCAATTGGAATCTTGATTTTGGACTATTTTTGGATTGTAGAAAATTCTGTTATCTTCGCATGGGCTGTAAGACCGTCTAATTCTGATGTCTAGAACTCCAATTATGGCCCAAACAGCAATGTATGCGCGTGTAGATCAATAAATCCGAATTTCCTTGTATTTTATGTCCAAATAACTCTAATTACTTCCAAGTTTAGGAATTCTCTATTTCCCTTCCCACCAATCTTGTTATACTTGTATATTCTTCATATTGTCCCATGTCAAGGCATACTTGGAAAAAACACATCAAACGGTGACGATGGGATCTCATTCTTCGGAGGGCGCGCCCTAAACGGGCTACTATGTTTTCTTCTTTAATTTAACCAATAGAAAAACGATTTAACAGAACATCCGTCTTTCAAGGAACAGTTGCAGAAAACACTTTTCAACCTTGTATGTATGAGGGCGCGCCCTGATGATAAGGCGCATCCACAAGCTTCAACTTTTTCTTTAAGGCTTTGGGAGTATGTCTTCCATTCCACTGAGTGCACTTCTTCCATTTCAGGGAGAATCTATGCTTCTGTCTTCTTGACCCCTTGAAGATAATGAGGACGTGTCCTCTGAAAACGTGTCTCCTGATGATGAACAAGATATCACTTCTCTTCCCAAGTATCAGGGAAATTAATCTTCTGGGACCGACGTTGTTCCTGAAAAGCCTTTGGACGATGTTGCTAAAACAAGTGATACTACGGATGAAAACATCTCCACTTCTTTTGCTGATGACACTAAGGACGCGTCACCCTATAGGACGCGTCACCCTATAGGGCACGCCCTATATGCATAAACAAACCATCTCGAAAGTTTTCAAAATTTCATCACCTCAACTAGAACTAGGGAAAGTGTATATGAACTACCCCCCTAGACTAGGAGGTAATTAATTTACCTTATAGGCTATTATTCAGTCATTTCCCGTCTTCAATCAACTATTAGTAGAATGGTGAACCAAAACATCACTTTGTTGAAAATACTCCATCAAGCGCTTACATGACTATTCGGGGGCCTCACCCTCAAAAGTTTCATTAAAACTTTAGGGGGCACTCTCCGGTCACAAAATACTTCGAATCTTGACCCACGAAAGGGGCATCTCAATATGAGGCATCTCTGAAAGAGGCATCCTATGAAGGGCATCTCACTAAGAGGCATCTCCCAAGGAGGCATCCGTTGGAGGGGAATATTAATCACTACTATCTTTTATATAATTTATCGTGTAGAAGGCCTTCACCAGACTAGCCTAGGGTTGCACCTCAACGCCTTTATTCGGCGAAGGGGCACACAAAAGGCGTCAATTGTATCTTTAAACATTGTTTCATGAAGAAGTATCCTCGTAAGGATACTCTGTTATTCATAGGAAGGGTCGGGAGATGCATCAGTACTACCCCCCAGTGTTGTGAGAGCGCGCCCTCTTGCGTAGGGCGGCCTATATGGACGAGGGCAATGTCGAAGTCCCTTCTAACCTTCTAACCCATTTGAAAATAACATTCTTCTATGGAGGGGCTCACTCATGACCTTGGGGCCACATCCTGCTGATCAGGGGGCGCATCCTAAGATCCATGGGGTCTCTACTCCAAATATTCTTCTTCTTGCTGAAAGCAACTTGAGAACTTGTACAATCATGTTTAAAGTCGAAGCCTTAGCATATGAGACTGATACGTTTATGGACGCGCCTTGAAGAGCATATCTATTGAATATGTGAACGTGTTCTCTGAAGATGAAGGTTTTGTCCTCGCGGAGGGGCTCACTCCTGTCCATGGGGCCTCAACCTGTAATCAGGGGGCACTCACTATGGATCACGGTGCCACTCTCCATTGAGTTGTCACGTGAGGGGGCTCACTCAAGTCCATGGGGCCTCAACCTGTAATCAGGGGGCACTCTCTTTGGATCATGGGGCCTCACCTTCATATTATCTTCCTCTAAAAATCATTGAAGTTCATGATGAGCTGTAGTTTTTTTTTTCTTGAGGGTGCGCCCTGGAGGAAGGATGCATCTTGAAATTTGTTTGAATATCAGAGTATCTTCGAAGGGCGCGCTCTGAAGGAAGGATGCGCTTGAAAGACGAGAGAGTGACCCAAGTATTGTAGCTTGTCTGATAATTTATCTTCCTTAGAACTGTTGGTAGACATTTTCCCAGAAGACGCGTCCTCGAGGAGAAACGATCCTTTGGACCTCTGACATACTGAGGGCGCACTTAACGTAGAAGACGTGTCCTTTCGGATTTGGACGTATGTCTTGATAACTCTTGAGATATTTTCCCAAGTAGAATTTTTCACCTGCCAAGAAACTCAATTAATTGGAAATTTCAAGAATTACCTGAGGACGTGTCCTGGAGGTGTAGACGTGAACAATCTTGGTGTGGACGTGAACAATCTTTTCCTAAGGGCGCATCCTAAGGGTTCTTGGGAATTTTCCTTCGCAATCTTTTTCCTGCAAAAATCCAAGGAACAAAAAATAGAATTCTCAACAAAATTAGTTAGGAGTTACCTTGAGGATGCATCCTGAAGATGAAGACGAGCTCCGATAATTACGCCTTCTTTTTTAGGGTCTTGTTAAGAATCACCCCCCAATAAACCTTGTTGAAGTCACTGATCGGAAACCACCGCCTTGATCTATATTTTTCATCCTCCAGAATGGCGCACTCCTCTTCAGCGTAATATAAACACCATGTTCAGACTGGCACACTCCTCTTCCAGAAACCATTATTGTTTCTTCATAGTGGACTATCACAGTTGGTTATGACCAGTTTTATGATATTTGAATTCTTAGCATTGCAACTTTTTCTTTATTGTTGTCAGGCAAAGCTCCATGCCACTTGGATTTTTATATGGTTGAGACTCCATTAGAACCATCTTTAATATGAAGCCAAGTGGGTTTTGCTGTCCCAGCTTGTTAGTTCATGAAGTGTTTCGCATGCAGGTTCCACGACTCGCTCCATTATTTTCTTTACATACCAGATTATTTAATATATAGTACAGGACGCGCCCTGTTTTTTTGTTCCAAAATTTCTTGCCTTCGGATACTGTTTCTACTATGTCGTGGCTTAAGGGATCCGCACTCCATGCCTTCTCAATTTTACACATGGGTATCTCCTCTCTAAATTTTCTTGCTAGCGCACAAACTTATGAAACACAGTCACTTTTCTTCTTTTTGCTCCTTAATTCTGTCTAATATGATTTTTTTTATTTAAAGGGCGCGCCCTTTAATCTTCTGTAGAGTTACACCCTTGTTCCACTTTTGCAAAGGAGCCTCCAAGAACTAAATTAGTGACATTTCCTCCTTCCTTGTCTCAACTCTCACGTAACTCTTCATGCAATTCCTTTTACTGTGTATTTATTCCTTTTGTGGCATTAATAACATGGAGCCCACAAGCATTTCCTTTTTTGTTTTTCAATACCACAACCGCACTTGGTCTTTTACTTCCTTACAAAAAACACCAAGCTGCATCATTTGTTTACATCAACTTGTAAGGCGCGCGGCGCGCCCAACTTGATATTTTGCACTTGATATATATTTTTTTTTTATTTTGTCCGATCCCTTGCACTTCTTTCCATGCTTTGACTTTGCTCCTACGCTCAAATATACTTGGCGTCAAAATTCAAGGGCGCGCCTTTTCAGTTATTTCAATTTGAAGCTCGTAAATTGTCACACCTTGTTGTTTAGGTTATCAGTCCCCATCGATGGCCCGTATTTCTCTAAAATATACATCTGTACGATTAGAATAACTACTTCTTTCATTATTAGGTAAACAGAACTCTCTCCCTAAATATTATTCTCTCATATCTTGTCCAAAGTCAATCACCGAAAAATCTTTTTAACGTCGTCGTTGCCCGGAAATCATGTCCACCATTGATCTTCGAATCTTGCCTGAATTTTTCAACCTACAGATCATGCACAACTCTTTTATAAATAACCATCGTGATAAAACATCTTTCCTCCTAGATGTAAATCTTGATGCCCCCTCCTTCTAGCGCCAATTTGTTAACGGAGGAATTTGGTATTAACAAAGTTTGAGGTTCATCGCCGGAATCAAGATCTATGATGGTGGTTCTTTGCCGAAAAGTCGCCGGAGTATGGTGGTTGTGATGAATTGGGGGCTGAGATTGTAAGGGTTTTTGTGGTAGTGGCTCGCTGAGCTCTTCGCTTCCAACCCCTTACAATGTGCCTACGTACCCCGTATTTATAGGGGATCAAGCCCTACGTAGTTCTTGGAGAGCAAGTTACCTCCATGGGCTTGGTCTCTGATTTCCAAAGCCCATTAGAAGTCTTCCACCGCCTTCCATAATTAGACTCTGACTCGCTTTAGGAATGTCCGACGATGAGGCCTAGTCACAAAGGCCCAAGGCTCGTCTATGACGTCAGGACTTCACGAATAAGGAAACTTCCCCCGTCGAGGACTAGTCCTATTCGTTACCAGCTATTTCCTTAATTCATAGACGCAGGTATAGCCATGACTTACCCCAAATGTCAGACGCATCCTTGTCCCCCGAATGAAAAGCACCCACCAGATAGCAGGACAAGTGATCCCAAGCGTTTGGGTGCAAAGTGCAGGATTACTCCAAAGTTCCCCAATGAGGACGCGCCCATTGAGTACAGGAACAGAGCTCCCAAAGCACACACCAAGGTTCACCCCACATCCCCAATGAGGACGCGCCCATTGAATACAGGAGGAGGCCTTCAATCATCAGGCAAACCCCTGGAGGCCTTCAACCACAGACATCCCTCCCTTAGGGCACATCCTAAGGGAGAATTCTTCAATATCTTGCCAAAATCAAGCCAAGGGAGCCATCCTTCACCACCGAGTAGTTAATTCAAACCAAGAGGACGCGCCCTCAAGGGGTAGAAGGCCTAAAGGAGCGCGCCCTTACCCCTATGAGGTCAAGCCCTAAGTCTTCCATATGCAAATCCCATGTCAATCTAGCTGTTATTCTCTATCAAGTCATCCATTCATGTCAAGTTGTCTGTCCACATCAAGAGGACGCGTCCTCAGGGGTTGGACGGCCAAAGGGGCGCGCCCTCTCCCCTATGAGGACGAGCCATGAGCTTCCCTTGTATCAATTCAATCCCTAATTGCATCTTGGATATCCTCAATTAATTATTACTTGACCCGAATCTATCCTAAAAATCCAATAGTGAATTTTGGCTATAACAATTATGAACAAACTGCAAACTGAATTAGGAAAGAAATTATTAAGATTATGGTTGAACTTATAATTTTAGAACACGAGGGCTAAAACACGTCGAGAAGGTCGTATGTATATAAGTATGTTGACACATTCCTTCAACTTTTAGTTACAAGCATGAGGTGTAAACAATGGAGTAAGCTATGTGTTCGAGTATATGAACGTGGAATATAGTTGTACTATGACGTTGTAGACTTGTAGCATGACTCTAAACCATAAATGATTCTAGTTTTTTTTTTTTTTTTTTTGTAGCAAACTACACTTTATCATAGAAAAGTGTATCGAAATTCCATACTGGAAGAGATACAAGTATTCGAACAAGTTGGCAGAGTTGAATGAATGTATAGAGAAGTTTTTCAATGTAGGAGTACAGGGGAGTGTGGCTGTGAATACTCTGAGAAATGGGATAGGTATTCAAGAAATTAATGATAAATTAGATTTCATGTTTAAGTGTTTAAACATCAAGTATGAATATGAAATTCACGTAAAGAAGCGCCATGAGGCCCTGCACTCTGCGAGCTGTGGTGCTTATTTATGTGGGGTTTCTGCCTGGGAAAGTGTCCAGGGTCCTCCAGATGAATTTGAAATGCTCCAGGTTGATGCTGAGATTCAAACTCATTCTTCAGAGATGAGTTTTCCAGTTGGGTAACTGCTCCTAGTCTTCCAAATAGCGTTGTCGGGTTGGATAAGGAGCCATGTGAAGTCATTTCAGGTCCGCGAAGCCTTCAAGATCCTGAAATTCAAAGTAAGAAATTGTCTACATGTAACAAATTTTATGGTAAAATGGTTATGAGGTTAATCTCTAAAAACATAAATATCTATTTGTAAATACACAGTTGAATACTTATGATCTTATAACTATGTGCACGGTTACAAATATGATATGCCGTATTTTATAAAATTTTAATATTTCCACATGAACTACGATATAAATCATAGTGATGCACTCATGCTCATCTCAAACTTTACATGGGCCCTATGTTAATTATAAAATTGGATCCTTAATTTATTCAAAATTTAAACAAGTTATATATAATAAATATATTTCCAACACTTTTACATGACAATTTCCTAATTATTAGGCGTGATATTTGAAGAGACATTAGATGAGTTATTGATTACGTACGTGAGTAACTGAAGTCAATTTTGGTGGGATTTTGTTGATAATTAGATGGACATATATAGAATATTTACACGGGCTTTTATGATTTGGGGGCCCTAATAATTTTGGGACCCTGTGCTATTGGATTCCTTGCACACCCTCCTAGACGGCCCTAGATGCACTCCACACTTCATTCAAATGAGCTTACTAAAATTTGTTAGAATACCATCTATCTTGATCTACAATATTATTAAGTGAACTCAATATGTATATTAGCAAATCCTATAATTTGATGATTTTCATATCATTCACCTGAATTGGTTTCTTTCTTCAACGCAGCTCTGGAAGCGGGCATCAGTGAATTACTCAAAGTTGTAGTAGCGGTTGCAAAACTCACCCAAAACTTCAAAACCAATTTGAGAACCTTTAGAAAGACACTTAAATCAGTTCAACCTATATTCAATGATATTGAGAAGCTCGACATTTTCAATCGTCCAAAAGAAGAGATACATCAGTTCAAAGACCCGGTAAATCGTGGTGTGAATGTCGTATACCAGAATGGAAGACATACAGTCACTCGAAGAAGTTGATGAAATTAGACACGCATGTACTTAAGTTTTTCCAGATAGAAGTGCAGGGGTTTGTGGTTGTGAATGATATAAGTCCTGGTGATCAATATGCCATGAGCATTGCCTGCCAGTCGGCACTTCCAAATAGCAATGACAATCGGGTCGGTCGGTTCGGGTTTTGTAAACCAGACCCGGACTCAAATATATATCTTGGACCTGGATCCGGATCCGGACCCGGACCCGATTGGATCCCGAATGTCAAGATCCAGACCCGACCCGTCGGGTTTCGGTTCGGATTTTAATCGGGTCTCGATTGATTTTAACTTTTATACAATTATTTATCAATTTTAAAGACAATGATACTTAAAATTTAAATGCTCAAGAAATGAAGAACAATGATAGGAGAGAAAAACAATGTAAATCTATTATCATTCCCTCAAACTGATAATGATAGGATCCAGGTCTTAATGTAGCAACCATAATGAAAGAAAAGACAAACAAAGATAACGGCTTGATAAGACAACTGTCCTGAATCTACTACAGACAAAAATATTATTTGATGTTTGTTCATATTGGCCACCAATGTGCCAAGTCAGCTAGTAGGTCCCTCAATACTCCCCCTCAAGCTGGAGAGGGAGAGGCGTCTGTAACTCCCAGCTTGGAGAGAAGATGTTTTTGCTGGTGCACTGGAAGTATTTTTGTGAAGACATCTGCAACTTATTCTGAGGATGGCACATGAGTGGTGTGTAGGAGTCCAGCCTTGATCTAATCCCTGATAAAGTGTAAGTCCACCTCCACATGCTTTGTCCGTTCATGCAACACTGGGTTTGCTGCAATTGCTAAGACAACCTGATTCTCACAATAGAGTTGAGTAGATGGTAGATTTTTGAGTCCAATGTCCTTTAACAGAGCAGACAACCAGGTTATTTCACAAGAGGTAAGTACCATGACCCTGTATTCGGCCTCTGCAGATGATCTAGATACCATGGCTTGCTTTTTTGCTTTCCAAGATATAGAAGAATTGCCCAACAACACACAGTAACCAGTGGTGAATCTTCTAGTGGTGGGGCATGATGCCCAATCACTGACACAATATGCCTCCAAGTGTGCAACACTGCTTGAGGCTAACAGAATACCTTGTGATGGGGAGTTTAAGAGATACCTGAGTAGTCTTTTTGTAGATTGCATGTGTACAGAGGTAGGTTTGTGCATATATTGGCTGAGTAGGTGGACAAGGAAGGCTATATCTGTTCTAGTAATGGTGAGGTAAATGAGTTTCCCAACTAATTTCTGGTATGGTGAGGCATCGGGTAAGGGAGTCCCTAGGTCAGGTGTAAGTTTGACATTAGGATCTAAGGCCAAGGTCAAAGGTTTAGCAGTACTCATGCCATAAGAAACAATCAAGTCAAGTATGTATTTCTTTTGAGACAGAAAGAAACCAGAGTTTGACCTACTTACTTCTATTCCCAGAAAATACCTGAGGGGACCAAGATGTTACATGTGAAAAACTTTTGACAGCATAGTCTGAATGTTTTGAATAACAGCTAAGTTGGAACAACAGATCATCAAATCATCAACATATATAAGGATAACAATGGTTTCAGTATTAGTGAATTTTGTGAAAAGGCTATAGTTAGATTTGGATTATGTAAAGCCAAGTTTAAGAAGGGTTTGAGATAGTTTTGAAAACCATTGTCTTGGGGCCTGTTTCAAACCATAAATAGCTCTTAATAATTTAAGCACAAGAGAGGTAGTACCAGGTTTGTGAGACACTTTGTTCAGATGAATCCTGCTACCAAGTCCAGTGTATCCTGGAGGAAATATCATATACACTGTCTCTTCAATGTCCCCATGGAGAAAGGCATTGGATACATCCATATGCTCAGTGTACAAGTCTTGGATTGCTGCAATAGCTAGTAAGGTCCTCACATTGGTCATCTTTGCCATTGGTGCAAAGGTGTTAGTGTAATCTTCTCCATGCACTTGTTTATATCCCAAGGCAACCAATCTGGATTTTTATTTCTCAAGGGATCCATCTACCTTATACTTTGTCTTATACAACCATTTGTATCCAATGGGAGTTTTGCCTGCAAGTAGTTATGTAATTTCCCAGGTTTTATTTAACTATAATGCATCCAGTTCAGAGTTCATTGTTGTGACCCATTCTGGTAGCTTTACAACATCTTTGTAATTCAGAGGATCAGTGGTGGTGGCGGTTAAAGTGGACATAAAGCACTGAAATTCAGGTTCAACCTTTGTGTTGGCAAGAGAAGAGATGACAGTGTAGGCTACATAATCTTGCTGCCAAGTTGGAGGGACATAAGTTCTTGTAGACCTTCTGAGAGGTGGAGTATCAGTGGTGGTTTGTAGTGTAGCAGTGGTGGTTGGTATGGTGTTTGAGATGTCTTCAATGTCCTCATTTACTAAGAAGTCATCAATGAAGGTGGTAGGATGAATAGAGATAGGGTTGGGTTGAATGCACTGAGAATCAGAGTTGTCATGGAATGGAAAAATTTGTTCATGAAATTTTACATCTCTGGATACAAATGTCTCTTTGGTGATCAAGTTTAGGAGTTTATATCCCTTTTGAGTGGAGGGGTAGCCTAGAAAAACACAGGGTATGCCTCTAGCAGAGAATTTGTCAGATGGTGAACTTGTATTATAGGCAAAGGCTAAGCAACCAAAAACTTTAAGATGATCACAAGGTGTTGGTTTGTTGTAAAGAGCTTGGTATGGTGTTTTGTTTTGAAGCACAGATGTAGGTAATTTGTTAATTAGGTGGACAACAATCATAATGCAGTCAGGCTAGTAGGTTAAAGGTAGTTTGACTTGAATCCTAAGGGCTCTTGCCGTTTCTAGGATGTTTCTATGTTTTCTCTCGACCCTGGAATTTTGCTGGGGTCTGTATATGCAGGAGGTTTGATGAATTATGCCAAGAGTGGAGAAGAATTTTTGACATTCCGCAGTGTTGAATTCCAAGGCATTATCTGATCTAATGGACTGAATTTTCTTCTGAAAATGAGTGTCAACATATTGACAGAAAGAGTTGATATTTTTCAGGGCATCAGACTTCAAGGATAACAAATAAACCCATGTGTATCTTGTGCTATCATCTACAATGGTGAGAAAGTATCTGTAGGTTCCTTTAGTGCATTGCTTATAGGGGCCCTAGATGTCTAAGTGGATGAGTTCAAAAGGGTTTTTGGCTTGAGATGTGCTGAGAGTGAAGGGTAATTTTGTGAACTTAGCCATAGGGCAAGTCACACAGACTTTATTTTCAGAGTTGGGTGTGTAAGTAACTTCAGGGATAGATTTGATCTTAACCAAGGGTGCATGGACAAATCTCTGGTGCCACATGTCTAAATTAGTATGACAAGAAAAGCTTTGGGAATTAGGTTGGTTACCACCAGTGTGGATTTCAGAGGTATTGGTAAGATAATACAAGCCATTTCTAGCATGTCCTACTGCTAGCAGTTTATGTGTAGTGCAATCAATAATAGTATAGTGAGTAGAGAAGAATTGAACATCACAGTTATTATCGTTGATAAGCTTCTGAATATAGAGGAGATTATGTTTAAAGAATGGAACACAAAGAACAGAGTCAAGGACAAGACCATTACCAAATTTGGCTGTTCCAGTATGAGTAATTGATGCTTTTTCTCCAGTGGATAGATTAATTGTTGCAGATTGACTTACAGGTGCATGTTGCTCCAAGTCGTAAATGAAGGGGGTCATATGATTAAATGCCCCTAAATCAATGATCCATTCATTGTTTTTGGCTGTCACTTGATTACAAGATATCATGCCAGAAAAGTGGCAGTCCAGTTCATCTTTTGTATCTGACCCTCTCACAGTTTTTGAAACAACCCGAATTTTTGGACTATTAAATCTAAATACAAAAATAATAAAAATAGATTCCTTATTCGATAAATTCAATATTCCACAAAAGTCAACGCGGCGGTCAAACTCAATAATTCAAAAACATAAATTCGGAGACGCAGCTCTATAAATCCAACAATCAATGTCTAATAATTCTTTGAAAATTTTCTAATAATACGATATTTATTTTCCAATAAATGCATTTAAATCACGTAGCACGAAATCCACACAGTTCACATCCTTATAAGCTTCCAAGTCAGAACCTGAAATATATTAAAACAATGAGCTGCAAAGCCCAACAAGTAACTATCGCCCAACGGCTCAAAATAATATATAAAACAGAATTTCTGAACTTTAAAGTGATAATATAATCTTAACAATAAAATTACATTTAATTCCCACAGTTCTAAATTACGGTCACACCATACCAGTGACACGACTTCTATAGTTCGATGTTTCGATGGGGGCCAGTTTACGTCCCTCGATAAGACAAAATCAACGATGTATCTATGTGTTCCGGAACGTGCGTAAACTAGTTCTATATGTCACACTATCCAGTGACCGGATTCTATGATTCGATGCGCAACTAAAACTGAGGAATTCTATAAAAATCTTTTCTAAAATCTATTTTCGATATCACAAGTTTCAAAATCAAATATTTTGAATATAATAAGATAACCGAATAAAAACATATTTGATAATATTAGTGAGCAACAAAAAGTCACTTACCTCGATACCGATGTCGCACCCTGAAAATAAAATCACAACAAATCCTTAATATTAATTTATAATCTATTAACAGTCAAATAAAGCAAACAAGTACACAACTCAATAGAACTCATGCGGAGTTTACATATAATTTACTCAGAGAAGATTCCAAACATCAAAATATCTTGCAAAATATACTATTGTTAACAAAATCAATCTTGACCAGTTCTGAAAATTGGCAATTTACTCTATGAAAATGATTTTATCTGAAAAAATACAAAACACGAAAAATGTAAGCAATTCCGAGATATTTCCAGAATGATAAGGCTTGTTAAAAAGGAACAAGTAACGAACTCAAAACATAGACATTTGTGGACTGCAAAACAGAATCAGTCCCTGATTTCTTTAGTGTTATGCTATTTACGACATCCAAATCACAGAATATAGCAGCAGAGTGTAAACAAGAAACACAGAACACGAAAATACCTTTCAATATTGATATTACTCATTAAATTAGCATAAAAACTCAATTTATTACGAATTTTCAAAGTTAGTGACTCAGTTTTAAAAACATCCTGGCAGGTTACAAAAATAGCAGAAAACATACTCTTACATACAGAATTTCAGAAAGGTTAAAGAACAAAAGTTATAGGAAATTCAAATACCTTTCCGGAGACACCAAGGTCACCATCATACGATAAACAATGTATTTTATACAGATTTTACAAGAACTCAGAATATGTAGAAGACCAAATATGACAATTTATTGAAATCAAAACATTATCACATCAAAATTCAAGAAAACTACGAAGAATCGTAACATAATCAAAATCAATCAAATACTATATTTCGATTTTGTTAATTAAAAAAATCTTTACCCCTTGTTCTTGAAGTTGTTACGACTTCGTCTTTCTCTCGTGCTCTTCTTCTTCGTTTTCTTCTTCTCTCTCTCTCAGCGTCTCTCTCTCTCTTCTTTCTTACCGATCCTTTTTTTACACGACTGTTAGCTAGGGCTAGGGTTTTATCTTTTTTTTTTCACACGCTTACATCTAGCTATGTATTGGTCCATTTTAATTAACTTGGGTCAGCTAAAACTTTAAACTAAAGCCCAACAAAATTAAATTAGCGAGACTAATTAATCTTTTTTTTAATTCTAAAGTCAAATTATATTATCTTATTTTTAATCCAATTCTAATTCTAATTTCTAGCAAATTTTAATCTATTACAATTACTAAAAATCCAGGATATTACATACTACCCTCCTTAAAAAGAATTCGGTCCCCAAATTCACCAAACATCCCATACTCCAAAAGTTCATGACACATCTACCCACTAATCTCCTACAAGTCAAACCTTATCTACGGTCCACAGAAACGCATCCTAGGAAGTGTACTAGTCTCATACCTAACACACTCTGAAGGACAGCCTGCTCTTGATACCAACTGAAACAGCCCGACTTTTCAATGTCAATGTGCAAAATAAAATGAAGACCAAGGTTCAATTCCCATTGACAACATTTAATATGTGACAACCCGGGTCAAATCCCGAGCCTTTTTCGAAAATCGAGTCAATTACCAATTCTGAGTTCGAAATAAGCTGAAGTACACTGGCCCAATTGCAGCCAACTTGGGTAACGACAAGCCCACCACAGCCCCCCAAAAGATCATGATTTGTTGGTGCTAATTAGTAGTAGTACTTTGCTTTATAAACTGAACAGAAGTCCCAAATCTACTCGATGTGGGACTGGGGTATTACAAACCCCCCACTTAAACTCCTGACGTCCTCGTCAGGCCTGAACGGATATCCCATAGGTTCCAAGATCGTTCCTCCCTAGCCATTGTGGGATAATACCGGTTGGCTTCGTGTCTCCACCTCCGGACCTCTGTCCATTGTGGGATAATACCACCAGCCTTCGTGTCCCCACCTCCGGCAACTTGATGAATCAAGCTTTCGAGAGTCGGCTCTGATACCATATGTGACAACCCGGGTCAAATCCCGAGCCTTTTTTGAAAATCGAGTCAATTCCCGATTTTGAGTTCGAAATAAGCCGAAGTACACTGGCCCAATTACAGCCAACTTGGATAACGACAAGCCCACCACAGGCCCCCAAAAGATCATGATTTGTTGGTGCTAATTAGTAGTAGTACTGTTAGGTCCAAAGTATCGTAGAAGGGGGGGGGGGGGGTTGAATACGATACTCACAAATAAATTAATTTCGTTCGCGGATTATTCTTTTAGTTCTATAACGAAATCAACTACACCAAACCAAATCAAGTTTCGGGGAATATATCGTTTTATAAATATAATCCTCGAGGGGTGCTACAATTCTAATCCGTAGATTAGCTTCAATGAGTTTAAGGTATCACAAATACACAACAATAATCAAGTTCTGAGCACTATTAATTTCTATGATAATTTCTCCGGCTCTTCTCTCTCTCGTAGTAATGTATCTGTATTGAATGTCCTAAAAACTGATGAAGAAGACACACTTCACTCTGCATATATTGTAGACTTTAGAAAACCATCGAACTTGGAATTGCTAGGGACAATCCTGGCCGTTGGATCTCTGTCAACCATTCACAAAAGTATTTCTTTTCACCTGCTCCATATTAAAAAAACCATCGAATGAATTATAAAATCCATCGAATGAATTCAATTAATTAGTCATTCGATAGTTTTTAATTCAAAACTATCGGATGCCTAACTAATCTACTTTGTTCTTTAATAAACCATTTCACCAACTATTTGATAGTTTTTCAAATTGAAAAACCATCGAATTGCTCTCTCTCTTCTTTAGTCATAAATGATTCCACTGAGCTTCTGGGTGTTTAAGAAATAGACTGTATCAATTTCTTCTGAGACGATAAAACAACTTGATCTTTTAAGTGCCGTCACCTAGTGCAACTGGTCTGGTTCACAGATGAATAACACTTGATCAATTCTTATTTTATGTCTTCAATATAGTGCTGCTGATACGTCCCTTGTCCTTCTGGTTGCTTCAATTAAATCACTGGAATCCCGTGGTACTGAACCCTAAATCATTCACATACTTCTGTCGTCTTGAAAGTCTTGTTTCTTTTGTTGTCACTGAGGCTTGATCATTTTCATGAGCTTCTTTCCGTGACCTGTTTACGGACTTCAAGAATACATAACGTATTTTGATTTTTTGTGTTTACCTTTTCTTCTTTGATTCTGGATTCCTGTGCTTCTGTTAATATTATTGTCTGTCTTGTCCTTTGTTGAGTTGTAGTTATCTCTTTTAGATCTTATGTTACATTATGCTTTACAAGTACTTTTCTTTATAAACTGAACAGAAGTCCCAAATATACTCGATGTGGGACTAGGGTGTTACAGTTTTGGCCTACAACTATGGTATAGACTATTTACAATTAACCTCCCTATTCTACATATCCGATGATAGTCAACATGACTTAGAAAACTAATACTTCAACTACTAACACAGAATTAATAAGCATGTTATATTGTAACAGCCCGCACTTTTTGGACTATTATTCTAAATCAAAACTAAAATAAAATACAATATAAATGACAATGACAGACGGAAGCGTGACAAAAGTTCTATTACAAACTAATTATTACAAAAACGCATCTAACGATGACCCAAAAGTCAAACTACTCCAAACCTAAGCTCGTCGAACTCCAATGCTATCCAACTCGATCTTATAGTGAACCTGGAAATTGTAAGTAATGAGCTATACAGCCCATCAAGAAACCAATCGATCCAACTAGTCAGGCAAATAACATGTATACATATAGTGCAATACAGTATTCAATACGATACAATAAAAATATACGATACATAACTTCGATACACATATTCTTATTCGATACGATACGACGCCACATAACAACAATAACCTGAAAACCATAATTCATGTCACGACCACTACAACCCGGTGATAACGGTCCTAAATTTTCAGAAAACTGTCACTACAACCCGGTGACTCGGTCCTAATTCTTATTCGATATTTTCACAAACCATGGCACAAATCAGAATCCCAAGAATATTGCATACACATAACACATATCAAATAATACATATCACTCAAAATATCATCACTTAGCCCAAGTTACACTAATACATATCACATCAAAATATATCATCACTTAGCCCAAGATTTGATGAACAAATATACATATATAAACATAATTTTGAAAACACTAGGAAAATCGATCAGAAAAATTACCTCGAAGTCGACTAATTACCAAAATCAATGCGAGCAAATCCTATAATTTTTTAAACCAATCAAAGTCAGATATTTTTCACACCACCTTAATAGAGCCCATGCGACGCTTACATATAACTTACTCAATGAAATTTCAAAAATCAGACACCAAAACATCTTGCAAAATAGACCATTATTAACAAAATCAGTTATGACCAGTTCTAGAAATTGGAAAATTAATCTATGAAAATGATTTTATCCGGAAAAGTACAAAACACGAAAAACGTAGGCAATTCCGAGTCCTTTCCAGAATGATAAGGCTCGTTAAAAACGGACAAGTAACGAACTTAGAACATAGACATTTGCGGACTGCAGAACAGAATCAGCCCATGATCAGGTTAGTATTTCGACGTTTAAGACATCGTAATCACATAAATATTCAGAGGAATGAAACACAAAGTGCAGAGGTCGAAAAGAGATTTCCAGAATGGTATCCCTCGTAATTTTTGGATAAAAACTCAATTTACTATGAATTTTCAAAGTTAGACTTCTCAGTTTCGTAAACACACTGGCAGATCAAGAAAACACAGAAAACCTCACGTTTTCGGGTTGAATTTCGAAACACACGAAGAATCAAAGTCGTAGATAATTACAATACCTTTTCAGAAAGTCTAATGTCATAAGATTCCGACAAATAACGAATCAGATACGATTTTTACAAGAATTCAGAATTTATATATATTATGCATACAAAATCGGAGTAGTCATACGAACACAATGGACAAAACAAAAAATTCATTGATATATATCATATTATATACCAAAAAATTATCATCTACACAAATAATCAAGAAAATATGATTTACACATTGTATCATACACATGAATTTAAAAGAATCTATAAAGAGTACAAGAATCATTACCCCTTTTTCTAAATTTGTTATGAATCTTCCTGTTTTCGTGTTCTTCTTCTTCTCTCTCGACGTCTCTCTCTCTAGCGGTGTCTCTTTTCTTCACGGATGCTAGGGTTTTCTAATGATTTATAACCGATGTCTCTATCTTTTTTTTACACGCTTGTATCTAGATATTAATTGGTCCATTATAATTAACTTGGGTCAGCTTAAACATTAAATAAAAGCCCAAAAAAATTAAATTAACAAAACTCATTAATCTATTTATATTCTAAAGTCAAATTACATAATTATCTTAAATTTCAATCCACTTCTAATTCTAATTTCTATCAAATTTTAATCTATTAAAAATACAAAAAATTCTGGGATATTACATACATATAGTCTTATCCGTTGATAAGCTACCCTTCAACGGATACTGTATACACATGCTATCCGTTGAAGACTACATTTTGACTTATACAATTTTCACTAAGTTAATTTAGTTATCATCAAGAATCAACATAATTTCTAACATTTCATGTGCATTAAAATATCTCACCAAATTAGATGGAATAAAATGTCTCATGATTTATTGACCCATGTTGGGCTATTAATAATATAATAGATAATAGATAACTAACATTTTACTTTCAGCTTTCGCATAAAATAATAGGTTTACTAAATGTATATATATATATATATATATATATTAGCTTAAAACCCGTGCGATGCACAGATTGTTAATTGTTATTATTTTAATATTTTATTAATTGTAATTCTGCAAAAAATAGGTAGGCATGTTAAAATAGCTAAACACTTTTAATTAATTAAAAACATTAAAATAGATTTTAAAATAAATAAGTATGGATTTGCCCGTTATATTTTTGGAAAATGAGGGGTTTTAGTAAGAAAAAATAAAAAATGTAACATATATTTAGTTTAAAAAGGTAAATGCCCGTGTTATTTTTGGAAAATGAGGTTTTAAAATTTAATAATTAAAAGTATTTAAATACGTTTTAAAATAAATAAGTAAAGGGTTTCCTCTAATACTTTTGGAAAAAGAATAGATTTTAGTGAGAAAAATAGAAAAAGTAAATTGTAAAAGGCAATTTCCCGTGATACATTTAGAAAAGGATTGACTTTGTTAGAAAAAAATATATAATGTGTTTTAGCTGAAAAGATAATTGGTTATAAATAGGTATTTGATTATTTATATTTTAATATTTTAAGTAATTGCATTTGTTAAGAAAAATAAGTAGACATGTTAAAATAGGTAAACTTTAAAAAATAATAATTATAATATTAAAATAGGTTTAAAAATAAATAACTAAAGGTTTGTCCGTGATATTTTTGGAAAATGAGGTGTTTTAGTAAAGAAAAATAGAAAAACAAACATGTTTTAGTTAAAAAAGGTAATTGCCCGTGATATATTTGAAAAAGTAGGGGAATTTGTTAGAAAAAATAGAAAAAATAATGTATTTTAGGTGAAAAATGTAATTGGTTATAAATAGGTAATATTATTATTTAATAATATATTTCTATAAATAAGTAAGATTAGTTAAGTAAAAACACGAAGTACAATTAATTAAGGGCAATTAAGTAAAATCACAATGTACCATACCGACCAACCAAACTTTTAATGTTTCGTCTATTATATTATGGTATTGATATATATATATATATATAGTGAATTTTCAAAATTATTATCTAATATAAAAATAATGGATATTTTCAATAATACCCATTTGATTTTGACTTTTTCAAATGGTATCAATCCTTCTTTTTGACTTACGAGTGGTATCCTTGTATTTTAAATTTCACAGACTAGTTTTTATATCCGTGAAATGCATGGGTGATTTATAAATATTATTTATTAATTTACTAAATTTGACCTTTTACTAACATGATCTATTTCAAAAGTTATTACGAATTATATTTGTTATGGATTAAAAATTGTGCTTGTAAATTAATTGCTAGGGTTTAGAGAGCTTCGAGCTTTAATGGTTGCTCTTGTGTTTCGTGACTAAATCGGTCCTCACAGGATGCCTACGTATCTCTAGTGTTTAGAGAATCAAGCCAATAAAACGTAGTTCTTGGTGTTGCCCTCGGGGCTATGGCGGCAGGGGCACACCAAGGACGTAGTGACTTGTATGTCCTTATTCGAGGATGAAGTCTAAAACGTTGTAGATGACGTATGGAGTTGTGTCCAAAACGTAGTAGATGACGTATGGAGCTGTGTCCAAAATGTAGTAGATGACGTATGGAGCTGTGTCCAAAACGTAGTTCTGAGATGAGGAGTTAGACCCTTTATATAGGCGTTTAAAAGCCTAATGGATAAGTATTGATTTCTTTGAAGGATAAGTCTTATCCTTGATGGTGGATAAGTATTGACTTTCTTGAAGAATAAGTCTTATCCTTGACGGTGGATAAGTATTGACTTTCTTGAAGGATAAGTCTTATCCTTATCGTAGGATAAAGACTGTGACTAGTTATTTCCTTTGATTGAGATTCTAGATCTTTCTTTGTAGAAGTCAGACTTTTTGGATGATTTTATCACACTTTGGACTCTTTTTATGAGCTGTATATTTTCCCTATTTATTAATTACGAAATTAATAAATAATTAGGGTTTCAGGCCTTTTTATCGAGCCTAACTCTTGGACCAATCTAGGTCTAATTAATACGTCATTAATTATATTTCTAGGGTTATTTTTAGCCCATATCATTTGCCCCCCAACTTCTATGATAATGCACTAGGATTTCATAGAGGTTATACCGGTCTTTTTATCCCTTACCCGGGACTTACTACCCTTTTTTGGGGATTTTAATATACACTAGTGTTTCACGAGTATCGTCTTGGTGTAAAGTGTGGAGCGACCTACACATTTACGACGATCTTGCCTTATTCGAGGCTAACTTGACATTTGCATAAGCCTTTTATGTCTTATGCCGTCTTGTTTTGGATTCAAGCATTTAATTGAGCATATCGAATGATGGGGTTTGGAATGAATGTCTTAGGTTTCTGGGGTTTCAACCCTTCACCCTTACGAGCTCTTACTGATGGCTTCACTCGTAGTGATTCATTCTCAAGTCTATCATATCAAACTTCTCCCGAGCTTGAAATTTTCGCTAATTAACAAGAGGAATCTTAGGATTTCTTTGGTATGTTTATTAGCATCATTCACGCTTCGGGGTTCGTTGTATTCAGCTCTATTTGTGCAGTTGACATGCATATTTTGTATGCTTTCCTTTGCATTCATTTGTAGTTTGTCTTGGCAATGCTTTGAGGATGTTTCTACCAATCAAAACGGGCTCAACCCTTCTTCTACTTTCTAGGAAGCTCGTGATTTCATCGAACCTTATTTCTACTTGTCCTACTAGCGGATACTTTTAGGATGCATTAAACATAATAAACTTTTAAGTTTGAGGCATGCCAAGTCCTTGGCACCTCATGCCCTTCGAGGGTTTCTAGCTTATACGAGCCTCGTTCAAACACATTCTTGACTTTGTAGGGCCCTTCCCAATTTGGGGCCAACTTGCCTTTTTGTCCAACTCCGGATGCCTCAATCTTTCAGAGGACTAAGTCTCCTTGACGGAAGAATCTCTCTTTAACCCTTAGGTTAAAGTAGAAAGATGCTCGTTTCTGATGTTCAACTATCTTGGCATTTGCCTCATCTCTAACTTCATCAATTAGATCTAAAGCTAGCCTCAAGCCTTCTTCATTTTCTTCTGGCTCATAAGCCTCAACTCTTGGAGACGTGTAAGTAATCTCCACTGGAACCACTGCTTCTGCCCCATATGCCAACAGAAACGGGGTTGCTCCAGTGGTGACTTTACAAGTAGTACGATATGCCCATAGTATGGGGAGTAATTCGCCTACCCAAGTGTTTTTAGAGCGTTCAACTCTCTTTTTCAGTCCATCCAGGATAATTCGATTTGCAACCTCAGCTTGTCCGTTTGCTTGAGGATGAGCAACAGAAGTGAAATGTAACTCAATATCATTCTCCTCACAATATTTCTTGAAGTCTTCATTTTTAAACTGAGTTCCATTATCCGTGACCAAGATTCATGGAATCCCATATCTGCATATTACATTTTCCCAGAAGAAATGCATCACTTGTTTGGTGGTTATCTTGGCTAAGGGTTTAGCCTCAATCCACTTGGTTAAGTAGTCGATTGCCACTATCAAGAACTTTCTCTGTGCACTCGCCATTGGAAATGGTCCAAGTATATCCATTCCCCACATGGCAAATAGAATTAGTGAGTTTATGGACGTCAACATTTCTGTTGGTTGCCTAACCACTGGTGCATGCTTTTGGCACCGTTCACACTTCTTTACGTAGCTCTTAGCATCTGCAAGTATGCTTCGCCAATAGAAACCTAGACGAGTGATTTTATGAGCAAGGGTTCTGCCCCCAAAGTGCTGCCCACAAATTCCTTCATGTACTTCCCTTAGGGCCAATTCTGCCTCTTGGGGTCTCAAGCATTTCAGATACGGAACAATGAAAGACTTTTTGCATAGGATTCCCTCAATCAGAGCATACCTTAATGCTCTCACATATAGCTTTCGTGCTTCTGAAGTGTCATTGGGTAACCATCCAGTTTCCAGATGAGATTTGATGGGATCCATCCAACAGCTGGCAACACCAATGGGTGCTACCAACTTTCCATTGATGCTTGGGGTCTTCAAGACTTGGAAGTATACACTTCCTGCGTAGTTTTCAATTTCAGAAGAGGCCAACTTAGACAAGGCATCGGCTTTCATGTTCTCTTCCCTTGGAATGTGCTCCACATAACATTCATCAAACCGAGTCATGATGGCCTTAAAAAGTTTTAGGTACTTGGCCATGACTTCATCTCTGGCCTCAAACTCCCCATTTACTTGGGAAACCATTAGCCTCGAGTCTCCACACACTTTCAGAGTTTTAACTCTCAAGGCTCCAGCCAGCCCTAAGCCAGCTATCAGGGCTTCGTACTCAGCTTCATTGTTTGTCGTTGGGAAGTCCAGTTTTAGTGCGTGCTCTATGAGAAATCCATCAGGAATTTGTTGCACCAAACCTGCTCCACTTGATTTTGTTTTTGATGCTCCATCAAAATAGAGCACCCAAAATTCTTTGGACACCATGTCTTCATATTTCTTGTCTTCATCTATCACTTCCTGCCCCCGACTTCCTGGTTGTCAATAGTGCATTCAACCATGAAGTCAGCGAGTGCTTGAGCTTTTATGGCTGTTCGAGGCTTGTACTTGATGTCAAATTCTCCCAATTCAATGGCCCATTTGATCAACCTTCCACTAACTTGAGGGCTATGCAAGATGTTTCTTAGAGGCTGATTGGTCACGACCTCTATGGTTTTTCCAATTAGGTGTTCAAAGATTTTGTTCACCAATCTTTGGTATGTTGCCCCTGCATTCTTAAGTCCAATTGCCATGACTAGATAACAGAAAACACCAAAGTCAGTGATGAATGATACCTTGGAGATGTCATCTTTGTGCATTTTGATTTGGTTGTATCCACTGAAGCTATCCATGAAACTTAGCATCTCGTGCCCAACTGTGGCATCTATTAGGGCATCAATCCTTGGTAAGGGAAAACAATCCTTAGGACATGCATCGTTCAAATCGGTGAAGTCTACACACATTCTCCATTTTCCATTGGCTTTTTTGACCATCACCGGGTTAGCCAACCATTCTGGGAATTGTATCTCTTCAATGAACCCGGCCTCCAGAAGCTTTTCTACTTCTTGTTTAATGGCCTCTTGTCTTTCTGGATCAAAATTTCTCTTCTTCTGTTTCACCGTCTTCCTTTCAGGATCCACATTCAATTTGTGGGTTATCAATTGGGGATCAATCCTTGGCATGTCAGCCGCTGTCCAAGCAAAAACGTCATTGTTCTCTTGAAGAAAAGATATGAGCTTGCTTTTCAATGGTTCAAGCAATAATGCTCCAACATAAGTCACCTTCTCCGGTTCACCAGGGACTAAGGGAATTGGGATTAAATCCTCAGCTAGTTTCCCTCTTCGGTCCTCATTATCACTAGTATCCATGTCTTCAATGGGGAGAACCTGCCCCCCGATTCCATCAGGCCTTAACGCGGCTACGTAACAGCTTCTAGCCATCTTTTGGTCTCCCCGTTCTTCACCAATTCCATTCCTCGTTGGGAACTTGATTTTCAGATGATAAGATAAGGCAACGGCCTTGAACGCATTAAGACCTGTCCTTCCCAGGATTGCATTGTAGGTCGAAGTTGCCTTTATAACTATGAAGTTCAACATCTGAGTAGACATATTTGACCCTTGCCCCATTGTCATTGGGAGTTGGATAGTGCCTTCCACCTTTGACTCCACTCCATTGAATCCATATATGGGGATATTCGAGGGTTTTAACTGAGAGTCAGTATAGCCCATCTTGATAAAAGCATCATGGAACAAGATGTCCACTGAAGCTCCGTTATCGACCAAAACTCTCTTTGTTTCAGAATTCCCTATCACAGGTACTTTGACTAAGGGATCATCGTGGGGAAACTTCACTCCCTCCAAGTCAGAATCATCAAAACCTATTGATATTTCTGTTCGGGCATGTTTCGGTGCTTCTCCGACCACAATCATTACTTCTCGGGCATAGGCCTTTCTTGAGTTTCAGGAGGACCCAACAGCAGTTGGTCCTCCGAATATCATGTTGATGACTGGCCCTCGGGGCTTGGGATTTCGATCTTGATCGTTGTCCCTTTTGTCATAATACTCCCTTTCATAGTTTCCTCTTTGACTCCCTTGATTTCCATCCTTGGTGAATTTATTGAGCTTTCCTCTCCGTATCAGAAACTCGATCTCATGTTTCAATTGTCTATAATCGTCGATGTCGTGACCGACTTCATTGTGGAACCGACAGAATTGGTTTTGATTCCGTTTAGACATATCAGTCCTTAGTGGCTTCGGCCATCGGAGATCCTCCTCCTTTGCTATTTCCATCAGAATTTGGCTCCTGGGAGTGTTCAATCTTGCATACTCCGTAAAATTTGGCCCAAAATTGTTCCTCTTGGGTGGAGAATCAGAATCCTTCGATGTTCTGGGAAACTTTTCCTTGACGTCGTACTCCTGAGTTTCCTTTCTTTTCTTTGAATTTCCACTGCCACCAGTAGTGGGTTCATATTTTCTCATGCTTTCTTCAGCCTTGATGTACTTTCCGGCTCTATCTTGGAGCTTTAGCATGCTCTCGGGTGGATGTTTTGCCAATGATCTTTTAAAGTGATCATCACTGGTTCCTTGCTGCAAGGCTATCATAGTAGCTACTTTGTCCTCTAAGTCCGGGACTTTCAGAGCCTCCCGGGTAAATCGGTTGATGTAATCCCTTAAAGCTTTATTCTTTCCTTGCTGGATTCCCAAGAGTGATGTAGAACTTTTCTCGTGCACCCTCCCACTAACAAATTGGTTGATGAACGCTTTGCTTAGTTCCTTAAAAGACCCAATGGAATTGGGAGGTAGACGGCTATACCAACGTTGGGCCATGCCCGCCAAGGTTTTTGGAAACACCCTACACTTGACCGCATCATTGGTTGGCTGTAACAGCAGTGCATTAGAGAAGGTTCTTACATGATTCGCGGGATCTCCCGTTCCATCATAAGCTTTAATCGTTGGCATCTTGAATTTCTTGGATATGGTAGCTTTCATGATGTCTTGAGTGAATGGTGGTGTAGGATCATCAGGATCTCCTAGGGGCAAAAAAACACTAGGATCACCCCTTGGGGCTTCAACCCTCTTGGTTCTTCTCGGTGTTGGGTCCAGGTTGATTATCGGGACTCTTCCACTTTCTTGGCTTTGTGCTTTCGCGGCCTCCTGTTCTGCCAGTAATTTCTTGAGCCTTGCAGCCTCTGCCTCATGGGCCGCAATCTTTTCCTTTGTAGTTTGGGGTTGTTCCCGATTTGTTTGGGAAGAACGCCTCCTCCTTGGGGCAACATCCCTCTCTTCTGTAGATGTATAATTCTCGTCCTCAGTATAGGGACTCGAGTAGTCTTGAATCAAAGGGGTCCGTCGAGTTTGAGTTTGTTGATTTTGGGGTCCCAGACCTTATATGTAAGGGGGAACATATGCTTCATGATAGGTGGGGTTGAGACCACTACTGCCCATCGTGGGTCGAGGAGGCATGCCATAGTTTGGCATCCCAAGAGTTTGAGTTGCATATTGGGGAAGATCCGTAGCATGGAGTTGAAGGCCACTCAGTGCATTCATGAGCAGTGGGGAGGTCGTGATTGTGGTCTCTTATGGATTAGATCCATGAATGACCATCTGCAGGGGATTCGTCCCTTCAACTGAAATTGGGACTTCCGGTCCTTGAGTGGTGGTGAGGGGGATATTTGCCCCTTGAATGCCAGTAGTTGGCGGTGGTTGATTTCCTTGAGCACCAGCCTCAGAGGTGAGAGGAAGCTCATCAGAAGTTTGAGTATCTCGAGTTGTTCTTCGTGTGTTTGCCATGGTTGATGTTGTCTTCCCACAGACGGCGCCAAATGTTATGGATTAAAAATTGTGCTTGTAAATTAATTGCTAGGGTTTAGAGAGCTTCGAGCTTTAATGGATGCTCTTGTGTTTCGTGACTAAATCGGTCCTCACAAGATGCCTACGTATCTCTAGTGTTTAGAGAATCAAGCCAATAAAACGTAGTTCTTGGTGTTGCCCTCGGGGCTATGGCGGCAGGGGCACACCAATGACGTAGTGACTTGTATGTCCTCTTATTCGAGGATGAAGTCTAAAACGTTGTAGATGACGTATGGAGCTGTGTCCAAAACGTAGTAGATGACGTATGGAGCTGTGTCCAAAACATAGTAGATGACGTATGGAGCTGTGTCCAAAACGTAGTTCTGAGATGAGGGGTTAGACCCTTTATATAGGCGTTTAAAAGCCTAATGGATAAGTATTGATTTCTTTGAAGGATAAGTCTTATCCTTGATGGTGGATAAGTATTGACTTTCTTGAAGAATAAGTCTTATCCTTGACGGTGGATAAGTATTGACTTTCTTGAAGGATAAGTCTTATCCTTATCGTAGGATAAAGACTGTGACTAGTTATTTCCTTTGATTGAGATTCTAGATCTTTCTTTGTAGAATTCAGACTTTTTGGATGATTTTATCACAATTTGGACTCTTTTTATGAGATGTATATTTTCCCTATTTATTAATTACGAAATTAATAAATAATTAGGGTTTCAGGCCTTTTTATCGAGCCTAACTCTTGGACCAATCTAGGTCTAATTAATACGTCATTAATTATATTTCTAGGGTTATTTTTAGCCCATATCAATATTTATAGTGAAGATTCAGTTTTAAAACTTCTAATAATAATTAATGTTGATAATATATAATTTACAATTGTACATATTATCATGTGTTTCAAAAATATCATTTATATTTTATATTTACAATGTCATCAAATATTATTGATAATTGTTTATTTGTTATTTTTCATTTTATCAAATTTTTATATGTGAAATTTATTGATAATTATTTGTAAATATTTTAAAATAATTTTGTATTTCAATATCTTGTTCTTATCGACAACTTTTGTCTCACACACAAATACAAAGAAATTAAGCACTGTTTAGTAGAATCATTTTTTTATCATTGGAACAACTAAAATTGGTGATATATATTTTATTAACATAAATCTAAAGTTTTTAAATTTTTATTATATATTTTGCATGAACTTGATTTCTTAAAACTTTTATCTTAAATTTATAATTTCCATGTTTAGAATATAGTTTTATATATTTAAAATATTTATGTGTATGTATGCTTAGTTATTATTTTATTTTTAATCAAATTATAATGGTTTAAATATGTTTTTTAAGTAATGAGTGACACTGACGACCACGCCATGCCACGCCAAACCAAAAATCTAATGATATCAATGCAAAAGTCAATTGAACAATGGTATTCTTGAGAAAATTCATAAACATATTTTTTGAAGTTTGAATTATTTTTGTGTAAATATTTTGATAGATAATGTTTCTCTATGTAATAATATGTTGTTAAAAGTGCGAAATATTTGAGATTTAAATGAGAAATTAAGTCATTTACTTATATTATGACTAACTTTTAGATAACAGAATGATATGTGAAACCTAAAATATAAGATATTACTTTTAAGTCATAAAAGAAAGAATATTATTGTTGTGGAATAAAAAACGTACTTTCGAAATTAATGCTAGGGTTTGAGAGCTTTCGAGCTTTAATGACTGGTCTCGTGTTTCGTGGCTAAATCTGTCCTCACAAGATGCCTACGTATCTCAACTATTGCTGATAATCAAGCCAAAAAACGTAGTTCTTAGTGTTGCCCTCGGAGCTATAGCGGCAGGGGCACACCAAGGACGTAGTGACTTGTATGTCTTTATTCCAGGATGAAGTATAAAACGTAGTTCTGAGATGAGGGGTCAGACCCTTTATACAGGCGTTTAGAAGCCTAGTGAATAAGTATTGATTTCCTTGAAGGATAAATCTTATCCTTCACGGTTAATAAGTATTATCACTTCCTTAAACGATAAATATTATCATTAACGGTGGATAAGTATCATCACTTCCTTGACGAATAAGTCTTATCCTTGATCTTATCCGTGACGGTGGATAATGATTAATTCTAGATCCTTTCTTGTAGGAGTTTTTTCCATATCATAACAGACTTGTATTGAAACAAGCCCACTTGTATTAGAACAAGCTTGTATTGGACGTCTCCTAATATAGGTTGTACTTCTAGCCCAAATATTAATTACGAAATTAATATTTAATTAGAGTTTCGGGCCTTATTAATGTGCCTTATTTATGGACCATCTAGGTTTAATTAATGTAATATTAATTATGTCTTTAAGGTTATTTTTAACCCATATCATTTGCCCCCCAACTTCTATGATAATGCACTAGGATTTCATAGAAGTTATACCGGTCTTTTTCGAGACTTGGGGTCTTTTTATCCCTTACCTGGGACTTACTACCCTTTTTTTGGGATTTTAATATACACTAGTATTTCACGAGTATCGTCTTGGTGTAAAGTGTGGAGCGACCTACACATTTACGACGATTTTGCCTTATTCAAGGCTAGCTTGACATTTGCATAAGCCTTTTATGTCTTATACCGTCTTGTTTTGGCTTCAAGACTTTCATTGAGCATATCGAATGGTGGGGTTTGGACTGACTGTCTTAGGTTTCTAGGGTTTCAACCCTTCACCCTTACGAGTTCTTACTGATGCCTGCACTCGTAGTGATTCATTCTCAAGTCTATCATATCAAACTTCTCCCGAGCTTGAAATTTTCGCTAATTAACAATAGGCATCTTTGGTTTCTTTTGTATGTTTATTAGCAACATTCACCCTTCGGGGTTCATTGTATTCAAGTCTATTTGTGCAGTTGACATGCATATTTTGTATGCTTTCCTTTGCATTCACTTGTAGTTTGTCTTGGCAAAGCTTTGAGGATGTTTCTACCAATCAAAATGGGTTCAACCCTTCATCTGCTTTCTAGGAAGCTCATGATTTCATCGAACCTTATTTCTAATTGTCCTACTAGTGGATCCTTTTAGGATGCACTAAACATAATAAACTTTTAAGTTTGAGGCATGCCAAGTCCTTGGCACCTCATGCCCTTCGAGGGTTTCTAGCTTATACGAGCCTCGTCCAAACACATTATTGACTTTGTAGGGCCCTTCCTAATTAGGGGCTAATTTTCATTTCTGTCCAACCCCGGATGCTTCAATCTTTCTGAGAACAAAGTCTCTTTGACGAAAGAACCTTTCTTTAAATCTCAGGTTGTAGTAGAAAGATGCTCGCTTCTAATGTTCCACGATCTTGGCATTTGCCTCATCTTTGACTTCATCAATTAGGTCAAGAGCCAACCTCATACCTTCTTCATTCAATTCAGGCTCAAAGGCCCCTACTATTGGGGAGGTATGAGTAATCTCCACTAGAACCACGACTTCTGCCCCATAGGCTAACAAGAATGGAGTTGCTTCAGTAGTAACCTTGCAAGTGGTACGATATGCCCAAAGTATAGGGAGCAACTCGTCCACCCAAGTGTTCCTTGAGCGTTCAACTCTCTTCTTGAGTCCATCTAGGATGATTCGATTTGCCACTTCAGCTTTCTTATTCGCTTGAGGATGAGCAACAAAAGTGAAGCGTAGCTCAATATCATTCTCCTCGCAGTACTTATTGAAATCTTCATTGTTAAACTGAGTTCCATTATCCGTGACCAAGATTCGTGGAATCCCGTATCTGCATATTACATTCTCCCAGAAGAAATGCATTACCTGCTTGGTGGTTATCTTGGCTAAAGGTTTAGCCTCAATCCACTTGGTGAAGTAGTCGATTGCCACTATCAAGAATTTTCTCTGTGCACTTGCCATTGGAAATGGCCCAAGTATATCTATTCCCCACATGGCAAATGGAACAGGTGAATTTATAGACGTCAACATCTCAGGTGGTTGTCTAACCACTGGTGCATGCTTTTGGCACCGTTCACACCTCTTCACATAACTTTTAGCATCTACAAGCACGTTTGGCCAATAGAAACCTAGGCGAGTGATTTTATGAGCAAGGGCCCTGCCCCCCAAGTGCTTCCCACAAATTCCTTCATTTACTTCCCTTAGGGCCAATTCTGCCTCCTGGGGTCTCAAACATTTCGAGTAAGGGACAACAAAAGACTTTTTATATAAGATTACCTCAATCAAGGTGTACCTTAGTGCTCTCACATATACTTTCGTGCCTCTGAAGTATCGTTTGGTAACCAACCAGTTTCTAGATGAGATTTGATGGGATCCATCCAGCAGCCACCTATGTCAATAGGTGCTATTAGTTTTCCATTGATGCTCGGGGTCTTCAAGACTTGGAAGTATACACTTCCGGCATAGTTCTCTATCTCAGAAGAAGCAAATTTAGACAAGGCATCGGCCTTCATGTTTCCTTCTCTAGGGATGTGTTCCATATAACATTCATCAAACTGGGTCATGATGGCTTTCACAAGCTTCAGATATTTGGCCATAGTTTCATCCCTAGCCTCAAATTCTCCATTTACTTGTGAGACTACCAATCTCGAGTCTCCACAAACTTTGAGAGTATTAACTTTCAAGGCCTCAGCCAAACCTAAGACGGTTATCAGGGCTTCATACTCAGCTTCATTGTTTGTTGTTGGAAAGTCCAACTTTAGTGCATACTCAATGAGAAATCCATCGGGACTTTGTAGCACTAAACCTGCTCCGCTTGATTTTGTTTTTGATGCCCCGTCAAAATAGAGAACCCAATATTCCTTAAATATCATCTCCTCATCTTTTTTTTTCAACTTCTCCCTCCAAGGGTACTACTTCCTGCTCCCTGACTTCTTGGTTGTCGAAGGTACATTCAACTATGAAGTCAGCAAGTGCCTGTGCTTTAATGACCGTTCGAGGCTTATACTTGATGTCGAACTCTCCCAACTTAATCGACCATTTGATCAGTCTTCCGCTAACATTAGGACTATGCAGGATGTTTCTTAATGGTTGATCAGTCAAGACTTCTATCTTATGCGCATGAAAGTACGAACATAATTTTCTTGAGGCCATGATCAAGGGTAAAGCAAACTTTTCTATCAGATAGTAGTTTACCTCTGCTCCATGCAGAATTTTGCTCACATAGTAGATTGGTTTCTGAACCTTTGATTTTTCCTTCACCAAAACAACTCCCAAGGCGGTGTTTGAAACTGCCAAGTATAGATAGAGCGTTTCTCCAGGTTTTGGTTTTGCCAACAATGGTGCTTCAGTCATGTATTTTTTCAAGGCCTCAAAGGCTTCTTGGCTTTATGCTGTTCACTCAAAAAATTTCATGTTCTTCATTGCTTTGAAGAAGGGTAGACACTTTTCTCCTGACTTGGAGATGAACCTTCCCAATGTTGTCACTCTCCCAGTGAGTTTCTGAACATCTTTAACAGAGTGCGGTGGTTCCATATCCATAATTGCTTTAATTTTGTCGGGGTTGGCTTCAATTCCTCGTTTAGAGACCATCAGACCCAAAAACTTGCCTGACCCTACGCCAAAGGCGTACTTGGCAGGATTCAACATCATTTTATGGTGTCTCAACACTTCAAATACCTCTCGGAGGTGCTCTATGTGATCGGCCTTATCGAGGCTTTTGACTAACATGTCATCCACGTAAACCTTCATGGTCTTGCCAATGAGATGTTTGAAAATTTTGTTCACTAACCTTTAGTATGTGGCACCTGCATTCTTGAGTCCAAAGGCCATAACTAAGTAGTAAACACCAAAGTCAGTGATGAATGATACCTTGGAGATGTCATCTTTTTGCATTTTGATTTGGTTGTATCCACTGAAGCCATCCATGAAGCTTAACATCTCGTGCCCAACCGTGGCATCTATCAGAGTATCAATTCTTGGCAAGGGAAAACAATCCTTAGGACATGCATCATTCAAGTCTGTGAAGTCCACACACATCCTCCATTTTCCCTTGGCCTTTTTGACCATCACTGGGTTAGCCAACCATTCTGGGAATTGAATTTCTTCAATAAACCTGGCTTTCAAAAGCTTATCTATTTCCTGCTTGATGGCCTTTTGCCTCTCTAGAGAAAAATTTCTCTTCTTTAGTTTCACAGTCTTCCTTTCGGGATCTACGTTCAATTTGTGTGTTATCAACTGGGGATCAATCCCTGGCATGTCAGCCGCTGTCCAAGCAAAAACATCATTATTTTCTTGAAGAAAAGATATGATCTTGCTCTTCAATGGTTCAGGTAACAATGCTCCAATGTAAGTGACTTTTTCTGGTTCACCGGGAACTAAGGGAATTGGAATTAAATCCTCAGCCGGTTTCCCTCTTTTATCCTCATTATCTCTAGTATCCATGTCCTCAATGGGGAGAACCTGTCCCCCGATTCCATCAGGCCTTAAAGCGGCTACATAACAACTTCTAGCCATCTTTTGGTCACCTCGTTCCTCACCAATCCCATTTCTTGTTGGGAACTTGATTTTTAGATGATAAGACGAGGCAACAGCCTTGAACGCATGAAGACCAGTCCTTCCCAAGATTGCATTGTAGGTTGAAGTTGACTTTATAACTATGAAGTTCAACATTTGAGTAGACGTTTTCGAACCTTGCCCCATTGTCATAGGGAGTTGGATTGTACCTTCTACCTTTGATTCCACTCCATTGAATCCATATATGGGCATATTCGAGGGTGTCAACTGAGAGTCAGTATAGCCCATCTTGATAAAAGCATCATGGAACAAGATGTCTAATGAAGCTCCATTATCAACCAGAACTCTCTTTGTCTCAGAATTGCCTATCACAGGTATGATGACTAGGGGATCATCATGAGGAAATTTCACTCCCTCTAAGTCAGAATCATCAAAACCTATTGTTATTTCCGTTCTGGCACGCTTCGGTGCTTCTCCTACCACTGTCATTACTTCTCGGGCATAAGCCTTTCTTGAGTTTCGGGAGGTCCCAGCAGTAGTTGGCCCTCCAAAAATCATATTGATGACAGGTCCTCGGGGTTTAGGGTTGCGATCTTGATCGTTATCCCTTTTCTCGTAATCCTTCATTTCATAGTTTCTTCTTTGATTTCCTTGACTCTCATCCTTAGTGAATTTATTAAGCTTTCCTCTTCGAATCAGAAACTCAATTTCATCTTTTAGTTGTCTGCAATCATCCGTGTCATGACCAACTTCTTTTTGGAAATGACAGAATTGGTTCTGGTTCCTTTTAGACAAGTTAGTCCTCAGTGGCTTCGGCCATCGGAGATCTTCTTCCTTTGCTATTTCCATCAGAATTTGGCTCCTGGGAGTATTCAATCTTGCGTACTCCGTGAATCTTTGACGTTCTAGGAAACTTTTCTTTAACATCATATTCCCGGGTTTCCTTTCTTTTCTTTGAATTTCCACTTCCACCAGTAGTGGGTTCATACTTCCTCATGCTTTCTTCAGCCTTGATGTACTTTTCGGCTCTATCTTGGAGCTTCAAGATGCTTTCGGGTGGATGCTTTGCCAAGGACCTCTTGAAGTGATCATCAGTGGTTCCTTGTTGTAGGGCTATCATAGCTACTTTGTCCTCCAAGTCCGGGACTTTCAGAGCCTCCCTAGTGAATCGGTTTATTTAGTCTCTCAAGGCTTCATTCTGTCCTTGCTGGATTCCCATGAGAGATGCAGAACTCATCTCATGCACTCCCCCACTAACAAACTGGTTGATGAACGCCTTGCTGAACTCCTTAAAAGACCCAATAGAGTTAGGAGGGAGATGATTGTACCAACGTTGAGCCATTCCCGCAAGGGTTTGTGGAAACACTCTGCACTTGACTGCATCATTGGTAGGTTACAACAATAGTGCGTTAGAGAAGGTTCTCATATGATTAGCAGGGTCTCCTGTTCCATCATAGGCTTTAATGGTTGACATCTTGAACTTTCTGGACATATGAATTTTCATGATATCCTGAGTAAAAGGGGGTGTAGGATCATCTGGATCTCCTAAGGGCAACAACTCAGTAGGATCACCCTTTGGGGCTTCAGCCCTCCTTAGCGTTCTCGGTGTAGGATCTAAGTTAATTACAGGAACCCTCTCGGTTGATTTACCTTTGGCTCTAACTGCCTCTTCCTCTGTTAATACCTTCTTAAGCCTTGCAGTCTCAGCTTCATATACTGCAATCTTGTCTTTAGTAGTTTGGGGTTCCCTTTTTTGTTTATGTAGGACGTCTTATCCTTGAGGGAATGTCCCTTTCATCATCAGATGAGTAATTGATAAGTGGATTTTATATCTACTTGGAATGCTTCATATCGGCTTAAATTGATCGATTGCACTCAAGTATTTGGTGTTTTTATGTGTTTTTAGTTAGAATGTGCAGAGCTACAGCGTTCGCAGAATTGTGAAGGCCATGCAGTAAGGGAGTTGGAAGCGCAAGGAAATGAATAGAAAACAAACTGCAGAATCCATGAACAGTAGAAGGAGCGCGCCCGTGCCTTGTTGGAGCGTGCCCGCGCTTGCCTGAAGGGAAGAGAGCGCGCCCCGCGCCTTGTTGGAGCGCGCCCCCGCTATGTCGAATGCTGAAGATCCTGATTCTGTTCTATTTTGGAAAGAGGTAGAGACCAGTCAACCGCGAGGCTATATACACTTGGGGACGATTTTAGGGTTACATACCATCCTATCTATCTACATATCTACCAGCAGAGAGAGCCAGAAGATACAACGTGGATGCAAAATTCCAACGCTCGTGACAAGCAACGGAGTTCTTGTTTCATTAAATCTTTTGTATTCTTCTTTAGGCGATACTTAGGATCAGTTGTTTCATAAACCTTATTACTTATTACTATTTATTAGGATTCCAGACTTTATTACTCTCATGTTTTCATCAGAACCCATGATGACGAACGGTTCGATTATGAACTAATCGTTGTCATGGGATTCTAACGAATTTATCTATGGATTTTAGTAGTTGATTGTTTTAAAGATTTGTGTGTGATGAATTATTGATAACCTAGTTTAGTTGTGCTTATTCTTCTTGGATGCATAACTAACATCTAAGTTGTTTGTTAATCTCTATTGATTGCGAAAGTGGATATAGAGGTTTAGAACTTGCCATGCTAGCATAGGTTTATGTATGTTTGTCATGCATGATTCGTAGGTAATTTTAACCATCTTACCTGCCCTATGTAATCTGAATGGATAACTTGCTCGTTAAACCGTTATGTTTTCAAATCTTATAGACATATAGGGTCTAAGCATAATTGGTGTCTACCCAACTTCTATCTCTTTTGTGGATGTTTGAGTAGTTTGGTATACGTATACTGAAAGGTAGCGTGTACTGATTTTGTGTTGTCCGATTAGTTGTCATAACCGTCACATACATTGATTAAAGACATAAAAACTCTAGATGAAGTATTTAATGAAGTTAGGATCCCATGTTTTATTCTCATAAGTAATTCGACAGTAAACTCCTTAGTTAATTATAGTCTTGGTAAATTGCTTAGTTAATTTAGTTAATCACAACTCAAATTTGATATTTGTCCTAGCATTGAACAATAGCCATACATTGTTGCATAAGTGCATAACTATAGTAACCTAAACTAGTCTCTGTGGGAACGAACTCTACTTATTCATATATTACTTGTGACCGCGTACACTTGCGTGATTTTGTGCGAACAAGTTTTTTTGGCGCCGCTGCCGGGGACTCGGTGTTATATATAAAGTTTATGTGCTTGTCATCAGTGGGAGTTAAAGTTCACTGACTCGGATTATTCTCTCATCAATTTTACTTTGTTTGGTGTGTTTCAGATACTCTAGTGAGCGTGTATGCGAACACGTTCTCAATCTCGTAAGGAATCACTTGAATTGAATCTAGTTATGGCAGATGAAGCAGCAGAAACGAAGGCTTTGAAGGATTATTCTCAGCCGAAAATCAATGACATTCAATCTAGCATTGTCAGGCCAGCAATTGCAGCTAATACTTTTGAAATCAAGCCTGACACGATTCAGATGGTGCAGAATTCAGTTCAGTTTGGGGGTGCTCCAACGGAAGATCCTAATATGCATATTAGGGATTTCATCGAGATTTGCGACACCTTCAAGTTCAACGGAGTGTCAGAAGATGCTGTGAAATTGAGACTTTTCCCATTTTCTCTGAGGGATAAAGCTAAGGGATGGTTGCACTCTCTACCAGCATGTTCTATTGCCACATGGGAGGATCTTGCTCAGAAGTTTCTCACTAAATTCTTCCATATGGCTAAAACAGCTGCAATCAGGAATGCGCTTACTCAGTTTGCACAGCAGTCTAGAGAATCTTTATGTGAAGCTTGGGAGCGCTACAAGGAGATGCTTAGGAAGTGTCCTCATCATGGAATGCCTGATTGGATGGTGATCAATTGTTTCTATAATGGTCTGGGAGGTCAATCACGACCAATGCTGGACGCGGCATCAGGTGGAGCTCTTTGGGCTAAAAGCTACGAGGAAGCTTATAATCTAATTGAGATGATGGCTGCTAATGAATACCAGAATCCAACTCAAAGGTTATCACAAGGTAAAGTGGCAGGAATTCTGGAAGTGGATGTAGCTACGGTAATAGCAGCTCAGTTAAAGGCTCTGTTTATGAAGGTTGATTCTTTGACTTACTATGAATTTCAGCAGGTGGCTAGTGTTTGTGAGCTATGTGCAGGTCCACATGACACGACTCAGTGTGCCATATCTAGTGAATCGGCGCAATTTGTGAGCAATTTCCAGAGACCACAGCAGCTAGTGCCTCACAACTATCATCCGAATAACAGGAACCATCCTAATTTCAGCTGGAGTAACAATCAGGGTGGTATGCAACAACCACAACATCCTTATCAGCAGTATCAAGGTCAGCAGTATGGAGCTAAGCCATTTAATTCTTTTGGTTTTCAGCAGCAGTATGCTCCAAGGCAACCATATCAACCACCAGGGTTTCAACAACCATCTCATGGCAGTGTTGGTCAGTCGTCTAATGAAAAATCTGAATTGGAAGATGCGGCTAATGTGCAAGAGCCAAGCTGTTTCCATCAAAACTCTGGAGAATCAGATCGGTCAGATTGCTAATGCTTTGTTGAATAGACCACAGGGAACTCTCCCTAGTGATACGGAAGCTAATCCAGGAAAACGGGAGGCCAAGGAACATGTAAAAGCAGTTACTTTGCGATCTGTAAGGGTTACGAATGATCAGAACTCAGAAACAGCGCAAAACGAAGAAAATCAGGAAAATGGCCAGAATCTAGGGCGCGCCCGTACTGTTCATAGCGCGCCCGCGCCTCCCCTTCTGCCAGAAAAAGAAAAATTTGAGAAAATGGCTGATCAGGTGGGAAACGATCCAGAAAATAGCAAACTTTCTACTGAGAAATCTATTCCGAAGCAAGCTACAGAGAGCAAGGAGGTCTATCCTCCTCCGCCATTCCCTAAACGTCTTCAGAAGCAAAAGTTGGATAAGCAGTTTGCTAAATTTCTGGAGGTTTTCAAGAAGTTGCATATCAATATACCTTTTGCGGAAGCTCTAGAACAAATGCCGAGCTACGCAAAGTTCATGAAGGGTATTCTCTCACAAAATTGAAACTCGAGGAGTTGGAAACCGTTGCTCTAAACAGTAGAATGTAGTGCTATTCTACAACAGAAGTTACCTCCTAAACTGAAGGATCCAGGGAGTTTCACCATATCGTGCACTATCGGCAATCTATCTTTCAACAAGTGCTTGTGTGACTTGGGAGCTATTATTAATCTGATGTCGTTGTCTGTCTTCATGCAACTTGGACTTCCTGAGCCTAAACCTAAAAACATGTCCTTACAGCTGGCTGATCGGTCGATCACATATCCAAGGGGTATAGTGGAGGATGTTTTGGTTAAGGTGGATAAGCTTATTTTTCCTGCTGATTTTGTTATTCTGGACTTTGAGGAAGGCAAGAAGATTCCTATTATCTTGGGAAGACCGTTCTTGGCTACAGGACGAACTTTGATAGATGTGCAGAAAGGAGAGCTCACAATGAGGGTACATGACTAGAATGTCACTTTTAATGTCTTCAATGCAATGAAATTTCCTACAGAGGTAGAAGAATGTTTTAAAGTGGATCTGGTTGAGTCCGCAGTATACACGGAGATTGAGCAATTGCTTAAGTCAGATACCTTGGAGAAGGTACTAATGGGGGAGTCTGAGACTGAAGACGAAGAAAGAGAAGAGCAAATGCAGTACTTGAATGCATCTCCGTGGAAAAGGAAAACTGACTTGCCATTCGATTCTCTTGGAATAGCAGAGCTGAAGAAGTCTCAGGAGCGTCTCAAACCATCTATTGAAGAAGCTCTTACACTTGAACTCAAACCACTACCGGAGCACTTGAGGTATGCTTTTTTAGGTGATGCATCTATGTTACCTGTGATTATTGCATCTAACTTGTTAGGTAGTGAAGAAGAAAAACTGTTGCGAATTCTGAGAGAGTTCAAATCAGCAATTGGATGGACCATAGCGGATATCAAGGGAATCAGCCCTTCGTATTGTATGCATAAAATTCCGCTGGAAGAAGGAAGTAAACCAACTGTGGATCCTCAGAGGCGTCTTAATCCTATCATGAAAGAGGTAGTGAAGAAAGAAATTCTTAAGTGGCTGGATGCAGCAATCATCTATCCTATTTCAGACAGTTCATGGGTGAGTCCAGTGCAATGTGTGCCTAAGAAAGGAGGCATGACAGTAGTTGCTAACGAGAAGAATGAGCTTATCCCTACTCGTACAGTTACAGGGTGGAGATCCTGAGCCTAAACCTAAAAACATGTCCTTACAGCTGGCTGATCGGTCGATCACATATCCAAGGGGTATAGTGGAGGATGTTTTGGTTAAGGTGGATAAGCTTATTTTTCCTGCTGATTTTGTTATTCTGGACTTTGAGGAAGGCAAGAAGATTCCTATTATCTTGGGAAGACCGTTCTTGGCTACAGGACGAACTTTGATAGATGTGCAGAAAGGAGAGCTCACAATGAGGGTACATGACTAGAATGTCACTTTTAATGTCTTCAATGCAATGAAATTTCCTACAGAGGTAGAAGAATGTTTTAAAGTGGATCTGGTTGAGTCCGCAGTATACACGGAGATTGAGCAATTGCTTAAGTCAGATACCTTGGAGAAGGTACTAATGGGGGAGTCTGAGACTGAAGACGAAGAAAGAGAAGAGCAAATGCAGTACTTGAATGCATCTCCGTGGAAAAGGAAAACTGACTTGCCATTCGATTCTCTTGGAATAGCAGAGCTGAAGAAGTCTCAGGAGCGTCTCAAACCATCTATTGAAGAAGCTCCTACACTTGAACTCAAACCACTACCGGAGCACTTGAGGTATGCTTTTTTAGGTGATGCATCTATGTTACCTGTGATTATTGCATCTAACTTGTTAGGTAGTGAAGAAGAAAAACTGTTGCGAATTCTGAGAGAGTTCAAATCAGCAATTGGATGGACCATAGCGGATATCAAGGGAATCAGCCCTTCGTATTGTATGCATAAAATTCCGCTGGAAGAAGGAAGTAAACCAACTGTGGATCCTCAGAGGCGTCTTAATCCTATCATGAAAGAGGTAGTGAAGAAAGAAATTCTTAAGTGGCTGGATGCAGCAATCATCTATCCTATTTCAGACAGTTCATGGGTGAGTCCAGTGCAATGTGTGCCTAAGAAAGGAGGCATGACAGTAGTTGCTAACGAGAAGAATGAGCTTATCCCTACTCGTACAGTTACAGGGTGGAGAATCTGCATGGACTACCGAAAGCTGAATAAAGCCACCAGAAAAGATCACTTCCCTCTTCCGTTCATTGATCAGATGTTAGATAGGTTGGCTGGCCATGAATTCTACTGCCTTCTAGATGGTTATTCAGGCTACAATCAGATCTGTATTGCTCCAGAAGATCAGGAGAAGACCATATTCACATGTCCTTTTGGCACTTTTGCGTTCCGTCGCGTTTCTTTTGGACTCTGTGGTGTACCTGCCACATTTCAGAGGTGTATGATGGCCATTTTCTCAGATATGATTGGCATAAATGTGGAGGTATTCATGGATGACTTATCAGTTTTTGGAACTTCATATGATGAGTGCCTACAGAATCTAGGCATGGTGCTGAAAAGGTGCGTTGAGACCAATCTGGTGCTCAACTGGGAAAAATGTCACTTCATGGTACAAGAAGGAATCATTCTTGGGCATAAGGTATCTAGCAAGGGGCTTGAAGTGGATAAGGCCAAAGTGGAGACGATTAAAAATCTTCCTCCACCAATTTCAGTTAAGGGAATTCGCAGTTTTCTTGGTCATGCGGGTTTCTATCGGCGATTCATTCAAGACTTCGCCAAAATCTCTAAACCCTTATGTAATTTGTTGGAGAAGGATGTTCCTTTCAAGTTTGATGAAGATTGCTTAGCTGCTTTCGAGCTTTTGAAGAAGAAGTTGACTACAACACCTATTATTACTGCACCTGATTGGGGTGAACCGTTTGAGTTGATGTGTGATGCCAGTGACTATGTGGTGGGAGCTGTTCTTGGTCAAAGAAAGAACAAGGTGTTCCATGTGATCTACTATGCTAGCAAAACCCTCAACGATGCACAACTGAACTACACTACTACGGAGAAGGAGCTCTTGGCAATTGTTTACAGTTTCGAGAAATTCAAGTCGTATTTGCTTGGGACAAAGGTGATAGTCTATACTGATCATGCAGCCATTCGATATCTGAATTCTCTTATGTTCAAAGGAAGAAGTTTCTACATGATATTTAAATAAAGTGAATATTATTATTTTTAAATATTCACTCAAGTGTTTATATTGAATAATAATTCAATATTTATTAATTGATTATTATTTAATTAAGTGAATATTATTTTGAATATTCACTTAAGTAGTTATATTGAATAAAAATTTAATATTCATTATTTGAGTATTTATCAAATATTCCAAAAATGATTTAGAATCATAGAACCTTATTATATGATCCAAGGTTCTATTATTTACACAAAAATATAAATTTCTGATTTTCAGAAAAGGTATTAAAATAGAGATTCCCAACTATTATTTTAAGATAGTTAAAGGTAATTAAATGCAAACAATATTATTGCCAACTCCTCGAAAACTGGGAATCTAGTCAAGAATTCGAGGACAGTGATTTACTTCCGCGGTTCCTCTAAAGTATCTATAACTAGGGGATTGCTCCCCCATTCAAATAAGAGTTTTTCAACTCACTGAACTCTGATATTTCAATAAACTCCCTGGTCATGATTTCAAAATATGTAGTAATCATCGGCAGTCTCGTTGACTAATGTCAACCCACACTTGGACTTACTCCTTCCAATTACTCTGGAGTAAGGTCTTCTGAACGGTTACAAAAGTTTTGACAAGTATTTGTACTCGGGAAAAATGGGATTAAATTTCCGATTTCCGTTTCATTAATATTTTTCATCATGGGAATTGGAAAGGTCTACACGGCAATGAAATAGGTGCCGGGGTAGTGACAAAACTATCAAGGCTTACCCGGTGATGAAATAGGCCCGAGGTAGTGATCTCTTGCGTGCTAAGGCTTACCCGGTGATGAAATAGGCCCGGGGTAATGATCTCTTAGCACAATGGCCCGTATGCGGTCAGGGTGATAACCGAACAGGAAGTCGTCCTTCTACTAGTAGAAAAGAAAAGTTATGATACAACGGCTGATCACCGTGTATCGGGTGTTCCAGTACATTCCCTTCCCTCCAATTGGAGTTGAGCTGCACATTGTAACAAAAGCCTATGCGCTGAGTTACTGATAATGTGACAGTAATGAATAATGATGTTCCTCATACAGTAGTCGTACTGTATGGTATGTTTTTGACGAAAAGAGAAATAAATATATCATTCTGTATACGAATGAAGTTTTAAAGGTTTTCCTTTATAATATAAGCTTACTTATATGCTTATGCTGTATTGTATTATTGCTGGGCCGAGTGCTCACTCTTGCTTTTCTTCTATACATATATATCACAACACAACAGCTAGAGTAGATGGCCAGGATTCGCCGTACCGCTCGGAAGCGCGTCAGAGCTATACAGGCTGCCCGTAACATGGTTGTTACAGAGGATCAGGTAGAAGTCCTGAGTTGGTTCGGAGTGTAACTTTTGTTGCTCCGGTTTAATTATAAGTATCACTTATGTATATTAATGAACAAGAACAAACTTTTGCGCTACCTTATGGTTTCACATAGAAATCATACTGGTAGTAGGTTGCAGTATTTTACTTTTGAGTTGTAATAACTTTAATTTGTGGATCATATGACTACTGTATTGTAAGTTCGTTTCTGAGACATAACTGGTGTGAGTATATTGATGGTGGGGTCACCATGTGTGATGATTTATTGTTTTATAGTTCAAGTATTAAGTGATTGTATGGAACAAGGGATCGTGACAACCCAGATCTCCGACCCCGGGTCTGGGGGTGTTACAGAAATGGCATCAGAGCCTATAGTTATTAATCTCAGAAACGATAGGGCGTTAGGAATAATAAATGCAACTATAATAATAAGAAGAACTCCCACCGAGTTCATGGTTGGGCTACCGGATGTAGCACCGACTGTTAAAACCCGCAAGGGAACTTTGATTACACAGTATAGTAACCTAGTTTTCGCTTGTATAGGTATTCGCGGCCGATGAGGCTGATGACTTTGAGACCCAGCATGACGAGGCTCTGCTGGCGGCTGATGACGACCCCATGGACGACCCCATGGAGGATCCCGAGGAGGATACTGAGGACCCGGACGAGGATCCGGAAGAGGACCCCACGACTGTGTTTGACTTTCCTACTTCTCCTATTCTCTCTCTTGAGGGATATTCGACTGATGATGATGATTCCACTGAGGGGGATCAGGTTGTACCTGATGTAGTCACTACGGATGATGATGAGACTACTGAGGACAGTGCTAGCCGAGGAGGCGTCAGGATGTACCCTCTGCCGACTATGAGAGCCCTTACCCCTCCTGTGCCCCCATTGAGCCCGCTACCATCAGACGATGACTATGATCTTGCCCTTGAGGGATATGAGGAGGACCAGGCTATGACTGATCCAGACACACCTCCTCCCTCACCTACTGGAGTACCTACTGTGATCCATGACTGGATGATTGGCCGGCTGACCACTGACGTGGCAGCGGCAGAGGCTAGAGCTGATGAGCTGAGGAGACAGTTGGCAGCGGAGAGAGAGATCCGTCGTTCTTATCAGGACGGGATGAGGTGTATGACTCCTATGGAGATGAGACTTGAGATTTCCCGCATCGAGTGGCGAGCTATGGTCCGCATGAGAGGCATGTCTGTTATTGCTGAGGGACTGGTACCCCGACTAGCCACAGAGAGGATTTGGGCAGATGCTATGGCGCGTGTCAGGAATCTGACCCGCTCGGATGGGGAGACTTGATAGGTGATAGATAGCTTAGTTCTCTAAACTCAGATGGCCGTTAGTAGTGCCAGTTTTTGTGGATGGTTCCGATGTATAGTAGTATCCTTTCTGAGTTAGAGATAGGCTAATCAGACTGACGTAGCAGATGTTGACAGGTTGACTGGTAGTACTTAGCTTTTGACTGTTGTACGGACGATGTATTTCAGCGATGTATTTGCTTTTATTGAAACTTAGTTTCAGTACCTCGTGACTTTATGTCACTTATGTATATATTCGTACCTTTCAGTTTCTTTAAAGCTTTCAGTCTTAAATTTGATATCCCCTGCTATTTCAATTGTTTTACAAGTTATTAGTTTTGACATATAAACTGTGCAAACCCCCATTTGGAATATATATATATATATATATATATATATATATATATATATATATAATATATTTTTATTTATTTACAAAAAAAAAAGTTTGTGTGAGCAAGGATGATTCCTAGATTTTCACCAAGGACTCAATTGATTCAACCAAATGTTTTGTAAAAAGAAACAAATGGGTTTAATAAAAGTTTTGTTTAAAAACATCAGGAAAATGCCACCCCGACGTATGGGAACCCGAGCACGCCTTGCCAATTCTGCGGCTCAGGGTAGTGTTAACCAGGGAGATGAAAGGCAAGATTATCGTAATGAGGGAGAAAACCCAGACTTCCACGAGATGGAAGAACAAAACCGTGAGAAAGGTGAGTATGAAGGAAGCGGAGAGGATGATGATTACAATGAGTTTGATGATCAGGACTACGAAGAGGAAGAGTATGAGAGTACTCTGAATGTAGAGGTTCCCGGTGGAAACTCGATGGACCAATTTATGCACCTACTCCGACAGAATTTGAACCAACATCCACCGCCACCACCACCAGGCCCCAATACTGCGGGGCATAGTGCTTTTAAGGCTTTTAAGTCCTTAGGACCCCCGGAATTTCAGGGATCTGCTGACCCTGTTGAGGCAAGAGCTTGGTTGAAGGAAATGGAAAAATCTTTTGAAATCCTAGGTATTGAGGAAGCCCAAAAGACCGCCTTTGCTACTTACCTCCTGAAAGGGGAGGCTAACTACTGGTGGGAATCAAAGAAGAACCTAGAAACCAATACCGTTGTTACCTGGGCAAGGTTTACTACTTTATTTCTGGAAAAGTATTTCCTTGTGTTCATGGAAGCACAAATGGAAAGGAAGTTTTTGGAACTGAAACAGGATAACATGACTGTGGCAGAATATGAGGCCAAGTTTACTGAATTGTCTAGGTTTGTGCCAGATTTTGTAAATACTGACTTGAAGAGGTCAAGAAGGTTTCAGCAAGGGCTGAAACAATGGATTCAGAATAGAGTAGCAGTGTTGGAATTAACGGACTATGCGTCGCTAGTGCAAAAGGCAACCATAGTGGAAGCAGGTAGTGAGCAAAGTCAGAAAGGAAGAGAAGAGAAAAAGAGGAAGTTTGGTAGTCAAGGAGGAAGCTCGGTGAACAAGAGCTTTCCAGCAAGGACATTTGGAGGGACCCGGTCTCAGCCATTAAGGAATTTAGGATTCAGGAAACCTGAGAATAAGAGTCTAAGCCAGGGCGGCAGACAGACTGGAGTATCCCGTTTTAATCAACCTCGACCCCCACTACCTGACTACAAGACTTGTGGAAGAAAACACCTGGGAGAATGTACCCTAAAGTCGGTAACCTGCTTCACGTGCAACAAAACAGGGCATTACTCCAACTCCTGCCCCCAAAACAATCAGAAGTGTTTTCAATGTGGAAAATTAGGACACGTGAAAAGAGACTGCCCTATGGCAAACCCTGCCGGCTCGAGAATCAGTGGAGCCGCCTCTAACAAACCCCCAACTGCTAGAACTTTCAATATGATGGCGAAAGACGCCGTAAGGAACACTAATGTGATAGCAGGTACCCTTTTACTCAACACCGTCAATGCAAATGTTTTATTTGATTCGGGAGCTACCAAGTCTTTTATTTCGAGGGATTTCGCGAGTCAGTTAAGACTTAGGGCGAAACCATTAAACGAAGTATTAGAGGTAGAAATAGCGAATCAGGAAGTAATTCTAGTTGATGAAATACACATAGACTGCCTAGTAATAGAAGGTCAACAGTTTCGTGTAGATTTGGTTCCATTTAAATTAGGGGAATTTGATGTTATTTTGGGAATGGATTGGTTGTCGAGCAATGGTGCTCAGGTAGATTGTGAAAGAAAGAAAGTTTGGATTAAAACGTCCGAAGGGCGGGAGGTCGTGTTCAAGGGACAACGACAAACCCGTAAGTTTTTAACCATGGCCCAAACCAAGAGGTTGTTGCGGCATGGGTGTGAGGCTTATTTAGCCAATGTGATAGATACAAATCGAGAGGTTCCTAAGCTACAAAATATTCCCATAGTTAATGAATTTGAAGACATATTTATGGAAGACCTTCCGGGATTACCACCTGATAGGGAGATAGAATTCGCTATCGAATTAGCTCCAGGGACGGCGCCAGTTTCAAAGGCCCCGTACAGGTTAGCTCCGGTAGAAATGAAAGAGTTAGCTAGTCAATTGCAGGAATTGCTAGATAAGGGAATGATAAGACCCAGTGTGTCACCCTGGGGTGCACCAGTACTGTTTGTGAAAAAGAAGGATGGTAGTTTGAGATTGTGTATAGACTACCGCGAACTAAACAAGTTGACCATTAAGAACCGATATCCTTTACCAAGAATTGATGATTTGTTTGACCAGTTGAAAGATGCGGTTTACTTCTCCAAGATTGACCTGAGGACTGGATATCACCAGTTAAAAATAAAACCTGAAGATATACCCAAGACTGCATTTCGCACGAGGTATGGACACTATGAGTTCTTAGTAATGTCGTTCGGGCTGACAAATGCCCCAGCAGCCTTCATGGACCTAATGAATAGAGTCTTTAAGCAATACTTAGACAAGTGCGTCATAGTTTTTATTGATGATATTTTAGTCTACTCCAAGACAGAGGAGGAACACGCAGAACACTTGAGAATAGTGTTAGAGACTTTGAGAAAGGAAAGACTTTATGCTAAGTTTTCCAAGTGTGAATTTTGGCTGAGAGAAGTACAGTTTCTAGGCCACGTAGTCAGCAGTGATGGAGTGCTAGTTGACCCTGCTAAGATAGAAGCCGTTTCAAATTGGGACAGATCGACCACCCCGACTGAGGTGAGAAGTTTTATAGGCTTAGCTGGGTATTATCGAAGATTTGTGAAAGATTTCGCCAAGATAGCAGCCCCACTGACCCGACTGACCCGAAAGACTGAGAAGTTTGAGTGGACTGAGAAATGTGAAAAGAGTTTTCAGGAATTGAAAAGGAGGCTAGTTACTGCCCCTGTACTGGCACTGCCAGATGGAAGAGGAAATTTTGTGATCTATAGTGACGCATCACACAAAGGGTTAGGATGCGTGCTTATGCAACACGAAAGGGTGATTGCATATGCTTCTAGGCAGTTAAAAGAATATGAGAGTAGAAACCCTACCCATGATTTGGAACTAGCAGCCATAGTTTTCGCCTTAAAGATTTGGAGGCATTACTTATATGGGGAAAAGTGTGAGATCTACACAGACCATAAGAGCCTTAAGTACATTTTCACTCAAAAAGAGCTCAATATGAGACAGAGGAGATGGTTAGAATTAATAAAAGATTATGATTGCGAGATTCTTTACCACCCAGGGAAGGCCAATGTGGTGGCCGATGCCCTTAGTAGGAAGGAGAGACTCAAAATGATAACCTCCTCAGAGAAGTTAATCCAAGAGTTTGAAAAGATGGAGATTGAGGTTAAAATAACCGGAGATGGCACAGAGAAATTATTTGAAATCGCACTACAATCAGATTTGCTACAAAAGATCAAATTAAGTCAAGAACGCATGATGAGCGAAGGGAAAGAGCTAATGACAGGAGAGGAATTAAGGACTGAGAGAGACGGTAAGGGAGTTATGAGGTATACTTACCGGATTTGGATTCCTAATGATCAGGAATTAAAGGACGAGATTCTACATGAGAGTCATAGCTCAAGGTATTCAATTCACCCGGGAAGTACCAAGATGTATAGGGATTTAAAGGAATATTATTGGTGGCCTAACATGAAAAGGGACGTAACAGAGTGGGTAAGCAAATGCTTGACCTGCCAAAGAGTAAAGGTAGAACACCAAAGACCCGGTGGACTTTTAAGACCACTAGAGATTCCAGAATGGAAATGGGAACAAATAGCCATGGACTTCGTAGTAGGATTACCACGAACCAAAGCTAATCACGACGCCATCTGGGTAATAGTAGACCGGTTGACGAAGTCAGCCCACTTCCTTCCGATTAATGAAAGATACACTGTCGATAGGCTAGTGGATATTTACATGAAAGAAATTATGGCGAGACATGGAGTTCCAGTCTCCATTGTGTCAGACAGAGACCCTAGATTTAACTCCAGATTTTGGAGAAGCTTTCAAGAATGTGTAGGAACCAAGCTAAACATGAGTACCGCTTACCATCCCCAGACGGATGGGCAAAGTGAGAGGACTATCCAAACCTTAGAGGATATGTTGAGAGTTTGTGCCATAGATTTCAAAGGAAATTGGGATGATCACCAACCCCTGATAGAGTTTTCCTACAACAACAGTTTTCATGCAAGTATCGGGATGCCCCCGTATGAAGCCTTGTATGGAAGAAGATGTCGATCACCCTTGTATTGGGATGAAGTTGGACAGCGAAAAATGCTCGGACCCGAAATGGTCCAACAAACTAAGGATGCAATAGACCTTATCAGAGGACGGCTGGTAGCAGCCCAAGACAGACAGAAGAAATATGCAGACTTGTCCCGAAAGGACAAGGAATACGAAGTGGGAGATCTTGTGCTGTTGAAAGTATCTCCGTGGAAAGGATTGATGAGATTCGGAAAGAAAGGGAAATTGAGCCCTAGATATATTGGACCGTTTGAGATCTTGAGACGCATCGGGGAAGTAGCTTACGAGCTAGCCTTGCCCCCAAACCTGCAGCAAGTTCACAACGTGTTCCATGTGTCCATGTTAAGGAAGTACAATCTGGATGCCAGACGCGTGGTAGAATACGAGCAAGTAGATATACAACCAGACCTGTCATATATAGAGCAGCCGGTAGAAATCATTGACCGCAAGGATCAAGTGCTAAGGAATAAAGTTATAAAGCTGGTAAGAGTTTTGTGGAGAAATCATAATGTTGAAAAATCCACTTGGGAACTAGAGAGCGCAATGCTAGAAAAGTACCCTCATCTATTTTGACCTGATTCCGGGACGGAATCCTTTTAAGTAGGGGAGACTGTAATATCCCAAATTTTTGTAATAATTAAAACCTTGATGAATAGTGAATTTCCACTGATGAATAGTAAATTTGCTGACGAAAAGTTTTTCAGCCCACACTATGTAGACGACATGGAATGAATGTTTCGAAGTGATATTATTGATGTATAGGAAGAATAAAAGAATGTAAACGTGATCAGAATCAGAAGATTCCCCTCCGAGTTTTAAATCACTATTCACTGGACAGTTAAGGATGTATTGATTTGATCGTTTTGAGAAAGTATGTGGAATGAGAAATACATGATCATATCTTAAACCAAGGTGAGAAACCTAAGATTATATATTAGACAAAGGTAATGGAAGGATAAAGGAAGTACCCTAGCTTTGGTACAGAGAAACGTCTTTAGAACCACTGGAAACTATCGCGAAACAAAAGCGTAATAAATTATGATTTAAACCCTAACCAAAGGAGGAGTATTATTTGAGATCATCAAGTGCAATATATAAAAGAATTGAGGATGCAAAGGATGACATAAGCATGATGCAAGGAAATGACATAAGCAAGATAAAGTGATGACAAGGTGATGAATCACCACCTTGTCACCACTTTCACCACCACCACACATCCAAAATGAGCCTTGTCATTGGTGACCAAGCTTGTTTTTAACCAAACAAATTAATTACAAAGTCTTGAGGTTAATTAGACAAAGCCAAAAGAAAAGAAAACAAAACAAAAAGAGATGCATTAATCAAGAACACAACTTTCGGCTATTTCATGTTCTTCAAGTCCTTAAACATTTTGCTCATACTTCCACTCAACCATAATTCTTGATCTTGGGCTCTAAATCACCCTCATCCTATATCCAAGGTAGATCTCTAATCTTAGCCTCATCCATGGATCATAACTTGATCAAAAATGGATTCAAAGTTGATGATGAATAGTGATGTGAATAGTAACCTCATAGAATCTTGATTTGTTTTGATGATCTTAGGTTTGATTTACATAGTTAAGGAGCAAGGAAGGATATATCATCAATATATAGTCTTTGTTAAGCTCCAAGGAAGGTATAAAACTTCTTACTTTCTAAGATTATGTTTTGATCTAGTAAGTTAGAAGTGTTTGATTAGAACTATGTTAAGATGAAGCATGTATGCATGATTTTAAACATGTTTAATGGTTGATTTGTGGATGAACTTGTGGAATAGAGTGTGACCTTATTTGGGCAGATAAATGGTAGTATAAACTTGAGTTTGATTGGTGGTTGGTTAATGGTTTATTGTAGTTTGGTTGGAGTGTTTTAAAACACGGGAAGTACGCGTAAGCGCCGTTACCATGGCGGATTTTACTTAGGTAGTTTATACAGAAACCATGACTGCAAAACAGGGCATACACTTGAGGTTTCTGACCATGAGCATGTAGGCTCTGTTTCCTAGAGTATTTTAGCGAAAGAATCGTATCGTTTTGATTTACGGTTTAGGAGAAACGTCCGTTTTAGTAAAAGCGGTTTCGCGTAACGAGATAGTTCATTGTATGAACTTTGAGCTAGGGATCAAGCCCTTTAAAATTGGAATTGGGTTGAGATATTAAAATGGATACTAGTATGTATAATAAGGAAAGGAAGCCTAGAAGGGTTCGAGTTAAAAATATGAGTTGGTGATTTTATAAAAATACGCGAACGAAAGTTGCGCGAGTGAAATACCCTTAAGGGGATGGTTTAAAACAAGGAAATGGTAAAGTAAAAGAACTTGGGATTTGTGAATGGTTTTCACCCAAGCTTTTGACTTAGAGGTTTACGGAACGTCACGAGGTTATAGATGACCAAGAGCGAGACGTTTAATTTTCATTGGTAGAACTGTAGTGCTTAAGTTATAGCACATTAAATGGTTCAAGGCGACTGACTGTGAATTATGTATCTTGTTATAGATCGACGCGCACCCTCTCAAGCCCCCACTACCACACCACCAAGACCCCAAGGCAAGTTTTCAAACCCTACACCATATAATGATGTTGTTGTGATATATGTTGTGGTATTGCTATATATGCTGTTTTATGCTGTGAAATAACGTAAAACTGTTTTTGCTTTGTAAAAAGCTGTATAAGGTATGAGGTTTATATGCTAGCTAAGTACTAGATATATACCAAGGTTAAAGATTAAAGACTCTAAGTATAGAGCACTTGTACGATGGTTTTAAAAACTTAGACCGGGAGTCAAATTATTAATTATTTTTAAACTACTGTCAAAAGCTGGAAGGTTACAGGGATAGTTATGTTTTAAATGTTTATTAAATATTCCAATATCTATATTATGGGATATTTAAGGTGAGATATTTGAATAATATTATAATAAATATTATTTGAATATTATTTAAATAAAGTGAATATTATTATTTTTAAATATTCACTCAAGTGTTTATATTGAATAATAATTCAATATTTATTAATTGATTATTATTTAATTAAGTGAATATTATTTTGAATATTCACTTAAGTAGTTATATTGAATAAAAATTTAATATTCATTATTTGAGTATTTATCAAATATTCCAAAAATGATTTAGAATCATAGAACCTTATTATATGATCCAAGGTTCTATTATTTACACAAAAATATAAATTTCTGATTTTCAGAAAAGGTATTAAAATAGAGATTCCCAACTATTATTTTAAGATAGTTAAAGGTAATTAAATGCAAACAATATTATTGCCAACTCCTCGAAAACTGGGAATCTAGTCAAGAATTCGAGGACAGTGATTTACTTGCGTGGTTCCTCTAAAGTATCTATAACTAGGGGATTGCTCCCCCATTCAAATAAGAGTTTTTCAACTCACTGAACTCTGAAATTTCAATAAACTCCCTGGTCATGATTTCAAAATATGTAGTAATCATCGGCAGTCTCGTTGACTAATGTCAACCCACACTTGGACTTACTCCTTCCAATTACTCTGGAGTAAGGTCTTCTGAACGGTTACAAAAGTTTTGACAAGTATTTGTACTCGGGAAAAATGGGATTAAATTTCCGATTTCCGTTTCATTAATATTTTTCATCATGGGAATTGGAAAGGTCTACACGGCAATGAAATAGGTGTCGGGGTAGTGCCAAAACTATCAAGGCTTACCCGGTGATGAAATAGGCCCGAGGTAGTGATCTCTTGCGTGCTAAGGCTTACCCGGTGATGAAATAGGCCCGGGGTAGTGATCTCTTAGCACAATGGTCCGTATGCGGTCAGGGTGATAACCGAATAGGAAGTCGTCCTTCTACTAGTAGAAAAGAAAAGTTACGATACAACGGCTGATCACCGTGTATCGGGTGTTCCAGTACATTCCCTTCCCTCCAATTGGAGTTGAGCTGCACATTGTAACAAAAGCCTATGCGCTGAGTTACTGATAATGTGACAGTAATGAATAATGATGTTCCTCATACAGTAGTCGTACTGTATGGTATGTTTTTGACGAAAAGAGAAATAAATATATCATTCTGTATACGAATGAAGTTTTAAAGGTTTTCCTTTATAATATAAGCTTACTTATATGCTTATGCTGTATTGTATTATTGCTGGGCCGAGTGCTCACTCTTGCTTTTCTTCTATACATATATATCACAACACAACAGCTAGAGTAGATGGCCAGGATTCGCCGTACCGCTCGGAAGCGCGTCAGAGCTATACAGGCCGCCCGTAACATGGTTGTTACAGAGGATCAGGTAGAAGTCCTGAGTTGGTTCGGAGTGTAACTTTTGTTGCTCCGGTTTAATTATAAGTATCACTTATGTATATTAATGAACAAGAACAAACTTTTGCGCTACCTTATGGTTTCACATAGAAATCATACTGGTAGTAGGTTGCAGTATTTTACTTTTGAGTTGTAATAACTTTAATTTGTGGATCATATGACTACTGTATTGTAAGTTCGTTTCTGAGACATAACTGGTGTGAGTATATTGATGGTGGGGTCACCATGTGTGATGATTTATTGTTTTATAGTTCAAGTATTAAGTGATTGTACGGAATAAGGGATCGTGACAACCCAGATCTCCGACCCCGGGTCTGGGGGTGTTACAGAAAGGATTGGTCGTTGAAGCTGGATGAAGCTGTTTGGGCTTACAGAACAGCTTACAAGACACCGTTGGGTACATCACCTTTTCAACTGGTGTATGGTAAGGCTTGTCATTGGCCTGCCGAGCTAGAGCATAAGGCATATTGGGCATTGAAGAAGCTGAATTTTGATATGTCAGCTGCATGAGAGAAAAGAATGCTTCAGATTAACGAGTTGGATGAGTTTCGTCTACAGGCTTATGAAAATCACAAGTTATATAAGGAGAATGTCAAGAGATGGCATGATAAACGGTTGGTACACAAGTCATTTGTGCCTGGTCAAGTAGTTTTGCTTTTCAACAGTGTTTCCACATGGTGCAGTGGAAGTTTTTGATAAGTCACCGGACCAAGCATTCAAGGTAAATGGACAGAGGTTGAAACCGTATTTTGGTGAAAGTGTGAATCGCGAGGTGGAGACCGCGGTTCTTGTTACGACTGATTAAGGGAAATGGAGTCACGTCAAGCTATTGACGTAAAACAAGAGCTTCGTGGGAGCCAACCCACACAATTGTTATAGTATTATTCTGTGCGGAAAAAATTTTTTTGACAGAAGCCAGAGCGCGCCCGCGCTTGAGGTACTGCCAGAAAAAAAATCGAAATAAAAAGACAAAAAATAGTTTGTGCACCGGATACTCCACCCGAGGAGGGTGATTCTGCCGCCGAATAGGTATACTCCCTGCACTTTCCTTGTTATTACCTTCAATGAGGACATTGAATACTTTAAGTTTGGGGGTGATAATTAAGGAATAGTAGTATTAGTGTGTGTCATGTAGGATTCATATTGCATATGTAGTTAGTTCATTCATATCTTTGCATAACCGTTCATGTAGGACATTCGTATTTGCATAATTGTTTATATATATCATTTGAGTCCATTTAGTTGCATTTGCATAGCATATTTCATGATCCCGTAGGACTTGGCTATTTCTGTTGGTGAGCCGATGTTGATTGGGGTGTGGTAATGATGAATAGAGAGTTGATTTAAGTTCCTATGAAATTGACTTGCATACCAGAAACAAATCAATTACATAAGTCTCATTGGTTGCTTTTGGATTTGATCAGACCATGTTTGTTTGGATGTTAGAATTTAATCACTTGCTTACATTTAGAATGTTTGTCTATTCCCTTGAAAACGAAGGAGCACTAAAGTATAATTTTGGGGGAAAACAGGGATTTCATGCTAGTTGTTAATAAAGGCTAGGCGTCAAATGGCTAGTAGCCGCTCATAAAAAAATGAGTAGTCTAGGGAGGGATGAGAAAAAGCAAAGCGCACTCATTCCGAAATTGTTAGGTGCTTTTGTTTTAGTAAAACAAAAAAAAACAAAAAAAAAGTGGAAAAAAGAGAAAAAAAATAAAAAAAGAGTTGTGTTAATGCAGAATTGATCAGGGTGAGCTCTTTAATACTCGAGCAATTAAGTTCTAGGGGACTTTGTGCCTAGTGACCTAAGACTTTTCCGGTCTGGGATCCACTAACCTAACGCTCGCTACATGAGTATTATTGTATAAGCCTTTTGGGGTCTCATCCATTGCATGGTCAAATAAGCATGCGTGTTGTGTATAGTATTTTGTGTCGTAATAAAGCATGAATTCCTGTCTAACTCAAGTGGATTATGGAGGTGTCTCTTAGTGATTTTTTGTGTCTAGAGTTCATTCTGTTTATAAGCTTGTGGTTGTTTTGGTGAAGAATAGGATATGGTCTTGATTTATTTTGGGAGTATATTGATGAGCATCGCACACACACACGTTTTTGTGTTTGTATTGTTAGTATACGGGGATTTAGTCGAGCTCTGTTTGGAACATTGCATTCTTTGAGATGTCGGCTTGTTGATTAGTTATGGTTAGTCTGAGGGGATCGTTTGCATTAGCATATTAGTTGCATTCATGCATTGCATTATATATATATATAGTCTGTTTATGCTTGAGGACAAGCATCGGTTTAAGTTTGGGGGTGTGATAAGTGGATTTTATATCTACTTGGAACGCTTCGTATCGGCTTAAATTGATCGATTGCACTCAAGTATTTGGTGTTTTTATGTGTTTTTAGTTAGAATGTGCAGAGCTACAGCGTTGGCAGAATTGTGGAGTTTTCATGACTATATGGTGGTATAGAGCATAAGAAGTGAAGGCCATGCGGTAAGGAAGTTGGAAGCGCAAGGAAACGAATAGAAAACAAACTGCAGAATCCATGAACAGTAGAAGGAGCGCGCCCGCGCCTTGTTGGAGCGCGCCCGCGCTTGCCTGAAGGGAAGAGAGCGCGCCCGCGCCTTGTTGGAGAGCGCCCGCGCTATGTTGAATGCTGAAGATCCTGATTTTGTTCTATTTTGGAAAGAGGCAGAGACCAGTCAACCGCGAGGCTATATATACACTTGGGGACAATTTTAGGGTTACATACCATCCTATCTATCTACATATCTACCAGCAGAGAGAGCCAGAAGATACAACGTGGATGCAAAATTCCAACGCTCGTGACAAGCAACGGAGTTCTTGTTTCATTAAATCTTTTGTATTCTTCTTTAGGCGATACTTAGGATCAGTTGTTTCATAAACCTTATTACTTATTACTATTTATTAGGATTCCAGACTTTATTACTCTCATGTTTTCATCAGAACCCATGATGACGAACGGTTCGATTATGAACTAATCGTTGTCATGGGATTCTAACGGATTTATCTATGGATTTTAGTAGTTGATTGTTTTAAAGATTTGTGTGTGATGAATTATTGATAATCTAGTTTGGTTGTGCTTATTCTTCTTGGATGCGTAGCTAACATCTAAGTTGTTTGTTAATCTCTATTGATTGAGAAAGTGGATATAGAGGTTTAGAACTTACCATGCTAGCATAGGTTTATGTATGTTTGTCATGCATGATTCATAGGTAATTTTAACCATCTTACCTGCCCTATGTAATCTGAATGGATAACTTGCTCGTTAAACCGTTATGTTTTCAAATCTTATAGACATATAGGGTCTAAGCATAATTGCTGTCTACCAAACTTCTATCTCTTTTGTGGATGTGTGAGTAGTTTGGTATACGTATACTGAAAGGTAGCGTGTACTGATTTCGTGTTGTCCGATTAGTTGTCATAACCGTCACATACATTGATTAAAGACATAAAAACTCTAGATGAAGTATTTAATGAAGTTAGGATCCCATATTTTATTCTCATAAGTAATTCGACAGTAAACTCCTTAGTTAATTATAGTCTTGGTAAATTGCTTAGTTAATTTAGTTAATCACAACTCAAATTTGATATTTGTCTTAGCATTGAACAATAGCCATACATTGTTGCATAAGTGCATAACTATAGTAACCCAAACCAGTCTCTGTGGGAACGAACTCTACTTATTCATATATTACTTGTGACCGCGTACACTTGCGTGATTTTGTGCGAACAGTAATCTTCATCTTCGGTATAGGGACCAGAAAAGTCTCGAATCAGAGGGACTTTCTGAGTCTGAGTTTGTTGATTAATGGGCTCCAGGCCTCAAACATAAGGAGGCACATATGATTCGTGATACAGTCGATTGTGACCATTACTCCCAATGGGGGGCCATGGAGGCATTCCATAAGGTGGCATACCCAAAGTTTGACTCGTGTATTGAGGAAGATCAGTAGTATGAAGTTGGAGGCCTCGAGGCGCATTCAAAATCACTTGAGAGGATGTGATTGGTTGATGATGAGTCATCTCTTGAGTTTGGGGGTTGGCTCCATGAACCACCATCTGCATAGGATTCATCCCTTCAACTGAGATTGAGATCTCTGGTCCTTGAGTAGTGGTGCAGGGGATATTCGTCTCTTGAGTACCAGTAGTTGGTGGTGGTTGACTTCCTGCCGTTTGAACACCAGAAGTCGATGGTGGATCACGTGAAGTTCTTCGTGTGTTTGCCATGGTTGATGTTCTTTTCCCACAGACGGTGCCAAATGTTGTGGAATAAAAAACATACTTTCGAAATTAATGCTAGGTTTTGAGAGCTTTCGAGCTTTAATGGTTGGTCTTGTGTTTCGTGGCTAAATCTGTCCTCACAAGATGCCTACGTATCTCAACTATTGCTGAGAATAAAGCCAAAAAACGTAGTTCTTGGTGTTGCCCTCGGGGCTATGGCGGCAGGGGCACACCAAGGACGTAGTGACTTGTATGTCCTTATTCGAGGATGAAGTCTAAAACGTAGTTCTGAGATGAGGGGTCAGACCCTTTATATAGGCGTTTAGAAGCCCAGTGGATAAGTATTGATTTCCTTGAAGGATAAATCTTATCATTTACGGTGGATAAGTATTATCACTTCCTTGAACGATAAATTTTATCATTGATGGTGGATAAGTATCATCACTTCCTTGACGGTGAATTAGGATTAATTCTAGATCCTTCCTTGTAGGAGTTGTTTCCATATCATAACGGACTTGTATTGAAACAAACCCACTTGTATTAGAACAAACATGTATTGGACGTCTCCTAATACAGGTTGTACTTCTAGCCCAAATATTAATTACGAAATTAATATTTAATTAGAGTTTCAGACCTTATTTATGGACCATCTAGGTTTAATTAATGCAATATTAATTATGTCTTTAGGGTTATTTTTAACACATATCAATTATCATTTGGAAAAGCCAAAATTGAGAGAATAACATCAAGAATACACCTAAAAAAATATACATGAGATATATAAACTACAAATACTAAAATGGATTTGAAACTATGTATATATAAAAAGGGATATTAACAAGTATGAAATCAACATATTTTTTTTTTATCATAGATGTTCAAAAAATAATATCTAGGTTTAGCTAAAGTTAGGGTTAAGAGCAGTTTTTGCGTGAGCAGGCTTAGGTGTACCGTGTACATGCAGTTTCAAATTAAAATCCCAGGCATGTTTGTTGTTTATAAATTATAATCCAAAGATCTTAAATTAGTTACTCGTATAACTGGGTTTCCCGTAGAACAGTTCTCTTTAGAGCAAGTTCACTTGTGTGTTATATTTTGTTCTATATATCTATATTATAAAATTAAAATTAAAATTTACCATTTTAATGAGGTGATAAACATTGTGCTAAAATAGCACAATGCTATAATTTGTTCTATATATAGAACAAAATATATATGAAATTATAATTACCATCTCATCTAAAATTGAAAAATGTGAGGGAAATTGGATAAAATAGAGACCTCACTTTTTTCAATCTAATCAAAAACATGAGTGTTTATCAATTTTAGAACAATAACATCAATTTATACTTTTTATTAAAAACAGAAACCCCTCTTAATATGTCATGTATACCACGGTATACATAATCAATATAATTAATTAATTAATTAATATAATAATTATTAAATTAAAAATAAATTGCCAACAATAATGAAATTGTACCCTAGGACTCTGCCACTCTACCGATTATTACGAGTCTTCCAATTAAAAGAAGCAATCCTTGATTAATAAAATAAGAGTAATTGTTTTTATGAGAATATTTTATTTTTATATTTAAATTTGTAAAATACAACATAATAAATGCTCGATTCTGCTTAGTTCTCCGCCCCATTCAAGTCGGGAGTTTGGGGAATTTTTCGGATTCGGGACGACAATAAGAAGAAGTTTAAAAACAATTTGGGTATTAAGATTTTATTAATAAGAAAAACTTCTTTTCGTTAGAACACAATAGTATCAAAGTCAAATTGGTTTCACTCCAAACTCAGTATAAATAATTAATATAATAAATTAATGAAATTAATATAAAATTTTAAAAATAAATTGCTAACAATAATAAAATTGTATACTAGGACTCTACCAACTACTAACAGTCTTCCAATTAAAAGAAACAATCGTTCATTAATAAAATAATAATTATTTTCTTGAGAATATTATATTTCTATTTTTAATTTTGTAAAAAACTACATAATAAATGTCTGATCTCGCTTAGTTCCTCGCTCCATTCGAGTCGGGAATTTATGGAATTTTTCGGGTTCGTAAAAAGAATAAGAAGAAGTTTAAAAACAATTTTGATATTGAGATTTTATTAAAAAAAGGAAACTTTTTTTCGTTAGAATACAATAGTATCAAAGTCAAATTTTGTTATTAAACTATAATTAAATTAGTTGGTTTCACTACAAATTTTATTTCTATTTTTCAATTTGTAAAGAACTACATGATAAATGCATGATCCCGCTTAGTTCCCCGCTATATTCGAATCGGGAATTTGGAGAATTTTTCGAGTTCGGGACGGGAATAAGAAAAAGTTTAAAAACAATTGGAGTATTAAAATCTATTACTATATATTAAACCACAACACAAGGGCAAAAAGTGCCACTTTAATGCCTGTGAAGTTACGATTTTGCCCCTATTTTTTGAAAAATTACAAAAATGCCACCCTTTTAATGTTTATGCAAAAATTAAATTAAATATGTTAGTCTTGATAATTGAACATGTGACCTTATACACTCAAACTTGCACCACAACCATTGTGCTACACTTTGTTTTGAATTTACTTTTAAAATCTTAATAGATAAACCACATATTCTCCCATCTTTTTTTTTATTTTTATTATAGAGTAAATAAATATTTATTTATATTATTTCTAAAATATTGCACAATATATAATTACAAAAATATTTTTATTGATTGAGCATGATCTACAATTCTCTTTTGTCAATTTAAATGATTGATATATGTCATTTTAATACTTATGAATTTACGATTCTGCTCCTATATGTTAAAAAATTACAAAAAAAACACTTTCTCTTTTATATTTATGCAAAGAGTAGATGAAATTATGTTAGTGTTGAAAATCGAACCATTAACCTTCTCTAATCAAACTCATACCATAACCATTATACTATACGTTATTTTGAGTTTTCTTTAAAAATACAAAAAGTTTCATCTTAAATATTATGTTGATGCACAGTCATTAAGGTCGTCTAATCATAATTTACATTGATAAAAATATTTGTAAAAATTCAAGTTAAGTTAAAAAATAATTCATATTATAATATAAAAACTGTTTCAATTTACCAAAATTTTAAAATAAAATTTTGATATTGTGTAATAAATTTTAGACTAAAACTAAAATTTGAGTTTAAAAATGTAAAACTATTTATGTAATATATAAAAAAAATGAGCTATATACACCGCAAGGACGACTTTCATATAATATTAATAGTTTCATAATATGTTTTCGCTTTACGTATATATCGATTATTTATAAATGTATTCTAACTAAATTAAAATCACATTGCCTATGTTATATATTGACAATTTTCAAAAATATTTATTATTTTATACTCAAATGTTCAATTTGATAAAGTTTCGTCATCAAAAACCATATTATTATATACTCAAAGGTTCAATTTGATAAAGTTCCTATCACATCATCGAAAATCATATTAATATTTTAGCAATTAATTGTAATCATGCGATTATTATCTTATGAATATTTATCCAAATTTTATGAAATTTAATTAAGTTATAGAATATATGGTTAATGTAATTGGTATGTCATATTACAAAATTACTATTAAAATATGAGATAAAATCGAAATATTATCATTTTTCGAATTTTAAATTACAAAATTATCTCAATATATAAATAATTGTGTACGAGAAATTATTGCAATTCCCGTGCCTCGCACGGGCTTTTACGCTAGTTTTATTAATAAAGGAAACTTCTTTTCGTTACAACACACAATAGTATCAAAGTCAAATTTTGTTAGTAAACTATAATTAAATTAATTGGTTCTCCAACTCGATATACATAATTAATATAATAATAGTTATTATTAAATTAAAAATAAATTTCTAAAATTAATGAAATTATATAGTGGGACTCTATCAACTACTAGGATTCTTCCAATTAAAAGAAGCAATCATTCAATAATGAAATAATAATTATTTTTATGAGAATATTATATTTTATTTTAAATTTGTAAAAAACTACCTAATAAATGTCTGATCTCACTTAGTTCTCTGCCCCATTCGAGTCGGGAATTTGGGAACTTTTCGGGTTCGTGACGGGAATAAGAAGAAGTTTAAAAACAATTCGAGTATTGAGATTTTATTAATAAATGAAACTTATTTTCGTTAGAACATTATAGTATTAAATTCAAATTTTGTTATTAAAATATAATTAAATTAATTGATTTAACTCTAAACTCGGAAATTAAATTAATTGATTTCATTCGAAACTCGGGTTCGATTCGCAACAACTACATAATTATACAAGTTATTTATTCTTACACCCGCGATTCAATTCTGTGTCACTACTAAACTAGATAATTAAATAGTATTTGTTTATTATAGACTTTCATCTTCATTCCATGTTGAATTCTCTTCAATTACCTAAATATAATTATTAATTATTTTTGTTGTCATTTTTAAGTTTTGTTCTAAATAATTTAATTTTTTTCTCAATCCGTGCTTCGCACGAGTTATCGACTAATAATACCAAAAACCACTTTTTGATGTTAAATAATAACAATAATTCCATCTATTTTAGCATAATCATTACACATGCTCTTATAAGCCATATAAGAGCATCTCCAATCTATACACCTGTTAGCAAAAATGTCCTATCTAACAGCTCTTCAATATCATCCTCCAAGGACATTCACTTGTTAGTTAAAATTTTACAAAACATCATTCATGGTAGCTATATTTGGAAGACCAAAACTCACATGTTAGCAAAAAAATATTAATTTTTTAATTAATTTCTACCCATTAATCACACAATTTATACTACCTTTCAAATTTACCTAACCATTATTGTTAATACCGTTGGAGTACACCATCTTAAAGGTTCAAAAAAATTTAGCTAACAATTATTTTATAATATTTTAGCTAATCAATTTACCTAATACCCTCGGAGATGCTCTAATATGCATCACCGAGTTTACTAAAATCTAAACTCTTTATTAATAAACAAAACAATGTGTAAATGACGTGCAAATGTACCAAAGTACCAAATTTGGTTATCACAAAATTCAGGTTTGATTATTTACAACTACATGATTAAAAAAAATTTATTTATTTGATTTAATTTTTTTGGTTTCAATTCGGGTTCAATTCCCTATAACTACGTAATTCAAAGACTTTTTAATTTAATTTGTTTTTTTTAATTTCATCCTGGTTTTGATTAATATTTTAATCTCGACGTCTAGTAAAAAGTATTTCCTCTATCCCTCTCATTTCTTTACACTTTCTTTTTTGGTACGTCCCTCTCATTTCTTTACATACCAAAAATAGTACTCTCTCCGTCCGAAAAAGGATGAGCCACTTCTTTTTGCACGCATTTCAATGCGCTCGATTGAAGTACTTGTAAATAATATTTTTTCAATTTTTTTGATTTGTATAAAAGTATAAATCCTATATTTTTATACAAATAAAAAAAATTAAAAAAATATTATTTACAAGTATCTCAGCCGAGCGCATTGAAATGCGTGAAAAAGTCAAAGGTTCAATCTTTTTGGGACGGAGGGAGTAACATTTTATAATATAAAATCCAATTACATTCACTATTTTCGTCCGATGTAACTATTTTATATAACCATTGACGAAGTAATTTAAATGTGTATAAAATTAAAAGTGACCCCACCTGTCGCATCTGCCCCCGCCACCACCAACGGCCCCAGTGCCGTGTCTACCAACCAGGCCACTTCTGTTCAATACTTTCCTCGGTTGATTTTTAAAAAGGGCAAAGCCCGAGTTGTACTTGGAACTATCATACCTTGTCTTCTACCTCTACGCGCATTGTCAAAAATAATAAAATTTAAGTTCCTTCTCAATGAAATTACACATTCATAACTGATCATCAAAATATATTCTCATAATACGATCGATTCACTTCAATGGCCTTCATCATCGACGCAGCTCTGGGCGCAGGCTTCAGTGAATTATTTAAAGTTGTAAAAGTCGCTGTAAGAGATTGCCTTAACTTCAGATCCAATCTAAAAAACTTAGAAAGCACACTTGAATCAGTTAAGCCAATGTTCTATGAAATTGGCAAGCTCAACAGAGTTTTGAATCGTCCAGAAGAAGAAACTGATCAATTTATCGAGACATTAAATCGCGGCGTAATTCTTGTATACAAATGCAGTACAGTTCCATACTGGAATCCATATAAATTATATACTTGCTCGAAGAAGCTGGAGAAACTAGACAAATGTATAGTCAAGTTTTTCAATGTGCAAGTGCAGGGATTTGTTGCTATGAGTAGTTTGAGGAATGGAAGGGGTATTAAAGAGATTAATGATAAAATAGATTTTGTACTTAAGTTTTTCAACATTAAGTATAAATATACAAGTGCTGGGGTTTGCGACGATTCTTTGAGTGGAGTTTCCAGTTGGGAAAGTGTACTAGGTCTTCCAGATGTGGTTTTCGGGTTTAATAAACCACTACAGGACTTGAAGGAGATGCTGCTACGGGATAAGGAGCTAGTTAAAGTAATCTCGTCTCCACGAGGGTTCGGTAAGACCACCCTGGCTAAATTGCTCTGCCATGATCCTGAAATTCAAGGTAAGACTAAGACACCCTCCTCCATGGATTAAATGGTTGTTTAACTTGGAATGTCTTTTATAAGTACAAGCTTACAACTAATTTCAACCGAAGTTGGATTAGCACTTTTGGATTAACATGCGGTGTCGAATCGTTCCAGTACACACACATCTACTGTCCTCACTTGCCAAGATCACTAGTTAAACAAATCGAATTTTTTAGTGGCAACTTTTTAGTATACTTGAAAGTTATATTAGTACCAAACTCTTTCAAAACCTTCAAAAACAATTACAATGTTTATTTATTAAATGGTAAACATCACCAATGGCTAGTAACGGCTAGTAAGCTTCTGATGCGGTAGCACTGTTAAATGCTCTCTGGTTTTCCTTTGTTGTACTATATTAGTTGTATATTATTGATGTTGTAGTATGACCCTAAACCCTAACTGCTATCTGGTTTTCCTTTGTTGGTTGTGCAAATACAGTCTGATTTTTTTTCCCTGTAACAGAATACCCAGAACGATAAACATACATATTCATTTTGGTTACTTTCCACCAACTGCAAGTCAGGGGAAATCAAAGACCCCAAATGCTGGTAAAGGGATCAAAGTTGATAAAGTGAAATCAAAGACTATACAAAGAAGCAGACCAAAACTCCAACTTAAAGGAAATGGAGCTTTTCAAATAAGGACGGGTTTGTCGGGGGTTGTGATCAGAGAACCTTCGTTACAGGTCATTTCATCTCAAGCTACTTCTAAAAAAGGAGGAAAAGACAGAGAAAAGGTTGTACCTGAGCCTAAAAACAAAGCTCTTAAACCTGAAGCCAACCGCTATTATATAGACAGAGATGAATCTGGAAGGCTACTGCAGGAATTAAGAGGACTTTCGTTCAACAGTGCAGTACTCGTGCCAAGTCCAAGTCATGTTCGAAGGCCTCCAACCAATGGAACTTTCAGTTCTTCCAACCAATGGAATTCACAATTGAGGAAGGGTTTGCCAGGGGTTGTGATCAGAGAACCCTCATCACAGGTCATCCCATCTCAAGCTTCTCAGCATGAAGCTACTTCAACAAAAGTAGGAAAAGGCAAGGAGAAGGTCATATATCAGCCTAAAAAGAAAGATTTTAAACCTAAAGGGACAACTAGTACTTGAATTAAGACAAATCTAAAAGACTTAGTACAAGAACTCAGAAGGACCATTGTTAAACAGTGCAGTAATTATACGAACTCCCAGTGCAGAACACCCCTAACTCAACATCCGATGCGGCCAGAAGAGCCAAAACAGCTAGAGCCTAGAGATAAGGAGTTCTAGATCATAAGACAACTGCTCAGACGACAAACTCACTGTGTAGTTGTAAAGGTTAAGACAGTGAGTACTCATACTTCTTTTGTTGAGTTTTGTATGTGCCCTGTATCACCAATGTATCATTAGCTATGATGTTTCCTTGCGTAGAATTGCAGAATTGCTTTGAGAGCTTTTGCTGTGGTTGTGTATGTGCTTTCCTCTGGCTATTTTGTCTCGTCATCATTATGTTTCAATGTACTCAATTGATGTTTATCCTTCTAATTAAACTAGCATTACATTGAAATCTTAGACACAAAGCAACCTTATATTTCATTAACCTAAATATGATACAATCTGGAAATTGATACAGTAATCCAAAATTGCAGTTGCATTAGTCAATTACCCAATCATTGTTTAACTGGCAACCTAATTACTTTGAACATAATCACAAATAGAACGACAACCCAACGATCATGCAGTAAAAAAACATCAGTTGTTGGATATCAGTATCAATTTGTGGGTTGTGTTCGCGGTCAGATTCTAAAAGGTAAAGAAAGGATCATACATATGAAGCAAACAAAGGGTACCTTAAAAAAAACTAAGTCTCCTAAAACTAAAAGGTAAAGAAAGGATCATACATATTTGATTATTGTTCTACTCCTTTTGTTTTAAGCTATGTGTTTTTACATTTTAACAGTTCTCCATCTGTCTAAACTTATGAAAATAGCAGGCGCCAGGCGCTAGGGGCTATGAACCCGTAAACAACTAAACCAGTGGTGTTGGTGACATTGTTAAGGAATCAGCTTCATGCAAATCTGAAAATTCTATCCACGTTCGTACAGATAAAAACTTTCACTACACGATAAATTGCATGATAAGTGACAACTAAATTGTTATACTCGATGAAGGACCCTAGATTAATTATTCTTTGAAAACGAAATGGAATCAATCAATATATACTTAGTTGCAACCAGAGCAGCTCTTTAGTTATAATCGATTAGTCATAAATTTTATAGTCGACAAATATTCAGTCACTGAAATGGATTTGTTCCTCGACGCAGCTTTGGGAACGGCCCTTAGTGAATTACTCAAACTTGTAGTAACAGTTGAAAAACGAAGAGGGGACTTCAGAGGCAATCTGGAAACTCTCAAAAACACGCTTGAATCAGCTATATTCACACTCAATGAACTTGAGAAGCTCAACATCATTTTAAGTCGTCCTGAAGAAACTACGCGTCAGTTCATCAACCAATTAAGCCAAGGTGTAAATCTCGTAGAAAAGTGTATCGAAATTCCATACTGGAAGAGATACAAGTATTCGAACAAGTTGGCAGAGTTGGCTGAATGTATAGAGAAGTTTTTCAATGTAGGAGTACAGGGGAGTGTGGCTGTGAATACTCTGAGAAATGGGATAGGTATTCAAGAGATTAATGATAAATTAGATTTTATGTTTAAGTTTTTAAACATCACGTATGAACGTGAATTTCACGTAAAGAAGCGCCACGAGGCCCTGCACTCTGCGAGCTGTGGTGCTTATTTATGTGGGGTTTCTGCCTGGGAAAGTGTCCAGGGTCCTCCAGATGAATTTGAAATGCTCCAGGTTGATGCTGAGATTCAAACTCATTCTTCAGATGAGTTTTCCAGTTGGGTAACTGCTCCTAGTCTTCCAAACAGCGTTGTCGGGTTGGATAAGGAGCCATATGAAGTCATTTCAGGTCCGGGAAGCCTTCAAGATCCTGAAATTCAAAGTAAGAAATTGTCTACATGTAACAAATTTTACGGTAAAATGGTTATGAGGTTAATCTCTAAAAACATAAATATCTATTTGTAAATACAAATATGATATGCCGTATTTTATAAAAAGTTTAATATTTCCACATGAACTACGATATAAATCATAGTGATGCACTCCACACTTTATTCAAATGAGCTTACTAAAATTTGTTAGAATACCATCTATCTTGATCTACAATATTATTAAGTGAACTCAATATGTATATTAGCAAATCCTATAATTTGATGATTTTCATATCATTCACCTGAATTGGTTTCTTTCTTCAACGCAGCTCTGGAAGCGGGCATCAGTGAATTACTCAAAGTTGTAGTAGCGGTTGCAAAACTCACCCAAAACTTCAAAACCAATTTGAGAACCCTTAGCAAGACACTTAAATCAGTTCAACCTATATTCAATGATATTGAGAAGCTCGACATTTTCAATCGTCCAAAAGAAGAGATACATCAGTTCAAAGACCAGGTAAATCGTGGTGTGAATGTCGTATACCAGAATGGAAGACATACAGTTACTCGAAGAAGTTGATGAAATTAGACACGCATGTACTTAAGTTTTTCCAGATAGAAGTGCAGGGGTTTGTGGTTGTGAATGATATAAGTCCTGGTGATCAATATGCCATGAGCATTGCCTGCCAGTCGGCACTTCCAAATAGCAATGACAATCGGGTCGGTCGGTTCGGGTTTTATAAACCAGACCCGGACTCAAATATATATCTTGGACCCGGATCCGGACCCGGACCCGATTGGATCCCGAATGTCAAGATCCAGACCCGACCCGACCCGTCGGGTTTCGGTTCGGATTTTAATCGGGTCTCGATTGATTTTAACTTTTATACAATTATTTATCAATTTTAAAGACAATGATACTTAAAATTTAAATGCTCAAGAAATGAAGAACAATGATAGGAGAGAAAAACAATGTAAATCTATTATCATTCCCTCAAACTGATAATGATAGGATCCAGGTCTTAATGTAGCAACCATAATGAAAGAAAAGACAAACAAAGATAACAGCTTGATAAGACAGCTGTCCTACTACAGACAAAAATATTATTTGATGTTTGTTCATATTGGCCACCAATGTGCCAAGTCAGCTAGTAGGTCCCTCAATACTCCCCCTCAAGCTGGAGAGGGAGAGGCGTCTGTAACTCCCAGCTTGGAGAGAAGATGTTTTTGCTGGTGCACCGGAAGTATTTTTGTGAAGACATCTGCAACTTATTCTGAGGATGGCACATGAGTGGTGTGTAGGAGTCCAGCCTTGATCTAATCCCTGATAAAGTGTAAGTCCACCTCCACATGCTTTGTCCGTTCATGCAACACTGGATTTGCTGCAATTGCTAAGGCAACCTGATTCTCACAATAGAGTTGAGTATATGGTAGATTTTTGAGTCCAATTTTAACAGAGCAGACAACCAGGTTATTTCACAAGAGGTAAGTACCATGACCCTGTATTCGGCCTCTACAGATGATCTAGATACCATGGCTTGCTTTTTTGCTTTCCAAGATATAGAAGAATTGCCCAACAACACACAGTAACCAGTGGTGAATCTTCTAGTGGTGGGGCATGATGCCCAATCACTGACACAATATGCCTGCAAGTGTGCAACACTGCTTGAGGCTAACAGAATACCTTGTGATGGGGAGTTTAAGAGATACCTGAGTAGTCTTTTTGTAGATTGCATGTGTACAGAGGTAGGTTTGTGCATATATTGGCTGAGTAGGTGGACAAGGAAGGCTATATATGTTCTAGTAATGGTGAGGTAAATGAGTTTCCCAACTAATTTCTGGGATGGTGAGGCATCGGGTAAGGGAGTCCCTAGGTCAGGTGTAAGTTTGACATTAGGATCTAAGGCCAAGGTCAAAGGTTTAGCAGTACTCATACCATAAGCAACAATCAAGTCAAGTATGTATTTCTTTTGAGATAGAAAGAAACCAGAGTTTGACCTACTTACTTCTATTCCCAGAAAATACCTGAGGGGACCAAGATGTTACATGTGAAAAACTTTTGACAACATAGTCTGAATGTTTTGAATAACAGCTAAGTTGGAACCACAGATCATCAAATCATCAACATATATAAGGATAACAATGGTTTCAGTATTTGTGAATTTTGTGAAAAGGCTATAGTCAGATTTGGATTATGTAAAGCCAAGTTTAAGAAGGGTTTGAGATAGTTTTGAAAACCATTGTCTTGGGGCCTGTTTCAAACCATAAAGAGCTCTTAATAATTTAAGCACAAGAGAGGTAGTACCAGGTTTGTGAGACACTTTGTTCAGATGAATCCTGCTGCCAAGTCCAGTGTATCCTGGAGGAAATGTCATATACACTGTCTCTTCAATGTCCCCATGGAGAAAGGCATTGGATACATCCATATGCTCAGTGTACCAGTCTTGGATTGCTGCAATAGCTAGTAAGGTCCTCACAGTGGTCATCTTTGCCATTGGTGCAAAGGTGTCAGTGTAATCTTCTCCCTGCACTTGTTTATATCCCAAGGCAACCAATCTGGATTTTTATTTCTCAAGGGATCCATCTACCTTATACTTTGTCTTATACAACCATTTGTATCCAATGGGAGTTTTGCCTGCAAGTAGTTATGCAATTTCCCAGGTTTTATTTAACTCTAATGCATCCAGTTCAGAGTTCAATGCTGTGACCTATTCTGGTAGCTTTACAGCATCTTTGTAATTCAGAGGATCAATGGTGGTGGCAGTTAAAGTGGACATAAAGCACTGAAATTCAGGTTCAACCTTTGTGTTGGCAAGAGAAGAGATGGCAGTGGAGGCTACATAATCTTGCTGCCAAGTTGGAGGGACATGAGTTCTTGTAGACCTTCTGAGAGGTGGAGTAGCAGTGGTGGTTTGTAGTATAGCAATGGTGGTTGGTATGGTGTTTGAGATGTCTTCAATGTCCTTATTTACTAAGAAGTCATCAATGAAGGTGGTAGGATGAATAGAGATAGGGTTGGGTTGAATGCACTGAGAATCAGAGTTGTCATGGAATGGAAAATTTTGTTCATGAAATTTTACATCTCTGGATACAAATGTCTCTTTGGTGATCAAGTTTAGGAGTTTATATCCCTTTTGAGTGGAGGGGTAGCCTAGAAAAACACAGGGTATGCCTCTAGCAGAGAATTTGTCAGATGGTGAACTTGTATTATAGGCAAAGGCTAAGCAACCAAAAACTTTAAGGTGATCACAAGGTGTTGGTTTGTTGTAAAGAGCTTGGTATGGTGTTTTGTTTTGAAGCACAAGTGTAGGTAATTTGTTAATTAGGTGGATAGCAATCATAATGCAGTCACCCCAGTAGGTTAAAGGTAGTTTGACTTGAATCCTAAGGGCTCTTGCTGTTTCTAGGATGTTTCTATGTTTTCTCTCGACCCTGGAATTTTGTTGGGGTCTGTATATGCAGGAGGTTTGATGAATTATGCCAAGAGTGGAGAAGAATTTTTGACATTCTGCAGTGTTGAATTCCAAGGCATTATCTGATCTAATGGACTGAATTTTCTTCTGAAAATGAGTGTCAACATATTGACATAAAGAGTTGATATTTTTCAGGGCATCAGACTTCAAGGATAACAAATAAACCCATGTGTATCTTGTGCTATCATCTACTATGGTGAGAAAGTATATGTAGGTTCCTTTAGTGCATTGCTTATAGGGGCCCCAGATGTCTAAGTGGATGAGTTCAAAAGGGTTTTTGGCTTGAGATGTGCTGAGAGTGAAGGGTAATTTTGTGAACTTAGCCATAGGGCAAGTCACACAGACTTTATTTTCAGAGTTGGGTGTGTAAGTAACTTCAGGGATAGATTTGATCTTAACCAAGGGTGCATGGACAAATCTCTGGTGCCACATGTCTAAATTAGTATGACAAGAAAAGCTTTGGGAATTAGGTTGGTTACCACCAGTGTGGATTTCAGAGGTATTGGTAAGATAATACAAGCCATTTCTAGCATGTCCTACTGCTAGCAGTTTATGTGTAGTGCAATCAATAATAGTATAGTGAGTAGAGAAGAATTGAACATCACAGTTATTATCGTTGATAAGCTTCTGAATAGAGAGGAGATTATGTTTAAAGAATGGAACACAAAGAACAGAGTCAAGGACAAGACCGTTACCAAATTTGGCTGTTTAAGTATGAGTAATTGATGCTTTTTCTCCAGTGGATAGATTGATTGTTGCAGATTGACTTACAGGTGCATGTTGCTCCAAGTCGTAAATGAAGGGGGTCATATGATTAGATGCCCCTAAATCAATGATCCATTCATTGTTTTTGGTTGTCACTTGATTACAAGATATCATGCCAGAAAAGTGGCAGTCCAGTTCATATTCTGTATCTGATCCTCTCACAGTTTTTGAAACAACCCGATTTTTTGGACTATTAAATCTAAATACAAAATTTAAATAAAAATAGATTCCTTATTCGATAAATTCAATATTCCACAAAAGTCAACGCGGCGGTCAAACTCAATAATTCAAAAACATAAATTCGGAGACGCAACTCTATAAATCCAACAATCAATGTCTAATAATTCTTTGAAATTTTTCTAATAATACGATAATTCTTTTCCAATAAATGCATTTAAATCACGTAGCACGAAATCCACACAGTTCACATCCTTATAAGCTTTCAAGTCAGAACCTGAAATATATTAAAACAATGAGCTGCAAAGCCCAACAAGTAACTATCGCCCAACGGCTCAAAATAATATATAAAACAGAATTTCTGAACTTTAAAGTGATAATATAATCTTAACAATAAAATCACATTTAATTCCCACAGTTCTACGGTCACACCATACCAGTGCCACGACTTCTATAGTTCGATGTTTCGATGGGGGCCAGTTTACGTCCCTCAATAAGACAAAATCAACGAGGTATCTATGTGTTCCGGAACGTGCGTAAACTAGTTCTATATGTCATACTATCCAGTGACCGGATTCTATGATTCGATACGCAACTAAAACTGAGGAATTCTATAAAAATCTTTGCTAAAATCTATTTTCGCTATCACAAGTTTCAAAATCAAATATTTTGAATATAATAAGATAACCAAATAAAAACAGATTTGATAATATTAGTGAGCAACAAAAAGTCACTTAACTCGATACCGATGTCGCACCCTGAAAATAAAATCACAACAAATCCTTAATATTAATTTATAATCTATTAACAGTCAAATAAAGCAAACAAGTACACAACTCAATAGAACTCATGCGGCGTTTACATATAATTTACTCAGAGAAGATTCCAAACATCAAAATATCTTGCAAAATATACTATTGTTAACAAAATCAATCTTGACTAGTTCTGAAAATTGGAAATTTACTCTATGAAAATGATTTTATCTGAAAAAATACAAAACACGAAAAATGTAAGCAATTCCGAAATCTTTCCAGAATGATAAGGCTCGTTAAAAAGGGACAAGTAACGAACTCAAAACATAGACATTTGTGGACTGCAGAACAAAATCAGTCCCTGATTTCTTTAGTGTTATGCTATTTACGACATCCAAATCACAGAATATAGCAGCAGAGTGTAAACAAGAAACATAGAACACGAAAATACCTTTCAATATTGATATTACTCATTAAATTAGCATAAAAACTCAATTTATTACGAATTTTCAAAGTTAGTGACTCAGTTTTAAAAACACCCTGACAGGTTACAAAAATAGCAGAAAACATACTCTTACGCACAGAATTTCAGAAAGGTTAAAGAACAAGAGTTATAGGAAATTCAAATACCTTTCCAGAGACACCAAAATCACCATCATACGATAAACAATGAATTTTATACAGATTTTACAAGAACTCAGCATATGTAGAAGACCAAATATGACAATTTATTGAAATCAAAACATTATCACATCAAACTCAAGAAAACTACGAAGAATCGTAACATAATCAAAATCAATCAAATACTATATTTCGATTTTGTTAATTAAAAAAATCTTTACCCCTTGTTCTTGAAGTTGTTACGACTTCCTCCTTCTCTCGTGCTCTTCTTCTTCGTTTTCTTCTTCTCTCTCTCAGCGTCTCTCTCTATTCTCTCTTACCGATCCTTTTTTTACACGACTGTTTGCTAGGGCTAGGGTTTTATCTTTTTTTTTTTCACACGCTTGCATCTAGCTATGTATTGGTCCATTTTAATTAACTTGGGTCAGCTAAAACTTTAAACTAAAGCCCAACAAAATTAAATTAGCGAGACTAATTAATCTATTTTTTTTAATTCTAAAGTCAAATTATATTATCTTATTTTTAATCCAATTCTAATTTCTAGCAAATTTTAATCTATTACAATTACTAAAAATCCAGGATATTACATACTACCCTCCTTAATAAGAATTCGGTCCCCAAATTCACCAAACATCCCATACTCCAAAAGTTCGTGACACATCTACCCACTAATCTCCTACAAGTCAAACCTTATCTACGGTCCACAGAAACGCATCCTCGGAAGTGTACTAGTCTCATACCTAACACACTCCGAAGGACAACCTGCTCTTGATACCAACTGAAACAGCCCGACTTTTCAATGTCAATGTGCAAAATAAAATGAAGACCAAGGTTCAATTCCCATTGACAACATTTAATATGTGACAACCCGGGTCAAATCCCGAGCCTTTTTCGAAAATCGAGTCAATTACCGATTCTGAGTTCGAAATAAGCCAAAGTACACTGGCCCAATTGCAGCCAACTTGGGTAACGATAAGCCCACCACAGCCCCCCAAAAGATCATGATTTGTTGGTGCTAATTAGTAGTAGTACTTTGCTTTATAAACTGAACAGAAGTCCCAAATCTACTCGATGTGGGACTGGGGTATTACAAACCCCCCACTTCAACTCCTGACGTCCTCGTCAGGCCTGAACGGATATCCCATAGGTTCCAAGATCGTTCCTCCCTAGCCATTGTGGGATAATACCGGTTGGCTTCGTGTCCCCACCTCCGGACCTCTGTCCATTGTGGGATAATACCACCAGCCTTCGTGTCCCCACCTCCGGTAACTTGACGAATCAAGCTTTCGAGAGTCGGGTCTGATACCATATGTGACAACCCGGGTCAAATCCCGAGTCTTTTTTGAAAATCGAGTCAATTCCCGATTCTGAGTTCGAAATAAGCCGAAGTACACTGACCCAATTGCAGCCAACTTGGGTAACGACAAGCCCACCACAGGCCCCCAAAAGATCATGATTTGTTGGTGCTAATTAGTAGTAGTACTTTTCTTTATAAACTGAACAGAAGTCCCAAATCTACTCGATGTGGGACTGGGGTGTTACAGTTTTGGCCTAAGTATAGACTATTTACAATTAACCTCCCTATTCTACATATCCGTTGATAGTCAACATGACTTAGAAAACTAATACTTTAACTACTAACACAAAATTAATAAGCATGTTATATTGTAACAACCCGCACTTTTTGGACTATTATTCTAAATCAAAACTAAAATAAAATACAATATAAATGACAATAACAGACGGAAGCGTGACAAAAGTTCTATTACAAACTAATTATTACAAAAACGTATCTAACGATGATCCAAAAGTCAAACTACTCCAAACCTAAGCTCGTCGAACTCCAATGCTATCCAACTCGATCTTATAGTGAACCTGGAAATTGTAAGTAATGAGCTATACAGCCCAGCAAGAAACCAATCGATCCAACTAGTCAGGCAAATAACATGTATACATATAGTGCAATACAGTATTCAATACGATACAATAACAATATACGATACATAACTTCGATACACATATTCTTATTCGATACGATACGACGCCACATAACAACAATAACCTGAAAACCATAATTCATGTCACAACCACTACAACCCGGTGATAACGGTCCTAAATTTTTAGAAAACTGTCACTACAACCCGGTGACTCGGTCCTAATTCTTATTCGATATTTTCACAAACCATGGCACAAATCAGAATCCCAAGACTATTGCTTACACATAACACATATCAAATAATACATATCACTCAAAATATCATCACTTAGCCCAAGTTACACTAATACATATCACATCAAAATATATCATCACTTAGCCCAAGATTTGATGAACAAATATACATATATAAACATAATTTTGAAAACACTAGGAAAATCGATCAGAAAAATTACCTCGAAGTCGACTAAATACCAAAATCAATGCGAGCAAATCCTATAATTTTTTAAACCAATCAAAGTCAGATAATTTTCACACCACCTTAATAGAGCCCATGCGACACTTACATATAACTTACTCAATGAAATTTCAAAAATCAGACACCAAAACATCTTGCAAAATAGACCATTGTTAACAAAATCAGTTATGACCAGTTCTAGAAATTGGAAAATTAATCTATGAAAATGATTTTATCCGGAAAAGTACAAAACACAAAAAATGTAGGCAATTCCGAGACCTTTCCAGAATGATAAGGCTCGTTAAAAACGGACAAGTAACGAACTCAGAACATAGACATTTGCGGACTGCAGAACAGAATCAGCCCCTGATCAGGTTAGTATTTCGACGTTTAAGACATCGTAATCACAGAAATAGTCAGAGGAATGAAACACAAAGTGCAGAGGTCGAAAAGAGCTTTCCAGAATGGTATCCCTCTGTTAATCCCAAATGACCTAACAGAATTGTAGAAGGGGGGTTGAATACAATTCTAGATATTTCTTAAACTCAAAAACAACTTTGAAATAAATTAACAGCTAAAATAAAAACACAAGCAAATATAAAATTTCAGTTGGATGTTTTGAGGATCCAACTGAGATGTTTTTATTCGGAAATAATCTGTGTTACAAAAGTATCACATCTGCTCAGTTCCTGATTTGGAGTGAGAGTGCTCTTGAAAGAAGCTAATACAAACTATTTTTATCTCACTCACTTATCTTAAAAATGAACTGCTACACTTGGTTATAAAACCCAAGTTTACAATGCTATTTTTGGCTACTCTAAAATACACTAAAGGTAACCGCCAGTAGCTTGCTTTTCATCCCTTTTGTCCAATGGTCCTTGGAGATCTTGTCTTTTGTCTTCATGCTTATTATGATCCCACTCAAGAAACTAATTGGAAATTGGAATGTTTCCTTATTCCCAGTGTCCTTTTTGATGGCTTCCAATGCAAAGTACACTTCTACATCACCTTTTGATCTGTCAGAAAACTGTCACTATCACTTTGTCAACTATTCAGAAAAGTGATAATGATTCGTTGATAGCAGGAAGATGTGTTTCATTGATAGCTTTATTCTTCATTCCGTTGATGGTATATTCTTCATTTCGTTGATAGAGTAATCTTCATTCCGTTGATAGACTAATCTTCATTCCGTTGATAGACTAATCTTCATTCCGTTGACATGTCTTCACTTAGGCAAAATTACAAGGCACAATATATTTACACTTAACCAACCTATTTTGCCTATCTAGTACATAGTCAACATGACTTAGAAAACCTATCTAATACCTACAACAAATGTATATCAACCAGTGAAGTATTGTACAGTGCAATTGATACATCACTCATTTCGTTGATGAGCTACCTGTCAACGGAAGCTGCAAAGCATACCATTCCGTTGACAGTTACAAAAGTGACTTAACACAAAATCTACTAAGTGTTTTTATAATTATCATCAAGAACAACATGTTCCTAACAATCTCCCCCAATTTATGACTGATAGAATAACAGCCATAAATCAAGAGCCTTGATGATAACAAAAACACTTAGACAAATTATAAATTACAAAAGTAGAATTTGTATTGAGCTTCATGATTTATTGAAAATTGACTGAACACAAATTAGAAATTCTTACAATACAAGTGCACAGAGCTGCTCCTCTAGCCTGAGCAGATTTATCAACTTTGTCTCAGTGGCCTTGTTTTCTTCCCCTTCCTTGCATTGTTCTCCTCAATCTGAGCTTGGAGCCTCCTGTATAAAATCTTCTCTTCTTCATCTTGTTCACCCAACTTGGATTGCATGAATCTTAGAGTTTCATTAGATGCCTTTTCCAATTGGTCCTCCATTCTGAAGAATCTTCTGCAGTTGTCCTTGTCTCTGAATTCCATCATCCAAAAGGGTTGGAGATGAATTTTCTTTCCTGATTGAGGGACCTTTAGAACCCTGGGAAGTGCATCAGGTTTGTTCCAGCTAGCTTTGACTTAAAAAATCTTGGAGACAACCTCAGACTTGGCAGTTTTGGTGAACCCAAAATCTCTCTTTAAGCATTTGAACACCACCATCAGTGTCTGATAGTCTTCTCCTAGAATTCTGTGCAGAGGCCAGATTCTTTCCCTTCCACCCTTGTACACAAACACTAATCTCTCTGGTAATTTTTGAGTGGCTGCTATCCCTCTCACTTCTACCAAGTCCTCAAGATATAGGTTTAAGTCAGACTCCTCCTTTATGTCAGCAATGTAGATGAAGTCCTCCGAGTTTGTTGGTGGTTTCTCAACCTGTGGCCTCCTCACAAAAACTGGCTTAGCCTTAGAAACCTTCTGCTGTGATTTCTTCTTTGCATCCATCTCAATTAGAAATTTGGGAAAATTAGCTTCATCAAACTCAAAAGGCTCTTCCTTTGGCACAATTGGTTGATCATGAAAATTAACAGGATGTTTAGGATCACAAGCTAATTTTCCTCCAATGCTTTGGTCTGAGAAGGTTGAAGGCACAACTGTTACAGGGGCATCTGTTACAGTGTCTTGAGAATCATCCTTATCAAAAGCCAAGTTTCTTTTGGCTCTTGCCTTGGGTTGCCTTGTACTTTTTCTCTTTTCCTTTGCTTCCTCAACTTCAACCCTAGCTTTTTCTTCTTGCTGTCTTTCCTCTTCATCTAGAGTCTGGGCAACTGCAAGAGCTTGCATGTCTGCCCTAGCTGATTCCTCAGCTCTAACTTCAGCAAAATTTGGGTGACCAGCCCAAACACAAATCTCTTGTCCATTCCTGTAGATTATTGCTCTTTGATTCCTGATCTCAGGCACATTGCTTGCCTTGCATTTTATAATTAGTTCACTCAGAACCTTGAGCTCATCAGGAAGTGGAGGAGGATAGAAATGTCCTAGCAATGTTCTTGCCCTTTGGTTTAGCTGGGGATCTTGGAGATGAGCATCTTTGAAATGTAGCTGTATCCACATCTCTAATATATGAAGTTTGTCCCTTTTCTTTCCTTGGACCAGTAATCACTCCATGTAGAAGAGGTTTTAGATTATAAGATGATTTAGTTTGTGGATCCCATTCTGTTGACACTAATACCATGGCATTCGTTGATGATGTGATAGGCTCATCCGTTGCTGTAGAAGTAGCTTGATCCGTTGATGGATGTGTTCTTGCAGTTTCAGCTATCTTCTTAATCCTTGCATCAATGCTAGACCATTGTTCTTTAATCTGTGCAGCAAGTTGTACCCTCATAGATGCTTGTTGAATCAGGTCAATGCCATCCAATTTATACTTTAGTGACTCCCCCATAGCTAATGGCTCATGTGGTAAAGAAATGGTTGGGACCATAACTTTTGTGACTTGAATATTAAGCTCCTTAGATTTCTCCCCCTTTTTGTTATAATCAAGAGTAATAACAGGGAGACCTTGAGCTGCCACTAGCTGAGTCAAAAGTTGAGTTTGCTTCTCCTGTACCTGCTGCATTTGAGTTAATGTGGCTTCCACTTTGTCCACCCTAGAAGTAAGAGTTTTCAAGGTAGTTGCCACCTCATTATCCTTGTTGAAGAAGGTGGTCATCCTGGCAACAGTGAGAAGTGGGATTTTTTCATCAAGCCTCCTATCTGTGGAGTCCTTTAGATTTTCAATGGAGTCCTTGATTTCCCTAGCTTCAATCCTGGTCTGCAGCATCTGTAGCCTCTGAATCTCCAAAGAGTCCATTATAGCCTTGTAGAATTTCTTGTCATTGTCATTAGCAGACTCATGAGCCAGGTAAGCCTCATTGTACTGCCTAGAAATTGCAGCATCCAGGCTATGATTTCCATGCATGTTTTGAGAAAGCCATCTTGGAGTAGGAGGCACCACAGAAGTCCCAGTCTGTGAAGAGATAGCCACCTGTAGATCAGCATCCTCATCACTTGAAGAATCATCATACTCAAAACTTCCACCAGTTCCTGGAGACAAATTGGCAAGTGCATCATTAGCCCTCATCATGGATGCAGTTGTATGAATAAGATTAAGTGATCTCTCTGCCTCCACATTGCCTTGTTGAGCCATTAGTTGATAGGCTGGCACAGGATGAGTAAAGGTTTCAGGATCCAGAGAAATACTATCCAGAGTCTGTTGATAATGCTCTTGGAAAGTCATTTCCCTTTCACCCTCATTAACCTTCATTGACTCACTAGCAATGGCTGCTTCCTCCCTTATTTCTCCTGTAGTCCCTTCTCTCTCTCCACTCTTTTCTTGCATCATGGGCTCCCCATGGCTCACACCTCTCACACCCTCACCTTCACCTACTAAGGTGGAACTCTCAGTCTCTCCTTTTGCCTGGCTGGAAGAAATAGCCAGCCTCTCACTCACATCCTCTCATTTTGCCTGGCTGCAAGCCAGCCTCTCAGATTCACTCCCTTTCAATCCTAGAAGTGTTTCAACTACCACTAGATCATCTGCACTAGTTGTGTGAACAACTGGATTTTCAATAAAAGGTGCAGAACGAACTATCAACGGAATGGTAGTTTGAACTGTCAACGGTATGGATACCGTTTATGGAGAAACACTTGTCAACGAAAGAGTCTGTTTCGTTGATGAAGTCAAGAAAGGATTTTGAGAAAGTGAAATTACAGTAGAATCTGTGGTGATTGATTTGAAAGATAGTTCCACAGATCCTCTTGTAGCTTCAGAAAAAGATGATTGGTGGCCCAACAAATCACTTAACAAGTGATGACCATCAATTTCAGAGCTGGGCTTCTCCAAGAACAAAGTTGGAGAATCAGGAATAGATGTATGGATCATATCCACATCTAATGACTGTGTTGGTGAATTTTGTGGAGGTGTCTCAATATTAATATTGAGAGAGTGGGACTGTAACCCCAGAGTAAAAATTGGGGCTACATCAAACTGAATTTGAGAAACTGGAATTGTTGCTTCCAGTGTGTGTGCACCCTGTGTGACCTGGGATTTTTGCTTCACTCTCCTTTGGTATTGGTAAATTGCTGAATGGGGGCTTGAAGTGTCCCTTGCCCTTTTGGAGTGTGCTCTTGGAGGAGAGCTTGTTTCAATAACTACATCCTTTTGGGAGGATGCAATTAGACTTGTGCTAATATCCATATTACTCATTGTGTCTTGTTGGGAAGACACAATGGGGCTTGGCTGGATCTCACTTATCTCTCCCACCTTATTCTTAGGGTTTCTTTGATTTTTAACCCTTCCCTCACCTCTCACACCATCTGCACCACTCCCCTTAGGTTTTGTAGTGGATTTTACAACAGGTGCCTTTTGAGAAGCACCTGAGGTTGGCTTGGAGGATTTCTTAGATTTTGGTTGTGTTGCAGGGGCAGGAGCCTGTTGGGTCACAACTACAGACTCCATAGCAACAGAAGTGGGTGAAATAGTAGAAGTAACAGTTAAACTAACAGGGTTAGAAGTGGTTACCTCAATTATGGGCAGATACACCACTGGGACATCACCATTGTGATTGAGCCTCAGGATGTCTGTCAAGACCCTCTTCTCTTGTACAAAGCAGTCAAACCTGGAATTTGGGTTAGAGATAACCAATGGTGCTGGACTAACATGGTTAGCCAACATCATTAGAAATCTAGCATAATAGATATTATTTTTCCTATTAGCCTTATCACCCAACTTAGCACCAATTTCATACATAAGTTGGGTGCTAAAGTTATAATATCTATCAGTTAAGAGCATGGTAAACAGAATCAAAATTGAGTTACTTAATGCATCAAAATTACTGATTTTACCAGAAAAGACCTTAATGAATGCATCAGCTAAGTAACTATATTCCCTGACCACACCTCTCCTAATTATCTTACCCAAATTATCAGTTGGCAAAGAGTAATTTATAGAATTAAGCATGTTAACCATTTCAGTATATGAAGGTAAAGCTAAGCAGTTATTCTCAGGAATGTGAAGGCATGCTTGCAATACATCTGAATTGACAATATACTCTTTACCTTGAATGGTGAATTGCAAAGTGCAATTTGTCCCACTGTACTCACAGGAGGTCCAAATCTCCTCTATGATTTCATTGTAGAGCGGAGTTGAGTGAAACATTGCGTAGCTGAGTTTGCAATTCATCAGGAAATCCATCATCTTGTGAAAGATTTTGTTCGGGCTTTCCTTGACAACAAATGGAATGGAGTTGTTCTTCTCGTAAATGAACCCTCCAGCTGACATGAGTTTGACTATGGGTGCCATTGTTGAGTGAAAAAAAGCTCGAACTTTGTTTTGCTTTGAGAGAGAAGAAGTAAGAAAGCCTTTGGAAATTTTGAGAGCAAGGTAGAAAAGAATTAAAGAAAACAAAATTTCTTAAATACTCCCCCAAAATTTCTCAAAAATTAAGTCCAATAATAAATATAAATTACTGGATTGGCTTAAAAATCTAACCGTTACAATTAAAATATTACCATGATTTATACTTACAGGGGTGTATGCATAGATCGTGGTAAAGAGACGTGCAAATTCAACGGTTCAGATTAACCACGCTATATCAACGAATCAGAATTGGGCGTTTAAGGTCCCGTCTATTTCGTTGATAAAGCTGTGTTACGTTGACATAAAAGAGCTGTCAACGAAACACCCAGAAAAATGCTAAAACTGTCAACGGAATAAGGCATTCGTTGACACAGTAATTTTGACTTAGACAAAATTTTTACTTTTTCCTGAGAAAATTAATTCACAGAAAAATCATAGCAAATTTCTGGCTGCTAATTAACTTGCAAAAATCTCAAAAATAATTAAGAGAAATTTAGCATACCTAGCTCACTTACTAGTCTTGAAAATGTTGATTCATCAAGTGGCTTGGTAAAGATGTCTGCAAGTTGTTGTTCACTTGGAACAAAATGTAACTCCACAGTACCATTCATAACATGTTCTCTAATGAAATGATACTTGATGTCAATGTGCTTGGTCCTTGAATGCTGCACTGGATTCTCAGTAATGGCAATGGCACTAGTGTTGTCACAGAAGATAGGAATTTTCTCAACTCTTAATCCATAATCAAGTAGTTAATTTTTCATCCATAAAATCTGTGCACAACAACTTCCAGCTGCAATGTACTCAGCCTCAGCTGTGGAGGTAGAAACTGAGTTTTGTTTCTTGCTGAACCATGATACAAGCTTGTTTCCTAGGAATTGACAGGTGCCAGTTGTGCTTTTCCTGTCAATTTTACATCCTGCATAATCTGCATCTGAATAACCAATTAGTTCAAAGCCAGATTCTATAGGATACCAAATGCCAAGGTTTGGTGTTCCTTTGAGATATCTGAAAATTCTTTTAATAGCAACTAAATGGGATTCCCTAGGTTCAGCCTGAAATCTAGCACATAGACATGTAGCAAACATAATGTCAGGTCTACTAGCTGTTAAATATAAAAGTGAGCCTACCATGCCTCTGTAACTTGAAATGTCCACAGATTTTTCCTTAGTATTCAATTCAAGTTTGGTGGTAGTAGGCATGGGAGTTTTGGCAGGAGAGCATTCCATTAAGTTAAATTTCTTTAACAAATCATGAATATATTTTGTTTGACTAATGAAAATGCCTTCATTAACTTGCTTTACTTGGAGACCAAGAAAATAAGTTAATTCTCCCATCATGCTCATTTCATATTTACTTTGCATAGCTTGGCAAACTTTTGACAAAGTTTTTCATCTGTAGACCCAAAAATTATGTCATCTACATAAATTTGAACAAGTATAGTAGAGCCATTCACAATCCTATGAAAAAGAGTTTTATCTACAGTACCTCTAGTGAAGTGATTCTCAAGGAGGAACTGTGAAAGTGTGTCATACCAGGCTCTAGGTGCTTGTTTCAAACCATAGAGTGCTTTGAGGAGGAAGTACACATATTCTGGAAAATCATCATCTTCAAAACCAGGAGGTTGACTTACATACACCTCCTCTTCCAATTCCCCATTCAGAAAAGCACTCTTCATATCCATTTGATAGACCTTGAAATTGGCATGGGCTGCATAGGCTAGGAAAATCCTTATTGCTTCTAGTCTTGCAACAGGAGCAAAGGTTTCATCAAAGTCAATTCCCTCTTCCTGTGAGTAGCCTTTTGCAACCAATCTAGATTTGTTCCTTGTGACTATGCCATTTTCATCCATCTTGTTTCTGAATACCCACTTTGTGCCTATAACACTCATGTCCTTAGGCTTGGGCACCAGCTTCCAAACTTTGTTTCTCTCAAATTGGTTTAGCTCCTCTTGCATAACTAAGACCCAATCTGGATCTAGAAGTGCATCCTCAACTTTCTTTGGCTCATCTTGGGACAAAAAGCTACTATATAGACATTCCTCTTGAGTTGCTCTTCTAGTTTGGACTTTTGAAGAAACATCACCTATAATGAGTTCAAAGGGATGATCTTTAGTCCATTTCCTTGAGGGATGTAGATTAGCTCTAGAAGATGTAGCTTCGTCATCATGATTGCCTTGATTAGATATTTGTCCTTGAGAAACTCCCCCTGAGTTTGTTGTCCTTAAGTGATCATTCCTAGAAACATTTCCATGACTGTCAACGGAATGCCCATTTTGACTGTCAACGAAATTCTCATTTTGTGTGTCAACGAATCCTCCGCCATTACTGTCAACGAAATGACCATTTGGTCTGCTAGCAGCCATTCTTTTCAATCTTAATGCAGCAATTTCATCTTCACTACTGCTTTCATCTGTGCTAGACACAACAACTTTAGGCTGTTTCTCAATAGCCTTAACATGATTCACTTGATCTCCTTCCTCATTCTCAAAAGAAAGACTTTCATGGAAACCTTCATCACAGAGACCTTGAATTTTGAGATCATAAAAAACAACATGTACAGATTCCATAACAATGTTGGTTATGAGATTATAGACTCTGTAAGCTTTCCCTGCTGCATATCCCACAAATATTGCTTCATCTGCCTTTGCTTCAAATTTCCCCAAATGCTCAGCTTGATTTCTCAGAACAAAGCACTTGCATCCAAAGACATGAAGAAAATCCAATAGTGGCTTCTTTCTTTTGAGTAGTTGATAAGGGGTCATTCCCTTGGCTTGATTAATCAAAGAAATATTTTGAGTGAAGCCAGCTGTGTTAACTGCCTCAGCCCAGAAATAAGTTGGTAACTTTGATTCATCTAGCATTGTCCTTGCAGCTTCAATAAGTGTTCTGTTTTTCCTTTCAACTACACCATTTTGCTGTGGTGTCCTTGCTGCTGAAAATTCATGCAAAATACCATTTTCTTCACAGAACATCTTCATAGTTGAATTCTTGAATTCTGTCCCATTGTCACTCCTAATCCTTCTTACTTTGAAGTCAGGATGATTGTTTACCATCTTGATGTGATTGATAATGATTTCACTTGCCTCATCTTTGGAGTGCAAAAAGAAAGTCCATGTAAATCTTGAAAAATCATCAACAATCACAAGACAGTATTTCTTCTTTGAAATGGACATGACATTTACAGGGCCAAATAGATCCATATGAAGCAACTTAAGCTGTTGGACAATTGATGACTCTGTCTTGCTTTTGAATGATGCATTCTTTTGTTTCCCTTTTTGACAGGCATCACACAAACCATCCTTTGAGAATTCCACCTGTGGAATTCCTCTAGCAGGATCTTTCCTCACCAAGTCATTCATAACCTTAAAATTTAAATGAGACAATTTCTTGTGCCATAGCCAACTTTCATCCTTGCTTGCCTTGCTGAAAAGACAAGTGATGGTGTCTGGACTTGTACTACTAAAGTCAGCAATGTACACATTCCCTCTTCTGAATCCAGTCATTACCACATTGTTGTCTCCTACTTTAGAAACAACACAGGCTTCTTTTGAAAAAAGTAACTAAAAATCCTTTGTCACAAAGTTGTCTGATACTAAGCAAATTGTGCTTTAGACCATCCACCAATGCAACCTCATCTATGATGACATTCTCTTTTGAAATCAAGCCATATCCCTTAGTGTAGCCTTTGCTGTCATCTCCAAAAGCAATACAAGGGCCAGCTCTTTCCTGGAACTCTGTGAGCAGGGTAGAATCACCAGTCATGTGTCTTGAACAACCACTATCCAAGTACCAAAGATTCCTTTTGTCTCCCTGCACACAATAAAACCAAATCAAGTTGATTTTGGTACCCAAGTTTCCTTGGGTCCTGTTTTGTTAGCCTTTGATTTATTCTTTACATCATTTTTCACCTTGGGCTCAGATTGAGTTAAATCAACCTTTACCTTTGGTATTGATTTCTGAGGGTTGCTCACGTTTTCATTCATAGCATGCATATTTGGAGGAACAAGCATGTAATTCACATTCCATGGCATTTGTGGCACATTAAACATATTCATGTAAGGATTAGGCACAAATGGCATGCTAGCATATGGATTCTGAAATTGTGCATATGGAGCAAACACATTAGGCATAACAGGCATTGCAGGCATAGAGACATTCATTGTAGGCTTAGGCATTTTCACATTAGTAGACTTCTTAACAGATTTGCAATTAGCAGATAAATGACTAACACTACCATAATTGACACATGTTTTTCTAGGAGCATACTTATCAGGTGTGTAATTGTTATGTTTGTTAATCCCTACTTTGCCATTTCTGTTATTCTTTTTATTGCCCTTAACCACAACTTGAATTTTCTCTAACTTGTCTTTCAATTGCTTGTTAGACAAGTGACCTACATTCGCTCTTTCAACAGGTTCTCAACTTTCTTTGATTTACTAGACTCACCTTGAACAAAGTTCTTGGTGACAGGACCATACTTGTTATTAAGTCTAGTGAGTTCTTCTTTCTTTTTCTCTGTCAACGAAACAACCTGATCGGTTGATGGTTCATCTGTCAACGAAACCTTGCATTCCGTTGACGTATTAACCTTCAACAAATGATCATTGTTGTTTGTTGACTCTGTTTCTGATTCTAAGGTTTCAAAAGCATACCCTAGCTTCTCTTTGTTCTTTTTCCATGATTGCTCACAGAAGGATTCCATACCTTGAATATTAATGATGTTGGTAGCAACATTCCTGGAATCTTTCCATTTTGCAATCACGTTTTGTTCTATTTATAGTTGTGTTTTAAGAATCTCTTCCCTTTTTAACACTTTCTCAAGTTCCATCTTAGCATCCCTACTAACACACCTCATTTTCTCAAATTCAATGAGCTGTGCTTCTAACATGGCATTTCTATCACTTAAGAGCAAATTGGTCTCTTTAATTCTTGAGTTCTCTTTGGTAAGTGATTTAAGAGTAACACGCAAATTATACAGTACATTAGACATTTCACTAACTGCATTATCGCATTCCTCTTAGAAAGCTCAGAAAGATTAGTAATTGTTACCTGGTTGCTAGAGGAACTTGCTTCCTGCTCATGATTGTTAGCCATTAGAGCCAAGTTGACATACTCAACATCATCATCTGAATCTTCACCATTACCAGCCCAATCATACTCCTGAGACATGAAAGCCTTTTCTTTTTGCTTGAGAAGTTCAAAGTATTTCTTTTTATAATCAACAGGCTCAAATTTCCTGTTGCCCTTCTCAACTTTGGGCTTTCTGCAATCTCCAGCAAAGTGACCAATCATTCCACAGTTGAAACATTTAGACTTAGACTTTTCAATCCAATTATTTTTGCTAGGTTGAAAGTCTCTCCTTGGTGGCCTTGCTTCTGAGTTTCTCTTGAATTTGAACTTAGAAAATTTTCTTGACGGAAAAGCAATGTGTTCATCAATCTCATCTAAGTCATCCAAGTTGGCTGGTTCTTCTTCTTCTTCTGTCATCTTGCCTTTACCCTTGCTAACATCACTCCTACAACTAGCTCGACTAGTTGTGGGTTTTACAGCTTCTTCATTGTCATCTTCCAGTTGGTTCACAGATGCAATCAATGCAATAGATCCACCTTTCTTTTGTACCTTCTCAATTTCTTCATCTTGCTCCATTTCCAGCTCATATGTCTTTAAGGTTCCATAAAGCCTTTCAAGAGTATAGTCTTTGTACTCTTGAGTGTTTCTCAGAGAAACAGTCATAGGCTTCCACTCTTTTGGAAGAGCTCTAAGAAATTTGAGATTTGAATCCTTGGTTTGGTAGACCCTCCCATACAACTTTAATCCATTCAAAAGCTTTTGAAACCTACTAAACGTGTCATTCAGGGTTTCACCAGCTTTAAAATGAAAGTGCTCATATTGTTGTATGAGGAGTTGCATTTTGTTCTCCCTAACTTGCTCAGTTCCTTCACAGAGTGTTCTAACAGTGTCCCATACTTCTTTAGAAGTTGTACAGTTTATAACATTGTCAAACATCTCTTGCTCCAAACCATTAAACAGAATGTTCATGGTTCTTTTATCTTTATGGATTTCTGCAACATCTTCAACAGTCCATTCTGAGACAGTTTTTGGAATTTCTACATCTATATGTAGATGTAAACTTCATGGGAACGTGTGGACCTTTCTCAATGCAATCTACATATCTCTCATCCATAGACATGAGATGTAGATGCATTTTTCCTTTCCAGTGAAAGTAATTGTCCATATCTAGAACTAGTATCTTTACACCTGCATCCTTCTTCACCATGGTTTCTGTTTTGGCCTTGATCTTTAAACTTCTTGTATGTTAGAAGCTTGCTCTGATACCAATTGTTAATCCCAAATGACCTAACAGAATTGTAGAAGGGGGGGGGGGGGTTGAATACAATTCTAGATATGTCTTAAACTAAAAAATAACTTTGAAATAAATTAACAGCTAAAATAAAAACACAAGCAAATATAAAATTTCAGTTGGATGTTTTGAGGATCCAACTGAGATGTTTTTATTTCGGAAATAATCTGTGTTACAAAAGTATCACAGCTGCTCAGTTCCCGATTTGGAGTGAGAGTGCTCTTGAAAGAAGCTAATACAAACTATTTTTATCTCACTCACTTATCTTAAAAATGAACTGCTACACTTGGTTATAAAACCCAAGTTTACAATGCTATTTTTGGCTACTCTAAAATACACTTAAGGTAACCGCCAGTAGCTTGCTTTTCATCCCTTTTGTCCAATGGTCCTTGGAGATCTTGTCTTTTGTCTTCATGCTTATTATGATCCCACTCAAGAACCTAATTGAAAATTGGAATGTTTCCTTATTCCCAGTGTCCATTTTGATGGCTTCCAATGCAAAGTACACTTCTACATCACCTTTTGATCTGTCAGAAAACTGTCACTATCACTTTGTCAACTATTCAGAAAAGTGATAATGATTCGTTGATAGCAGGAAGATGTGTTTCGTTGATAGCTTTATTCTTCATTCCGTTGATGGTATATTCTTCATTTCGTTGATAGAGTAATCTTCATTCCGTTGATAGACTAATCTTCATTCCGTTGATAGACTAATCTTCATTCCGTTGACATGTCTTCACTTAGGCAAAATTACAAGGCACAATATATTTACACTTAACCAACCTATTTTGCCTATCTAGTACATAGTCAACATGACTTAGAAAACCTATATAATACCTACAACAAATGTATATCAACCAGTGAAGTATTGTACAGTGCAATTGCTACATCACTCATTTCGTTGATGAGCTACCTGTCAACGGAAGCTGCAAAGCATACCATTCCGTTGACAGTTACAAAAGTGACTTAACACAAAATCTACTAAGTGTTTTTATAATTATCATCAAGAACAACATATTCCTAACACCCTCGTAATTTTTGGATAAAAACTCAATTTACTATGAATTTTCAAAGTTAGACTTCTCAGTTTCGAAAACACACTGGCAGATCAAGAAAACACAGAAAAACTCACGTTTGCGGGCCGAATTTCGAAAAACACGAAGAATCAAAGTCGTAGATAATTAGAATACCTTTTCAGAAAGTCTAATGTCATAAAATTCCGACAAATAACGAATCAGATACGATTTTTACAAGAATTCAGAATTTATATATATTATGCATACAAAATCGAAGTAGTCATACGAACACAATGGACAAAACAAAAAACTCACTGATATATATCATATTATATACCAAAAAATTATCACCTACACAAATAATCAAGAAAATATGATTTACACATTGTATCATACACATGAATTTACAAGAATATATAAAGAGTCCAAGAATCGTTACCCCTTTTTCTAAATTTGTTATGAATCTTCCTGTTTTCGTGTTCTTCTTCTTCTCTCTTGACGTCTCTCTCTAGCGGCGTCTCTTTTCTTCACGGATTCTAGGGTTTTCTAATGATTTATAACCGATGTCTCTATCTTTTTTTTACACGCTTGTATCTAGCTATTAATTGGTCCATTATAATTAACTTGGGTCAGCTTAAACATTAAATAAAAGCCCAAAAAAATTAAATTAACAAAACTCATTAATCTATTTATATTCTAAAGTCAAATTACATAATTATCTTAAATTTCAATCCACTTCTAATTCTAATTTCTAGCAAATTTTAATCTATTAAAAATACAAAAAATTCCGGGATATTACATACATATAGTCTTATCCGTTGATAAGCTACCCTTCAACGGATACTGTATACACATGCTATCCGTTGAAGGCTACATTTTGACTTATACAATTTTCACTAAGTTAATTTAGTTATCATCAAGAATCAACATAATTTCTAACATTTCATGTGCATTAAAATATCTCACCAATTTAGATGGAATAAAATGTCTCATGATTTATTGACCCATGTTGGGCTATTAATAATATAATAGATAAATAATAGATAACTAACATTTTACTTTCAGCTTTCGCATAAAATAATAGTTTTACTAAATGTATATATATATATATATACAAGCCTATAACCCGTGCAAATCACGGACGACTTTAATATTAATTTTGAAATTTACTTTTAATTTTTTTTAGATTTTAATAGTTCTGAAAATGCTAACTTTTTAAAAAGAATTAAAGTACTACTTTAATACTTTAAATCTAAAAAAACTTATAGATTTTATAAAAATTTATTAGCTTAGTAAGCATGTCAGTCAAGATAACCGTCAAAATTATCAATATATTTTGTTGTAATATATATAAATATAAATATAAATATTTTCTAAAAAAAGGTCGTGTTTTTGAATTCTAAGTAAAGTACAATTAAAAGAGTTTGTAGTTATGTTATATATGTGAGAAAATCGAAAATCAAAATTTTCAATGTTTCGGCTATTATATAATAGTACAAATAGATAGATTAAATAGAATAAATTACCGAAAATCGAAATCAAAACTTTCAATGTTTCGGCTATTATATAATAGTATAGTATAGATAGATGTCGTCTACGATAATTTTAGAAAAGGAAAAATTTTAGTTAAAGATATATAAAAGAATATACGTTTTGGCTAACAAAGCTAATTGGTTAATTATTAGTATTTATAATATTACTATTTTATGTTATTAAATGAAATTGCATGTGATATTTTTGAAAAATGTGAGATTTTACTTAGGAAAAATTTTAGTTATAAAAAAATAAAAAAGAATTAGTAATTATAAATATTATTATTTTATTTCATTAAAAAGAATTGTCCGTGATATTTTTGGAAAATGAGAGGTTTTAGTTAGAAAAAAATAGAAAAGTAAAAATTTTAGTTTGAAAATATAAAAAAGAATATACACTTTGGCTAAAATAGGTAATTGGTTAGTTATTAACAATTATAATTTTATTATTTTATTTTAATAAATGAAACTGTGTGTGATATTTTTGGAAAATGAGAGGTTTTAGTAAGCAAAAATAAAAAGCTTATATGTTTTAGTTAAAAAAGGTAATTGCCCGTGATATTTTTGGAAAAGTAAGAGAATTTTTCAGAAAAAATAAATATATATATATATATATTAGGTGTAAAAGGTAATTGGTTATAAATAGGTAATATTATTATTTAATAATAGTTTTATAAATAAGTAAGGGTAATTAAGTAAAAACACGAAGTACAGTTAAGTTAAGTAAGAGCAATTAAGTAAAATCACACCATACCAAAAAATATTTAGTATTATATCCAATGGCTCTCAATAATTTAATTAAAAAGATTAACGGTTAGAGATTGGATTACCAAACTATGGAGAACCAGACTACAAACCGACTACAAACCGACTATAAAAACTTTTAATGTTTCGTCTTTAATATAATAGTATAGATATATTAGCTTAAAACCCGTGCGATGCACGGATTGTTAATTGTTATTTTATTATTATTATTTTAATATTTTATTAATTGTAATTCTGCAAAAAATAAGTAGGCATGTTAAAATAGCTAAACACTTTAAATTAATTAAAAACATCAAAACAAATTTTAAAATAAATAAGTACGGATTTGCCCGTTATATTTTTGGAAAATGAGGGGTTTTAGTAAGAAAAAATAAAAAATGTAACATATATTTAGTTTAAAAAGGTAAATGCCCGTGTTATTTTTGGAAAATGAGGTTTTAAAATTTAATAATTAAAAGTATTTAAATGCGTTTTAAAATAAATAAGTAAAGGGTTTCCTGTGATATTTTTGGAAAAAGAATGGATTTTAGTGAGAAAAATAGAAAAAGTAAATTGTAAAAGGCAATTTCCCGTGATATATTTAGAAAAGGATGGACTTTGTTAGAAAAAAATATATAATGTGTTTTAGCTTAAAAGATAATTGGTTATAAATAGGTATTGATTATTTATATTTTAATAATTTTAGTAATTGCATTTGTTAAGAAAAATAAGTAGACATGTTAAAATAGGTAAACGTTTAAAAATAATAATTATAATATTAAAATAGGTTTAAAAATAAATAACTAAAGGTTTGTCCGTGATATTTTTGGAAAATGAGGTCTTTTAGTAAAGAAAAATAGAAAAACAAACATGTTTTAGTTAAAAAAGGTAATTGTCCATGATATATTTGAAAAAGTAGGGGAATTTGTTAGAAATAATAGAAAAAATAATGTATTTTAGGTGAAAAAGGTAATTGGTTATAAATAGGTAATATTACTATTTAATAATATATTTCTATAAATAAGTAAGATTAATTAAGTAAAAACACGAAGTACAGTTAATTAAGGGCAATTAAGTAAAATCACAACGTACCATACCGACCAACCAAACTTTTAATGTTTCGTCTATTATATAATAGTATTGATATATATATATATATAGTGAATTTTCAAAATTATTATCTAATATAAAAAGAATGGATATTTTCAATAATACCCATTTGATTTTGACTTTTTCAAATGGTATCAATCCTTCTTTTTGACTTACGAGTGGTATCTTTGTATTTTAAATTTCACAGACTAGTTTTATATCCGTGAAATGCATGGGTGATTTATAAATATTATTTATTAATTTACTAAATTTAACCTTTTAGTAACATGATCTATTTCAAAAGTTATTACGAATTATATTTATAGTGAAGATTCAGTTTTAAAACTTCTAATAATAATTAATGTTGATAATATATAATTTACAATTGTACATATTATCATGTGTTTCAAAAATATCATTTATATTTTATATTTACGATGTCATCAAATATTATTGATAATTGTTTATTTGTTATTTTTCATTTTATCAAATTTTTATATGTGAAATTTATTGATAATTATTTGTAAATATTTTAAAATAATTTTGTATTTCAATATCTTGTTCTTATCGACAAATTTTGTCTCACACACAAATACAAAGAAATTAAGCACTGTTTAGTAGAAACATTTTTTTTTTATCATTGGAACAACTAAAATTGGTGATATATATTTTATTAACATAAATCTAAAGTTTTTAAATTTTTATTATATATTTTGCATGAACTTGATTTCTTAAAACTTTTATCTTAAATTTATAATTTCCATGTTTAGAATATAGTTTTATATTTTTAAAATATTTATGTGTATGTATGCTTAGTTATTATTTTATTTTTAATCAAATTATAACGGTTTAAATATGTGTTTTAGCGTGTTTTAAGTAATGAGTGACATTGACGACCATGCCATGCCACGCCAAACCAAAAATCTAATGATATCAATGCAAAAGGCAATTGAACAATGGTATTCTTGAGAAAATTCATAAACATATTTTTTGAAGTTTGAATTATTTTTGTTTAAATATTTTGATGGATAATGTTTCTCTATGTAATAATATGTTGTTAAAAGTGCGAAATATTTGAGATTTAAATGAGAAATTAGGTCATTTACTTATATTATGACTAAGTTTTAGATAACAGAATAATATGTGAAACCTAAAATATAAGATATTACTCTTAAGTCATAAAAGAAAGAATATTATTGTTGTGGAATAAAAAACGTACTTTCGAAATTAATGTTAGGGTTTGAGAGCTTTCGAGCTTTAATGACTGGTCTCGTGTTTCGTGGCTAAATCTGCCCTCACAAGATGCCTACGTATCTCAACTATTGCTGAGAATCAAGCCAAAAAACGTAGTTCTTGGTGTTGCCCTTGGGGCTATAGCGGCAGGGGCACACCAAGGACGTAGTGACTTGTATGTCCTTATTCGAGGATGAAGTATAAAACGTAGTTCTGAGATGAGGGGCCAGACCCTTTATATAGGCGTTTAGAAGCCTAGTGGATAAGTATTGATTTCCTTGAAGGATAAATCTTATCCTTCACGGTGGATAAGTATCATCACTTCCTTGAACGATAAATCTTATCATTAACGGTGGATAAGGATTAATTCTAGATCCTTCCTTGTAGGAGTTGTTTCCATATCATAACGGACTTGTATTGAAACAAGCCCACTTGTATTAGAACAAGCTTGTATTGGACGTCTCCTAATACAGGTTGTACTTCTAGCCCAAATATTAATTACGAAATTAATATTTAATTAGAGTTTCGGGCCTTATTTATGGACCATCTAGGTTTAATTAATGCAATATTAATTATGTCTTTAAGGTTATTTTTAACCCATATCATTTGCCCCCCAACTTCTATGATAATGCACTAGGATTTCATAGAAGTTATACCGGTCTTTTTCGAGACTTGGGGTCTTTTTATCCCTTACCTGGGACTTACTACCCTTTTTTGGGGATTTTAATATAAACTAGTATTTCACGAGTATCGTCTTGGTGTAAAGTGTGAAGCGACCTACACATTTACGACGATTTTGCCTTATTCGAGGCTAGCTTGACATTTGCATAAGCCTTTTATGTCTTATACCGTCTTGTTTTGGCTTCAAGACTTTCATTGAGCATATCGAATGATGGGGTTTGGACTGACTGTCTTAGGTTTCTAGGATTTCAACCCTTCACCCTTACGAGTTTTTACTGATGCCTGCACTCGTAGTGATTCATTCTCAAGTCTATCATATCAAACTTCTCCTGAGCTTGAAATTTTCACTATTTAACAATAGGCATCTTTGGTTTCTTTTGTATGTTTATTAGCAACATTCACCCTTCGGGGTTCATTGTATTCAACTCTATTTGTGCAGTTGACATGCATATTTTGTATGCTTTCCTTTGCATTCATTTGTAGTTTGTCTTGGCAAAGCTTTGAGGATGTTTCTACCAATCAAAATGGGTTCAACCCTTCATCTGCTTTCTAGGAAGCTCATGATTTCATCGAACCTTATTTCTAATTGTCCTACTAGTGGATCCTTTTAGGATGCACTAAACATAATAAACTTTTAAGTTTGAGGCATGCCAAGTCCTTGGCACCTCATGCCCTTCGAGGGTTTCTAGCTTATACGAGCCTCGTCCAAACACATTATTGACTTTGTAGGGCCCTTCCTAATTAGGGGCTAATTTTCATTTATGTCCAACCCCGGATGCTTCAATCTTTCTAAGAACAAAGTCTCTTTGACGAAAGAACCTTTCTTTAACTCTCAGGTTGTAGTAGAAAGATGCCCGCTTCTAATGTTCCACGATCTTGGCATTTGCCTCATCTTTGACTTCATCAATTAGATCAAGAGCCAACCTCATACCTTCTTCGTTCGATTCAGGCTCAAAGGCCCCTACTATTGGGGAGGTATGAGTAATCTCCACTAGAACCACGACTTCTGCCCCATAGGTTAACAAGAATGGAGTTGCTTCAATAGTAACCTTGCAAGTGGTACGATATGCCCAAAGTATAGGGAGCAACTCGTCCACCCAACTATTCCTTGAGCGTTCAACTCTCTTCTTGAGTCCATCTAGGATGATTCGATTTGCCACTTCAGCTTGCTTATTCGCTTGAGGATGAGCAACAGAAGTGAAGCGTAGCTCAATATCATTCTCCTCACAGTACTTCTTGAAATCTTCATTGTTAAACTGAGTTCCATTATCCGTGACCAAGATTCGTGGAATCCTGTATCTGCATATTACATTCTCCCAGAAGAAATGCATTACCTGCTTGGTGGTTATCTTGGCTAAAGGTTTAGCCTCAATCCACTTGGTGAAGTAGTCGATTGCCACTATCAAGAATTTTCTCTATGCACTTGTCATTGGAAATGGCCCAAGTATATACATTCCCCACATGGCAAATGGAACAGGTGACTTTATAGACGTCAACATCTCAGGTGGTTGTCTAACCACTGGTGCATGCTTTTGGCACCGTTCACACCTCTTCACATAACTTTTAGCATCTACAAGCATGTTTGGCCAATAGAAACCTAGGCGAGTGATTTTATGAGCAAGGGCCCTGCCCCCCAAGTGCTGCCCACAAATTCCTTCATGTACTTCCCTTAGGGCCAATTCTGCCTCCTGGGGTCTCAAACATTTCGAGTAAGGGACAACGAAAGACTTTTTATATAAGATTCCCTCAATCAAGGTGTACCTTAGTGCTCTCACATATAACTTTCGTGCCTATGAAGTATCGCTTGGTAACCAACCAGTTTCTAGATGAGATTTGATGGGATCCATCCAGCAGCCACCTATGTCAATAGGTGCTATTAGTTTTCCATTGATGCTTGGGGTCTTCAAGACTTGGAAGTATACACTTCCGTCATAGTTCTCTATCTCAGAAGAAGCAAATTTAGACAAGGCATCGGCCTTCATGTTTCCTTCTTTAGGGATGTGTTCCATATAACATTCATCAAACTGGGTCATGATGGCTTTCACAAGCTTCAGATATTTGGCCATGGTTTCATCCTTAGCCTCAAATTCTCCATTTACTTGTGAGACTACCAATCTCGAGTCTCCACAGACTTTGAGAGTATTAACTTTCAAGGCCTCAGCCAAACCTAAGCCGATTATCAGGGCTTCATACTCAGCTTCATTGTTTGTTGTTGGAAAGTCCAACTTTAGTGCATACTCAATGAGAAATCCATCGGGACTTTGTAGCACTAAACCTGCTCCGCTTGATTTTGTTTTTGATGCCCCGTCAAAATAGAGAACCCAATATTCCTTAAATATCAACTCCTCATCTTTTTTTTCAACTTCTCCCTCCAAGGGTACTACTTCTTGCTTCCCGACTTCTTGGTTGTCGAAGGTACATTCAACTATGAAGTCAGCAAGTGCCTGTGCTTTAATGGTCGTTCGAGGCTTATACTTGATGTCGAACTCTCCCAACTTAATCGACCATTTGATCAGTCTTCCGCTAACCTTAGGACTATGCAGGATGTTTCTTAATGGTTGATCAGTCAAGACTTCTATCTTATGCGCTTGAAAGTACGGGCGTAATTTTCTTGAGGCCATGATCAAGGCTAAAGCAAACTTTCCTATCAGAGAGTAGTTTACTTCTGCTCCATGCAGAATTTTGCTCACATAGTAGATTGGTTTCTGAACCTTTGATTTTTCCTTCACCAAAACAGCTCCCAAGGCGGTGTTTGAAACTGCCAAGTATAGATAGAGCGTTTCTCCAGGTTTTGGTTTTGCCAACAATGGTGCTTCAGTCATGTATTTTTTCAAGGCCTCAAAGGCTTCTTGGCTTTATGTTGTTCACTCAAAAAATTTCATGTTCTTCATTGCTTTGAAGAAGGGTAGACACTTTTCTCCTGACTTGGAGATGAACCTTCCCAATGCTGCCACTCTCCCAGTGAGTTTCTGAACATCTTTAACAGAGTGCGGTGGTTCCATATCCACAATTGCTTTAATTTTGTCGTGGTTGGCTTCAATTCCTCGTTTAGAGACCATCAGACCCAAGAACTTGCCTGACCCTATGCCAAAGGCGTACTTGGCAGGATTCAACATCATTTTATGGTGTCTCAACACTTCAAATACCTCTCGGAGGTGCTCTATGTGATCGGCCTTATCGAGGCTTTTGACTAACATGTCATCCACGTAAACCTCCATGGTCTTGCCAATGAGATGTTTGAAAATTTTGTTCACTAACCTTTGGTATGTGGCACCTGCATTCTTGAGTCCAAAGGCCATAACTAAGTAGCAGTAAACACCAAAGTCAGTGATGAATGATACCTTGGAGATGTCATCTTTGTGCATTTTGATTTGGTTGTATCCACTGAAGCCATCCATGAATCTTAACATCTCGTGCCCAGCCGTGGCATCTATCAGAGTATCAATTCTTGGCAAGGGAAAACAATCCTTAAGACATGCATCATTCAAGTTTGTGAAGTCCACACACATCCTCCATTTTCCCTTGGCCTTTTTGACCATCACTGGGTTAGCCAACCATTCTGGGAATTGAATTTCTTCAATAAACTCGGCTTCCAAAAGCTTATCTACTTCCTGCTTGATGGCCTCTTGCCTCTCTGGAGCAAAATTTCTCTTCTTCTGTTTCACAGTCTTCCTTTCGGGATCTACGTTCAATTTGTGTGTTATCAACTGGGGATCAATCCCTGGCATGTCGGCCGCTGTCCAAGCAAAAAAATCATTATTTTCTTGAAGAAAAGATATGATCTTGCTCTTCAATGGTTCAGGTAACAATGCTCCAATGTAAGTGACTTTTTCTGGTTCACCAGGAACTAAGGGAATTGGAATTAAATCCTCAGCCGGTTTCCCTCTTTTATCCTCATTATCTCTAGTATCCATGTCCTCAATGGGGAGAACCTGCCCCCCGATTCCATCAGGCCTTAAAGCGGCTACATAACAACTTCTAGCCATCTTTTGGTCACCTCGTTCCTCACCAATCCCATTTTTTGTTGGGAACTTGATTTTCAGATGATAAGACGAGGCAACAGCCTTGAACGCATGAAGACCAGTCCTTCCCAAGATTGCATTGTAGGTTGAAGTTGACTTTATAACTATGAAGTTCAACATTTGAGTAGACGTTTTCGAACCTTACCCCATTGTCATGGGGAGTTGGATTGTACCTTCTACCTTTGATTCCACTCCATTGAATCCATATATGGGCATATTCGAGGGTGTCAACTGAGAGTCAGTATAGCCCATCTTGATAAAAGCATCATGGAACAAGATGTCTAATGAAGCTCCATTATCAACCAGAACTCTCTTTGTCTCAGAATTGCCTATCACAGGTATGATGACTAGGGGATCATCATGAGGAAATTTCACTCCCTCTAAGTCAGAATCATCAAAACCAATTGTTATTTCCGTTCTGGCACGCTTCGGTGCTTCTCCAAAAATCATATTGCTGACAGGTCCTCGGGGTTTAGGGTTGCGATCTTGATCGTTATCCCTTTTGTCGTAATCCTTCCTTTCATAGTTTTTTCTTTGATTTCCTTGACTCTCATCCTTAGTGAACTTATTAAGCTTTCCTCTTCGAATCAGAAACTCAATTTCATCTTTTAGTTGTCTGCAATCATCCGTGTCATGACCAACTTCTTTTTGGAAATGACATAATTGGTTCTGGTTCCTTTTAGACAAGTTAGTCCTCAGTGGCTTCGGCCATCGGAGATCTTTTTCCTTTGCTATTTCCATCAGAATTTGGCTCCTGGGAGTATTCAATCTTGCGTACTCCGTGAACCTTGGCCCGAAATTGTTCTTCTTAGGTGGAGAATCAGAATCCTTTGACGTTCTAGGAAAATTTTCCTTAACATCATATTCCCGGGTTTCCTTTCTTTTCTTTGAATTTCCACTTCCACCAGTAGTGGATTCATACTTCCTCATGCTTTCTTCAGCCTTGATGTACTTTCCGGCTCTATCTTGGAGCTTCAACATGCTTTCGGGTGGATGCTTTGCCAATGACCTCTTGAAGTGATCATCAGTGGTTCCTTGTTGTAGGGCTATCATAGCTACTTTGTCCTCCAAGTCCGGGACTTTCAGAGCCTCCCTAGTGAATCGGTTTATTTAGTCTCTCAAGGCTTTATTCCTTCCTTGCTGGATTCCCATGAGAGATGCAGAACTCATCTCATGCACTCCCCCACTAACAAACTGGTTGATGAACGCCTTGCTGAACTCCTTAAAAAGACCCAATAGAGTTAGGAGGGAGACGATTGTACCAACGTTGAGCCATGCCCACAAGGGTTTGTGGAAACGCTCTGCACTTGACTGCATCATTGGTAGGTTGCAACAATAGTGCGTTAGAGAAGGTTCTCACATGATTAGCAGGGTCTCCTGTTCCATCGTAGGCTTTAATGGTTGACATCTTGAACTTTCTGGATATATGAATTTTCATGATATCTTGATTAAAAGGGGGTGTAGGATCATCTGGATCTCCTAAGGGCAACAACTCAGTAGGATCACCCTTTGGGGCTTCAGCCCTCCTCGGCGTTCTCGGTGTAGGATCTAAGTTAATTACAGGAACCCTCTCGGTTGATTTGGCTTTGGCTCTAACTGCCTCTTCCTCTGTTAATACCTTCTTAAGCCTAGCAGTCTCAGCTTTATATGCTGCAATCTTGTCTTTAGTAGTTTGGGGTTCCCGATTTGTTTATGTAAGACGTCTTCTCCTTGAGGGAACGTCCCTTTCATCATCAGATGAGTAATCTTCATCTTAGGTATAGGGACCAGAAAAGTCTCGAATCAGAGGGACTTTCTGAGTCTGAGTTTGTTGATTAATGAGCTCCAGGCCTCGAACATAAGGAGGCACATATGATTCGTGATACAGTGGATTGTGACCATTACTCCCAATGGGGGGCCGTGGAGGCATTCCATAAGGTGGCATACCCAAAGTTTGACTCGTGTATTGGGGAAGATCAGTAGTATGAAGTTGGAGGCCTCGAGGCGCATTCAAAATCACTTGAGAGGATGTGATTGGTTGATGATAAGTCATCTCTTGAGTTTGGGGGTTGGCTCCATGAACCACCATCAGCATGGGATTCATCCCTTCAACTGAGATTGAGATCTCTGGTCCTTGAGTAGTGGTGCGGGGGATATTCGTCTCTTGAGTACCAGTAGTTGGTGGTGGTTGACTTCCTGCCGTTTGAACACCAGAAGTCGATGGTGGATCACGTGAAGTTCTTCGTGTGTTTGCCATGGTTGATGTTCTTTTCCCACAGACGGCGCCAAATGTTGTGGAATAAAAAACGTACTTTCGAAATTAATGCTAGGGTTTGAGAGCTTTCGAGCTTTAATGGTTGGTCTCGTGTTTCGTGGCTAAATCTGTCCTCACAAGATGCCTACGTATCTCAACTATTGCTGAGAATCAAGCCAAAAAACGTAGTTCTTGGTGTTGCCCTCGGGGCTATGGCGGCAGGGGCACACCAAGGACGTAGTGACTTGTATGTCCTTATTCGAGGATGAAGTCTAAAACGTAGTTCTGAGATGAAGGGTCAGACCCTTTATATAGGCGTTTAGAAGCCTAGTGGATAAGTATTGATTTCCTTGAAGGATAAATCTTATCTTTCACGGTGGATAAGTATTATCACTTCCTTGAACGATAAATCTTATCATTGATGGTGGATAAGTATCATCACTTCCTTGACGGATAAGTCTTATCCTTGACGGTGAATAAGGATTAATTTTAGATCCTTCCTTGTAGGAGTTGTTTCCATATCATAACGGACTTGTATTGAAACAAGCCCACTTGTATTAGAACAAGCTTGTATTGGACGTCTCCTAATACAGGTTGTACTTCTAGCCCAAATATTAATTACGAAATTAATATTTAATTAAAGTTTCGGGCCTTATTAATGGGCCTTATTTATGGACCATCTAGGTTTAATTAATGCAATATTAATTATGTCTTTAGGGTTATTTTTAACCCATATCAATTATCATTTGGAAAAGCCAAAATTGAGAGAATAACATCAAGAATACACCTAAAAAAATATACATGAGATATATAAACTACAAATACTAAAATGGATTTGAAACTATGTATATATAAAAAGGGATATTAACAAGTATGAAATCAACATAATTTTTTTTTATCATAGATGTTCAAAAAATAATATCTAGGTTTAACTAAAGTTAGGGTTAAGAGCAGTTTTTGCGTGAGCAGGCTTAGGTGTACATGCAGTTTCAAATTAAAATCCCAGGCATGTTTGTTGTTTATAAATTATAATCCAAAGATCTTAAATTAGTTACTCATATAACTGTGTTTCCCGTAGAACAGTTCTCTTTAGAGCAAGTTCACTTGTGTGTTATATTTTGTTATATTTTGTTCTATATATCTATATTATAAAATAAAGGATATTTATCAAAAATACCACTTTTTTAAAGTTTTTTTGCGATTTTACCACATTCTCAAAATATTTACAAAAATACCTTCTTTTTAAAAATAATTTGCGAAAATACCATCTTTTAAAAAGATTTTTGCAAAAATACGTTCTGTAACTAAATACAACCTACGTAGGTTGCATCCGGTTGCACGTGTGATTGCAACTAGATGCAACTGGATGCAACTTTCCAAATACAACCTACGTAGTTTGCATCCAGTTGCATATGTGGTTGAAACTAGATGCAACTAGATGCAACTTTTTAAAAAATAATTGAAAAAACAGCTAAGAATTCAAAAAAAATTATTAATAAAAGGGGTAAACTTGTGGTATTGGTTTACCCTGTGGTTGCAACCCTAAACCCTAGACTCTAAACCCTAACCTACCCTGATTTTAGGGTTGTTTACAACCCTAAAATCAGGACGCCGGAAAAACACAATTATTAACAAGTTGCATCTGTGGTTGATTTTGGTTGCAGTTTGCAGAAGGTATTTTTGCAAATAAGATGGTATTTTCGTAAAATATTTTTTTTTGAAAAGGTATTTTTGCAAAAATATTTCTGAAATGGGATATTTATGAAAAAAGCCCTAAAATAAAAACTAAAATTTACCATTTTAATGATGTGATAAACATTGTGCTAAAATAGCACAATGCTATAATTTGTTCTATATATAGAACAAAATATATATGAAATTATAATTACCATCTCATCTAAAATTGAAAAATGTGAGGGAAATTGGATAAAATAGAGACCTCACTTTTTTCAATCTAATAAAAAACATGAGTGTTTATCAATTTTAGAACAATAACATCAATTTATACTCTTTATTAAAAACAGAAACCCCTCTTAATATGTCATGTATACCGCGGTATAAATAATCAATATAATTAATTAATTAATTAATATAATAATTATTAAATTAAAAATAAATTTCCAACAATAATGAAATTGTACCCTAGGACTCTGCCACTCTACCAATTACTACGAGTCTTCCAACTAAAAGAAGCAATCCTTGATTAATAAAATAAGAGTAATTGTTTTTATGAGAATATTTTATTTTTATATTTAAATTTGTAAAATACAACATAATAAATGCTCGATTCTGCTTAGTTCTCCGCCCCATTCAAGTCGGGAGTTTGGGGAATTTTTCGGATTCGGGACGACAATAAGAAGAAGTTTAAAAACAATTTGGGTATTAAGATTTTATTAATAAGAAAAACTTCTTTTCGTTAGAACACAATAGTATCAAAGTCAAATGTTGTTATTAAACTATAATTAAATTAATTGGTTTCACTCCAAACTTGGTATACATAATTAATATAATAAATTAATGAAATTAATATAAAATTTTAAAAATAAATTGCTAACAATAATAAAATTGTATACTAGGACTCTACCAACTACTAAGAGTCTTCCAATTAAAAGAAACAATCGTTCATTAATAAAATAATAATTATTTTCTTGAGAATATTATATTTCTATTTTTAATTTTGTAAAAAATTACATAATAAATGTCTGATCTCACTTAGTTCCTCGCCCCATTCGAGTCGGGAATTTATGGAATTTTTCGGGTTCGTAACAAGAATAAGAATAAGTTTAAAAACAATTTTGATATTGAGATTTTATTAAAAAAGGAAACTTTTTTTCGTTAGAATACAATAGTATCAAAGTCAAATTTTGTTATTAAACTATAATTAAATTAGTCGGTTTCATTACAAATTTTATTTCTATTTTTCAATTTGTAAAGAACTACATGATAAATGCCTGGTCCCGCTTAGTTCCCCGCCCTATTCGAATCGGGAATTTGGGGAATTTTTCGAGTTCGGGACGGGAATAAGAAAAAGTTTAAAAACAATTGGCGTATTAAAATCTATTACTATATATTAAACCACAACACAAGGGCAAAAAGTGCCACTTTAATGTATGTGAAGTTACGATTTTGCCCCTATTTTTTGAAAAATTAGAAAAATGTCACCATTTTAATGTTTATGCAAAAATTAAATTAAATATGTTAGTCTTGATAATTGAACATGTGACCTTCTACCCTCAAACTTGCACCACAACCATTGTGCTACACTTTGTTTTGAGTTTACTTTCAAAATCTTAATAGATAAACCGCATATTCTCCCATCTTTTTTTTTATTTTTATTATAGAGTAAATAAATATTGATTTATATTATTTCTAGAATATTGCACAATATATAATTACAAAAAATATTTTTATCGATTGAGCATGATCTACAATTCTCTTTTGTCAATTTAAATGATTGATATATGTCATTTTAATACCTATGAATTTACGATTTTGCTCATATATGTTAAAAATTACAAAAAACACTTTCTCTTTTATATCATAAAACTAAATTCCTGCTAGTGAAGAGTATAGTGGAAATTCCACTTTTGTCCCTAAAATAAGGTTGTTTTGGTAAATTCCCATGTCTAAACGGGTTAACGGACTATCCACATGTAACCCAGCTTCCTAATATATGTTATTTTTCATTGTAATATGGGTTAATTAAGGATCCAGTTGTGACCCGATTGTTTTAACATACAGGCTATACTCATTCAACAACATAATCCCACAAATCTTGCGATATACACACACACAAAATTAAATTCTCAATTCAAAATTTTTAACAATCCCACAAATCATGCCATGAATGGTGTTATCTATTTTCAGATTTTAAATGATTATATTTCTCCCACAAATCATGCCAGGAATGGTGTTATCTATTTTCAACATTCAGATGATTATATTTGTTGATTACCAAATCTTATATCAAACGTACATGAATTCAATATCTCATTTTCTTCGACAATTCTCTCTTTTCTCTTTCTTCGTCTCTTTTATCTCATTTTTACTTTTATTTACGGAATGTATTGTGTTTTAATATAACGTGTATATTTGTTAATCAGGTCATCTATATACTTATACTTGCACAATAAATATAACACATATATAAACATGATATACATACACAAAACATGAATTGTTCCGTAAAATAAAAGTAAAAACACGGTAAAGAGGAAGAGAATTGAGATTCAATAAATATTCTTAGAGAGTAAATAAAAAAAGAAGATGACGAAAAATCATGGATTTGAATTTTGAAAAGGATAAGATCAATGACAAGACCGTGTGATAATCAACATATCCATGTAATCAATTTGATTTGAAAATTAGCTAAAATTGTGGGATTTTTAAGATTTGAATATGCATATATGGTATGCTATTTTATGATTTCCATGTCTAAGCGGGTTAACGGACTTTCCACATGTAACTTGGCTTCCCAATATACACTATTTTTAATTGTAATATGTGTTAATTAAGGATCCAGTTGTGATTTGATTGTTTTAACGTAAAGGCTATACTCATTCAACATAATCCCATAAATCTTGCTAATATACACTCACAATTAAACTCCTAATTCAAAATTATTAACAATCCCACAAATCATGACATGAATGGTGTTATCTATTTTTAAATTCAAATGATTATATTTCTTAATTACAAAATCTTATATCAAATGTATATGAATTCAGTACCTCATTTTTTTCGGTTATTCTATCTTTTCTCTTTCTTCATCTTAAGTATCTCTCTTTTTCATGATTTCACTATTGATGTTTGTTTTAATTGTTTATGTTTATGTTGATTTATGTGTTTATATATATATTTGTTGTTTACTTTATATTTGTCTGGTTTATGTAGATGATGATGATGATGATGATGATGATGACGACGACGACGATGACGATGATGATGATGATGATGATGATGATGATGATGATGATGATGATGATGATGATAAAGAAGAAGAAGCTTAAATCAGTTCACAAAAAGGGATTAAATCGTTTATCTAGGTATGTATATATATAATTATTTAAATTATAATTATTTAAACAGAGATATACAATTTATTGGTGATTTGGTTGTTTTATGTTATTGGTTCTCCCTCTTTTTATATTAGTGTGTTTTTTTTGGATATTAATACATGTGTTTGATATGTCTGTTGTATACTGTTGTATGATAGTAATAGAAAAGTTTATATTAAGTATATAAATTGTATAATCGGGAGATTTAATTTGTGAAACATGGAAGGGGGATCCGGATAATGTTGTGAACAAGTAACCACTCTATCATGTGCACTTCTTCCTTTTATTTTAACTACAATATATAGGCAATACCAACATAGCCTCCACCCCCTCAATTGTAACTGCCCATTTAATTATAAATAAATGTCATTATGTAAACATATTTGTAACCTACATAATTAATATTTACATAATCAATATTGTAGTTTTAATGCATTTTATTCTTATGTTATATTTGATAAAAGAAGTCAAATACAACATCTCCCACTTGACACTTTTGTCAAATACTTTTAGACTCCCACTTTTAGCAGGATCTATAATCATTAAATCTGTCTCAAAACGCACTCCCAATATCCGTCATAATGCATTTAAAATTTTCACAACTTACATATTTCTAAATCCAATCAAACCAACATATGTCACTCGGCTTCTTTGCCAAATACTTTCAGTGATTATCGCTTTGTTTTCAACCAGTTCACTTGTGTTCCCACTTATCTTTAGAACAACATTCACCATGTCATGAACTTAATATTCTAAAGTTCTATCAAAATAACAATTTCATAAATGTTTCCACAAATATATAACTAGCGAGAATGTACATCACATTGTCGTTTTTGCCCTTTCAGTTCCACCAAAATCAAATATGTATCCCAAAATTGATTTCTACAATAGTTTCAGGCACGTCTGCCTAATTCACCAATTTGTTACACAACGTACTATCTAAGTACATGATCATGATCCTTTTTATGGCCTCTCACTAGGCTCAAGCAAAAAATTGCTTCACAATCCACTTACAAATTAACTAAAAATGTCAAGACAAGTCAATCGATTACACAACATGAAATACATCCAACTTCTGACTACTTGCACATAATACATTCAGTGGTTCCTATTCTGCATTAATCATTTCCCATTACCAATAGGGTTGGCGCCGGACTACAATTTTGCATCCTAAAATGATTAAGCAATTTTACTTATTCCACAAATATAAATTTCACCCATATATTCAATCTCAAATTTTCTACTAAGTTCCAACTTAGTTTCATGACATACCATACAATATTTCCTTAAACTAACTCCCACTTTTCAAAGTGTAGACACAATTTTCTAATTCACTCTCGACAAAATATTTTCGTATTCCTTGGCTTGAACTTTTTCAACTAGGAAAATTTTAAATAAAACACCCATTAGTCTTATATTTTATTTCCAAAATTCACTTAAAATCTGTGAATTTTCTATATTCAAGAAAAACACAAAACTCCCACATTTGTTTTTGTACTACAAAACTCAATTGCATTTTTATGACCTCTATCCGTGAGTCAGTTTCTTGCAATTCATCACTTAGATAAATTATGGATACAATTTGATTTCTACACCCATGTTCATAAATAAATATGATATTTCACTATTATATATATAATAGTAATTCTTTCACTGTAGTGAATTCCTCGATCTCTTCTATTCAACCAAATTCAATGGCTCATTATCAATATTCAAATTCACTTCATCATTCTCGATCTTGCTCACAATCGAAAAAACATTTCCGGCTCATAAATGCCCACGAAAATCATTTCATTATCCTTTTCGATTCAAAATTTATTATCACAAAACCGCACTTGTAGACCATTTTTAGTCAATGCAAGGACTGAAATAATATTAAGCCTTATTCCGTGAACAAATAACACATTTATTTAGAACCAGTATATTGTTCCAAAAATCCAATCTACATGTACTGAGTCCTACTACATATAGGTCGGTACCATTTCCCATAAAACATTATATTCAATTGCACCAACAAATCGGTGTTGCACTTGCTCTCTATTCTGAGCATTACTAGAAATTTCCTATGGTTTAACATCGTCTTTTTCAACGATAAATTCCGATTCAAACAAAATTAATTTATTCTCCATGCTAAACGATCAACAATTCTAAAAGAATGAATAAATATTCACTGTGATCCAACAAGACAGACAATCTCAATTAACAAAAAAATATAGGCAAACTAAGGCTACACCATGAAATAAATAAATAAAGCAAATTGCCTTAAAAAATGGCACAATCAAGCGAGAACAAAAAAAATATTAAATCACAAGCACTGTTAGTCTGCAAGCACCAGCAATTTAAAAAAATACGCAATTTAAATAATCCTAAAAACAATATACATCTGGCAAAAGAAAACTATCCTCTAACCAACCAAGTAGTAAATGTAAGCGGGAAAGAACTCAAATAAAATAATACAAACATGAACTCTATATCAGCCTGCGAAAAAAATATAACCCAAGCTTTCTAACAGAACATGCATAAAATTATATAATTATATGTAATCAATAAAATAAAGAACTCAAATTAATATACAATGTTCACCTGAACAAGTAGATTAATATAATCTAAAAACAAAGAATCCGTACAGAACCACAAAACAAAAATCAAGGGCCTTAGCAATTCTAACAAAAATAAAAAATGAACATGAAAAATCATTATTTAGACTAAGACTCGTAAAAGCACACCGCTTATAAAAGCACACCGCTTAAGATATAAGATTATGGGATCAACTATACAAAAGTTAAGCAAGTACTGCCAACAACAAACAAAAAAATTTAGTGAGACATTCTTAGAGATGGGAGACAAAAAAAAACACGCATATAAAATCCGAACAGATAGCATAGAACGTTACCCAAAAAAAACCGTGCCTCACAATTACAAAAACAATATTAAAGACAACAACTAAAAACCTGTAAAGAACAATAAGAGGAAAAAGGATATTTAAGCTCCAAGTCCGATGGAAGTGACTAGGCTTAGAAAAAATGGTAGATAAACGCAACAACATCATCAACAGATGTGATTAAAAAAATGACCACCTCAGCTCTGATGCCAATGTTGTATGATAGTAATAGAAAAGTTTATATTAAGTATATAAATTGTATAATCGGGAGATTTAATTTGTGAAACATGGAAGGGGGTTCCGGATAATGTTGTGAACAAGTAACCACTCTATCATGTGCACTTCTTCCTTTTATTTTAACTACAATATATAGGCAATACCAACATAGCCTCCACCCCCTCAATTGTAACTGCCCATTTAATTATAAATAAATGTCATTATGTAAACATATTTGTAACCTACATAATTAATATTTACATAATCAATATTGTAGTTTTAATGCATTTTATTCTTATGTTATATTTGATAAAAGAAGTCAAATACAATAACATAAGAATAAAATGCATTAAAACTACAATATTGATTATGTAAATATTAATTATGTAGGTTACAAATATGTTTACATAATGACATTTATTTATAATTAAATGGGCAGTTACAATTGAGGGGGTGGAGGCTATGTTGGTATTGCCTATATATTGTAGTTAAAATAAAAGGAAGAAGTGCACATGATAGAGTGGTTACTTGTTCACAACATTATCCGGAACCCCCTTCCATGTTTCACAATACATGTGTTTGATATGTCTGTTGTATACTATATTTCTTTATGTTTATGTTTAGAATTTCAAATTAATAGGAATATCTCAGCATATAGTACCACATATCTATACAAGTTTTATGTAAATTTATGATTGTTTCAATATGTATAAAGATTCAAATAATTGTAATATATCGTTGTCACCTGAGTTTTGAATGGAAGTCTTGACAGGTGTTCAACCAAGTAATATATGCCAACAAAATAGTTGGTAGTTCAAACCTACCAGTTTCATACTAAAGCATGATATGTTTAGGTGTTAGGTTAGAATTTTATTAGTACAGAAAAATACTAATATAAACTCCGGAGCAGTGATGAGCACTAGACATTTAAATATTAGTGCCACTGAGTTCTATTTGTTTTTGTTTTATCTTAGAGAACTCTGAGCAAAACAATGACCATTCTCTCAAGTTATTGGTTTACTTGGCATGTAATATAAACTTCTCCAATACCTTCAAAACATCTCAATACAAAGGTAAATCAGCTAGCATGCAACAATAGACAAATTTAGAATTTTTCAGATTTTAGAGGAATGCATGGGAGTTAGATGGCTTTGGAGGTTGTGGTGGAGGTTGATGTGTTTAATTATATTGCGGTTGATGGCTTAAAGGGTTGTGGTGTTGTTTTTGTCTATGATCATTTTGATTGATTATGTGTATATGTTATTATGTTAACTAAGATTTAAGGCACGCTCAAGTCTCCACTACAATTTTGTAGGATCTGCATACCTTTTAAATATTTTTAAGTTTTCTATTTTGATGTGTTTTTAAATATTGATTCTAATTATTGATCTTCAATTTTGTTTTTCTGGATATATTAGTAAATCTGTGGTATAGTATTCTATTGTGATATCTTTGATATATTTTTGTTTTGATATCTTTGAAATCATGTTTTTTATTTTTAATTAATCCTCATCTTTTACGCACATAGATTCTTTTAAGGTGCAGATGACTGCGATAAGAAGGTTGAAAGATAAGTAAATTAAATATTGTTTTTTCCTCTATTTTTCATTTAATAGTTACATCGTTTATAATCTAGACAAGTTTATATTATGTAATGTTATAGTTTTCAGTTTGTGATTGACTTCATTTCACTACATTTATTAATAGTTACCCATTTATATTTGGTTGATATATATAAAAGAACCAGAGGAGGTAATCAAATTAAAATGTGCCTACCCCATAATGAGACCTTTTTAAGGTGTTATATTTATAACGTTAAATCTAAGTTAGTAATGTGCAGAATAGTCCGTAGTCAACTGAAATGATAATCTAGCAAAAAGAGAATTGATGTTTGGATTAAAAGAGAATTGATGTTTGGATTGAAAGAGAATTGACGTTTAAATTTCAATGATTACAAATATTTTACTCTAATTTTTTTAATATGTGTCTTTTTCATGTATTATACATATTATAGTTTTTTTTTAGAATTTGAAGTTAGTTCTTCAATTATTTTACTTTGATTTTTAGTCTTTCTCCTCGGTTATACAATTCTAGAAAAACGAGGCACCGTGCCTGCAAGGATAATTTAGCACAAACTTTTTTGTATATCTTCTTCTTTATGTTATATTGTGTTTATGCTACAATTTCAATGCTGCGATATACTTCCAATGTCCCTCTCATTTATTTACACTTTCCTTATTGAGATGTCCATCTCAATTCTTTACATTCCAAAAGTTTCCTAAAATAGTAAAGTTTTATAATATAAAAATTAACTACATCCACTATTTTCCCTCATTATTCCCACTTTATATATTAAATAATGATTGGTCCCACCACTTTACTCACTTTTTTTTACTTTTCTTCAATAAATTACACTTTTTCTTAACCTCCGTGCCCAACCTCAATGTAAAGAATTGATGGGGACGTAGGAAGTTTTTGATAATTTTAGAACAAATAAGGTACCATAATTTAGTGGCTCATTTATACAAAATGGGTGAATATACCTTAAATTTACGTCAATGTGAATTAAGATTTTCGTTTGTTTTAACATTTGCTTTTTATGGCTTAATCCTTTATTTATATTATGTGAAAAATGGAGATATGATAAACATTTTACTAATTACAGTCATATTAATTATGATTCTAATTGAAGTTAAAGTTGTTTCATTGATTGTTCTTTTATTTTTTTTTGTTGGGTTCTTCTATTATCTAATGTTTAAAATACATGAATATGTGATGCGAGATATTTTTTAGTGTTACAATAAAAATTTTAGAAAGAAGCTTATTTTCAACAAAAATTGTTTATAATATATATATATATATATATAAGAAAACAATCACGAGGTTAGCTCAGTAAAGTTACCTGAGATTAAGGGAGATGATACTATATATATATATATATATATATATATATATTATATATATATATATTTAACTTGAATCTACTAAAAAAAATATTAACAAAGATAATTACTAAAATTAAAAGGATAAAACATCACCGTGTGCGAAGCACGGGTATATTCCTAGTTTATGCAAAGAGTAGATGAAATTATGTTAGTGTTGAAAATCGAACCATTAACCTTCTCTAATCAAACTCATACCATAACCATTATACTATACGTTATTTTGAGTTTTCTTTAAAAATACAAAAAGTTTCATCTTAAATATTATGTTGATGCACAGTCATTAAGGTCGTCTAATCATAATTTACATTGATAAAAATATTTGTAAAAATTCAAGTTGAGTTAAAAAATAATTCATATTATAATATAAAAACTGTTTCAATTTACCAAAATTTTAAAATAAAATTTTGATATTGTGTAATAAATTTTAGACTAAAACTTAAATTTGAGTTTAAAAATGTAAAAATATTTATGTAATATATAAAAAATGAGCTATACACCGCAAGGACGACTTTCATATAATATTAATAGTTTCATAATATGTTTTCGCCTTACGTATATATCGATTATTTATAAATGTATTCTAACTAAGTTAAAATCACATTGCCTATGTTATATATTGACAATTTTCAAAAATATTTATTTATTTTATACTCAAATGTTCAATTTGATAAAGTTCCGTCATCAAAAACCATATTATTATATACTCAAAGGTTCAATTTGATAAAGTTCCTATCGCATCATCGAAAATCATATTAATATTTTAGCAATTAATTGTAATCATGCGATTATTATCTTATGAATATTTATCCAAATTTTATGAAATTTAATCAAGTTATAGAATATCTGGTTAATGTAATTGGTATGTCATATTACAAAAATACTATTAAAATATGAGATAAAATCAAAATATTATCCTTTTTCAAATTTTAAATTACAAAATTATCTCAATATATAAATAATTTCGTGCGAGAAATTATTGCAATGCACGTGCCTCGCACGGGCTTTTACGCTAGTTTTATGAATAATGGAAACTTCTTTTCGTTACAACACAATAGTATCAAAGTCAAATTTTGTTAGTAAACTATAATTAAATTAATTGGTTCTCCAACTCGATATACATAATTAATATAATAAATTAATGAAATTAATATAATAATAGTTATTATTAAATTAAAAATAAATTGCTAAAATTAATGAAATTATATAGCGGGACTCTATCAACTACTAGGATTCTTCCAATTAAAAGAAGCAATCATTCAATAATGAAATAATAATTATTTTTATGAGAATATTATATTTTATTTTAAATTTGTAAAAAACTACCTAATAAATGTCTGATCTCACTTAGTTCTCCGCCCCATTGGAATCGGGAATTTGGGAACTTTTCGGGTTCGTGACGGGAATAAGAAGAAGTTTAAAAACAATTCGGGTATTGAGATTTTATTAATAAATGAAACTTATTTTCGTTAGAACATAATAGTATTAAATTCAAATTTTGTTATTAAACTATAATTAAATTAATTGATTTAACTCTAAACTCGGAAATTAAATTAATTGATTTCATTCGAAACTCGGGTTCGATTCGCAGCAAGTACATAATTATACAAGTTATTTATTCTTACACCCGCGATTCAATTCTGTGTCACTACTAAACTAGATAATTAAATAGTATTTGTTTATTATAGACTTTCATCTTCATTCCATGTTGAATTCTCTTCAATTACCTAAATATAATTATTAATTATTTTTGTTGTCATTTTTAAGTTTTGTTCTAAATAATTTAAATTTTTTTCTCAATCCGTGTTTCGCACTAGTTATCGGCTAATAATACCAAAAATCACTTTTTGATGTTAAATAATAACAATAATTCCATCTATTTTAGCATAATCATTACACAGGCTCTTATAAGACATATAAGAGCATCTCCAACCTATACACCTGTTAGCAAAAATGTCCTAGCTAACAGCTCTTCAATATCATCCTCAAGGACATTCATTTGTTAGTTAAAATTTTACAAAACATCATTCATGGTAGCTATATTTGGAAGACCAAAACTCACATGTTAGCAAAAAAAATATTAATTTTTTAATTAATTTCTACCCATTAATCACACAATTTATACTACCTTTCAAATTTACCTAACCATTTTATTGTTAATACTGTTGAGTACACCATCTTAAAGGTTAAAAAAATTTAGCTAACAATTATTTTATAATATTTTAGCTAATCAATTTACCTAATACCCTCGGAGATGCTCTAATATGCATCACCGAGTTTACTAAAATCTAAACTCTTTATTAATAAGCAAAATAATGTGTAAATGGCGTGCAAATGTATCAAAGTACCAAATTTGGTTATCACAAAATTCAGGTTTGATTATTTACACCTACATGATTAAAAAAGATTTATTTATTTAATTTAATTTTTTTGGTTTCAATCCGGGTTCAATTCCCTATAACTACGTAATTCAAAGACTTTTTAATTTAATTTGTTTTTTTTTTAAATTTCATCCTGGTTTTGATTAATATTTTAATCTCGACGTCTAGTAAAAAGTACTCCATCTGTCCCTCTCATTTCTTTACACTTTCTTGTTTGGTACGTCCTCTCATTTCTTTACATACCAAAAATAATAACATTTTATAATATAAAATTCAATTACATTCGTTATTTTCCTCCACTATAACTACTTTATACCCGCTGAGGGAGTAATTTAAATGTGTATAAAATTAAAAGTGACCCCACCTGTCGTATCTGCCCCCGCCACCACCAACGGCCCCAGTGCCGTGTCTACCAACCAGGCCACTACTGTTCAATACTTTCCTCGGTTGATTTTTAAAAAGGGCAAAGCCCGAGTTGTACTTGGAACTATCATACCTTGTCTTCTACCTCTACGCGCATTGTCAAAAATAATAAAATTTAAGTTCCTTCTCAATGAAATTACACATTCATAACTGATCATCAAAATATATTCTCATAATACGATCGATTCACTTCAATGGCCTTCATCATCGACGCAGCTCTGGGCGCAGGCTTCAGTGAATTATTTAAAGTTGTAAAAGTCGCTGTAAGAGATTGCCTTAACTTCAGATCCAATCTAAAAAACTTAGAAAGCACACTTGAATCAGTTAAGCCAATGTTCTATGAAATTGGCAAGCTCAACAGAGTTTTGAATCGTCCAGAAGAAGAAACTGATCAATTTATCGAGACATTAAATCGCGGCGTAATTCTTGTATACAAATGCAGTACAGTTCCATACTGGAATCCATATAAATTATATACTTGCTCGAAGAAGCTGGAGAAACTAGACAAATGTATAGTCAAGTTTTTCAATGTGCAAGTGCAGGGATTTGTTGCTATGAGTAGTTTGAGGAATGGAAGGGGTATTAAAGAGATTAATGATAAAATAGATTTTGTACTTAAGTTTTTCAACATTAAGTATAAATACACAAGTGCTAGGGTTTGCGACGATTCTTTGAGTGGAGTTTCCAGTTGGGAAAGTGTACTAGGTCTTCCAGATGTGGTTTTCGGGTTTAATAAACCACTACAGGACTTGAAGGAGATGCTGCTACAGGATAAGGAGCTAGTTAAAGTGATCTCGTCTCCACGAGGGTTCGGTAAGACCACCCTGGCTAAATTGCTCTGCCATGATCCTGAAATTCAAGGTAAGACTAAGACACCCTCCTCCATGGATTAAATGGTTGTTTAACTTGGAATGTCTTTTATAAGTACAAGCTTACAACTAATTTCAACCGAAGTTGGATTAGCACTTTTGGATTAACATGCGGTGTCGAATCGTTCCAGTACACACACATCTACTGTCCTCACTTGCCAAGATCACTAGTTAAACAAATCGAATTTTTTAGTGGCAACTTTTGAATATGATGCAATCGAAGAGTATTTAGTAACTAAGAGTCATATAACTCTAAATTTTTGATAGGAAATACTGAATCCACCAGATACATGTATAATGTATTTGGTTATTGGTTTAATGTAGTTATGAAATTACAGCCTGTTTAATATATTCACTTGTTAACAGGAATATTTGGGAAAAACATACTCTTTGTGACTGTTTCAAAATCGGCCAAACGCACTTCTATTGTCGAGAAAATTTTGAGATTTCAATTGCCTGAAAGTCTACTGCCTGAATTCCAAAATGACGATGATGCAATCAGACATCTCAAACGCTTCCTGAAGCAAATAAGTCCAAGTCCTATACTATTAGTGTTAGATGATGTATGGCCGAATATGGAATCTCTTATTGACAGCTTGTCCTTCACATTACCAAATTTTAAGATCCTAGTTACATCTAGATTCTGTTTTCCAAGATTCAGTCATGTATACAATCTAGAGAGTCTGGATCATGAAGATGCCATGAGCCTGTTCAGCCATTCTGCACGTCTAAAATATGGGAGTTCTAATATTCCATCTGATCTTGTGGAAAAGGTAGAAATTAAAATTTGCCTGATGTACAAAAGAAAAACGTATTTTGAGATTTATCTATTCAACCAATCATATGCCAACTTCTATGTTATGTTTCTTTTTATTTTTTTCTAGATGACATACATTTTAAGTATAGGGGGAGGGGAGGCGAGAATTGGATTCTAGACCTCTTCTACCACTCGGGGCACCATTGCCACCGATTGCGTACTCCTTGATTCTGAATGACTAAATGCTTTTACAATTTTTTCATTTTTAATTTCTAATAACGTGGATAAGCAAATCTAGAATGGAACATGTAGTTAACATGTCTGCATATATCATCTTTATATCCACAGGTGTATCTGATTTTTCATTAATAATTAATTTAGTTAGTTATTACTTGCAGGTTGTACAAGTTTGTAAGGGATTTCCATTAGCCCTTATAGTGGTTGGGCGGTCACTCTCTGGGTGTCCGGAGGTGGTATGGAGACGCAAACACAAGATATGGTCTGATGGTAAATTTATGTTGGATACCCATAGAGCTTGGCTTGATTGTCTCCCAACTAGTTTAAATTCCCCTGAACAAATGAAGGACTGCCGCATGGACCTTGGATCATCTCCTGAAGATCAAAGGATTTCAGCGACCTCATGTATGGGTATGTTGGCAGAGCGGTGCAATCTTGATCACAAAGACATGGATACCCACAGCAATCTTGATCATGTCTGCGAAAGGTACTTCTTGTTGCTGCAAGACTGACTTGACTGACTACACATAATTAACTGCGAAATACTGTTAAGAAGTAGTAGAAATTTGCCTTTTGCTAAGGTTTTATCAGTTGTACCCCTCAAACCAATGTGTTTTCAAGGGGATCAGCGCAGCCCTTAGTTGCAAGATCCTGCTGGAGTCTAGGCCCTAAGGTGAGATGCATGTCTCGTAATGCAAGAGTTACAAAAATGTAGGATATAACAAATCTACTCGATAAGTAACAATTAAGCATATTAACAAGTTTAATCTGAACCAAAAGCAAGTTAAATTGATAAAAACATGATTGAATCTATAAAAATGTAGAAGTACATACCAGGGAGTCAAGGATAGTTTAGTGACGGTCAAGGATAGTCTCATCCTCCACCACATGACAGGTCATGAGTTGGAATCCTCACTCTCCTTCCCGTATACTTGAAAGTTATATTAGTACCAAACTCTTTCAAAACCTTCAAAAACAATTACAATGTTTATTTATTAAATGGTAAACATCACCAATGGCTAGTAACGGCTAGTAAGCTTCTGATGCGGTAGCACTGTTAAATGCTCTCTGGTTTTCCTTTGTTGTACTATATTAGTTGTATATTATTGATGTTGTAGTATGACCCTAAACCCTAACTGCTATCTGGTTTTCCTTTGTTGGTTGTGCAAATACAGTCTGATTTTTTTTCCCTGTAACAGAATACCCAGAACGATAAACATACATATTCATTTTGGTTACTTTCCACCAACTGCAAGTCAGGGGAAATCAAAGACCCCAAATGCTGGTAAAGGGATCAAAGTTGATAAAGTGAAATCAAAGACTATACAAAGAAGCAGACCAAAACTCCAACTTAAAGGAAATGGAGCTTTTCAAATAAGGACGGGTTTGTCGGGGGTTGTGATCAGAGAACCTTCGTTACAGGTCATTTCATCTCAAGCTACTTCTAAAAAAGGAGGAAAAGACAGAGAAAAGGTTGTACCTGAGCCTAAAAACAAAGCTCTTAAACCTGAAGCCAACCGCTATTATATAGACAGAGATGAATCTGGAAGGCTACTGCAGGAATTAAGAGGACTTTCGTTCAACAGTGCAGTACTCGTGCCAAGTCCAAGTCATGTTCGAAGGCCTCCAACCAATGGAACTTTCAGTTCTTCCAACCAATGGAATTCACAATTGAGGAAGGGTTTGCCAGGGGTTGTGATCAGAGAACCCTCATCACAGGTCATCCCATCTCAAGCTTCTCAGCATGAAGCTACTTCAACAAAAGTAGGAAAAGGCAAGGAGAAGGTCATATATCAGCCTAAAAAGAAAGATTTTAAACCTAAAGGGACAACTAGTACTTGAATTAAGACAAATCTAAAAGACTTAGTACAAGAACTCAGAAGGACCATTGTTAAACAGTGCAGTAATTATACGAACTCCCAGTGCAGAACACCCCTAACTCAACATCCGATGCGGCCAGAAGAGCCAAAACAGCTAGAGCCTAGAGATAAGGAGTTCTAGATCATAAGACAACTGCTCAGACGACAAACTCACTGTGTAGTTGTAAAGGTTAAGACAGTGAGTACTCGTACTTCTTTTGTTGAGTTTTGTATGTGCCCTGTATCACCAATGTATCATTAGCTATGATGTTTCCTTGCGTAGAATTGCAGAATTGGTTTGAGAGCTTTTGCTGTGGTTGTGTATGTGCTTTCCTCTATGGCTATTTTGTCTCGTCATCATTATGTTTCAATGTACTCAATTGATGTTTATCCTTCTAATTAAACTAGCATTACATTGAAATCTTAGACACAAAGCAACCTTATATTTCATTAACCTAAATATGATACAATCTGGAAATTGATACAGTAATCCAAAATTGCAGTTGCATTAGTCAATTACCCAATCATTGTTTAACTGGCAACCTAATTATTTTGAACATAATCACAAATAGAACGACAACCCAACGATCATGCAGTAAAAAAACATCAGTTGTTGGATATCAGTATCAATTTGTGGGTTGTGTTCGCGGTCAGATTCTAAAAGGTAAAGAAAGGATCATACATATTTGATTATTGTTCTACTCCTTTTGTTTTAAGCTATGTGTTTTTACATTTTAACAGTTCTCCATCTGTCTAAACTTATGAAAATAGCAGGCGCCAGGCGCTAGGGGCTATGAACCCGTAAACAACTAAACCAGTGGTGTTGGTGACATTGTTAAGGAATCAGCTTCATGCAAATCTGAAAATTCTATCCACGTTCGTACAGATAAAAACTTTCACTACACGATAAATTGCGTGATAAGTGACAACTAAATTGTTATACTCGATGAAGGACCCTAGATTAATTATTCTTTGAAAACGAAATGGAATCAATTAAACCTGGAAATTTCAGACTCACCGGTCACTACCTATTAGACGCGCTTTGTGAAAGAAAACAAAATTGCATGTACACGGCATTGCAGACGGCTTTATAAAAATATAGTCATAATCGATTCCTAGACAAAGTTGCGACTAGAGCAGCTCTTTAGTTATAATCGATTAGTCATAAATTTTATAGTCGACAAATATTCAGTCACTGAAATGGATTTGTTCCTCGACGCAGCTTTGGGAACGGCCCTGAGTGAATTACTCAGGCTTGTAGTAACAGTTGAAAAACGAAGAGGGGACTTCAGAGGCAATCTGGAAACTCTCAAAAACACGCTTGAATCAGCTATATTCACACTCAATGAACTTGAGAAGCTCAACATCATTTTAAGTCGGCCTGAAGAAACTACGCGTCAGTTCATCAACCAATTAAGCCAAGGTGTAAATCTCGTAGAAAAGTGTATCGAAATTCCATACTGGAAAAGATACAAGTATTCGAACAAGTTGGCAGAGTTGGCTGAATGCTAGAAAGCAGGGATTCTTTGGTCACCCGACGAATCCCCGTATCCCTACGCACCCCCGTATCGGATACTCGGATTCTTGGGGATACTCCGATGTTGAAAATTCTCAATTTAAATTCATTTTTTCAACAATTTATACTACGAACATTAGTGATTTCAGTCTAAGTTCTTGTGTTTTAAATGCTTATATCATGTATTTGATTCAATTTGCATATAACTATTAGTTTTATTAATAGATTTCATCATTCATAACATCAAATATATATTTGAAATAAAAATATATGTGCCGTATCCCCCGCACCCGAATCCCCAAATTTTTTTTATTTGCTGAATTCATGTATCCCCGCATTACGCATCCGCATCCTCGCACCCGTATCCTTGCTTCTTAGGCTGAATGTATAGAGAAGTTTTTCAATGTAGGAGTACAGGGGAGTGTGGCTGTGAATACTCTGAGAAATGGGATAGGTATTCAAGAAATTAATGATAAATTAGATTTCATGTTTAAGTGTTTAAACATCAAGTATGAATATGAAATTCACGTAAAGAAGCGCCATGAGGCCCTGCACTCTGCGAGCTGTGGTGCTTATTTATGTGGGGTTTCTGGCTCGGAAAGTGTCCAGGGTCCTCCAGATGAATTTGAAATGCTCCAGGTTGATGCTGAGATTCAAACTCATTCTTCAGATGAGTTTTCCAGTTGGGTAACTGTTCCTAGTCTTCCAAATAGCGTTGTCGGGTTGGATAAGGAGCCATGTGAAGTCATTTCAGGTCCGGGAAGCCTTCAAGATCCTGAAATTCAAAGTAAGAAATTTCAGGTCCGTTAGCAATCATATTGATGCACTCCACACAATATTTGAATGAGCTTGACATTATTTGTCAAAATACAATCCATCTCGATTTACTTTCCTTTCAGTGAATTAGCAAAGTCTATATTTGATAATTTCTCATTGATTCATTCACTTAAATGGTTTACAAAACCATAGGTCTTGATGATCAATATGCCATGAGCATTGCCTGCCAGTCCGCACTTCCAAAAGATGGGAGTTCTAGAAATCCAGGCGATATTGTGGAGACGGTAAAATATTAAAACCTTTTTGATTTACAAAAGAAAAACGTTGACACTTGTCTGTATCACAAACCTGTATGACACTTATACATATTTACAAAGTACTAATATGTTTCTTCATCAAAATCTAAAAAAATTGACCTTTCAATGATGTCCTTTTGCTTTTATGGTTGATCAGCCACTCTATGGTGTTCCAGAGGTGGTATGGAAAATGGAGGAAGCTTCTCAAATAAGGAAACGTTTTCCAGGTGTTGTGATAAGAGAATGCTCATCAGAGATCATCGTCCGATCTCCAGCTTCCAAGTGTCAACCTACTTCAACCGCGGGAGGAAAAGGCAAGGAAAAGTTGTAGATATGTAAGCCGAAAAGAAAGTTGTCTAACCTAAAGGGATCCACTATAGCCTGGATTAATTAGATGAATCTGAAGGGTTTTTGCAAGAACTAATAGGTCCCTTCCCTTGTTTGATAGAGCATTTCTTGAGGAGTAGCATTTCAATGCCGAAGAAATTGCAATCAATCTTTCGATGATGAAGGTACCTGCTCAGATGATGACCATGGAAGAAATTTATAGCATGTCCTATATATTTTGTTGTTGAGTTTTGCATGTGCCATTTCATCTTTACTGTGTCAGTAGCTGTGATAATTTCCGGTGTTATTACAAAGTTAATATTGTAATTTCTTTTGTTGAATTTTTTTTTTTGCTAAATATTTACTGCATTAAAAGAAAAGAAAACCATACAGGGAGGAGGATGAAACCTCAAAATTTTAGGGACAGGCCCCTAAAATGAAAAAACAAACCGGGACTGAAAAGCCTATACAAGAACAAAAGATATTCCCTGACCATACATCAAGACATGAGTTGTTAATACTTCTTGAGCAAACCACTTTGAAGATAATAATTTGCATTGGACTAGAGAAGTGCAGACTGCGGCCAACTTGCTGGGAGTTATTTCGTTCCCTCCAGATTGTGTATGCACCCACTTGAAAAATAAGAACCCGAATGGAGTTAAAAATATCATTTGTCCTGAAGTTGATTTGCTCCTGCCTCCAAGTATCCCAGATGAGAGGTTAAAATTGACTTTTTCTTCTTGTAATGAGCTGAAACATAGGTTGAACAAAAGGGCACTCTAAAATAGGTGTGCACAGTTTTCAGTCCCATTTATGCAGAAGTAAAAACAATCACTGGTAGTCACTCCAAAATGCTTGAGTTTAGAAAGAGTGTGCACCCTCCCATGCATTATCAACCAGTGAAAGAAAGAGTACCGAGGAACTTGAATTTTATGTCATACACTGCTTGCCCAAGAAACAGCAAGTTCCCTATGTCGAACAGATTGCCATAAATATGAGACCTTAAGAGCTTTTGTAGATATGCCATCCTGACGAATCTCATCTGTGTTTGCCAGGTTAAAGGGATGACCATTCCGAAGGTTTTGTCTGCAGACAAAGAACCTTTGTATCACTATTATGTCGGTAGCTATGAATATGAAATAGCCCTACGTAGTTTGATATTACATTACAACTCGGTATAACAATGGATGTTATTACATAGTAACTAGTAAGTAGCATGGGAGGCGGTCTACAACAACAAACGTTTGTTACAACAAACAGTATCGCTCCGCGGTACGTGTACAGTGGGCTTTTTGCTAGTATCGTTTGTTACAACAAACGTTTGCCCTAGACCATCTACCATATTGCATATCATGAAAACTTGCTCTGAGAGCATAAATGTGATTGTCTTCTATATGTGCATGTTTCTCTATGGCTATGGTATTTCATAATCGTTATGTTTTTCAAGTTTCAATACACTCAGTTAACCCAAATTTCATTCTTTATCTTTCTCATCAAACTAACACTTGCAGTGAAATCATAGATACAGAGCAATCTCATATTTCATTAACCCAAATTTGTGAGGTAAAACAAGTAATTATCGGATCTTTAGGGAAACAAAAGAAAGCACCTAACTTTAAACCTCTTCTTTGTATCATACATGCATGTAATAAAATTATAAATGTTGACATCAAGGGGAATGTGAGTAGAAGAACACTTCTATATTGTTTGTGCTTTACGGGCACCCCAAACCCATTTTTCCTTGCACGTAAAGCAATTTTTTTAATTTAATTTAACGAATTGTTATCCCCTTAATATTCTCGACCATTAAAATAAATTTGGCACACACATTTGGCGCCTAAATTTGAATAACATACTAAAGTTAAACCATATTACCTGTCATTCCCTCGTTTAACATTCTGGTTTCTGTCTGCTTCTACAGCTTATGAAAGATGCCATAAATCAGCATAAGAATAGACAATTCACAGGCACACACACACATATATATATAGTAAAATGTGATAGCTAGTAATCTAGGTGCTCCTATATTTGATTTCGATATACTGATTGTACATTTTTATTTCGATTTCTGCAGATATACATTCTGCCAAGCCTGAGGAGCTCCGATTACTGCTTCATCAGCCGGTGAGGAGACATTTTGGTTTGTGCATGTGCAGAAAAAATTATAAGCTTAACATGTTCGATGCTTGCTAACAACTATATAATCTTCCTTGTTTTACAAATTGGCTTCCGATCTGCTAGCTACTCGCAACCCTTTCTTTGTGTTGTATAAATGTTGATGATTCATGTAATGATAAGGTTGTGCATGACAGGACTTGTGATCATCTAGTTATAATGTCTGCTGAGGAGTTAAAGATTCGTCGCGAACTTGAGATGGATGTGGAAAAGGAATTGGCAGCAGAAATTAAGGATGAGATATGCAATCTTTCGCTACGTTTGATCCAGCTCTATCAGCAGCAGAAAGAGAGGGAAGATAGAGAATTATCTCAGATGAGCAAACAAATTCAATTAGCTGATCCAAATAACAAAGCTCTATCAGAGGTAAATATAAATATTAGAATGCAAGGGGGAACAGAAGTCCATATTACCGAGGCCGATGTTCGTAAAACTTGTCCTAAACCTAGAATAAGTTCAAAAGCAGAAACAAATGCTCCTAAGCCTTCCAAATTATCCGAAGAAAATACGCGACGACGAATAGTAAGTAGTAGGAAGAAGTTCGATTGGGTGAAAACGCTTCGTTCCGGAACCAGTGACGTTGCTTCTCATCAACAAAAATTGCCAAAAAAGACTGCTCGAATGTGGGATGATAATGTGCAAATTGCTGGCATTGGAACCAAGTGCATGGTACAGCGTAGGTGATGATGGGCTGTGATAAGAAATTATATCCATTCTGTTGGGCTTGTTACGAGTTTTTCAGAGTTCAGATATGCTAAAGTTAAAGCTTGTCCATCTAACATGGAATTCCTACCTGCCCATATAATTTTATTTTAGTTATATTTCTAAATTATTACGGAATATCCAGAATTCGAATATTGTAACTGTATTTACGTGTGATTGTATTTAAATATCAAAATAAAACGGCTCTATTTAATGAACGTTTCCTACTAATCTAAATAATTTATAGTATTCTCCATGCCGTCCTCAAGTGCCCACATCTCAAGGTATCTGTTTCAGTGCTGCTGTTGGAGAGCAAACACAAATATATTTTTCGAAAGGGAGTAAAATATAGAGTATATTACAAAATTTCTCAGTCAAATGCGATCATTGGACAAGTGATTTGAAACGGAAGAAATACGGTGTTCTCGACGATATAAAGAAATATAATTGCAAAAAGAAATTTGAACATGTGGTGGAATTGTGGATAGCACACCCACCAATTATATGAGCTTTGGATGCTAATAAGAAAATTAATGATGATATAGAAGACCTTGTAATTGGGTGGACTGTACGATTATTAAGGGAGGAGGGATGAAACAAGAGGTGCAACGGCAGAGGTTCACATGCCAGATGACGACACAATTAACAGAGGGGGTGATGATGAAGAAAATACAAGAGAAATTTGCAGGGTTGATTAATTGAGTAAGTTCCATCCCCCCCCCCCCCCCCCCCCCCCCCCCCCGTTCACATGCCAGATGACGACACAATTAACAGAGGGGGTGATGATGAAGAAAATACAAGAGAAATTTGCAGGGTTGATTAATTGAGTAAGTTCCATCCCCCCCCCCCCTTTGGTATTCTCTCTCCTTGTAAATAATTAATACTCCTGACGTACCCCCTTCTCCTCAATTTCAATACACACGACAAAACATAATCACACTTCTCTTTATTTAGCTCTTCAACAAATTCTCTACATTGCAAAACAGAATCACTTATTCTTAGCCGTCTAGTCTGCCTGTTATCCCGTCCATTGATTTTTCTCGATTACAAGATTCGAACCCTGAAAATATGTAGAAATATGAATTTGAAATTCCCAGTTTCAAATAAAAGCATACGAGATTCGAGATTCGAGATAATTGATCGGTAAGAAAAAACATCAACAGAAACCATCTAAGACGCCCTGCATTTCTACTCACCAGGCTTCACACCTCGCATCATTAAGGAAAGCCTTAAATTTAGTTGTTCGTATTCATAATTGCAGCAGCTATTGACAAATCAGAAATCAACATTAATACAGTAGTGTAAACAAACACTGTATCATAGACCATCCGCAACAGAACTTTTAGATTGAAACACAGTTAATTAAGCATTGGAAAGTACAGATACTTGAAGTTTCAAATTAAAAGGAAAGGTACATTGTAACAGAAACACAGCCCTAATACATTTGCACTAGCACTAGTAGTTTGTTGAGCAGAATCCTTACAACTAAGTACAACTTACAAATTACATTATCTTCGTAGGCCTACATAGTTCATACTCGGTACATCTTACTCGTAGGTAGAGCATGGCATAGTCCGAAAAGATTAAGATATACGCAGACCTTACCTCCACTATTAAGAATGGATTAAGAATAGAGACGTTTCCGTTTCCGCAAATTAATGTCTCCACTATAGATGATAATTGATTAGAATCAAAGTAGGTAGGTAGCTAGGGTTTCTTACCAAGAGTGTGCTTGTTGTTATGCATCCAAACCTTAAGCACATGCCTACTAACTCCAGTCTCCTCACAAAAACTCCTCACCGCCTCATCATCTTCCTTCTGAATCCGCCACCCTAGCCTCTCCGCTAAACTCACCATCTTCTCCTTCTGCTCCGGTGTAAACTTAGTCCTATGCCTCTTTCTCAACAAACCACCACTGCTAGTCATATTCTCCTCCTGCTCCTGCGACGACATTCCCCCACCAGAATTCGATGGCAACGCCAACGGGCGCTGCGATGTTGGCGTTGCCACGTGGAGGTACCCCGAAGGAGTCCTGTAGTAGGGCACAAAATGCTGGTGCTGCTGAAGATGAGGAGACAAAGAAGGGAAATTAGGGTTAATTTCCTTTCGGTGAAAATTGCGGTGACAGTTACAAGCAGCGCATTTGAGAGCATCTAGGGTTCCCTCATCTCCAGCTGGCATGAACTCACAGCAACCGTCCAAGGCGTGTCCCCCGAGCCCAACAGCATGGTTTTTAAGGCACTCTCTGTACCTGCAAGGCTTTCGACCGGGAGCTGGGGAGTCGAATTGCAATAAAGGAGATATTCGAGCTTGGAAAGCCGAACTGTTGCCGTTGTTAAGGGTTACTGAGTCGTAACTCGGGGGAGGATGTGAATGTGGTAACTCATGAGTAGTTTGGTCGGCTTCTTCTTGTTGTTCTTCGAACTCCATTTTTGTGTTGTTGACTCTCTTTTTTCCTTAATTTACTCAAATGGATAATTATTACTTCTGCACTACTAATAGGCTTACATTTATACTATGCTTGTCATTCGAATGCTATATTTTTTTAGTCGTCTAAATAATTTAATTTACAACTATGTGTGTGTAATTTGTATGGTCTGCTAATAATACTCAGAATACACAAGTTTACTGTTATCCTCAACCTTATCTACTCATGTAAAACATTCCTCAAGTAGTAATAAATTTAAAAACAAATTATCAAGTGCAACTAGCGTATGGTCTCTTTTCTTTGAATGGCGTACAAGTTCAAGTGTTGTCTATTTGAAATGTATAAAGAAATAAAAAATAATAACCATCCAGATCAGTTTAATTAAAATAACAGAGCTAGGCTATAAATCGAACTATTCCATATATAAACTATTTCGAGTTTGATCGGGCTTGAACTTGATAAGTGTGGTTCAATATGTTATCGAACTCGAATTCGGCGGACAAGTGAATGTAAATATATATGAACCTCAAATGAATTGTTTTGACACAATACCTATCACTATTATAGTGATTTAGTGTCCGGTTGGAGTTGCTCTTACAAGAATATGGTAATGATCAAATTTAACGGAGTTGCATCAAAAAGTGATGCAATCTGTAGCGGGCTTGAAATTTTCCGGATGCAAAATATCGATTATGTAAGTTTTGAGTACAAAATGAGTTTCGGTTTTAAGTAAAGAACTAGATTTATAGCCCGTGCGAGGCACGTGCATACTTTAAAATATTGCGTAATTTTTCATTAATTTTGACGTATTTTATGAATTATTTAAAAATTTAAGTTAACAGTATTTGTTGCGAGACTAAATCCCCTATTTTATATATGTTGTATTTGTTTAGTAGAAAGTTCGCGTAAACACGAGTAATATTTAGATATTAGTAAATTGTTATCGATTTCATAATAATTTGTTGTTGCATAGTATATTTTTTAACAAAAATGAATGACCATATTACTTGTTAATAAAATTATAAAATTATTACTCGATATGATTATTTAAAATTATTTGGTGATTAATAACTATATTTCATCACTCACTTGAAAAACAAGTAACATATTTCATGTCATATTAATAATAAGTTCATGACACAAAATTATATCATATTTATAACTATTTCAACATCATTAACATTTTAATTATATATACTTTTTGTTTTTTTAAATAACTTAAAATAACACACACACACACACACAATAAATAAATAAATAAATATAAATTATAAAATAATTAGTGTACTTTAATGAAGATTAGTTATCAAATGGGTAGAGATATTAAGATGAACTAATAATAGAGATATTTATATGAGATAATTATAATATAGATTAAAATTTAATTTTGTAATTTGAGAGTATGATTGTCATTTCGCATTGAATAAATTGACTCATTGAACTCCCTAGTTCATTGAAAAATTATTGCATCCCCCCCCCCCCCCCGGAAATATATCTCTGCTCTCCTCTCTCTCTCTCTCTCTCGGTTTCCGTGCCAAAACTTTAGCCTCATTCTCTTCCCCTCCTCTGGTGTCTCTCACTCAGTTTATGTGCCAAAACTTTAGCCTTATTCTATTTCCTTCATTCGGTGATTTCTTCAGTGCCACTGCCCGGAGATCACTCTCTTATCCCTCTTATCCTTCTTTTAGTCTCTTTAGCTTTTTTTTCCTTCCTCCTCGTCCGCCCTTTCTCTTTCCTCCCCGACTTCTCCATATTTTCTTCTCAACTTTTGTTTTGGATCTGTATTTTGATCGGTTCATTCTAACTCTATATCTTCTAATTGATGTTCGTTACAGGACTTTATGGCAGATCACTCGTACTTTTCATGGATGAAGACGGATTTCAAGACATGTTACGATTGTAGAATTATTTTTTAGATCTAGTTTAGATTTTTTTAGTTTCCCTGATAGTTGGTGTACTTAGTTCTTGCGTTCACTAACCTAGATTTCTATTTTCTAAAAATTATATCGATTAGAAATCGACATCACTGCATGGTTTCCCTCACTTGCGTCTTGGTGATTAATTTGTTCGATTCGATATATTTTTGAATTCTCAGGTCTAACGTTTTGTATTGTTATATCCCAGTACTGTGGATTGATTTCTCTTCATGTAATATCTAGTATGTAATTTTTTCCTCTTAATTTTGTATAAGTACTTGATGCTGGATATTATATTTTTTAAGATACATGAATGATCTTACAATATTGATTTATTTGAAAATTTTAGTATATTATGTGTTTAAAAATTAAATTATTATGTTATTTTTGCTCGATGATTAGTGTAAAAATGCCAATGAATTGATTTAATTATAGACTATTGTGTAATAATGAGTAGACACAATTAATACAAGCATATTAAATAAAAAAAATCATTAATTACTACTCATTATTATGAAATAAAGATTGGAAACAATTAATGCTTACATATTAAATAAAAAAATCATTAATATATAATAGGGGTAATTTGGTAATTATACATTGAATAAATTGTCTCATCCAACTACCTAGTTGCTCTATTATATATATAATAGATGCAAAGCGCTAATAAGTCATTCTTTTACTTAGGTACAAGATCATTTGCTAGGCAAACATGTTTAATCTCGAGTACAATCAAGTGATCAACTATGCGATAATCTGTGCGAAAATTTTAGGTTTGAGACAAAAGAAACTTGTACTCACTCCGTCCCACCCATTTGTTTACATTTGGGTTGGGAACGGTGGTTAAAAAAAATTAATAAAATGAGGAAAAATAGGAAAAGTGAGTTTAGCGATGGAACCAGTCAATATTTAATGTATAAAGTGAGTATAGTGGAAGAAATTAGTGGAAGTAGTTGATTTTTCTATTATAAAAATTTACTACTTTTGAAAAGTTTAGAAGTGTAAAGAATTGGGAGGGACGTCAAAAAAGAAAATTGTAAAGAATTGGTTGAGACTGATGGAGTACACATTTTTAAACCCAAGATTCATGCTAACTAACTTGTTTTGCCATTTTGTACGGTTTCAACCAAAAATTATAAATCGGATTTGATTTATATCTTTAGGGTAGTGCTAGGTCGAAACCGTTCTCAAAATTTATCTCAAATGATGTGGCAAGCCAAATATCAGATTATAATTCATGGATCTATATGTATACACGCGAGGTCGTATATTAGATTATAACTCGTGGGTCTATGTATGCACGTGAGGTCTCATATTAGTGTTAGAAAACCTACTATATATATATATATATATATATATATATATATATATATATATATATATATATATATATGATACATTAGCTTTTAGGAAAAAATTTAAAAAAAAATTGGGAAAAATTTTTAAAAAAATTTTGGGAAAAATTTTGCGAACTCTAACATTTTCCATATCTTTAACTTTCTTGTTTATGAAACAGCTTGAAACTTCTTTGAGACTCAAAATTTCGAACAACACTCAATGAACACGGACACCATTCTTAGCTAAAATCTACTCCATTTATCCCATCCATTTATTTACACACTTTCCTTTTTGGGATATCTCTCCCAATTATTTACGGATTAAGTATCAGTATGGTCACTGAAGCCAAAACCATGTATCAAAAGTTTCACTGAAGTTTTGTTGAGCTCGAAAGCACCACTCTAGTAAAGAATAATGACACGTCGTTAGTTTCCAAATGTTGACCCGATGTAAAATGTATTGACTTTAACATGGACTAACGGATGCACAGTTGGACATTGACGTGGAACAGTGTGGCAGCACAGTTGTATGATGAGTCATGTATAGATGTATATAAAAAGAATTGGGGGAACATAAAAACCCTAGATTTAGAAATCAGAAAAGTCGAGAGGCGAAGAAGCATGTCAATTTGGGGGAAAAACCCTAGAGTGTTCAATCGAGCTGTGTAAACCTCACATCTGGACGATTATTACTTACACATCTAAACTCAAAGGTGTGTAACACTTCTCATTCGCTCGTTGTCTCTATTCTCTCTTTATATCTTGTTGTATAGTGTAGTATGTACTGTATTGAGTGTGTAAAGTGTATATATGCCTATATGATTTGCTTAATTAGGAACTTGTATGCTTGTAGTGTGTCTTATATATGTTTGTTTGTTTATTTTACAGTATGTCTACTAATGTGACCATATTTCTGCACCATCATGGTGATTTCACTTCTCCACCGAATTTAAAATACGTGGGTGGGTCTGTAGAAGTAATTATTGGTTTCGATAGTGATGTTCTATCATTTCGTGATTTGGATGATTTTGCTCAAAAGTATGGTTATGATTCCAATTGCATTGTTTGTTTTAAAAAGAATGGAAAAGGTTTTAGGGATGGGTTCAGTGTTGTCTGCGATGATAATAGTGTGAATGAGATGGTAAAAATAAATAAACCCTATGGTAGGATAGAGTTATATGTTGATCATTTCACACTGGATGGTATGGGTGATATACCCAAAACTAGTTGCAAAGAAACAGAAAGTGTGGATGACTTTGAAGATGACCCGGAGTATGAGGATGACTGTGAAAGTTACACATCAATTGAGGATTCTGATAGTGTTAGTTTAGATAATGAGCATCCTAAAATAGATGGGGAATTGGACAACATAAGAAAAATGTTTAGGACTTTTAAATTGAAAATGAAGAATGCAATGAAAGGTCCTCCCAATTCCATCATTAACAGTTCAAGTGGGATTATGAGTGATGAGAGTGATTTCGATTCTAAATATTATAGGTTAGATAGTAGTTCCAGTGAGGATGAAAATGCTAGAATAGGGTATGTTGGTCCTCCTAATCCTAAAAAGAGGAGGAGGCATGGAAAAAGAAAAATTGGCAATGAGAGTACTATTAAGTGGTAAGTAGGCCAGAAGTTTGTGAATATGGCTGAATTTAGAGATTTGGTGAGAAAGTATGGTACAGATGAGAGAAGAGGGGTTCAGTTTGTAATCAATGGCAAGAACAGATGCCAAGTTGTGTGTGATACAGATTATAGCTTTTACATATGGTGTAGCAAAGATAAGAACAGTGATGATTGTACTTTAAAAACACTGGTAGATGAGCACTTCTGTACTAAGCCCTACAATAACAAACTTGCAACAGTTAAGTTTTTGAATGAAATTTATGGGGATAAGATTAGGAAAAATCCCCAATGGAAAGTTAATGAGATGGCTGAGGCAATCAAGAAAGAGTTAGAAATTGAAGTGCCAAGGATAAAGATAATTAGGTTAAGAAAACTTGCACTAGAAGGTGTGGCTGACTCTCTAAAAGAACAATACTATAGGTTAAGAGACTTTGGGCATGAAATTCTTAAAATCAATCCTCAAAATATAGTGAAAATCAGCACAACCAGGCTGAATGAGACTGATCAGAACAAATTTAAAAGAATGTATGTGTGCTACTATGCAATGAAAGCAGGATGGAAAGTAGGATGCATGCCCATCATTGGCATGGATGGTTGTTTTTTAAAGACTGTTTGTGGGGGGCAAATATTATCAGCTGTTGGGAGGGATAGGAACAACCAGATGTTCCCCATTGCCTATACGATTGTAGAAAGTGAGAACACAGAAAGTTGGAAATGGTTTATAGAGTTGTTAAAGGATGACTTGGAGCTTGGAAATGGTCGTGGTCTCACTATCCTTAGTGACCAACAAAAAGGACTTGAAAATGCTATGAAAGAGCTGGTATCACAAGTTGAACATAGATTTTGTGTCAGACATTTATATAGCAACTTCAGAAAAAGGTAATTATTTAAGTTATAATTATAAATTTACTTGCATTTGTACTTGTATTTAATTATATCTAATTTCTACTTGTATTTTTCTGCATTCAGGTTTCCATCTTTGATTTGAGGAGGGCATTCTGGATAGCTGCATGTGCTACACACCCTGTAGCATATACTAGAGCTATGAAACAACTGGAAAGGCTTTCCAAGCCTGCACATGAACACTTACGGCAAATACCTTCCAAGGTCTGGACAAAGGCTTTCTTTGTAACACATTGTCAGGTAGACAACCTTGAGAATAATATGTCTGAATCATTCAATGCATGGATAATTAATTAGAGGTATTTCGTATTTCTTAATTTAAGATTTGAAGTTTTGTATGTGTTTGGTAAAATTATATGTGAACCAATAGTTAATTATATGTGTTTGTTTAAATAGGTAATTGCCTATTCTGAACATGATGCAAGAAATTCATTTTAAGTTACTAACAATGATGAGAGTAAATAGAGATGGGATGAGAAATAGTGAGATGAGGGTTTGTCCTAGAATTAAAAAGAGGCTAGATGTTATTGTTACTGAGTCTAGACAGTGGACTGCCTCTTGGGATGGAACCAAAATTTAAGATTCTCACAAATCATAACCAAAGCTCATGTCTACAATTACGACAAATGACTATTTCTGTCTACATTACCTTTGACTTAGCACAAGTCTGAAATCTCCTTCCAGGATTCTTGGTTGTCCAAGAGGTACGATTTCGAACTCTATTCTTACAATCACAAACTCTTTCATCAAATTGGCTAAATGACAAATTTTTAGAGATTGAAGACATAGGGCTTTTGTAAAACACACTTATACGAGGGATTCTTCACTTTCAATTGACAAATTATAGGGAAATGAGAGAGATGTGTTTAATTTATGTTAAGAGCCCTAATATATATACACAAACATATTAATAGAGTTGTTGCATACATTTGATAAGACTGATGTGGAGTAACATAGTGCAACGTGTATTGAAGAAAGTGGACCAGCCCATCCACGTCTTGTGCATCCGTTAGTCCATGTTAAAGTCAATACATTTTCCGTCGGGTCAACATTTGGAAACTAACAGCGTGTCATTATTCTTTACTAGAGTGGTGCTTTCGAGCTCATCAAAACTTCAGTGAAACTTTTGATACATGGCCTTGGCTTCAGTGACCATATTGATACTTAACCCAATTATTTACATTCCAAAACTTTTCTAAAATAATAAAATTTTATAATATAAAAATTAATTACTCTCACTACGTTCCTTCACTTTACTCACCCAAATATAAACAATTGGGCGGGAGGAAGAGAGTATCATTTACGCTGTGTTCCAGAATTTATGAGAGAAAAGAAAAGAATAGAAAATAGAATATTTTCCTTTCTCTCTAAATCACTCCAAAAGTGGAAAGAAGGTTTTGGAGATAAATTTATAAAGATTTCTTCCCAAATCTTCAAAAATCAATTCTTTTCTCTCCTAAAAAATCTTTCGGGAACAAGCTAAAGAAAATAAATCCACCACTTTCTTTTCTTTTCTTTCCAGAAAAAATTTCTGGAATGTTAACGGAGGAATTTGGTATTAACAAAGTTTGAGGTTTATCGCCGGAATCAAGATCTATGACGGTGGTTCTTCGCCGGAAAGTCGCCAGAGTGTGGTGGTTGTGATGAATTGGGGGCTGAGATTGTAAGGGTTTCTTGGTGGTGGCTCGCTGAGCTCTTCTCTTCCAACCCCCTACAATGTGCCTACGTACCCCGTATTTATAGAGGATCAAGCCCTACGTAGTTCTTGGGGAGCAAGTAACCTATATGGGCTGGTCTCATATTTCCGAGGCCCACTAGGATACTTGATCCGTCTTCTAGAACTGGTCTTCGACTCGCTTTAGGAATGTCCAACGATGAGGCCTAGTCACAAAGGCCCAAGGCTCAACTACAATCTAGGGACTTCACGGATATGGCATCGACCCAACTTAGGAGCCGACACTAACCGCTACCAGCTATCTTCCTGACCAAAGTAGTTGCAGGTATAGCCATGACTTACCCCAAATGTCAGACGCATCCTTGTCCCCCGAATGAGAAGCACCCACCAGATTGCAGGACAAGTGATCCCAAGCGTTTGGGTGCAAAGTGCAGGATTACTCCAAAGTTCCCCAATGAGGACGCGCCCATTGAGTACAGGAACAGAGCTCCCAAAGCACACACCAAGGTTCACCCCACATCCCCAATGCGGACGCGCCCATTGAATACAGGAGGAGGCCTTCAATCATTAGGCATACCCCTGGAGGCCTTCAACCACAGATATCCCCCTCCTAGGGCACATCCTAGGAGGGAATTCTTCAATCATCAGACAAACCCCTGGAGGCCTTCAATAATGGACATCCCTCCCCCAGGGCTCATCCTAAGGGAGAAGTCTTCAATATCTTGCCAGTATCAAGCCAAGGGAGTCGTCCTTCACCACCAAGTAGCTACTTCAAACCAAGAGGGCGCGCTCTTAAGGGGTCGACGGCCTAAAAGAGCTTGTATTTACCCCTCTGAGGGTAAGCCCTAAGTCTTCCATATGACAATCCCATGTTAGTATAGCTGTTATTCTCTATCAAGTCATCCATTCATGTCAAGTTGTCAGTCCACACCAAGAGGACGCGTCCTCAAGGGTTGGACGGCTAGAGGGCGCGCCCTCACCCCTATGAGGACAAGCCCTGAGCCTCCGTTGTACTAGTTCAATCCCTAATTGCACCTTGGATATCCCCAATTGATTATTACTTGACCTGAATCTTCCTTAAAAATCCGATACCGAATTTTGGCTATAACAACTACCCCCAATTCCATGTGAAATCATAGATGAAGCATGGAATTTTTAATCTCCAAAGTGCTAAAATCTCTTTGTAACATTTTCTTCTTCAAGAAGTGTCCTCGAGCTTCTTCCTTCTTTTATGCTGTTAAGAGGGTGCATCCTTCCCGATGACGCCTCCTTTAATTCTTCCGTCATATATTTTTGATAATTTTAATGTTTAAAGAGGGATACCACCTGCACACGACACCTCTAAGCTTACATGAGCTAACTCGACATAAGAAACAAGAGATATTGTGCACAGATATAAACCTCTCTCCTGGCTCGTCCTCAAGTAAAATATTCATTTATCGAGAGGACGGGCCGTCTTCTATCATAATAATATTTTCTCTCCAGCTAACATGTGAGCTTATGTTCCCACATGTATCTTCAAGTCTTCTTAAAGTATCATAAGAGAAGGCCTCTTGTTGATATGATGAGAGAAGTAGAGGAGTTCTCTCCTTTTGTCTGTCTACTTTTTAGTATGAGGAGAGGAGTCCTCTCCTGTCGTATGTTCCTCCTTTTTAATATGAGGAGAGGAGTCTTCTCTTCTTGTCTGTCTTCTTACTAATATGATGGGAGAAGGCCTTTATACGAATACGATGAGAAGAGTCCTCTCTATTAATATGAGTGGAGGAGTCCTCTCTGCTGATATGAGGGGAGGAGTCCACTCTGCTGATATGAGGAGAGGAGTCCTCTCTGCTGATATGAGGAGAGGAGTCCTCTCTGCTGATATGAGGTGGAGGAGTCCTCTCTATTGATATGAGGAGAGGAGTCCACTCTGCTAATATGAGGAGAAGAGTCCTCTCTGCTGATATGAGGTGGAGGAGTCCTCTCTGCTGATATGAGGTGGAGGAGTCCTTTCTACTGATATGAGGTGGAGGAGTCCACTCTACTGATATGAGGAGAGGAGTCCTCTTTGCTTTCTGACTCTTGCGTAGGGCATCCTATATGGACGAGGGCAATGTCGAAGTCCCTTCTAATCTTCTAATCCATTTTATAATAGCATTATCTTGTGGATGGGCTCACTCATGACCTTGGGGCCGCATCCTGCTGGTCAGGGGGCGCATTTGAAGGTCCATGGGGCCTCTACTCCAAATATTCTTCTTCTTATTGCAACCTGAGGGTTGTCCAATCATGTTTAAAGTCGAAGCCTTAACATATGAGGTCGATACCATTATGACGCGCCTTGAAGGGCATATCTTCTATTATTGAGGATATGACGATGCGTTCTCTGAAGATAAAAGTCTTTTCTTTTCGGAGGGGCTCACTCATGTCCATGGGGCCTCGACCTGTAAGCAGGGGGCACTCACTGTGGACCAGGGGGCCTCTCTCCTATATAATCCATTGAATTATCACGTGAAGGGGCTCACTCATATCCATGGGGCCTCGACCTGTAATCAGGGGGCTCTCACTATGGAATACGGGGCCTCTGCTTCCAATAGCTCCCGTTCCTCTGAAATTCAAGTAATGAATTCTTCACGCGGAGGGGCTCGCTCATGTCCATGGAGCCTCAGCCTGTAATTCTTTCAAGAATCAGGGGGCGCACACTGTGGATCAAGGGGCCGCTCTCCGATATTATAAATTGAGTTGTCACATGAGGGGTCTCACTCATGTCCATGGGGCCTTAACCTGTAACCAGGGGCACTCTCTTTGGATCATGGGGCCGCTCTCCCATATCATCTATTGAACTGTCACGTGATGGGGCTCGCTCATGTCCATGGGGCCTCGACCTGTAATCAGGAGGCACTCACTATGGATCATGGGGCCTCGCTTCCCTATTATCTTCCTCTAAAAATCGCTGGAGTTCATGTTAAGCAGTAGTTCTTTTTCCTGAGGGCACGCCATGGAGGAAGGACGCTTCCTGAAAAATCAGGAAGCCGCATATCGGAGTATCTTCGGAGTACGCGCCCTGAAGAAAGGACACACTTGAGAGACGACAAGGGGGCTCAAGTATTAGAGCTTGTCTGATCATTATTTATCTTCATTATAGTTGTTTATAGACATTTTTCCATTGGACGCGTTCTCTGGTAGTAACGATCATTGGGACCTTTGACATGCTGAGAGGGCATCTTTGAAGCAGAGAACGCGTCCTTTCGGGTTGGGACGTATAGCTTGATAATTCTTGAGATATTCTTCCAAGTAGGAATTTTCCACCTGTCAAAAAACTCAATACCTGGAGGACGCGTCCTAGAGAAGAGGTCGTGTTCCATCATCGAATTCTCCCAACAGTTGTTGGAAGTCATCTGACCCTCGAGCATCACTCTTAGGGCACGCCCTAAGGGTTCTTGGGAATTTTCCTTCACAATCTTCTTCCTGCAATAATTCAAGGAACAGATAAAAGGAACCACAATAAAGCAAGTTAGGTGTTACCTTGAGGGCGTGTCAAGAAGATGATGACGTGCTCCCGATAATTGCGCCTTCTTTTTAGGATCTTGCTCGGAATCACCCCCCAGTATACATGGAAACTGCTGCCTTCATATATGAATCGCCTTGATATCTTCTTCTCCATATCTTCTTCGAATTCCCAGTCAGGAATCATCGTCTTGAAATCACCATCTTTGGATCTTCCTCCTTGCCGCCACAATGAAGTCGTAGCCATGGCCATCCTTTGAATTGTGGCAGACCTTCTTCTAATAACTTTCATCATGATGAGATATCTCTTCCTCCTGAGATTATGATCTTGATCATCACCCCTCCTTCTAGCGCCAATTTGTTAATGGAGGAATTTGGTATTAAAAAAGTTTGAGGTTTATCGCCGGAATCAAGATCTATGACGGTGGTTCTTCGCCGGAAAGTCGCCAGAGTGTGGTGGTTGTAAAGCATAATGTAACATAAGATGTAAAAGAGATAACTACAACTCAACAAAGGACAAGACAGACAATAATATTAACAAAAGCACATGAATCCAGAATCAAAGAAGAAAAGGTAAACTCAAAAAATCAAAACACGTTATGTATTCTTGAAGTCCGTAAACAAGTCACGGAAAGAAGTTCATGAAAATGTTCAAGCCTCAGTGACAGCAAAAGGAACAAGACTTTCAAGACGACAGAAGTATGTGAATGATTTAGGGTTAAGTACCACGGGATTCCAGTGATTTAATCGGAGCAACCAGAACGACAAATGACTTATCAGCAGCATTGAATTGAAGACATAAAAGAAGAATTGATCAAGTGTTATTCATCTGTGAACCAGACCAGTTGCACTAGTTGACGACACTTAAAAGATCAAGTTGTTTTATCGTCTCAGAAGAAATTGATACAGTCCAAAAAAGAAACACCCAGGAGCTCAGAATCTTTTCTTAAAAGTCAAAGGCAAGAAAAGAGTTCGATAGTTTTTCTTTTAAGAAAACCATCGAACATGATACAAGAAATTAAAAGAAAACCAAATGAAAAGTAATTTTGTTTTTGATAGTTTTTATTTAAAAACTATCGAATGGTAAAATACTTTATTCATTCGATGGTTTTTTAAATAGGGAGCATGTGAAAAGTTTTGTTTTGTTTGAATGGTTGATGGAAATTGGACGGCCAAGATTGATTAATCAATTAAGGTTCGATGGTTTTCAATTCAAGACTGCAGTTAATACAGAGATGAAGAAGTGTCTTTTTCAGTTAAGGAAAAACACACAGAGACATTACTGAGAGAGAGAATTGAGCCGGAGAAATTATCAGAGAAATTAATAGTGCTCATAACTTGATTATTGTATTGAATCTGTGTAACCTTAAACTCATTGAAGCTAATCTACGGATTAGAAATTGTAGCACCCCTCGAGGTTTATATTTATAAAAAGATATATTCCCCGAAACTTGATTTGGTTTGGTGTGTTTGATTTCGTTATAGAACTGAATGAATTATCCGTGAACGAAATTAAATTATTTGTGAGTATCGTATTCAACCCCCCTTCTACGATACTTTGGACCTAACAATTGGTATCAGAGCTACTTGATTGACGTACAAATCAGATCCGGTGAATGAGACCAAAATCAAACGTACCGTGAAAATTCGAAGCAAATTTTTTAACTTTCAAATTTTTTCATTTAATTGGAATTTCTTGAATTTTAAACAATTTGAAATTTTCAGAAACCATGAGTGCTCCAAAGACAACCGCTGGTATTAAAGTTCCCCCGTTTACTAGAGATGATTTCGGTTTGTGGAAGATGAAGATGCTGTTATTTATCAAGGCATCTAATCCGTTGTATTTTGGAATATTAGAAAACGGACCGTTTGTACCAATGAAACCAGTTAGTGAATCTACAGCTCCTGATGGTAGCAGGATTCCTCAAGGCACCCAACCTAAGGATATTACTGAGTATACAAATTCTGACAAAGAACTTATTCGATTGGATACAGGTTTGATGTTGATATTGGCAGACTCCGCAGACAAAGAAATGAGCTATCAGTTGATGAACTGTACAAGCGGGAAATACATGTGGGATACCATTAATAATGGAAAGAACTGAAGACGTGCAGGAAAACAGATTGGACATCCCGACTTCTCAGTACGAAGCTTTTAGGTCTCTTCCAGGAGAAAGTATAACTCAGGTCTTTGAGAAATATACCAAGCTCCTAAATGAATTGGCAATGAAAGGGAAGACCTATCCACTGAGAGAATCAAACAGGAAGTTCATGATGACGCTGCCCCATCATGTAGAACACAAGTCATCATTCATAAGGGAAAGAATTGACTTCACAAAGATGTCATTAGAGATGATCTATGGCAAGTTGAAGACCTATGAGATGGAACAGGAACAGAGAGTGATAATCTACGGATCAGGGACAGTGGACAGCAAGCACAATGCACTTGTGAGATCAGCAGCACTTGTAGTGGATGAACCAATAACTTCTGAGATTCAGGTTCAAACCCCTAGAGCTGGAAAGGAGGTGATAATAGAAGCTGAAATGGATTCTGTGAATCTGGGTGTTGATGAAAGTGATTACTACACCCTAGAAGAGCTTGAGCAAATGGAAGACAAAACCATGGCGTACTTAGCTGCAAAGTTTAGTCATATTCGTTTCAAGAGAAACCCTAAGTACAAGTTCAAGGGCTCAACCAACAGATTCCAGAAGAGCAATTATGCACCTAGTACAGGCTTTAAGGGAGGCTACAAGACTGGCATAATTGATATAAGCAAATCAAGATGCTACAATTGCAATGAGTTAGGGCATTTCGCCACTGAATATCGGAAGCCTCGTCAAGCGAGAGACATGAAAGATGTCTATGGAAAGAAGGATTCTTATGATGAGTTGAATAAAGAGAATGCCAAGCTTAAACAGCAATTGGAGGCATTCTCTGGAAAGAAGAAATGGAAAGCTTATATAGCAGAGGGAAAGCACTGGGATGATACTGATTCGGATGAAGAGGAGGAATATGTAAATGTTGCCCTAATGGCTGACTCTTCAGAGGAATCACCACAATCATCTCAGGTACCTATCTTAACTACAATTGATATGTCTAATTCTGAGTACAAGAAAACTGTGCAAGATCTTAGTGTAGAATTGTTTAATGTACACACAAGCATGCTAGCATCTGAAATGGAAAATGCTAAACTAGTTCTTAAGATTAAAAATTTAGAATCTAAAAATGAAGAACTAGAGCTTGTAGCTGTCACATTAGAAGATCTTAAGCAAAAGAACGCGTACTTGGAGAACAAGGTCAAGTGTAATGATGAGATAGAGACTATCCATAGGAAGCAGATTTCAGATTTAGATTTGAAGCTGAATGCTTTTAAGAATTCCGCCCTAATTGCTAAGGAGATCATTGATACTCAGGCCATAGGGAATAAAACTGCTATAGGATTTGACTATGACAAGAAAGCTGGTAAGAAGATAGTGGAATTCCCTGTGACACCTTCAGTTGTCAAAAGGAATACTCCACATGTTCTTAAGAATGTTGATTGTCCAGTTTTTGTTAAGCCTTTTCCACCACTCTTTCATGAGGATGACCTTTTCATAAGACAAGAATTGTTTGAGGAGCATTTGTTGAAGGAAAAAGAGGTAAAGACTAAGTTACCTAGGAAATCAGTAAAAACTGAATTACCTAAACCTGATTTACCTAAAACTGAAGTAGGTGACTTAGTTAGTAATGCTAAAAAGAACAGGAATGGGAAGAAGAAGATTGTTAATCAGGAAATGGTTCCATATTCTCCCATTGCATCTAGGAAGTTGTGCACTATTTGTAATTCTGCTGGACACCTTACACATGCATGTGAAAAGGTTAAAGTAGAAACTGCTAATACTTCTGAATTGCATAACATGTCTGACATGCCTGATCTTCATGAACCCTGTGGAAAGAAAGAGTGTTTGCTATGTAAGTACAACATCATGCATGCTTATTTTAAGTTGATGAATGATAGTAGCAAAAGCACTGTTAATGTTAAATCCACAGATACTATGAATATCAAACAGGGTAAGACTAAATTGAATGTTACTCATGTTAAATTATCTAAACCTTCAGGACCCAAACAATTTTGGGTACCAAAGTCCGCTTAATCAATCTGTGATTGCAGGGTAAGGTTAAAAGCTCAAAGGTTGTGTGGATTCTGGATAGTGGCTGTTCTAAACACATGACAGGTGAAGAGTCCCTGCTTACAGAGGTGGTTAAGAAGACCGGCCCGATTGTAACCTTTGGAGATGACAGCAAAGGATTCACTACGGGATATGGTAAATTGAAAGCTGTAAATGTCATCATAGAAAACATCTCTCTTGTTAAAGGATTAAAGCACAATCTTCTAAGTATCAGTCAGTTCTGTGATAAAGGCTACAATGTAGATTTCAGAAAGGACAAGTTCTTGATCACCAACAGGAAGGATGAGAAGCTTACTCTACTGGGAGTGAGAAAAGGAAATTTGTTTATAGCTGACTTAAGTTCTACCAGTGAAGGAGAAGTTACATGTTTCTACAGTAAGGCTTCTTCAGAACAAAGTTGGCTATGGCACAAGAAGCTCTCATACTTGAACTTCAAAACTATGAACTCTTTGGTAAAGAGAGAGTTAGTGAGAGGGTTGCCCCTGATGGAATTCAATCAGGAGGGACTATGTGAAGCATGTGAAAAAGGGAAGTCGAAGAAAGCATCACATGGAAGCAAAGGAATGACAAGCATTACTGAACCATTGCAACTGATTCATATGAATTTATTTGGTCCGGTCAATGTTATGTCACTTTCAAGAAAAAGATATGCATTGGTGATGATGGATGACTACTCCAAGTACACGTGGGTGTTGTTCATACAATCAAAGGATGAAGCAACACAACTAATCATTGATCACATCAAGAAGATAGAAGTGGAAGCTAAGCTACCTGTGCGGACAATCAGATCAGACAATGGAACTGAATTCAAGAATGCAGTTCTTAATGATTTCTGCTCAGAGAAAGGAATATCAAGACAGTTTTCAGCACCAAGAACTCCTCAACAGAATGGAGTAGTGGAAAGGAAGAACAGGACCTTGGTTGAAGCAGCAAGGACCATGTTGAGTGAATCAAAACTTCCCACTTACTTTTGGGCTAAAGCAGTGAACACAGCTTGCTACACTCAGAATCGAACCCTGATCAACAAAGATCATGAAAAGACTCCGTATGAGTTAATGGCCAACAAGAAACCAACACTGAAGTACTTTCATGTGTTTGGTGCAAAGTGCTTTGTACTTAAAGATGGAGAACATCTTGGCAAGTTTGATGCCAAAGCAGATGAAGGCATTTTTCTGGGCTATTCTCTGGAATCTAAGGCTTTCAGGGAATATGTGATTGAAGATAAGAAGGTGTTGGAAAGCTTTAATGTAACATTTGACGACACCAAAAGACCAGGCCTGCAAACTGGAGAGAACTCTGAATCCTTGGTATTTGAAAATCTATCAGGAGATCTCTCTGACAATGAAGAAGTACCTGAAGTTGTTACAGTTATTAATAATAATCATAATGATAATGATTCTGGACAAAGTGGTGACCAAAGTGGAGATCCTCAAAATTCTACAGGATCCACCAGTCAGTCTATAGAATCATCAGATCAAACCGTCAACAACTCAGGGGGAGCAGGAGAAGGATCAACTAGTCACACTCCACAACATCTAGAACAAGGAGAATCATCAAGATCCCATCTGCCAAGACAAAGGGTATGGAATAGAGATCATCCCTTTCACTTGATCATTGGTGATCCAGACACAGGAGTGAGAACTAGGAGAACATCACAAAATGAATGTCACTATTTTGGGTTTCTTTCAGAAACAGAACCTAAGAAAGTTGAAGATGCTCTAGATGATCCAGATTGGGTGATTGCTATGCAAGAGGAACTCAATCAGTTTGAAAGGCAGAAAGTTTGGAAGCTGGTACCCAGGCCTAAGGGAAAATCTGTTATTGGAACAAGATGGGTATTCAGAAATAAGTTGGACGAAGATGGCATTGTAACGAGAAACAAAGCCAGACTGGTTGCTAAAGGTTACTCTCAAGAAGAGGGAATTGATTATGATGAAACATATGCACCAGTAGCAAGACTTGAGGCCATCAGAATGTTTCTGGCATTTGCTGCACATTCCAATTACAAGGTATATCAGATGGATGTGAAGAGTGCTTTTCTGAATGGGGAGTTAGAAGAAGAAGTGTAACAGCCCCAAATCCGGGGTCAGGGATTTAGGGTAGTCACAATCCATGTACTCCTTGCCTTACCTGTATTACTCACACCATTCATAATTCACCTGCTCATGACCCCACAACATACGTCTCACACACACACACACACAGGTTAGAGTCTCAGAAACGACACAATACAACAACTGCGGAATAAATAATTTTTATTACAATACCCAAATGTCTTTTGAATCTGTCACTGATACAATTTCTAAGTAATGTTACATTACCAACTTAGTCTTCTGATGCTTACAATCCTCTAATACCATTCATGTATATACATAAGTCGAATACCGAAAGCTGTAGCCTGATTCGATTGGTTCGTACTACTCTCGGGATCACTGCTAGAAAATGTTTATGAAAACGCCTTGCGGGGTATGTGCCGTCCCATTGGCATCCTGCTTCGCTGCTATATAATATATATAAAACAATAGCAAGAGTGAGCGATAGCTCAGCAAGGAAATGAAAGTATGGCATAATTCTGCCTTTAATTCAACCCAGAAATAAAGCGGGTATAAGACAATAATTTGTCAAAATATCTCGATACTTAAATTACATCCTTATCGGAATGTAATCCCAAAAATAATACCATTGTTGTATTTCAAATATCAATTTCATAATATTTCTGCAAACTTTGGCTATATTATGAATAAAGTTCTAGTATAAACGATGAGGTTTCAAAGTAAACCAAATATAACCTTTCCGAAAAATATCTGCTATATATGCAGAATATCAACATATAACTTAAAAGATGAAGTTATAAGGTGATTCAGTATAAACAACTCCCTTACCATAACTCATGTTATGTAAGGTATCCACAGAGTCATAACTCATAAATAAAAGATGAAGTTGCATGAATTTATTGTCACTTCATTTCCAAACACTTTTCGACCCCCTACCAACATGATTGGTTCTTCATCCCAATACATGTTGCAGGAATATCCAAATTGGATGATGAACCAATACTGGAGTTGCTACCGCGTCCGCTGTGCCTAACCTTACTATGATCAGTAGCAGGTCGCACCGCTCAAATAGTTTTCTACATGTAGATGGAAGTATCACGACGGCCTGACATTGTCTACCGCCTTACTATGACCTCCCGGCCCATTTGGGGCAATATATAAAAGTTGGATGGGCCCACGCAACTTGACCACTTACACCACTCCTAGTTCAGATGGAATCCATGACTCTGAAACGTAAAGATCGTCCTCCTTTCCCCAAGTGTAACACTTGTTGATACGACTCCACTAAGTAGTTATATCTAGGTTGGAAAGGGAGATTCTCCAATATTTCCCAAGCTATGCTTGTTAATGGATATCGACTTGTTCCATGAATTTACCCCTCGATCATTGAGGTGGTAACACAACACTAGACTGGCAGCAATTAAATTGCTCCAAGAAAATATCAGTCCCTTGACAGTTTTGAGTTGAGAGTTCAAAAAGAGTAGTAGTCTCTTAAATCAGGTTTCCCATATTTTTGATGGTTGAGCGAACATTTAAATCCTCTTAAGAGACGGATTTAAATGGAAAACATTGTTTTGGGAACCTCTTTGGATTTTAAAAATAATCAATGATATTGATTAAATAAGTAAACATTAGATGAATAAAATACTGATTAAATGAATATTCGAAAATACTATTCATTAAGTAAATATAGATTAAATGAATATTCAAAGATAATATTCATTAAATAAATAAACCTCAAATGAATATTCAAAAATTAATATTCATTAAATAATCCCCAGATAAATATTCACAATAATATTCTTAAAGTCAATAATCCTCAAATGAATATAAATAATATTCTTTAAGTCAATAATCCTCAAATGAATATAAATAATATTCTTTAAGTCAATAATCCTCAAATGAATATAAATAATATTCTTTAAGTCAATAATCCTCAAATGAATATAAATAATATTCATTAAATAAATAATTAACCCTCGAATAACAGTTACCTGATATCTTTGTTATCATTCCGGAACAAAGCGATTTTAAGAAAACATTTTGAAAATGATATTCATCTAAGTAAACAAATTTAATTAGACGAATAAGGCTTATTTAATCCGTAAATGCTTCCAGAAGTATTTACTAATTAAATAAACACTGGTTTATTGGTGATGTTGCCTTTAGGTTAATTATTGCGAAAATCTTTCTAAAAAGCTCTGTCCGGGTTTTCGAAAATATACCTTACAAAATAACCCCGATACGCTGGCTAAGTTATAAACTCAATACATGCTCTACCCTCTGAGCCTTTCTTATTCCAGTACACAAATACGTACCTTATGATATAAAGTCCCCTTCCACCATACGAAAAGTTTATAAATATATACACCATATAATTCAAGGCGTAGGATCTTAAAAGCATCACCACCCATCAACACTATTATAAGGTCATAGGATTTTGGTTATCGCACGAGCAGGATTTAATATCATTAACAAGACCAAGGATATACTGGTTTTGATAAGGAAGCACAATATTGGGAAACTTGCAAATATGGATTGAAACTTATTCAACACATTTCATATATTTCAAAATAAATATACTCTGAACGATTGAGTATGCATACATAACTTGCATCTAGTATATACATACTTCAAAATATGGTTTTTAGAAACTTGCCTGATGCTCGAGAAGTGATAGGGGTTCGCGACGATGCCGGACAATCTAGACAAAGTCAAACGAAAACACACGGTTAATCCCCTCGATAAACCACTTATAACTCAATGCTTAAACACGTAAGCGAAATACAACCAAGGCATTACTTGCTCGCTCTAGCGTCACACTAAGTCCATTTTATTCGTCAAATACTTAAATCATAAGTTTGGTTCGAAATCCATCCTCAAATCCAAGTTATACTTAACCATTTGGAACCTTGGTTTCTAAGTCTTGTTTTCAGTGGTTTTCACTTGCGCGACCTCGACTAAAACATTTTTATAAAATCGAAAACTAATCTTTTTAATCCGAATCTTTTTCGTGAGCCTTCCTAACTGTCTCTAGTATTATTCCTCAAAGTTTCACATTTTAATATGGCTCCGAAGTGGTCCAAATATAGCCTCAAAGTTGCTGAACAGAGAAGGGTTGTTCCTCCGAACGACGTTTACTAAAACTCACTTTTCTCTTAAACCGTAAATCGTAACGACATGATTCTTGCGTTCACGTAAACTAGAAACAAAGATCTACACACTCATGTTCATCACTGAACCAAAAGAGGCAGTTAAGTTTTCGGATTCTATGCAGTTTTAAAGTTAACGAGAATTGGCCATTACGACGGCTTAAAACTTAACGTTTTCCATTTTCAAAACACACTCAAATCAATACCAAACAATCCCAAACTCACCATCCACCTTATACACCCTCCACTCAGTCAAATCCTCCATGAATAATCACAACAAAATTCATAACCCATCCTCCAATACTCAACCAACAATTCATCTAATCACTTAATCATGAGCTTAACTTTACATAAACATCAAAACCATTTCAAAACTCATATAACAAAAAGGGGCAGAGGTTTTTATACCTTCCTTGAATCCTTAAACACACCACAAGAGCTTGTAAGCCTTAAGAGAGTCTTCATCCATGGTTATCATCCTTAAACTTGCAAAAGAAAATCAAGAACAAGTTATGAATTCTCGGAGTTACTATACACCGGTTTAAAGAACTGGAAAACTGAAGGTCTTACCTTGCTCAAATGGAAGAAACTCGTGAAATACGAAATGTAGATGAGCTCAAGACCTTTCCAACAAGCTATAGATCGCAATTTGCCACGGACAAATGAAGGAGATATGAATTTTACAATCCGGCAGTTTTGCTTTGGCCGAAAATGAAGAAAATAAGAATGGTTTTTGATTTTTTGTTAATTTGCTTGGAAATGCTGATTTTTTGTTAAAGGTGGTGAGTCATTGCATGTCCAGGACACGTGTCGATCAGTGGGGGGTTATGGTGGCAAAGAAGGGGACACGTGTCAAGCAATGGAGATCATGGTGGCAAGCAGCTTTACTGGTTCGTTTTCCTTTCACATGGATGATCCAAATGTTGCATTTCTCGAATTAATCTTGTTACATGTTACTTCCATGTCTATATTTAATCCTGTCATAATTTCAATCCTTAATCCATGATTCGTTCGCTTAATCACTTAATCTCGTTATAAAGTATCAGCGGTTTCTAGAACCTTCGTTTCACTGTCTCAGTGGTTTTCGTTCTAAATTCTCAAATCAAATATAATAACATTCCAAAATATTAAATCCTCAAATCCTTAATTTAATATCTCATTTCTTGAATATAATAATATATATAATTCACTGCCCGGTCAAATACTACGCCAAAATAAAATTCGGAATTTCTGAATTCCGATCGTCTTTGCATTCACTTATTTACTCCGTAGATCACTAATATGACTTCGGAATATCCACACTACGTCTCGTACATAGGTGGCATGAAAAACTTTGTTAATCCTCAAAATCACTATTCATCCACCAAATTCACTATTCACTGATGCACTTAATCATAATAAGAAAAGTTTTAATTCTACCAAAAATTCGGGTTATTACAGTCTCCCCTCCTTAAAAGGATTCCGTCCCGGAATCAGCTTAGGAATAACTGGGGGTAATTCCCTCCCATTGCACTTTCTAACTCCCAAGTGGATTCTTCCACTTCTTGATTTTCCACAAACCTCTCACTAGCTTGGCAACCTCGTCACTTAGCACTTGCTCTTTTCTATCCGTGATTTCCACAGGTTGTTCTTTGTAAGTCAGACCAGGTTGTATATCTACCTGCTCGTACTCTAACATATGTCGGGCATCTATAGTATACTAACGTAGCATTGACACCTGAACCCCGTTATGACCATTCTACAAGTTTGGGGGGGGGTAAGGCTGGCTCGTAGGCCACCTTCCTGACGCATTTTAAAATCTCAGATGGCCCAATGAATCTCGGGCTCGACTTCCCTTTCTTTTCAAATCTCATTAATTCTTTCCATGGAGATACCTTTAGCATCACGAATCGCTAACCTCATATTCTCTATCTTGTTTGTACAGAAATACACCAGCATAAACTTGATTGTCATTCATCAACTTGCCATTTAGCTTATCAATAGCAGTACTATTTCTATACTCGCGGGCTTAGTCCGCATACTTTCTCTGTCTGTCTTGGTTGTCACTAGCCGCTTGTTGGTGAAATCTTTTGTCTTTCTAGTTTGTTGGACTAACTTGGTTTTGTGTAAAATCTCATCCTTTAATTCCTGATTATTTGGAATCCATATCTGTCTCATTTTAATCAAGGGTATCGGCCACCACATTGGCCTTCCCCGGATGGTAGTGTATCTCACAGTCAATTTTAGGTAAATTTTAGCCATTTCTCCATCTCATGTTATCTACTATCACGGATAACTCAACGCCACTTCATTACATTCCATCAAAATTTGTGGGTGCATTAGTCAACCCAAAATAACTTCGCTAAAATCTCAAAGTGTCTATTCCTCGTACGAATCGCAGTCTTGGGTACATCCTCGGATTTAACTTCCAACTGGTGGTATCCAGTTCTTGAATAAATTTGGAAATACACAGCGTTTTTCCGCTGATCAAACAATCATTTACAAGGGTACCTATCCTCCAGGTCGAACTCATTCAACTCTCGAGGTTCGATGCATAATCTTGTGCTAACATCTTTCTCTCTTACGAACAACACCGGGGTTTCCCACGGTGATACACTGGGCCTTATCATACCCTTATACAACAATTCTTATAACTGAGTCTCTAACTCTTTCATTCCCACTATACTCGGAATACTCGGTATTCATTCTCATGTCATCCAAATCGATATCTGGTAGCTCATTAAAACCTTGTACAATCTCCCAAAACCATTGTAGTTCCCTTTTTACTTGGTATCTCTTTTCTTGGCGTCCACCATAAGAGCTAATTAAGCCTCGGATCTCTGGCGTATTTCCACGCGCCCTAAGGTGTTTGATACTTACGTCATTGCCGACTTATAATAGTCGCTAAGGATCCAACCATCGACCTTTGCAATCGCAGGGAATTCTATTCGACTAGGCGCAAACATCTCAAGTAAGCGTTCTGTTCTATAAGAAGACTTCGATACCGTTGTCGCCCATAGCAATGACAATTCCACATGTCGACTGGGCGGTACTCCGGAGGATCGTTACAAACTACAAACTTAAATTCGGTCTCTATTTCAATCATCTTTATACCCAAAATTTTCCTTGAGATAATAAAATCCCTCAATGATGTAATAGACACTATTTCCAGTGGAATCGCTGGTCGTGGGGGATTGAAATCTCATAGCCCAAAACAATTCCTTACACTATTCTAGGCAACTAAGTACCCTTAATCATTCGTGAAAATCTGAACATCTTGGTTCTTACGTATGCCGCCTCCTTATGGGCAACTATAACCGACTACGGGTAACAGGTTTCGTTCAAGTCGAATCAATCCACTGATACTGGCTGTACTGCCTCTACCTCTTCTGCTTTGGAGACTCTACTCCATTTTCTTTGTCATATCTCTTGATGAATCATGAACGATCCTTAAAACTCTCGTTTCGTCACTTATTTGTCCTTTGAAGGTTCGTCTGGTCCTATTATACGACCTCAAGTAACATACTACATCTTTATCAATCAACACGTTCTCTATAAGATTCTTTCCTTGACCCACCATGGGGTCTTCCTCTAGATCCTCCTATGGATCTTCCTTTATCGGGTCTCCGTCCATTTCAAGGAACGCATCATCAATTGCCTACTCGAAGGCCTCGGGGTCTGGTATCTCAGAATCCCATCAATCTATAACTCATACGAATCGAGGTGACTAATCATGAAGTCCTAAGTACGGTTTCCCAGAAGAAGTCCCCTCTCGGGCTTCATCTTAAACAGTCAGGGTCGTGTCCTCTAACCCGACTACGAACTCAATTTAGGCTCTAGATGTTCTTATCATTCTTAAGGGTATTGTAAGACTCGATCTCCTATCGTTTCTGAGGACTGTAACCTAACGCTCTGATACCATTTCTGTAACAGCCCCAAATCCGGGGTCAGGGATTTAGGGTAGTCACGATCCATGTACTCCTTGCCTAACCTGTATTACTCACACCATTCATAATTCACCTGCTCATGACCCCACAACATACGTCTCACACACACACACACAGGTTAGAGTCTCAGAAACGACACAATACAACAACTGCGGAATAAATAATTTTTATTACAATACCCAAATGTCTTTTGAATCTGTCACTGATACAATTTCTAAGTAATGTTACATTACCAACTTAGTCTTCTGATGCTTACAATCCTCTAATACCATTCATGTATATACATAAGTCGAATACCGAAAGCTGTAGCCTGATTCGATTGGTTCGTACTACTCTCGGGATCACTGCTAGAAACTGTTTATGAAAACGCCTTGCGGGGTATGTGCCGTCCCATTGGCATCCTGCTTCGCTGCTATATAATATATATAAAACAATAGCAAGAGTGAGCGATAGCTCAGCAAGGAAATGAAAGTATGGCATAATTCTGCCTTTAATTCAACCCAGAAATAAAGCGGGTATAAGACAATAATTTGTCAAAATATCTCGATACTTAAATTACATCCTTATCGGAATGTAATCCCAAAAATAATACCATTGTTGTATTTCAAATATCAATTTCATAATATTTCTGCAAACTTTGGCTATATTATGAACAAAGTTCTAGTATAAACGATGAGGTTTCAAAGTAAACCAAATATAACCTTTCCGAAAAATATCTGCTATATATGCAGAATATCAACATATAACTTAAAAGATGAAGTTATAAGGTGATTCAGTATAAACAACTCCCTTACCATAACTCATGTTATGTAAGGTATCCACAGAGTCATAACTCATAAATAAAAGATGAAGTTGCATGAATTTATTGTCACTTCATTTCCAAACACTTTTCGACCCCCTACCAACATGATTGGTTCTTCACCCCAATACATGTTGCAGGAATATCCAAATTGGATGATGAACCAATACTGGAGTTGCTACCGCGTCCGCTGTGCCTAACCTTACTATGATCAGTAGCAGGTCGCACCGCTCAAATAGTTTTCTACATGTAGATGGAAGTATCACGACGGCCTGACATTGTCTACCGCCTTACTATGACCTCCCGGCCCATTTGGGGCAATATATAAAAGTTGGATGGGCCCACGCAACTTGACCACTTACACCACTCCTAGTTCAGATGGAATCCATGACTCTGAAACGTAAAGATCGTCCTCCTTTCCCCAAGTGTAACACTTGTTGATACGACTCCACTAAGTAGTTATATCTAAGTTGGAAAGGGAGATTCTCCAATATTTCCCAAGCTATGCTTGTTAATGGATATCGACTTGTTCCATGAATTTACCCCTCGATCATTGAGGTGGTAACACAACACTAGACTGGCAGCAATTAAATTGCTCCAAGAAAATATCAGTCCCTTGACAGTTTTGAGTTGAGAGTTCAAAAAGAGTAGTAGTCTCTTAAATCAGGTTTCCCATATTTTTGATGGTTGAGCGAACATTTAAATCCTCTTAAGAGACGGATTTAAATGGAAAACATTGTTTTGGGAACCTCTTTGGATTTTAAAAATAATCAATGATATTGATTAAATAAGTAAACATTAGATGAATATTCGAAATAATACTCCTTACGTAAATACTGATTAAATGAATATTCGAAAATACTATTCATTAAGTAAATATAGATTAAATGAATATTCAAAGATAATATTCATTAAATAAATAAACCTCAAATGAATATTCAAAAATTAATATTCATTAAATAATCCCCAGATAAATATTCACAATAATATTCTTAAAGTCAATAATCCTCAAATGAATATAAATAATATTCTTTAAGTCAATAATCCTCAAATGAATATAAATAATATTCTTTAAGTCAATAATCCTCAAATGAATATAAATAATATTCTTTAAGTCAATAATCCTCAAATGAATATAAATAATATTCATTAAATAAATAATTAACCCTCGAATAACAGTTACCTGATATCTTTGTTATCATTCCGGAACAAAGCGATTTTAAGAAAACATTTTGAAAATGATATTCATCTAAGTAAACAAATTTAATTAGACGAATAAGGCTTATTTAATCTGTAAATGCTTCCAGAAGTATTTACTAATTAAATAAACACTGGTTTATTGGTGATGTTGCCTTTAGGTTAATTATTGCGAAAATCTTTCTAAAAAGCTCTGTCCGGGTTTTCGAAAATATACCTTACAAAATAACCCCGATACGCTGGCTAAGTTATAAACTCAATACATGCTCTACCCTCTGAGCCTTTCTTATTCCAGTACACAAATACCTACCTTATGATATAAAGTCCCCTTCCACCATACGAAAAGTTTATAAATATATACACCATATAATTCAAGGCGTAGGATCTTAAAAGCATCACCACCCATCAACAGTATTATAAGGTCATAGGATTTTGGTTATCGCACGAGCAGGATTTAATATCATTAACAAGACCAAGGATATACTGGTTTTGATAAGGAAGCACAATATTGGGAAACTTGCAAATATGGATTGAAACTTATTCAACACATTTCATATATTTCAAAATAAATATACTCTGAACGATTGAGTATGCATACATAACTTGCATCTAGTATATACATACTTCAAAATATGGTTTTTAGAAACTTGTCTGATGCTCGAGAAGTGATAGGGGTTCGCGACGATGCCGGACAATCTAGACAAAGTCAAACGAAAACACACGGTTAATCCCCTCGATAAACCACTTATAACTCAATGCTTAAACACGTAAGCGAAATACAACCAAGGCATTACTTGCTCGCTCTAGCGTCACACTAAGTCCATGTTATTCGTCAAATACTTAAATCATAAGTTTGGTTCGAAATCCATCCTCAAATCCAAGTTATACTTAACCATTTGGAACCTTGGTTTCTAAGTCTTGTTTTCAGTGGTTTTCACTTGCGCGACCTCGACTAAAACATTTTTATAAAATCGAAAAATAATCTTTTTAATCCGAATCGTTTTCGTGAGCCTTCCTAACTGTCTCTAGTATTATTCCTCAAAGTTTCACATTTTAATATGGCTCCGAAGTGGTCCAAATATAGCCTCAAAGTTGCTGAACAGAGAAGGGTTGTTCCTCCGAACGACGTTTACTAAAACTCACTTTTCTCTTAAACCGTAAATCGTAACGACATGATTCTTGCGCTCACGTAAACTAGAAACAAAGATATACACACTCATGTTCATCACTGAACCAAAAGAGGCAGTTAAGTTTTCGGATTCTATGCAGTTTTAAAGTTAATGAGAATCGGGCATTACGACGGCTTAAAACTTAACGTTTTCCATTTTCAAAACACACTCAAATCAATACCAAACAATCCCAAACTCACCATCCACCTTATACACCCTCCACTCAGTCAAATCCTCCATGAATAATCACAACAAAATTCATAACCCATCCTCCAATACTCAACCAACAATTCATCTAATCACTTAATCATGAGCTTAACTTTACATAAACATCAAAACCATTTCAAAACTCATATAACAAAAAGGGGCAGAGGTTTTTATACCTTCCTTGAATCCTTAAACACACCACAAGAGCTTGTAAGCCTTAAGAGAGTCTTCATCCATGGTTATCATCCTTAAACTTGCAAAAGAAAATCAAGAACAAGTTATGAATTCTCGGAGTTACTATACACCGGTTTAAAGAACTGGAAAACTGAAGGTCTTACCTTGCTCAAATGGAAGAAACTCGTGAAATACGAAATGTAGATTATCTCAAGACCTTTCCAACAAGCTATAGATCGCAATTGTCCACCGAAAAATGAAGGAGATATGAATTTTACAATCCGGCAGTTTTGCTTTGGCCGAAAATGAAGAAAATAAGAATGGTTTTTGATTTTTTGTTAATTTGCTTGGAAATGCTGATTTTTTGTTAAAGGTGGTGAGTCATTGCATGTCCAGGACACGTGTCGATCAGTGGGGGGTTATGGTGGCAAAGAAGGGGACACGTGTCAAGCAATGGAGATCATGGTGGCAAGCAGCTTTACTGGTTCGTTTTCCTTTCACATGGATGATCCAAATGTTGCATTTCTCGAATTAATCTTGTTACATGTTACTTCCATGTCTATATTTAATCCTGTCATAATTTCAATCCTTAATTCATGATTCGTTCGCTTAATCACTTAATCTCGTTATAAAGTATCAGCGGTTTCTAGAACCTTCGTTTCACTGTCGCAGTGGTTTTCGTTCTAAATTCTCAAATCAAATATAATAACATTCCAAAATATTAAATCCTCAAATCCTTAATTTAATATCTCATTTCTTGAATATAATAATATATATAATTCACTGCCCGGTCAAATACTACGCCAAAATAAAATTCGGAATTTCTGAATTCCGATCGTCTTTGCATTCACTTATTTACTCCGTAGATCACTAATATGACTTCGGAATATCCACACTACGTCTCGTACATAGGTGGCATGAAAAACTTTTTAATCCTCAAAATCACTATTCATCCACCAAATTCACTATTCACTGATGCACTTAATCATAATAAGAAAAGTTTTAATTCTACCAAAAATTCGGGTTATTACAAGAAGTGTATGTGGAACAACCTCCAGGTTTTGAGGATTCAAAACTGCCAGACTTTGTGTACTTTCTATTCAAAGCTCTCTACGGACTCAAACAAGCTCCAAGGACATGGTATGACACTCTCTCTGAATTCTTACTTGAAAATGATTTTACAAGAGGTGTTGTAGACAAAACTCTCTTTGTCAAAAAGCATAAAAATGATTTGATATTGGTGCAAGTATATGTTGATGACATAATATTTGATTCTACTAATGATGATCTATGCAAGAGATTTAATAAGTTAATGCAGAGTCGTTATGAAATGAGCATGATGGGTGAATTGTCATTCTTTCTTGGACTGCAAGTACACCAAAAACAAGATGGTATATTCATTTGTCAGTCCAAGTACATTAAAGATCTTCTGAAGAAGTATCAAATGGAAGACTCATCTACAGCAAAGACTCCTATGCCAACTGCCACTAAGCTTGATAAGGATGAAACTGGTAAGAAGGTTGACATCACAGGCTACAGAGGTATGATAGGCTCATTACTTTATCTCACTGCAAGTAGACCAGATATAATGTTTGCAACATGCTTGTGTGCTAGGTTTCAGTCTGATCCTAAATAATCTCATCTAATAGCTGTTAAGCGAATATTTAGATATCTTAAGGGGACTCCAAATCTTGGAATTTGGTACCCTAAAGATACAAGATTTGATCTTATTGGATACACAGACTCTGATTTTGCAGGTGGTAAGATTGATCGGAAGAGTACTTCAGGAAGCTGTCAGTTTCTTGGAAGAAGATTAGTTTCTTGGTATAGCAAGAAGCAGCATTCAGTTTCCACATCAACAGCTGAGGCTGAATACATTGCTGCTGGAAGCTGCTGTGCTCAGATCTTGTGGATGAGAAACCAACTCCGTGACTATGGGCTTTTGTTGACAAAGATTCCAATATTTTGCGACAACACCAGTGCCATAGCAATCTCAAACAACCCAGTGCAACACTCGAGGACGAAGCACATCGACATCAAGTATCATTTTATCCGAGAGCATGTCATGAATGGAACTGTGGAGTTACATTTTGTACCCACTGAGGATCAAATTGCAGACATCTTTACTAAACCGCTTGATGAATCCACTTTTTCTAAGCTGGTTGGTGAACTTGAGATGTTAAATCTTTCTAATTGATTTTGATTAGAAGTCAGTAACTGCAGATAGTCCTAGTGAATACATGAGTTTAAGAATTTCCATATCCTTAGGACTCGTGAATTTATTTTCTGGAGCAATTCTCGTAGTTAGGATTATTGTACTAATTTTATGTCATAATTATGGATGATATATCTTCTGGCATTTAATTGGTTATTAATTCTAAAAATTATTTAGGTGCTAATATTTGTTCTAAATATTTAAGCATCTATTTAATTTGAATTAATTTACTTTGTTTTTTTGACATTGTAGATTAATGCAGCATAATTTATTGGATTTTAATTGATTAATATCATTTGTTGATATTCAGTTGATTTTATTCTGAGAAAATTGTGAATTTTCTGTTAACAATTGATTTTGGTAAATTTTAAAAGATTTATTCAAAATAAAACTTGACAGAAAATTAAAAGTCTGATTTTTAGAACATGAACATGTTTTAGAAATTGGAAAGAAGCAAAAAATATCGAATTTTAGTAAATTCGATAGTTTTTCTAAGTACTAGTTAAAAACCATCGAACAAAAAAATTCGATAGTTTTTAAGTAGGAAAAGAAAAACCATCGAAATAAACCTTTCGATAGTTTTTGACATTGAATGAAAAATATATCTAAGTGAATTTATTTGATTTAATATTTAAATCCTCGATAGATTTTCATAAAAGCATTCGATAGTTTTTGAGTTTTCAAAGAAAAAGACTTCGATAGTTTTTCTGATAAACGTTTTAAATTCAAAATTTCAAACACTTCGATAGTTTTTGAAAAACTATCGAGGTGCAGTTGGCGTTTTTGCCCCTCACAGAAAACTATCGGTAGTATTAATAAAAACTATCGAACATAAAAGGACATTTCTACCCCTGACAGTTTCAAAAAGGTATAAAACAATACCTTAGTTTCTTTTCTTTTCATTGTTTACAGATCTAAGAAAAGCAAAGGGAGTTTTATATATTTAAAATACATATACACGACCAAAAACAAGTTCTCGATAGTTTCATCAATCAATTCACTGTTAATCTCTTGAAAATCCATTTTCACCACAGTGATTTCACCATTAACCGTGACAGTTCTCTATTCTGAGTTTCTGTTAAGGATTTTAAAGGGAAAAATATCGAAAACATCACTTAAAACTCTAAGTACTTTGATAAAACGAGAAACTGGTGAGATTGTATTGTTTTAACAATCGATTTCTAAAGGTTAAATTTAGTTTCATTGTCAATCTACAGTTAGGATTCTTGGTTTTGGGAATTTTTTTTTTTGGTTAAGGTGTTTGCATTCAAAAAAAGGGGTATATTGTGTCAAGTTTGATTAATTAGGAATAATTAATTAAATTTTATTGAAAATTAGTTTTGGTTTAAGAGATAATTTTTCTGAATTTTTTTTTAAAAAAAATGGCTGGAGAATTTATCATTACCAAGACTAATCATGTCTCGATTCAAAACCTGCAAGCCATTACGAACTTACAGTTTCGTGCATGGGCAGAGTTTTTGAACACACGTTCATTAGTGGCATATTCTTTAAGTACTCTCGTAGTCCTTTGTATCGATCAATTGACTGCATTGTACACATCCGCCACGGATACAAGTAAGAATAACGTAAGGTCCTTCAGTTTTGTTGTGCCAGGGGGCAGAACAATAAGGGTGACGGAACATGATTTTAATAGAATCCTACATTTTCCTACAGAAAACCTTGTTCCGGATCCCACGACTGAGGATATACATGTTTTCTTCACTCTCATAAGAAGTCAACAACCTAACTTCTTTGTGGGAGAGTTTCTGAAGCATTACTTGCCAAAGCCATGGAACTTTTTCTTTCATACCCTAATCCATGTTTTTACTGCCAAGTTAACAAATCTGCATGGTATTCCCTTATTCCTTCAAAAGATAGGGTTTGCCATTGCGAACAATAGGCATATTAACATAGAAAGGCTACTGATCGATCAAGTCATTCTGTGCATGGGACCACTGGATGAAAGAACAAGCATAGATGATGTGCTTTGTTTCTATCCTAGGTTCCTACAGCTAATTCTCAATGATATCTTAACAGATAACGAACGCGAGACATTCGAAGGCGAGGAGACGCAGGAGTGCATGAAGATGAAGAGCAATGCCATAACCGCTCTCATAAGGAAGAACAACTATCTTCCAGGGGTACCCACTGTTCTCATTGAATATCTAAGAACGGTGCCCCTACCACTTCTACCCCCAGGGGAACAGGTAATTCAAGGTAACATTCCTGAACTGGCTCCTGAGCCACAACCAATGGATGTCGATCCAGAGCCCTCAGTGGCCATTACTGACCAGGAGGTTGCAAACCCACAACCTCTAACCACGGTCGAAGAGCCTTTGGAAGAGCTAAATGAAACAATAAACGCACCTCCTTCCCCTCCTATACCCAGTAAACAAACATCCTTGAGTGTAGAGGGGGATAGTGCCAAAGCAGCACCACATAAGGAGATACACCCTTCGACAACAGCTCTGCCTTCCTCTAAAAGGAGAAGAATAGAAACCGAGGCAACTGTTGATACTTCATTTCTCTCATCCAAAGAACCCTTCACAGATTTTTCTGATTTTGATTGGGCCATGCTAACGAAAGCTATATCTGAACCAATAGCTCAATTAAGTAAGGAAGAATTGACGGAAGCAACTGGTGTTCCGACCATATTACGGTCAGGTTCACTGGTTGAAGGTTCTAAGAACCAAGGGTCTTCACAGACGTAGAGAAAAGGCTCTGACCTAAATGCAAAATCTAAAGGGTCATTGTCTACCTCCCCAGATGGAACATATCTGGATCCTGCGGGTAAAGGGTCTGACGTAGGTGCAGATCGGCAACTCAGTGACAATGAATCAATTACTATTGAGGAGTCAACTGAGGTAAAGTCTTCACAGACTCTTGGGGAAGATTCAGGATCTCTGCTGTTAATAGAGCCTATTTCTAACCCCCTAGAGATTCAAACTCTAGATCCTTCAAAGGATATATCATCTACGGATGATCAGCAACTTGGTTTATCCAAGGACGGGGACTTGCGAAGCCCCATTGCACCACCGGTGACCTCCTTAAGGGCGGCTACGGTGTTTTCTTCTGCAGGTACATTGAGCACAAAGGGAATGAGTGAAACAAAAACCCTTACACCTGGCCTGAGTGGGAAAGGAAAAATGAGTGAAACACCGACAGAAACGTTGAGTGTACACCCAGAGCCAAACGTGAGGAGTGACACCCTAACCCTTCCAAATATTGATGATATGCTATTACCGACAAAACGCGAGTTACATGTTCAATCCACTCTCAAGGAGATGACAGTTCACGACAAACAAGGAAATCCGCTATTCAAGGTTCCACTGCGACCTTCCTTTGACCAAGGGATCTCCTCTGGTCAAGCCAATGCTTCTTTAAAGACTATTCAAGAGAAGGTTGACTTGGCTGCAGCTGATTCCAGAAGAACTTATCGGGTCTTAGGCAGTGCATCTGGCACTATAACAGGTACTAAACTGGCAGTGGACTCCTTGAAGAAGGACGCTATGGAAGAACTGGTCGAACTGAGGAGTGATGTTAGAGAGCTTAAAGATGGATTCATGAATGAAGTTGATGCTCTGCAACAAGGACAAGAAGCTTTGAAAGAAGACGTTCTGGTTATCCGGGATGGTCAAGCTAGGGTAAAAGATGCAATGAACACCCTTTCTCGAGTGGAGTCTAAGCTGAACCAGAGACTGGACAAGATTGAGAAGACTACCAACTCCAGATTGGATGACATTGACCTGAAGTTGGCTGCTATGCAACAGATGAATAAGGAGCTATTGGATTTCATGGAAAATCAGAGTGACGGGGTACAGTCTATTTGGACTATGCTAAAGAACCAACAAAGTGGACAACCTGGACCTTCAAATCAACAACCTGATCCTTCTACTGCCTTTTATGCTGAGGATGCTTTTATCGAGGATTCCTCAACTAAGGGGGAGAAAGTTGGAGATGGGAAGAAGGATGGATGGGGATTTTGGGAAACGGTTGAAGCTAATTCGATAAGACAGTACTGGATAGAAGAACTTGTACAAGAAGAGGAGAATAGTGAAGAGGTATTTGAGGTCATACAAGAGCAACCAATTCAGGAGGAGCATGAGCCATATTATCCAGAGCCTATTGAATATCCAATCTGGGAGGTTAATATGGAAGAAGAAACAAATCCTCTGTCACAAGAAGAAGAAGCTGTCTTGGAAGCGATAAGAGCTCAAAGAGCTGCAATAGATGCCAGGCATGCTGAGAAAGAAAGACACCAAGCAGTTCTAAGGATTGAAAAGCTAAAAAGATCCAAGGTGCAAGCTGAAGTAAGGAAGAAAAAGATGATGGATTTGGCAAGCAATCATGGAAGTGAATGGGAGATGGCTTATAAAACCTTTTGTGGAGTTGAAGACGGATTAGAAGTCAACGACAATGCAGAGGTGGAAGTCATAATTCAGAACATAAGAAGTGCAAATCCTGATGATCATGTTTACTTCACTGCATTGAGGAATACTGTGATCTTTCTGAAAGCTGGGGTTAAAGCAAATGGAGCCTGGAACATCCTGATCAATTTTCTTGAGAAAGGTACATTTGTAATTTCCACTAAGTTTTTAGAACATAGAACATACACAGAACTGCAGGTGATACTCATCAAGATTCAAAGAACTACAAGACTAAATGAACTGCTCCGTGAGCATGTTAAGGAGATCTTGATGAAAGTCGGTCCAGAGATTACTGAAGATCCTCCAATGGTTAGATTCATGACGAATGACTTGTTCAGAATCTGCTATTTGGCTGAGGACAAACTGAGAGACTATCCAAGCAACTATCTAATATCAGTTGAGAAGTATCTTAGATCCACTGGATTCACATCAACGGAGAAGGACAAAGCAGCAGACACTCTTAGAAGATTTCTAATTGAGAATGTTCCTTACTATAGGAAAAGAGTGGAAAGAGGATTGGAAGTGCATACCAGATTACCAAACATGCCAAAGCTAAACAAGGAAGATGTTAGCATTGCATGGTTATGGGCTGGAGTGGGTCAAGAGGTTGAATATATTGGAAGACACATCCAAGGAGCAATCCTTAAACCTGGAGAACCACTGCACTATCTATCAGTGATTGATTATCAAGCTGCTAACTCCGATCCAATGATTGAAGAAGGTGAGATCGGAATGGACTGAAGATTGAAGCAAAGAACAAAAGAACTATCAGCTCAGACTATAGGAGCAACTTCATTGTATAAAGTTTTATTGTTTTTTGATTTATGAAATCTGTAAATGTATATATATCTGATCCAGAATGCATTTAATATTATTACACTGTCTTACTTTAAGTAGTTTCATGTTTCCTTAGTTAGTTGAGTTATCCTCGAAGTATTTGTTTGTCGAACTCTATCCAATCAAATAGGGGGAGATTATAAAGCATAATGTAACATAAGATGTAAAAGAGATAACTACAACTCAACAAAGGACAAGACAGGCAATAATATTAACAGAAGCACAGGAATCCAGAATCAAAGAAGAAAAGGTAAACTCAAAAAATCAAAACACGTTATGTATTCTTGAAGTCCGTAAACAGGTCACGGAAAGAAGTTCATGAAAATGTTCAAGCCTCGGTGACAACAAAAGGAACAAGACTTTCAAGACGATAGAAGTATGTGAATGATTTAGGGTTAAGTACCACGGGATTCCAGTGATTTAATCGGAGCAACCAGAACGACAAAGGACTTATCAGCAGCATTGAATTGAAGACATAAAAGAAGAATTGATCAAGTGTTATTCATCTATGAACCAGACCAGTTGCACTAGTTGACGGCACTTAAAAGATCAAGTTGTTTTATCGTCTCAGAAGAAATTGATACAGTCCAAAACTGAAACACCCAGGAGCTCAGAATCTTTTCTTAAAAGTCAAAGGCAAGAAAAGAGTTCGATGGTTTTTCTTTTAAGAAAACCATCGAACATGATACAAGAAGTTAAAAGAAAACCAAATGAAAAGTAATTTTGTTTTCGATAGTTTTTATTTAAAAACTATCGAATGGTAAAATACTTTATTCATTCGATGGTTTTTTAAATAGGGAGCAGGTGAAAAGTTTTGTTTTGTTTGAATGGTTGATGGAAATTGGACGGCCAAGATTTATTAATCAATTAAGGTTCGATGGTTTTCAATTCAAGACTGCAGTTAATACAGAGATGAAGAAGTGTCTTCTTCAGTTAAGGAAAAACACACAGAGACATTACTGAGAGAGAGAATTGAGCCGGAGAAATTATCAGAAAAATTAATAGTGCTCAGAACTTGATTATTGTATTGAATCTGTGTAACCTTAAACTCATTGAAGCTAATCTACGGATTAGAAATTGTAGCACCCCTCGAGGTTTATATTTATAAAAAGATATATTTCCCGAAACTTGATTTGGTTTGGTGTGTTTGATTTCGTTATAGAACTGAATGAATTATCCGCGAACGAAATTAAATTATTTGTGAGTATCGTATTCAACCCCCCCCCCCCCCTTCTACGATACTTTGGACCTAACAGTGGTTGTGATAAATTAGGGGCTGAGATTGTAAGGGTTTCTTGGTGGTGGCTCGCTGAGCTCTTCTTTTCCAACCCCTACAATGTGCCTACGTACCCCGTATTTATAGAGGATCAAGCCATACGTAGTTCTTGGGGAGCAAGTAACCTATATGGGCTGGTCTCAGATTTCCGAGGCCCACTAGGATACTTGATCCGTCTTCTGGAACTGGTCTTCGACTCGCTTTAGGAATGTCCAACGATGAGGCCTAGTCACAAAGGCCCAAGGCTCAACTACAGTCTAGGGACTTCACGGATATGGCATCGACCCAACTTCGGAGCCGACACTAACCGCTACCAGCTATCTCCCTGACCAAAGTAGTTGCAGGTATAACCATGACTTACCCCAAATGTCAGACGCATCCTTGTCCCCCGAATGAGAAGCACCCACCAGATTACAGGACAAGTGATCACAAGCGTTTGGGTGCAAAGTGCAGGATTATTCCAAAGTTCCCCAATGAGGACGCGCCCATTGAGTACAGGAACAGAGCTCCCAAAGCACACACCAAGGTTCACCCCACATCCCCAATGAGGACGCGCCCATTGACTACAGGAGGAGGCCTTCAATCATTAGGCATACCCCTGGAGGCCTTCAACCACATACATCCCCCTCCTAGGGCACATCCTAGGAGGGAATTCTTCAATCATCAGGCAAACCCCTGGAGGCCTTCAATAATGAACATCCCTCCCTTAGGGCTCATCCTAAGGGAGAAGTTTTCAATATCTTGTCAGTATCAAGCCAATAGAGTCGTCCTTCACCACCAAGTAGCTACTTCAAACCAAGAGGGCGCGCTCTCAAGGGGTCGACGGCCTAAAAGAGCGTGTATTTACCCCTCTGAGGGTAAGCCCTAAGTCTTCCATATGACAATCCCATGTCAGTATAGTTGTTATTCTCTGTCAAGTCATCCATTCATGTCAAGTTGTCAGTCCACACCAAGAGGACGTGTCCTCAAGGGTTGGACGGCCAGAGGGCGCGCCCTCACCCCTATGAGGACAAGCCCTGAGCCTCCGTTGTACTAGTTTAATCCCTAATTGCACCTTGGATATCCTCAATTGATTATTACTTGACCTGAATCTTTCTTAAAAACCCGATACCGAATTTTGGCTATAACATGGAACACAGTGTAAATTTGCCTTATTCTTTCGTCTTCCTGGGATGAATAACCTAAGTTGGTTTTTTGAGAAAATTAAAGTAGCAGCCTTATTCTTTCGTCTTCCTGGGATGAATGGAGACCACTTCTTTGATGCACATGACCAATAATAAGCTGAGAACTATTAGAGAGTTTCTACTCTAAAACTTGAAAATCCCTTGTCGTAACATATGATTACTAGCTGAAAACTTGAATTCGAGCACCCCATAATCGTAAGTGAAAATGACAATCGGTGCATTAAAACGGTGGTCTAAAATAGTCACCGAACATCAAGAGTGGGAGAAACGAAGGAGTTAAACGCGGCAAACACACGGACCAAGCACTTGCTCATAAATACCTTTAATTCTTTATTATTGTCCGACGTATACGCGCACGCAATATCTCGTACACTGCAGGAGCCAGCTATTCCCTATTCGCACTCTTCCTATTTACCTGACATCGCCCTCTCATATTGGGTATTCAGTGGGGTCCTTATTTATCAGAAACTCCAACACAACCGTCTGACACGAGCGTTGAAAAACATGAAAACATTAACTCTCAGATTGCCTAGCTACACCTCATTTCTTCAATCTTCATTTGATTTTTTTCAGAATGTTTTACACTGTTCCAGACTGTTTAAATTTGCTTGCTTTTACTTTTACTGTGTAAATTATTCTATAAATATAAATTTTCAACTTTAATTTATGACTCAACATGAACATGTCAACTATATAGGCTTATATCCCGTAAGTACGTTCGATTAGTAGACTCGGTGAATCAATTGCGTTTGAACAAATTTTTGGAATCGGAACGGGTTTGAATTTACCTAAGTTTTTACGACTCAAATTTAACTAAACAAATTCAGCAATGCTCATATCTTAAGCGCATTCCACAAACTAACACATCTTTTACTGAATGAACCGGATAACGATAATTTTATTAAGAGTAAAGTGTATTTTGTGTACTCGTACTTTAGTAAATACATCACTTGTAATACTATAATTTAAAATCGAGCAGTTGCAATACCAATGTTTGTATTTCAATGCACTTTGTTGCATTTCGTTAACTGAGGTTAACTCTGTTATTAATTTAGGGAGTAAAGTGATGTATTGAGCAAAGTACGGATACACAAAATGCACTTTAGAGTAAAGTGCGAGTACAAAAAGTGCACTTTACTCTCTAAATTAATAACAGAGTTAATGAAATGCAACAAAGTGCATTGAAATACAAACATTGATATTGCAACTGCTCAATTTTAAACTATAATATTAAAAGTGATGTCTTGACTAAAATACGAGTTCATACACTTTACTTTTTTATTAATTAAACAAAGAATCGTTCGGAGCTGCAGGAACCCTTGATGAAAGTATGCAACTTGTGAAGCAAAAAGAAAGGAAAATTAGGTAAATTTAGGGACAAGTATGTCAGGAGGTGAAAAGTACAGAAGTGAAATCAGAGGGATTAGTGGAATCTGACCCTGTGTTTTTTTTACTGATATGTCTGCATCACCCTGCGTTTTTATTACTATCTTCTTGTCCTAGCACCCTAAAAGATTCTAGACGCCGTTAACCCAATTTCATCAAGTTATATTTATATTATTATAATGGGATTCCGTTCCCGGTCATCGATAAATGTCAATCACCTGCTGTTATGCCGTTATGTTTCATTATTAGGATGATATTAACTCCCACTATATTTCATTACGGAAATGATTACTCCCACTATGTTTCATTGTGGAAGGTGGTTGACCCCGATAACCGTGGAAGATCACTCTATTATAATAATTTCTAAGGAATTATTTATGAAGTCAGAGAGAACTATTTGGACCCCTTCATATACTGTTTATTTGCTACAAAATTTCCAAAGGAATGGCCTATAAAATACCAAGTGCTCTAGCAATTAGCATGCAAATGTAACTACCAAAGGTTTAAACCACAAGAGATTGAAAGTCTTTGGACAAATGTAACAGATTAATTTAAGCTTGGGATTTCAAAACAGTTATGTTCTTCAATCTGAATCAACTTGTGACCTATAAAACAAAATATTCTACAGATGTATTCTAGGAACACCCAGTTCTCTATCAATATTAAGATTTAAGATACAAGGAAGATAGGGACATGCAATCCTTTTTGTTCACTTCGTTCCCTCAATACACAGTTGATTTGCTCTGGTGAAAGCGGCATTGTAGGATGTTATAGAGATGATGATATCACGAGGTACCCTGAAACATTGTATTTCACACAGAATTTATATTGTTTGCCGCTTGCAGAGCTTCATCGAGGCAACTGACTGCACTTTCATAATTTAAAAAACCCATGTACCAAAACTCATGATTATCAACTGATATAACTTGGATATACTTTTCAGCGGAATTGATTCTGCCTGATGAAGAATTAATCGCTTTTAGCTGGTGCAAAGGGATAACCACCTATATTAGCAAAGTATATTGTCAGCAAAGTTGTATAAGGCTTATTATCTATAACAGAAATAAACTACCTGTGCCAATAGATACCAACCACAAAATCTATCTACAAATAGCATAATTATTCGCCATATTATAAAATCACACTGTATTAGTATCAATTTTAATTCTTTACTAGGAGATCTTACTCAGTGAGTCAGTGGTCATCACACAGAATAATCATTAGAGGTTCAGTAAATGTAATCTTCAAAAAAATTGCTAGTCTAGAGAACTACTTCGCGTTACAAAAGCAAAAACAGGTATCAAGTAATTTACTTGCATCTCAGGCCATTATATACTGAAAAACAAAGTAACGGTATAAACAACTAAATGTTCAATAACACGTGAAAAACCAATAACACAAACAATGTGAACATAACCCAATGATGTGAAAAAAATGATATTACACAGTTGATATGATGTTTCAGTTGACCAAACTAAATCAGCAGATGCTAAAAAAGTGGCATTTCCAGAAAACTCACCTTTATATAGAGAGTTGATACAGCAACAATATTCATATCTCATCATAATTCACATATTTTAACAAACAAAAAGAAAAAAAATTGTGGTAGTTCTTGATGGAAATGCATATATAGTGTATCAGTAACATAGAAGATGAAAAAGCCACCAATATTCAGCAAAGAAACTTGCAAGTTTATAAATGATCTGGAGAAAATATATACTTTTCGAATCACATCATAGAATGCCTTGAAGAAAAAGAATTAGGTTCAGTAAGTCGAACTTGCAAGACCCTATCAAGAAGATGCAAGTGGTACTCACAAATAGTTTTCTGGGTTACTTTTCAAGGTAACCCAACAATTAATTTAGTAAACACAATCATTACTAAAAAAAATTATTATTGCATACCTTGTAATAGCTCCATTCCACCTTGTCTTCAGCTTTATAAGAAAGAGGATTATCACTACAAAATGCAAGTTTTGCAGTGGAAACGTATAGAACTCCCATAACCGGACCAGCTGATGTGGACAGATAACAAGCAAAAGAATTTTGAAGTTGCTCTTCTGGGACAGTGTCAAATGTTTGTCGAAAAATTTTCTCGTAACCACCTTCTGCTAGAACTTTTGTTCCCTGTGCAATTCTTCCCAGTGCAGCATCAGTAAAACTGGGCGCCGTTTTCACTAATTTAAATGAACAAACAAACAAGCAAAAAACTCATTATTCTAACCATTAAAGTATATTAAAATGCAAAAGCATTGATAGAACAAAATAGTTGTAAATTAAATTTAATTCATTTATATATTCTAGTAAAACAGCAACACAGGGAGGGAAACTAGGAAAGAAACTGACTACTTACAGGACAAAAATATGATGCACTGAAAATTAAGTATCGTATCAACATCTGAATATATATATATACACTATGATATTGTTATAGCTATCTAACATGTTTAACTTGCTCGAATACCAAATGTAAAATATGATATCATGCAATTGGATAAGCATGCAATTTCGCAAATGAATGTTGCAAAGACAATTAAATTCAATTACGAATTGGAACTGGCAACATTTTAAATTTTTTAGATATGATTTTGGGAAAGATGTGTAACGAATCGATTTAGATTTGTTGATAGTCAAATTAATACTGGTATCAAATCAAATAACTTAAAAAATGGAGGACGATAAACATAACTTGACTGATTTTTGGCTGATATTTCAGAATTTAGGCATGGTTAAGAAAAATAAAGGTAACAAGAAGAAAACACAAGTTTGACTGATAAGAATTTTAACTTGTTTATTCTAAAAAATAATTGAATTTGCTTCATTTTAACATTTTCTACTCAATTTAAAAACACAAGAAGAAAACACAAGTTTGACTGATAAGAATTTTAACTTGTTCATTTTTTTTCTACTCTTTTGGAAAAAAAAACATTTTCTACTCAAGTTACTTGCTTCATCATCAATGACTTTATTCTCAAAAGTAAGAAAGCAGAAGACTAGTGATAGTCTGAAGCAACCTTTTCATGGTTTCAATTTGTTCCTCCTTTACATCCTCAAACAAATACCATTGGAGGACTGGACGATAAAATCATATGCTCTGGTACCAACTTGTCTGGATCTAGGTTCTTGACCATGTGTTAAGGTCCAAAATTTGGTACGGAAGGCAGATGATGCAAGGTATAACTTAGAGAAGAAGAAGAGAGTGGATATGAAGAATTAAAGATATAGACGAAAGATGTAGAGTTTATGGAGAGAAAACAAATCAGATTCCATAGTCAATTGAAGATGTCAATGATCTCAGTGAATTATCTTAAAACATAATAAAATCGTATGTATTCAGCTCAATTTCTGATATTATAATAATCCTAGTGGCTCACATCAACCTACTAACAAATTCAACTGCTATAATAAGACTATGTCAAGACTCAAGATACACATCTATTAGACTCTTAACCTAAACAGAGTGACTAATCAAGACGGATATAATGGTACCGAGCCATTCCATTCCTGGAGGAAAACAATACGCAAGATGTAGAGGAAATACAAAGGTGGAGGGAGAACATAACTTCAACTAACAATATACCCTGCATAAAATTTAATAGTGTCCACCCTGCATAACTGGCAAGGTATCTATTAGGCGTTCTAACTCACACGTACACCGTTGCTGAGAGCATTAAGTCAAGCAAGAACAACAATATGAGACCGTTAAAGACCCATAGAATTGACTACATAGTCGGGCCCAAGCAATGCCAAGAATCCGATATAAGAAGAAAGAAATTCATCCCACATAGAATACTAAAATACTCCCATAATCATTTATCAGCGTATATAAGTGATTGTACTTTATACAAGAAAACCTAATATTATTAAAGTGTAGCGGTAACTACTCCACTTAGTTGGCATTTTTTGCACTAAGTCGCACCATCTTACCGGATCTAAAGTTACTCACCTGATAGGCACTAAATTAACTTGCCAAATAAGTATCTAATTTATTCAATACATTGGGGCCAAGACTGGAGTAATCAATCACATAACTTGAAATGAATAGCATCGAGCATTGCACTTCTATTTCTTGATTGAGAATAACTAACCTAAAAATTGATTTCTAGCTAGAAGGCCATTCTATAATATTCAACTAAGTTTACACTTTGTCTGATAGTTTGTTTGTGTTTGATAGTTTTATATTAAGAATTTCAGTGATCTAAGTAGAACTTGAACAAAAACTAGAGATGGGAGTAGAGATTTAGTAAAGAAGAAAAAACTAGAGAAAAACTAGAGATGGGAGTAGAGATTTAGTATAGATTTAGTAAAGAATTAGAGAGAGATAGCTCAAAGAAGAAAAAACTCTAGAGAGAAGCAACATATAAAGAGAGTGGTAATTAATTGCACAACTGACCGACTCTGCAATGACTCAATTGAACCTGTCACAACATACTATCTCATTCTTATCATGACTTACATATAGCATGTTACTACTAATACTATAGTACTACTGCAATCCTAATACTCTAGTACTACTGCAGTCCTGACAAACATATATTTCACAAAATAATGGAACTTTTTGAACTTGGACACACTAAACAAATACACTGCAGTCAAATTGCTTGCTTCCAAGGGCATTTAACTCTTGACCCAATTGATCGGGCCCGATTTTTTAACCACAGAAAATATCCAGCAAGCTACTCATACGACAGTAAGAGACAAAATTAATACCTTAAAATCAACATATCTGTCACGTCAGAGAGAAAGCCTATCTGACCATTAACTAAACAATACTTTGGAATGACAAGCCCGGGTGAAATTTGTTTGTAAAATTCAAAACTATCTACCAGTAACTGCAAAAACTCTTCTCCCTCATCATCTCACAGAAACACTGTGTAATGAAAAGATAATAACATCCATTTTCACGAGGAAGGGGTATATATGCTATATTTTCGTAGAAATATATTCAACAGCCACTATCAATCCAATTCTACCTAATTTTTCGGATTTGAGTACGAAGGGCCTACCAATTTTCGTGTTGTTAAGTTTGCAATTTCAACAGACTCAAGGTAAAATGTGCACATATTTACCTTGTGCAAGAAGAACTTGCATATATGACAAAACGTGAGATCAAATTAGGTAGAACTGGATTAATGGAGGCCGTTCAATAAGCTTCTACAAAAAAATTTAAGGTAGATTAGCCCTCCTCGTGAAGCTAGATGGCATCATATTTTCATTGCACATTGTTTTATCAAGGTGATTACGAGGGGAAGGAGGTTGTCACAAATATTGACTGATAATTTTTAAAATAACAAACAAATTCCACCAGAGCTTATATTTACCAGGTACATATGTTGCAAGGTTAAAGAGGCTTTAGTTAGCATGTGACACATATGTCGATCTCAAGGTGTCATTTTGGATCTCACTCGTGTGTAAAGAGTTTGATGGATATTTTTGTATAATAAGGGAAACACAAACCCCATCAATTGGGTGAAGAGTCTACCCTTGGTTGTAATCAAGTCAATATGAATGCAATGTACTGGTCTAGTGTACCCAAGTTCAGAAATTCTGTTTTTGGTGAAATATACATGTAAATTAATACATTTAATTAAATATACACACAAATACATATGTATACTGATAGATGCCTTGTACCTTCAAAATTTTAAGAGGACGATTTCAAAATTTTAAGAGGAACGGTCACATATGGTAAGAGTACTAGCAACACAAGGACTATTGAATTCAGTGATACTAATACGACCCGCGATATCACTACTAGCGTAAACAGAAGACTGACAAATGTATTTATCTCCATTCGCTGACTAAGTTTTCAATCCAATCAGACAATTACTCCCTGTAGGCGTTGTTTATTTATCATATCCACCACCATCACATGCTTGTAATCACCACTTACACCGCCTCTGCCTTCCACTTTCTGATCCAAAGGCTTAACCAACCCCATTTGGCTCGGGTTATCTGAAAACTTTAGTCACATCTAAGTTCTGATCCCCATCCTCTTGGTACAAAAGGAGTTCTAAAAAGCATATGAACAAATTTGTCTCCAAACCATGTATGTCTCAATTCACTAGCCAAAAAACAACAGGCTAGGTCATCAACTAGACTGGACGCTCGTGCATATGACAAGAGTCATGACCATGGGCGTACTTCATAATAGCTTCAAGCTTTATATAAACATTGGGCTGCCCCTCATGTTTTGATGTAAAATACAGCAGGGACAATACACAGCCAAATCACATGGACATGGTTCTATGTGGAAAGACAAATTTCAACCTCCCAAGTTATATTTCCGATGTCCTATTAAGAGCAAACATCTAGCCATATCTCTGCCATGTGAGGTTAGACTAACTAAGGATCTCTTTGTAATGTGGGGTAGTACCATAAATTAATATTCAGAAGCAAACTTTTAGCAGGCGCGTAAAATACTTTATAACTGACCTAGGTCAGATCCCAAGTCCTGGTCAAGACTAAAAGTCCGAACTTGCTACATCATGATTTAAAAGGCAGTGCTGATCCTTGAATTAGACTAAATGTCGCTTGTTTGCAAGCATTGCCTGATCTTAATTTTTATATTCTAGTAAAAGAGAAGAGGAGAACCTTTACTATACATCAATTCAGGATACTATCCTCTTTCAACACAGACCCACGATTCAACCCTAATTTTGAGAAATTTGTGGCAAAAACTGACACAGATAAGAGATTGTGATCTCACTTAAGACAAAGGCAATTGATCTGAGGCTAAATTACTAATCGTTGTAGTTAGTTGAAATACTACTTTAAAGGAATAGGTGGTGTTTTATTGGCAAAAAAGGAGGAACAGCCGAACAGGTTATTTGGCTATGCATGATGTGCTAAAAAGGAAAAATGATTCTGATAGCTTGCTCAGAATGTATGAGAATGGGAGTAGGAACAGAATAAAATCTACAAAGATATGGATGTTTATGAGAGGGGTAATTGTTAAACTAGGGAGAGAGAGTAATCTAGCATCTTGGCTTTGTTGATATGTTTCTTCTAGTTTCTATGTTTCTCTTCTATGTCTGTTACACCATGTAGGTCGTAGGGCTGCCAAAGTTTATATCAGTCTGTCCAATTATTGTATCAGCACATTATGCTTCAGATCTATAGAAGTAGGATAACAATGCACGAAAAAGCATGATGCCACCAAATCAGCTCTTAGTTATATTATCTTTTGTCAAAATGAAGAAATTGCAGTTAAGAGACCCTACTTCCCAGTGAGACATAACTGGGTATGTTTGATTTACTTCACACAATTCCCAATTGCTGAAAAATACAAAACTTGCATCACAAATTTAATATTTTAAATAAAACTTGTACTTCGACTAACAAATTAAAATTTACAATGGAAGTTCTCCTTCCACTAGAAATATCTAGTTACTGATATAAACTAGATACAATAAGAATATTGGCACATCAGGAATAATTTGCTTCTATCCTAAGCTAAACAAAACAGTCCATCAAAAACAATTCACCTGGAACTAAACATATATGCATGAGGAACATGTGACGCTTAAAGGGAACGTTGCAGAATTTTATATAGAACACAGAGACATTTAGAAAGAAAAAAGGAAACTCACGGTGCTGCCAAGTATTCCCAGCAAGAACTTCAGCTTTTTTTGTTGCTTCTCCTACTTTTTTCCCCCATCTCCCGAGCACACCACGGACACTTTCAACTGAATCTAATTTTAGATGCAAAGAAAAATCAGATAAATCAGATATCGATGTCGTCACCAAAAACACCCCCGTTGAGTTCTTATCTACGTAAAGATGTGCAATTGTGCGTGAGTGCTAGTGAAGGGTTGATTATATTACAAACAAACAAAAAGACATGGTTCACTGAATATTGAGTATGTATTTAATCAAGTGTGCAACAGTTTCGAATTGAGTCCCTTTTGATGCAGAAGCACTCATGAAACTCTTTAATCGAGAAGGTATACAAATTTTTGTTCCCTTTGTAATTCATTAAATTCATTACTATATTTAAGAGGCTTAACTTATATGTGATAGAAGGAGAAGAAAGCGTGAAAAAAAGAAGAAGAAATGCTAAATAAAATAAACAATTTTCCAGCAACTTCAATCTTTAAAAACATTTATCAATCTGTTTGTTAGTGCAGAATGGTCTCTTAACCAAATCAGTAAAAATAATTTATTTTAATCATGAAACCCGACCTTTTGTATAGTCGAGAAGCAATATCAACAAACTAAACGCAGGCATAAATAGATAACAATGACAGTGATAGTAAATGAAATGAGCTTATAAATCTCCACATATACACTCGAGATTGCAAAAAGAAACAGAAAGGACCTGCTACAGTTTTATTAGCAACTAAATAAATGTTAATGAAATCATTTAGCAAAAAAAAAATGTTAATGAAATCACATCTTAAAAACTACAAAACCATGTCATTTCTAAATCAAATATTAACCAAATCGTGACCAATCCAATGCACAAAAGTATCTACGGATCAATTTACACATGAACACTATCTAACGATCATTTGTTGAGTAAACACGCAAAATCGAATTCAAACACCTACACACACAAAAACAGAAGACATTACATATAAACTCAAAATTCTCTACACTGCTACAAAAAAACAGACAAATGAGATCACAAAAATAATACTAATACAACACACATTAAGATACAAAACAATGCAACTTGTCCAGATTAAACGATAACCGATAAGTAACTAGAAAATGAACATTCTGAACTAGACAACAATTTAACAAACACAAACCGAATAACGAATAATTCTCCGGAACAGTGGATAAACAAATAAAATTATCAGGTCCTACTCGCATTCATTTATCGAGATTTACTGCATATGCATATCGAAAAAAGAGGTGATTTATACCTTTGAAGTTAAAAGAGGATTGATCAGATTGAGCAGGAGCATAAGCAACATAAGGATTATTAGATCCACCAGTATTATTCCCATCAATCGAAGCATAAGAATTCACTGATCTCGATTCAACTAATTCTTCGCTCCAACTCACCGACTTTCTCGATTTACTCCCCGTCGGCGTCGTTGATTTACTATTATCATTCATCATATCAACCGTCACGTGCTCTAACGGCTCTTTAGTGGCGCTGCTTTCGAGTTTCGGATCAGAGAGCTTAACTGACTCCATGATTTCTACCGCCGGGCCGTTGTGGTGGTCCATGGTGGCGCGTTGCGTGAGGTTGTTAGATTGAAGGTTTGACTAGGTGGAGAATGAGTTTTGACTTTTTGGGAAGTGAGGTTGACTGGTTATAGCCGGTGGGTATGGTAATAAAAGGGGTTAAGATTGGAAGTGGCGGCGTTTAACGCGGGAAGAGGCGGGCTGGGAGTAGTGTGAAAATGTGATATGCGTGGCTGTGGAATTATGAGCTTCGGTAGGTTCGATTTTGATTAAAAATTTGGTTTTTTATTTCTATTGATTTCAAATTTCTTTGTTTTGTCGTATTTTCTTACATAAACTAATGCTACCGTCGCTATTTTAGCATTGATATTTGACATGAGATTTGTGTCTTATTGTGTTTTATTTGATTAAAGATTTTTCTAATATATGTTCATAACTATACTTTAACAACTATTTTTTAATGAGTTGGTTAATTTTAATTGATTGATATTTTTGTGCATATAGAGGGCTCGTTATTATTATTAACTAAGCTATTATTGTGTGCTCATTGGCACATAGAAAAATCGTTTGATTAAATACCGACTTTAAAATGCTATTCGCCCCGTTTTACTTATTTTTACGTTCTGATTTGCATATCTTAAAAATATTGGTCACATTTTTTATTCGAATAAATTATTTGTTAAATATGCTAAATTTTTTGAATAAATAAATTTAAAATCAAGTATGGAAATTTTATTTGAATGGTAAAATGTAAATTTTTAATAATGACAAATAATGGGACCGAATGAGCAAATTTTTTTGCCAAATCTTGTCTAATAAATGTATAGTTGTACAAAACATATATAACTTGACATTCTTAAATTAATATCAAAACAATTTTATTTAATTTTCAAATACGTATACGTGTCATCTATTTCTTATATATTTACGCACACACCTTTGTTTTTAACGAGATTTGAATTCTCGGAACAGAAAAAACGAAGGAAGAGCGCATTGATGGATGCATCTGATTCACTAAAAAAGTGAGAGACCCTTGCCTTATGTCAGCCTGATGGGACGCTTGTGTGGAACTATAAGCCTTGCGGGCTTCTGTTCAGCTTCTTGGTAATTCAACTATTCAAGTGCGAGTCCAATGATGAACACTATTACATTTTTTTAAATCTTACTCAAATGATTCTACCACCGATTTTTACATTTTTTACGCTTGTAAATTTGTGATTGATTTTACATACTATTTAAGATCTGTTTAAAATGGACATAATTTATTACAGTAATAAAAAGCCATGCATTGGTCGATCAGCAATTTTCAAACGAATTATCACTTACAAAATCGAATATAAAAAAATTATTATATTTAATCTCCGCAATGCATACTGTATTTTATACAACCATTCTTTTAAGAACAAGCAACTTGAAATGAAAGAGTAGTAAAGTTGTAAGGCTTATTCCAAGCATATGTGAATGTTGTCGAACTGCCTGGACAAAGGCTACCATTAGGAGAGCAAACGTCGTCATTTTGTACAAAGACATTGGTGTTGAGAGGCTCTACTGTTTTGAATCCACGACATGAAATCTGAACATTTGTTTGACAGCAATTGCACGGCGCCTTTAGTGTCACCTTCCACTGTGGTTGATTATGTATTTTTACTCCAGTTAATTTTTGAGTGATAATTGGATTTGCCTTATCATCGTCACAAGCCCCTGGATAACAAAGAAACAAATAATGATTTAGCGTATAAATTATGTCAAAATAAGTTGTGTACTCAATTCGATAGCTCTAGTATTACTCTTTTATTTTATACTAACTGTATACAAAATGAAACGCGAAATATAGACATAAACTTACTCAGTGTGCTCAAGAAAAGGGAGAAAAATAGAACTATTGTGATGTATTTGGTGATAACCTCCATTGAGAAAAGAGAATGCTTGTATTATACTTGGTGATTTAATAGTTATTTGTTTTATATTATAACGAGCATTGAGTAATGGTATTTATGGATTAAAATAAAAGTAAGGAGTCAATCTTAAATGGTATTAAATCTTCGGGGTTTTTTTAAGTAGTAAGAGATATTATCAATTTCTGAATTGATTTCATAAGGCAGTTATATATTACATGAATAACTTTAAATTTGGGAATTTAAGCAATTTGAGGAAACATGCAACCCCTTATTTAATATAGTTCTAATAAAGTTCAGGAAAATATATTTAGATACTTTGTCAGAAAAAGGAGAATATTTGACAAAAGAACATTGATTTAATTATATAGGTATCACAATATAATGACTAGAGAAATTAGGGGAAAGAAAGGTAGGTAGATCGGTGTTTCGACTTGTTTTGTAAAAAAAGATTAATCAATTTTTTCCCCATCATTGCCATCTTAAAAGATTGTTAGGTATATTTTTGATAGTTTTTGGCTTTATATTGTTTTATCATATTCCTCAATCGCCTGATGATAGGTAAATCTCCTACTTGGCTGCCTTTTAGCCCTTTCGGCCAGTAAACTACGCTTATTTTTTCTGTCAAAATTTCTTTTATTAATTTAGGAAATCCTGATTTGATTTAGGCTTACTAAGTTAATTATTTTTATAAATCACATAAAAACTTTAATTAGTTAATTTCTTTTTTATGAAAAAACAAAGAATGCTGAATGAAAAAATAATAGGTAAAGTGCATGCGGAGTTGCGGACGCCACACAAATAGTGGATGCCTCGTACCATTGATCATACCATCAGATGAAAGTATGAAGTGTCAGGACTCAGTCACTCAGAAGCAGTCGGCTGGGTACTTCCTACGACCTATTGTTGGCCGGGGCGGAACAGGACTAATCTAGGCTGGATTCCCGGCTAAGACAAAAATTTTAGATTTTTTTATTTAATAAAATCATGATTTTCAGTTAATAATTTGAAGAAATTTCATTTTGAATTTCAATTAATCTAAAAAAACTAGCAATAATTTATTATAGACCCGTCTATTTCGTAATTCTGATTTCGCCACTAATTGCTAGTCTATGTACACATAGTTATCGACCGATGAACTGCATGCACCCTGGGTTTCGTCCTTTACATTTTTTAACATATATTAATATGTTAGGTGATAATTAAATTTACATGATTTACTGGATTGTGCCGCTTTCCTACGTGTTATAATGGAGGCAAGAAAGATTATAATAAATGTAAGAACAAACACAGATAGGCAGAATAAAAAAGTTTTATTGATCTCGAGTATACAGATTACAGCATTCAGATACAGATCTAGGTTATGACCTAGAAAGTCAGATACATATACGTTATGCCCTAAAGAGTTTATATAGCACTCTCTAGGCAGATAAGTATTATCAGTTCCTTGGAGGATAAGTCTTATCATTGACGGTGGATAAAGATTAATTCTAGATCCTTCATTGTAGGAATTATTTCCATATCATAACGGGCAATTACTGATTCAAGGCATATTCTAACAAATCTCCACCTTGACTTGAATCATCTCACAAAAAACAGATATACCAGATGCACCATAATAATGCCAGATGTACCAGAAAAAACTCTTCTGTCTCAGATTTTGCCCAAAAGGGCAATCAGCAACTCCGAACATTTAGCAAGTCCAAATAATGTTGAAAATTGCTAGGTGGAACCGGCTTGGTGAACATATCAGCTGGGTTATCAGCAGTACCCACTTTACCCACCTTGATTCTCTTCTCAATTCTTAGAAAATGATATCTTACATTTATGTGCTTAGTCCTCTCATGATGGATTTGATCCTAAACTAAACAGATTGCACTGAGACTGTCACAATACACTGTAGCTTGATCATGATGTAGACCCAAATCACTAATCAATCCTTTCAACCAGATTCCTTCTTTTGCTGCTTCTGTCAATGCCATGTACTCTACTTCTGTAGTAGACAAAGTCACCGTAGGTTGCAGAGTAGCTTTCCAACTGACAATTGAACCACCCAGAGTGAAAGCATAACCAATCATAGATCTTCTATTGTCAACATCTCCAGCATAATCAGAGTCTGAAAACCCTGTCACCAAACACTATGTATCACCTCCATAAATGAGACCAACATCACACGTACCTTTTAAGTACCGAAAAACCCTCTTCACAGCTTGTCAATTCTCCTTTCCTGGTTCACCCATAAACCTACTAACAACACTGACAGACTGTGCAAGATCAGGTCTAGTGCAGACCATTGCATACATCAAGCTTCCTACTGCACTAGCATAGGGAACTCGAGACATGTACTCCTTTTCCTCAGCATTCTCCGAGGACGCGACATCAACAAAACCTGATAACATAGAACCTTGAAGAAGATACAAGGTACCACGTTTAACACCTTTCAGAACCACATCGGAACCCTTGCAGACATGTAGAACTCCACTTTCACCTTGAAAACTGAAACCCTTGTTGTGTAACATACTCAGAGATATCAGATTCTTCGTCATAAGTGGAACATGTCTAACATCATTCAATGTGTAGAATTTACCATCATGTGTCCGAATTTCAATCGAGCCTATTCCAACCGTCTCACAAGCAAAACTGTTAGCCATAGAATTTTTACCACCATCTACTTGCTCGTAGGTTGTAAACCACTCCCTGCGCGGACATACATGGTAAGACGCTCCAGAGTCAAAGATCCACACATCAGAGTGATGCATGTGCTCAACAACAACTAGAGCAATATCTTCTTCAGAATTGGTACCAGCTACAGCAACAGTACCTGTAGCAGCAGTACCTGTCAATTTATCCTGTTGCTTCTTTTTCTTGGGACAATCAGATTTCCGGTGTCCCTTCTTTTTACAGTAATTACATACATCATTAGATTTCGGACCCTTAGAAGCTGGTTTCTTGAATTTATTCTTCCCCAGCTTTTCATGTCCATTACTCCCGCTGGCTACTAACCCAACAGCCTGATTATCTACACATGTACCAGCCGCCTTATGGCGCAGCTCTCTAGAATGAAGAGCAGATCTAACTTCCTCTAGAGAAATAGTATATTTACCAACAATAAACGATTGCACAAAATTCTCATACGATAATGGTAAAGAAACTAACAGAATTAAAGCATCATCCTCATCTTCAACTTTAACATCAATATTACGCAATTCTAATAAGATTGTGTTTAACTGATCTAAGTGATCTCGAAGAGGCATACCTTCCTGCATTCGTAGACTAAACAGACGTTGCTTCAGAAGTAACTTATTTGTTAAAGACTTTGTCATGTAGAGACCTTCAAGCTTCAACCACAAACCAAATGCGGTATCCTCCTCCGCGATTTCAGTAATAATATCATCTGCAAGGCACAATAAAATTGTTGAGTGTGCCTTTTCTTCTAGACTGGTCATCTCAGCGCTTTGCGGATCTGTTGATTTCTTTTTCAACGGCGCCCAGAGCCCTTGTTGCTTTAACAAGGCACACATCTTGATTTGCCATAGATTGAAACTATTCCTCCCAGTAAATTTGTCAACCTTCACGTTAATACCACAAGACTGCATCTTTCTCACCGAAACTCAAACCCTAGAAATAGAACCAGGCTCTTGATAACAGTTTGTTATAATTGAGGCAAGAAAGATAATAATAAACGTAAAGAACAAACACAGATAGACAGAAGAGAAAAGTTGTATTAATCTCGAGGATACATATTACAGCATTCAGATACAGATCTAGGTTATGACCTAGAGAGTCAGATATAGATACGTTATGCCCTAAAGAGTTTATATAACACTCTCTAGGCGGATAAGTATTATCAGTTCCTTGGAGGATAAGTCTTATCCTGAGGATAAGTCTTATCCTTGACGGTGGATAAAGATTAATTCTAGATCCTTCCTTGTAGGAATTATTTCCATATCATAACGGACAATTACTGATTCAAGGCATATTCTAACACTACACAAATAAATGTTCACACTTTTTGGATAGTCAAAATTCAAAAGTAATTGTTGGACTTTTTGTGAAATGCAAATATATGCAATTGGTGCACGGTCTATAAAGTCAGGATCCACTAAAAGTCTCTCAGAACCCCCTTCTAAATATTTCAGGTTTACTTTTTCTTAAGCATATTTGAGATATCCTTCTTTATTCATCACTACTAGAATTAATGGAATAGACATCACGCTTTTAACATCGGTAGGAAAAACCACCGATGTTAAAGATAATTTTAACATCAGTTTTTAAAAAAGCGATGTTAATTACTTTCTCAAACATCAGATCTGAAAACAACCGATGTCTTTTTTAGTTTTTAAGAAAATCAAAACACGCGGTTTAGTTTCCCCCTTTGAAATAAAACATTAATTCCCCCGCCCCAGAATTTTTTTAGCCACCCTCTCCCCAAATATTATTTCCCCCCAAATTAGTTTACCTCTCTCTCACAACCTAACCCGACTCTCTCTCCCTCCCCTCTCTAACCCTCTGTTCACATCTCTGTCGCTCTACTCTCTCTTCTCACATCTCTCTCGCTCTACTCTCTCTCATACCTCTTAGAACCCTAAATCAAAACCCGAACATGTCTTCTCATATCTCTCTCCAATCGGTGGAAAAGCTAAAGAACCCTGAATCGGTGGAAGCTCAAGAACCCTAAATCGGCGTAGGAGAAGCTCAAGAACCCTAAATCGGTGAAGGGGAAGCTCAAATCAATCATTCTCTCCCATTACTAGCTCGAATTTGTAAGTGAGTTTTCAATTTTTTGTTCAAATTTCAGTTTTTATGTTTTAATTAGGTTTTCTTTTTATAGATTGGGTGGATTCTTGAGTTGGTCATCTGCAAAGTAAGTTATTGTTCTGTGTTTGTGTTATATATATATATATATATATGCATTTTTGTATAGCATATATATGTAAACACACACTGTCGCTCTCTGTTTATATATGATAAATGTTTGTATAATATACTATATGTATATTAAGTTTTTATGTTTGTATATCATATCTTGTTAGGTCCTATTTTTTAATTGGGATTCTTGGTTTCTGGATTTTGGTGTGTTTTCGATAGGTTGGGGATGCGTTTTTTCAACAGTATTATCATATACTCCATCAATCACTAGTTCTCATTCATCATTTTTATCAGGATATCAACAAACTTGGTAGAGTTTATGTTGGCTCCAATAGGTACTCGGTAGCATGGTTTTCTTAGTCTACCTATTGACAATAACGTAAATACTGATTCTTTTTCTCGTACATTGATACTGGAACATTGTGTGCAATGAAATAAGTTAATTGAATTATTAATCCACCATCCAAAATCTGTAGATTGTATTAGGCAATTAGAGCAGGTAGATTAAATGTTTAGTATATGTCAATATCTACATTTTCCATTGAGTTACTAGTTTTTTTACATAGTACAACATTAGTTAACTCTCAAGAATCATCATATCTAATCTGTATTGGTTATGTTTCGATGATGTCTGCTCTTGATCTTCAGGATGAGAGCCTAAAAAGGTTGAAACTTGTCATTCTTTTAATTTCTTTAGACATAAATACGCAACTCAGTACTATATCTAAAGGACTAGGCGTATTACAGACTACATAGTCTACATATATTAGAATTTGGAAAATAACTTGACTTAGGGCCTGTTTGGCACCCGATACTTATAACTTATAAGTCCATTCTTTGCTAGCCTTATTATACCCAATACAAAACAAACTGCATATCAATTTTGTCATGTTTGTAACACATGTTGTATATATCCAGAATTGCATAATTGCATGGTGCATGAAATTTTCAGTATTTTATGCATGTATCATAATCCATAACACTGAAACTCTTGTTTTACTCTTGTTTTACTGCTGACTGGTGAACTACTTATTTGGCTCAAAGAAGCAGAAGAAGTTGTGGCAAATACCTAGGTATGTCATTTTAAACTATGGTGTTGTATATGTGTGTGTGCGCGCTTTTTTATTATCTTTGTATACATTAAATATTTATTATACTTTGATATCAATTTTAGGTTTGTTATGTTAATTTTTTATTCATCTGTAACACTTTGTAGTGGATGAACAAGAGTTAGAAGCCTTACACGTAGTTGGGGCTTGATGTGGTGCTTTGGAGACTAAGTATATCAAGGATCTCGTGTAAAAGGACTACTACTGGAATACCATTTTGATGTATTAGCTTTGAGAATTATGTTTTCGGTTTCATTGTTGTTGTATACCGGAACTCTTTAGATTGGTTTGGTAATAATAATAAAAGTTTTGGTTATTTTTACGCGATCACTTCAGTTTGTCTTTGTTTTTGGTATTTTTTGGTACATATACGCATGATTAGAGCAGGTAAATTTGTGAACATAGACATCAGTTTATATAAAACAATATCCAAAAGCTCCTTGTCTTTTACATCGGTTCATGGATGAAGTCTAAGAACATTTATGTTGGTCCTTGACTATTGCAGAAGGGGGGGGGGGGGGGTTGAATGCAATACTGATAAATCTCAATCTATGTTCCAACAACAAAAACTAAGATTTAGGATTATCAGTTTATCTAGTGCAAACACAAGTAGACACACGAGTAATTCTCACAAAATAAATGTTTTATTTATTTTGCAATGGGTTGCTACAACCTCAAGAAAATGTTTGTTTTCTTGAGCTTCGGTTTCTCGAGTGATTACAGAGAATGGATTGAGCGATAGATTAAGTAAGCTAAACCTATCACTATCAACACGAGTCTTGTGAAGCTGCTGTCATTGTCATGTGGTAGCTTCTTACAAATTGCCTACCCGTGATTCTTTCCTAAATTGCTATACAAACAGCTTATTAGTACATAGCAAAGCAATCTAGAAACATTCTATTTTAAGCTAACACAATTCAGTAGATGTAGATTTGTCATACTCTGGAATTGGTGAACTTTGTCATGTGGTCTCTCAAGCTTCGGTCGTAGTCTTGCAGACCTGTTACGGTGTTGGGATACTGCAACACGCCTGTTTCTTGAACATCCAAACTGTCACAAGTTTGACTGGGTTGTTCCCCAATACAAATGTTATCCCTTCATGACAGTATCCTGATGGATGAGCTTGCTGTCACAGGAATGCGCTTTTGGTGACAGTAAGAAATCCCCGTAGAAGGTGATGTCAGGATTTCCAAGCTTGCTGTCAGGCTAAGATAAAGTTGTTGTCCGAGGGCTTCCGCCAATGTTGCTGTCAGAGTGAATGTATTGTCGTGACTTGCAACATGCTGTCTTCAAGTAACCTTACTGTCAATGTTGTGACAATAATATTTATTCTTGCTGTTCATCTTGAGCACTTCTTGAGGCTTGAACAAATAAATGAACTTCTACCAAGATGTACTAGAATCTTATTTGCAGCAAACAAAAACGGTTACATGGACATACTTTGGCTGTGACAATATGTTCATACTTAATAAAATTAAGTACATGAAATATCTAGTTAAGTTGTCTCATAGCTATCACCCATAAATCCTAACAATCTCCCCCAATTTGTTTTTATGGACAAAAACAACAAATTTACAATTAATACATGCTGACAACTTAACTAACAAGATCAAAATTGACAAAGGATTTTTACTTAGCTTCAGAATTCCTTTTCTGTCTTGCTTCATTCTCTCTGTTGAGAGCTTCCTTAAGAACTTCTCTGAGTTCTTTCACCAGTGTTATTTCATCAGGAGTGATAGCCTCATCTTCAATCTCATCAATGTGTTTCTGTACAGTCTTGGAGAGGCATACTCTAGCATCCTGAAGATCCATCCATAAGTCTCTGCCAAATGCATGAGTTTTGAACTTCAGTGTGCCATTAAAGTCTTTGAATCTACTTCCAGGGTATGCATTCAGAGTTTTTCTCCTTGACTTATCCATCTTTGAGTCTTCACCCTTTCTCATTTGAAGAATGCCCTCAATCTCAGAAGAGCATTGTTGTTCCAATGGATGAATTGATCCAATCACCAAGTAGAGTAAGTCTTTCAGAGCACTGGTTTTAAGTTATGAAAGCTTCTCACTGGAATCTCTTCCCATATGAACTTGATTCTCAGAGGATTCTCAAGCATACAGGATTGGTAATTGGGTCCTTCACTCTCTACCTTGTTGGCTTCTCTGCTTTTGTTCAAGAATGCATCTTCCATATCTTCAGTGGTTTCTCTTCCTGTAGGGCTTGAAGATCCTTCATTACCTGGTTGGGATTGCACCTCTTCTTCAGGAGGATCATCTTCATACTCAGCTATTTCTTCGTCAGAGTATTCGAGCAAGTGAGCAATATCAGCATCATCAAACAGTGACCATTCCCCAAATTTCTGATAGAATTCTTCATCTCTCACAGCTTTGTATGCCAGAACATGGTTCATGACATTCTCAGGGACATTGTCATAACCTTGCATTAGATTGACCATCCTTACCAAGTAGAAGTAATCAATTCTCCTTGTTTCTATTCTCCTACTGTATGAAAGTGTTTCTGATACATCATATGATGTTACCTCCATGGTAAAATCCTTTTTAACCATCACAAGTCTAGATGCATCAAACCAAAGAACATATTCAGTTGCTTCTTTGCTGCTATCCAACTTCACCTCAACATTCCTGATTTGTGCAGCTTCCTTTTCCAAAAGATCCAGAGAGCTGTAAAGTTTTGATTGGATAGGCTTCCTCAGTTTCCTGCCAAGTCCAGTAGCTTTCTCCTTTCCTGAGTACTTGTGTTTTCCTTTCCTTGCTTTTGTAGTCTCCTCAGGTTCAGGTTCCTGTCTAGAGAACCAGGCCTTGGCTAGGGATTCTGTCCTTTTTGGCTTGACAGTAGGCTTGAATTCATCCTTGACAGCATCTTTGTTGACAGTGTCTTCTATGACAGTATCTTTCTTGACAGTGTCTTCTGTGACAGCTTCTTTGGAAACAGTATCTTTTTCAGCATTTATACTGTCTATAGCACATCTTAAAATATTTGCCTCCAAAGCTTCAATCAATACAGACTCCTCTTCTTCTGTAATTCCAGCATCTTTCTTTTCTTGCACAGGAGTTTCTTCTTTACTTTCCTCTTGGGATTTAGATCCAACATTCCCAGAGGTGCTTCCACTAGCATTTCCTGCTTCTCCAGTTCCTCCACTACCATCCAACTCATCATCATCATCAAAAGGAACATCATATGAGCAGCTTTCTCCTTGTTCAGCTTTTTTGGAGTTTGCTTTGGAGATCATCTTCTTCATAGTAGAACTCAGTTCCTTGTCCCTTTTTTCCAGCAAGTCATAGATTGCTTTGACAGCAGGAACTCTTTCCTTGTTGGCTTTAGAGTTGAGAATCATGTTTAGCACCTTCAAGATTGACCTTGACTCCATTGTAGAAGTGCCTCCTAGACTCATGTATGCACATCTTCTGCTACCACTTTTAGTGGTACCTTCATAGTAGACACAGAATGGATTGATGTAGATTTCTGGGAGTTTTTCTGCAATTAAATTCATCATTTGCAGATGTAAAATCTCATTGAAGGCTGTATGGTTTGCTGTGATATTGTTCTTCATTACTGTTAGTACTCTTGTTGGAAGACTCTGCAACAGCTGCATAGTAATGAACATGGATATTCTAGTGTTTAAATACACATCAATAGCCCACCTCCTTTCTTCATTGATCTTTACACATACACTGGTGATTTTCTCTTTAAGCAAGGTTGAACAGTTACTCAACCTTCTGCTTGGCTCCTTCATAGCTCCCTCAACTATTCTGTAGAAGTCCTCATCATGATTCTTCAAGGTACTTTCCCTGTAGTCAACCATTAGGGCATTTGCATCTTCTTGGCTGAACTCTGTTCCTTCACTCCAAGTGTTTCCTGACAGGATGTATTCTGACATCTTGCCTTTCCCTTTTCCTACCCTGTTATGCTCCTCCTTTTCTCTCCATTGCCTTTCAAGAGCACTCTCCTTTGGAATTGGAGTTGGCTCTCTTATTGTTACATGAGGTAGAATTGGGTTCTTGGAAGGAACATTCCCTTGCATTGCTTCCAGGGCTTCTTTGGACATTAGAACAGTCTCTCCAGCAATCTCATATTCAAAGAGGTTTTCAGCCTCTTGTACTTGCTCCCCCTTACTTCCTGAATCTCCTCTAGTTCCCTTTTTCTTCTTTGCAGACACTGATCTTCCTTTGGCTGCAGACTCCCCCTCACTTCTTGAAGCCTTCTTAGTGACAGGCTCCCCCTGAGCAATAGCCTGCTTGGGGACACCTTCTGTTCCTGATCTTTCCCTTCCTGATTCTGCCCTTTGTGATTCTGATCTTGCCCTTTTCTCCCCCTTAGGTAAGTTGGCAGCATCAAAACTGGCAGATAGAACTTGAATGGCTTCTTGAATTGTAGAGAATCCAGAGGCCACCATGGTAGACAAGCTGTCAAGTTTGGATTCCATGGACAGACACCTGTTCTCCAGAGCTTCCAACCTGATAGATGTAGAGGAGCCACCTGATCTTAACCTTCTTGGGGGTGAAGGAAAAGACTGGGGCATGGAGGCTGTGGGGGTTCTCACACTCTCAGTATTTTTCTGAGTGATCTCATCACTCCTCACAAAAGAACTCTCAAGGCCTAATGCCTGGATATGTGGGACTCCCTCAATTTCACTCTGGACATGCTCAAGTCCCTCACCTTTTGCCAGCTCATTTGGCTGTCTCTCATTTTTATGCTCACCTCTCTTTTCTTTTGCACACCCTCACTCATCCTAGATGCCTGACTATGAGCAGTACTGTCATGCAATGAAATAGATGGTTTAGAATGTACCTTTAAGAACTGAGATAGTGCCACATCATTATCAGAGACATCCTCAACAATTACAGCATCAAGATCAGGCTGGGGAGAGATGACAGGAGCTTGGCCATGAATGGTACTGTCAGTTGAAATATTGACCGTAGGTGCCACTGCAACTTGGACAGCAGGTTTGGGTTTGACAGTAACTTCAACTGAGTCCTTGACAGCAGGGTCACCTGTGACAGCAACATTCACAGTGTCTTTGACAGCAACTTGGGCTTTGACATCATCTTCTCTAAGGTAAGATGCTCCTTGGAGATTGAACAAAGTACTGATTGTTTCACTTTCTAGCAGAGTTGTACCTTGCTCTTTCTTAGTGTTTGAAGGAGTGGTGTCCATCTCACTTTGAGAGATGGGTTCTTGTGGACCACTAGATGGGGGCTCATCCATGATTGGAGATGGATGATCAAAACCTGAAGGGTTGGGACTGTCCCCCTCTCTAGGTTGTGGAGAAGAAACAAAAGAATGTGTAGGGAAGGAAGAAGGTGAAAGTGGAGAAGAGAATGATGGCTGCTTCTCAGATGGAACTTGAGAAGCATCAATAGGGGAAGTGAAGTCCTCACTATGTCCTGACTCCATGTTTGTTTCTGCAAGTGGAGGCTCCTCATGAGTTGGAACATGAGTGTGTGCAGACTCTTTATAAGGTGCCTTGGAAGACATGCCAATTTCAATAGATGTCCCTTGTTGAGAAGGAACACCTAGGGAGGAGTTTATTTCCCTATTTTCCTCTACAGTCTTTTGAGAGACTGCAGGGTGGCTAACAGTGGTTTTGGTCCTCTTAGCTCTCTTCTTCTTAGGCTCAGGAGGAACCACTGTGGGTTCTGTTTGACTACCTTCCTTATTTGTTGTACTAGGTGCATGAACTCCCTCTTGACTCTCAGCACTACCACTAACATCAGTCTCTAGGGGTCTTTTTCTGGTTTCTTGTAAGGCTTGTCTCTGTACTTTGGGAAGTCTAGAGAACCTAGGCTGAATGTATGGGGCAGAATGAGGGTTAGCTGAATTTGGGTCTAATCCAGCTTCATTCTCAATAGTGAAGGTGTCAAAACCAGAAGGTAATGGAAAATCAAGGTTAGTCACTTGATCAACCATGTGCTTGGTGAAACATAGTGGAATATGTGCATTCAAGTTGAGTGAAGTGAGAGTTGTGTGAGTGTTTCTTTTTAGTACAGGGCACACCTCTAGACGAGGGGCATTCTCATCAAAATCACATAATGAATTAATGCACAACATTAGAAAGCGAGGATAGATGTGTACCTTCTTACCTATGGCAGCCTTGAGGTGTGCCATGAGCAGCTTTCCAACATCCACTTTGTACCCATGAACAAGAGAGTGAGTGAGCTTCTTGATGTAGGTGGGAATTCCATTCCAGCCAGTGGTCTTGGTAGAGAACACTTTTACCATTGCATCAAACACCATGCTCCACTCTTTGCGGAGATACTTCCTGTCCATTTCACCAGAGGGGTACCATTTTGTTGTTCCCTCTTCAAGAATAGGTCCAGAGTACCCAATCTTCAAGAAGAGCTTCTTCAGGGTCTCATCACTAGCAAACTCGGTATAAGTCTTTCCTGGTTCCAGCACAATTCCCAAAGCTGCATTGATGCCCTGAACAGATAGAGAGTAGCTGTGCTCTTTAATTTTGAACTGAATGGAGGAGATGTCACCATCTTCTTGAGCCACGGCTGTCTCCCAGAAATTTTCAATCATGTCTAGGTCAAGAACAGGAGTAGAGGTAATTGCATACCCAAGGTAGGACTTATTTAGGAAATAAACAAGCCCTTTGAAACCCTCACCAGCATCACCTGGAGAGTAGATTCCAGCAAAGTTGGTTTGTGAAATTGATTGTTTGGGGGCCATTTTTTCTTGTTTGAGAGAAGGAAGAGAATTGAAGATGAATTGCTTGGAGAAAAGAGAAAGGAGAGTGTTGTGTTTGCTTTTTGAGAACAGTTGTATGTTTGATGAATTTAGAGGGAAGTTCAAGCGTTTAACTGACAAAGTGGAAAAGTGAAATCGTGTCTTAACCCAATTAGCAGTCACGTGGGTTACTGGCTGATTTCTCTCTCCTCGTGGAGGATGTGTGTTCAATTTTAACGGTCCACTACTTTGACAGTAACCTGTGCGCTCAAAACATCTGTGTCAATAACTTTGGTGTGATGACAACATGTTTTGCGTGACAGAAACATTTTGCGCAAAACTTACTGTCATCGTTAAGTTCTCATATGACAGTATCTTTTACAAGTCATGACAGAAGGTTGTTTACTGCTGTCGAGAAGTTAACTGTCAAAGAACCGTGACAGCTACTTTTCTTGATGACAACAACCTTTGCAGGAAAATAACAACTGTCAAGACTTTGTATTGAAACTGTTATGATTAATAACTTAACTGAAGAGACACCAGTTAAACATTTACAATTTTTATTACTGATTCATCATTCATCCATAACAATATTCAACCAGTTAAGCAATTAACAACACATATATCAAGCTAGAAGAGAATATAGAAGAAAACTGATAAACTTTATTAAATGAAGAGGGTTAAATTACTACAATTGGTGAGATTAACTATTTATTACAGTCTTTCTTAACCAATTCTAGAACTTCTGCCCTAACTTCCTCTTCAGAGGTTCCTTCTTCTTTGAGGAGTGATTGAAACTCCTTTTCTTCTTCTTGCACCTTAGCTTCCTCAGCGGCCTTGGCTGCAAGTTCTTTTTCTTCTTCTTCATCGAGGGCATCCCACAACTCATCAAACAAAGCTTCTACTTCTTCATTGTAGGGCTCACTTCCACAAGGCTTAGGTCTGTATTCGATTCCTACTTTGTTTTCCATTTTCCCTTTTTCTAAATGATTCACTAATATGGCCTAAGATTCATTTTATAGGCATACTAGGTTAAGAGGGATGCAAACGGTCAACAGTTTGGAGTACCCATACAACTACCACAGATTGCAATTAAGTGATGTCTACCACTAATTCAACAATCAAAGCAAAACTGACCAAATTAAGTAGAATCCTTGACCAATTTCAGCAGTAAAAACCATGCAAGTTAATGTCATACAAGATCAAATTATCAAATGTAAGACTAGCACAAAATTCAATTTAACAAAGTCAAAGTAAACATGCTGTCGAAAACAGATAGAGACTTAAGTAGACAGTAACTTTCTCATGACAACAACTTCTGGAGATGTTACTGTCACAAGCTACATTTGAATAAAGGAATGAAAAACTAGTAAGTTAACATACCAGATTCAGCATTCCTAATTCACTTACCAACCTGTTAAAGGTTGCTTCATCCAGTGGTTTTGTAAAAATGTCTGAAAGTTGCTTTTCTGTGGACACATAGATCAACTTCACAGTTCCTCTTTCAACATGCTCTCTTATGAAATGATGTCTGATATCAATGTGCTTTGTCCTAGAGTGTTGAACAGGATTGTCTGAGATGGCTATGGCACTAGTGTTGTCACAGTAGATAGGGATATTATTTAACACTAAGCCATAATCCAACAGTTGATTCTTCATCCACAAGATTTGTGCACAGCAACTTCCAGCTGCAATGTATTCAGAATCTGCTGTTGAAGTAGAAACTGAGTGTTGCTTTTTACTGAACCAGGATACCAATCTTCCACCAAGAAATTGACAGCTTCCTGTAGTACTCTTTCTGTCAATTCTGCAACCAGCATAGTCTGAATCAGAATATCCCACTAGCTCAAATCCAGTATTTTTTGGATACCAAAGTCCTATATTAGGAGTGCCCTTTAGATATCTAAAAATTCTCTTGATGGCTACTAGGTGTGACTCTTTTGGATCAGCCTGAAACCTTGCACAAAGACATGTAGCAAACATTATGTCAGGTCTGCTAGCAGTTAGATAGAGAAGTGATCCAACCATGCCCCTGTATGCACTAGAGTCCACTTTCTTCCCTTTGGAGTCTAGATCCAAACTTGTTGAAGTAGAGATGGGGGTCTTGGCAGGTGATGAATATTCTAGGTTAAACTTCTTAAGAAGTTCCTTGACATACTTTGCTTGACAAATGAAGATACCATCATCCTTTTGAAGAACTTGTAACCCAAGGAAGAATGACAGCTCTCCCATCATACTCATCTCATACTTGTTTCTCATTAGAGATGAAAACTTCTCACAAAGCTTCTCATTTGATGAACCAAAGATGATATCATCAACATAAATTTGAACCAGAATGATGTCTTTTCCATGATGCTTGTAGAATAGAGTCTTATCTACTACACCTCTTGTAAATTGGTTTTCCAATAGAAAGGCAGAGAGAGTATCATACCATGCTCTAGGAGCTTGTTTCAAACCATAAAGTGCCTTGAACAGTTTGTACACAAAATCATACATTTCAGCATCTTCAAAACCAGGTGGTTGTTCAACATACACTTCTTCTTCCAACTCTCCATTTAGGAAGGCACTTTTGACATCCATTTGGAACACCTTGAAGTTACAGTGTGCAACAAAGGCTAGAAAAATCCTGATAGCTTCAAGTCTGGCAACAGGTGCAAATGTCTCATCATAGTCTATTCTTCCTGTTGACAGTAGCCTTTAGTTACTAGCCTTGCCTTATTTCTAGTCACATTTCGATTTTCATCTAGTTTGTTTCTGAAAACCCACTTTGTCTCAATAACTGATTTCCCTTTAGGTCTTGGAACCAACTTCCACACATTGTTTCTTTCAAACTGGTTGAGTTCCTCTTGCATAGCAATCACCCAATCAGAATCCAACAATGCTTCATCAATTGCTTTAGGCTCCATTTGAGAAAGGAAATAGGAAAACATACTGTCAACAGAGACATTGTTCCTGGTCCTCACCCCAGAAGTATGATCTCCAATAATTAAATCATTTGTGTGATCCTTGTTCCACCTTGTGGTTCTGGGCAAGCTTCTTGTTTGATCTGAGACAGTAGCCTCAGTTAGAGGAACTGAGTCTTCACCAGGGCAATTATCTCCACCATTTTCTTCAATGTCTCCAGAGTCACCATCAATTTGAGTATTTCCTGTGATAGTCTGTGACTAGGCTAGAGTTTGATTAGTATCAACTTCAATGACAACATCCTTTTCTGTTTCAACAATTTGAGTGTAAGTGGGTTATTCATCAACAATTTCTTCTTCCTCCAAGTATCCTTGATTCTCAAATCTAAGAATTTTCATTTGACCTTCTTCATGCAGTCCAGGAAACTTGGTTTCATCAAATGTGACATTCACACTTTCATCTATGATTCTGTGTTCCAAGAGATAGACTATGTAGGCAGTCCTTTCTAAACCATACCCCATGAAAATACCTTCATTAGCTTTGGTGTCAAATTTCCCTTTCTTTTCATGGTTATCTTTCATCATGAAACATTTGCTTCCAAACACATGAAAATATTTGACAGTAGGTTTCTTTCCATTGAGCAGATAGTAAGGAGTGTTCCCATGAGTCTTGTTGATTAAGGTTTTGTTCTGTGTGTAGCAGGCTGTGTTGATAGCTTCTGCCCAGAAGTATGTAGGTAACTTTGCATCATGTAGCATAGTTCTGGCAGCTTCAATGAGAGTCATGTTCTTCCTTTCTACAACTCCATTCTGCTGAGGAGTCCTTGCAGCAGAAAATTGTTGTACAATTCCTTCATCTTTACAGAAATTACCAAGAGTGGCATTTCTAAACTCAGTCCCATTATCACTTCTCAATATTTGAACTTTGGCATTTGGAGCTCTTTCAAGAACTCTTAAGTGATCAATGATGACTTGAGCAGCTTCATCTTTTGATTCTAGATACTTCACCCAAGTATACCTAGAATAATCATCCACCATAACTAATGCATATCTCTTCTTGGCTAATGATGGAACGTTGACTGGTCCAAAGAGATCCATGTGGATTAGTTTGAGTGGTTCAGTGTTGGCGTTGACTTGCTTTGACCTGTGCACAGCTTTCTTCAATTTTCCCATTTGACAATCATCATACATTCCTTCTTGACAGAATTCTTGTTGAGGTAGTCCTCTCACTAGTTCCTTCTTCATCAGCATATTCATTGTCTTGAAGTTGAGGTGTGAGAGTTTCCCCTTTCAGAGAGAGGCTTCCATATTTCTTGTGATAGATGGTGCACACCATCATGTCAAAATCAACCTTAAATCCCTTGTCACTGAATTGGCTGACACTAAGAAGGTTGTGCTTCAATCCATCAACAAGTGCAATATCATTAATGAGAACATTTCTAATTTCCAAACAACCATATCCCACTGTGTAACCCTTGCTGTTGTCTCCAAAGGTTATGATTGGGCTAGCTTTATCTACAAATTATGATAGCAGGGCTTTATCACCAGTCATGTGTCTAGAGCAGCCACTGTCAATGATCCATATGACCTGCTCTTTATTCTTACCCTGCAAAACAAATTGTATTTAAGAGGCATATGGTACCCAATCCTTGTTGGGTCCAATAACTTCAGTATCATAAGCATAATCAACATTTTCAACTTTAATCATTATATCATGAATCTTCTGTTGGACTCCTTTCTTCACCCACTTATCTTTAGAATTAGACCTGGTCTTCTTCTTAGTGGATGAAGCCTTCTTACTGTTTCCAGTAGGCTCAGAAGTCTCAACAGTTTGCATATAGAGACATGGTTCAGTAGATGAAATAGGCAAGTTGAAACAAGTACTCATGGCAGTCACTTTACAAGGCATACAGTCAACATTATTGCAGACTACTATAGATCTATGCATAATGGGGGTTCTGTGTAAGTTACCATCTATCATGGTCACATTGTTCTTGACCTCCTTTGGTTTCTTACAAACATGAGTTAAGTGATATGAAGAGCCACAATTATTGCATAGTTTTCTAGGAGCATTAGCATTGCCATTTCCTAACTTACCATTCCTGTTTCTAGACTTGTAGGTGATTGTGTCAACAGGATGTTCTGAAGTTGCTGTCGAGCCTTTCTTGACAGTACCTTTCACACCTTCTGTCAAGACAGTAGGTTTGGAAGTCACTGTCTTTGAGTCTCTCTTGATAGTACCTTTGGAAGCTACTGTCTTGCCATTATTGACAGCATCTTTAGAACATTCTGTCAGATTATTTGGGGAAGTTACTGTCTTGGGGATTGTGACAACATCTTTTCCATCAACTGTTGTACTGTCAATACCTTTATCCTCGTCATCAAGTTGTTGCTTGATGAGCATGGCTTCCTCATCAAACTCAAGTTCCAAAGGTTTAAAAATAGGTTTGTTGATCTTCTTGAGGACATGAGGTTTGACAGAAGCATCAGTTGAACAATCATGACTAACAACTTCCTTACCAGGTCTTTTACCATACTCAAAACCTATCCCTACTTTCTGATCCTCTATGTGTTTCTTATGATAATCCTGAAGTTGTTTGGATGAGTTTCTATAGGCTTTAATCTTGAATTCATTTTCACTAATTTCTTTCCTTAGAAACTCCTCAATTTCTTTAGCACAGACTAATTCATTTTTAAGTTTGGCATTCTCCTGTGTTAAAGATTCTAAACGACTGGTCTTCAACAAAAGCAAATCGTTTTCAGAAGTGAGTGTTTCATTCAATTTAGTTAACCTAGAAATTTCTTCATTAGCTGCAGTTAGACTAGTGTGAACATTGAACATTTCTGCACTCAATTCCTCAACAGTTTGTTTGTATTCATCTTTAGACATATCAAGTAGGACAAGTGAGGGTACCTGACTTGGAGAGCTAGAGGTAGCCTCATCAGACTTAGCCATGAGGGCTAGATTCACATATTCCTCTTCCTCTTCATCATCAGAATCATCCCAGCACTTTCCTTCAGCCACATAGGCCTTTCCCTGTCCTTTCTTGAAATGTCCACTTGACCCTTTATCCATCCTCTGATTTTGCTTTGGTCTTCTGCACTCAGTGGCAAAATGACCAAGCTCATTGCAGTTGTAACACCTGAACTTGGATCTATCCACCATCCCTGTTTTGTAACCACCTCTTGTGGCACCACCTTCAACCTTGGAAGAATTCCCTCTGCTGAACCTTGATGTTTGATGTAAGATCCGGGAAAATTACGTGTTAATATTTGATGTGAAATGAAATTTTATTTTCATATTAAAATTTATTAAATGTTTTATCTGTTTAAATGTGTGGGGAATTAGAAATTATTTTGAAAGGGATGTCATACTATTTTATTCTATTTTGATTATCGAAAAGAAAATTTAGATCGTTCCCAAATTATTCGGGAAATTGGTATATCGTTCGTACCAATATTTCATTCGTTAAAGTGGGAAGTATTCGAAAATATTCGTAATAGAGGTATTTTGGTTCGTATATCTTTTATTAAACGATACTTGTAGTTATCCGTACATTCTGGATGATTATCGTCTCGTAAAATGTGTATTCTACTTTATTAAAGATTTAAAGCGTATATTTTGTTAAATTGTATTTAAAGCGATCCATCGGATCAATATCGATCCAAAAATGTCGTTTGGGGTATTATTTTCAGTTTAATATAAAAAGGCGAATCGTACCTTGTTTTGCGTATAATAAAGCTTAATAACAGTTAAAAATCTAAAAACCCCTGAAACGTGTTCTTCGTGTTCTTGAGAATCAAACCAACTTTTGAAGGCGTTATCGGAATCTGATTTCGACGCTCTAGTAGTCGAATCGAATCTCTCATCATCCTCTATCTAAATCCATCATCAAAATTCATGTGGGTATGATTTCTGAGTTTTTCCGATTGTTAATTATTTTAATTATTTCGAATTTTTACTTTTAAATTGGGGAAATCATAAATCTTCATTGTTATTGTTAATTGAGGGCATGAATAGATTGTGCATGTTATGTTGAGCATGTTGATGATTTTTGTGTAATTTTTGGAGTCCAAATTCGACCAAATCGGAAAATGGTCAAGCTCATCGGAAAATTTTAGTTTGGCCGGATTTTTGATTGATTGATCGGTTCTCGATTGTGCTTCAACCATTGGATAGATCGTAGAGTGGGTAATTGTTTCATGTATACGGTTTTAAGGTTGGTGCTCGTTTTGTTGTTGGCCGAAAAAAAACTGATCGGCCGGATTCGTCGAAGAATCGGCTCGATTCCGGGTTGTTTTGTGGTGTTTTGGTGTGATTTAGCTAAGTTTTGGTTGTGCTTTGTAAACCCCCGTGTACCCTTATGGAAAAATCAGTGTTTGAAGTGATTTTTGTTCGCCGGAATCTGGGTTGGGTGACCGGAGTCCGGTGGTGTTCTTGGCGACCCACCATGCTCTTGGCGACCCGTTTTGGGATCCAACCCCGACCCGGTTTCGATCCAAAAGATTTCCTAATCATTTTCTAAAAAGTGTTTCTGGAATTTTATTTTCAGAATAATTCAAAAATTGTTTTAAAATTCTAAAAATCATATCTTTGATTTAAAAATACATTTTATTATTCAGAAAATTTTATAAATTCCTAAATATTTATTTAAATTCGAAAATTGATTAAATTTAATTATTTTAATTATTTTTTATTAATAATTTATTTAATTAATTAATTGATTAATTCTTTTAATCAGTTAATTCTTAATTCTTAATAATTAATTAGATTTAATTAATTAAAATTAAGTTTAATTATTTTCTAGCTTAGTTTATTTATTTAAAAATAGTTGGAGTGTTTGAAAATTTTCAATTAATTTATATTAATTGATTAAATTGTTGTTAAATCTGTATATTGAGATAAATGATCCGATTTTGACCTAAAAATATTTTGAGGATTAATTTCTTTGAAACGAGAGTCGAATATTTTTCTAAAAATTATTTCTTAAATGTTACTAGACTTATGTGATTTAATTATCACAATTAAATGACGATATGTACTATGTGAATTATGTGAATTATCTGGTTGTTGAGTCATAAATGCGAATAATTGTTTTGAGACTTGTTTAAATGCTTTGGTCGTGTCTAATATTATCATGAGGGGTAGTTGGCATAGAAATTTGTCGGTAATGTTAGAAAATGAGATTTACGAGGCTGTTGACTTAGATGTTGACTTTTTATAGTATGGGGAGTTTCGTCAAGCGAATTACGTGGATTACTTATGTGGTTGATTGTGATTAGTCTATCAATTGTAATATGGTTGTATATGCAACAGAGACTATTGGATGAGACGAGTCAGATTATCAAAGTGTGTTAAATAAAAGATATCGGAAAAGGATGAGATATTGTTTACGACGGATTGGGTTATTTGTGAGGTGACGTAGCACCAAGGGGACGTCAACACTCGTAGAGGACATGTGCAAGTATTTCCTTCCAACGGAGATATCGGTAAGAATGGCAGACACGTGGATTCAAAATGGTAGGAGCAGACAAGTGGTATTCACGAGAGCGTTAAAGCAAAGAAGGACGGAAATAGAGGATCGTGCAATAAGACAGAATAAGGAAGGAATCGTATTATTTCAGCTTTACGATATAGCTAAGGACCAGAGGCAAGTGTTTATACCCTTGCTTATTAATTGATTGATATTTCCTTGAATTATTATTATGCAATTGGCATACTTTTCCCTAAATATTAAATGATGACTCTTTTGCATTGAACTGCAAGTATTTTATTTAATCTCGTAAATTGACGAGTATTCCTTTATACTTTATGAACTTAGATTCATATTTTTATTGTTGATTGGAAAGATATACTTATTATATTGAAACGATTGAAAAGATAGTTATGGGCCGTATACTAAGGCTTTCTTTCAAAAATCATGATTTAAAATTATTAGGTTGGAATATTGCCAACCCTAGATGAGTGGGAACTTGTGAACCCTATAAGGGTAAAATGTTAATTTAAAAATTCTGAGGTTGTGGTACTTGTTCTACAAGTATTCCATTTTCCATCTTGCACCTATGCAAGCATTGTTTCCCCTATTTATAAACTTCACCTTGAATCTTTCTTAAACTCGAACTTGGCTTTCTTGTCAACTGTTGAGGCCATCTAGAGTCTGTTCTTTGAACCCTACTCCATATTGAGCTGTTGCAAATTCTGTTATTATTATAATGCCTGTTTTATATCAGACTTAACCTTGTTAAGCATGTTATTGTTGATTCTTCATTATCATCCCAATTGTTGCATCAATCTCGTCGATACTAGATTGTATTGTTATTCCTTGATGAATTCTTCATAGTTGAGTTGTTCCTGGAACGTGAGTTTTCCAGCGATTGTTGTATTAAGGTTGTCGATTCTTCCAACACCTGGCTGTCGTAGGTAAGGTTGTCAATTGTGCTGACACCTGATGTATATAAAATAGAATTGGAATGTTTTAAAAAATGAGGACCAAATTTATGGTCGATGATAATTAAGGCCAGGATGACCAAGGATCCAGTGGAGGGCTTTGCTATAAGCAGGTCCGGGGTTGATGCGTGGCTGGCCAGCAGCTCAACCTTTGATTTGAATGAGATAAATAAAAATCCAATTCTAACATACGTTCTTATTCTGAGATGAGTTACATCCATATGTTTTGTACTTGTGAGTTATGACCTGATTCTCAGGTTTAATCGTTGCGTGAAGTTGTTGGTTCGTTGATTAATAATAGTGGTTTCAATCTTGCTGAAATCACTTACTCTTAATACATTGGATTCCAAATAGTCGAAATCTACTTCCTTGATTCCATTGGCAATTGTGAGATATCTATCTTGATGAGTTATAATTGTTCCATATTTTCTACATACTATTGTAGTTATTGTTGATTCGGTCACCGTGACGACCAATATAAATCTTTTGTGTTTTAAACTATTCAGTTGCGAGAAACTAAATGAAAAGTTGTGGTAAATTACTAAACTTGATTTGAAAATTTTTGAGTTTACAAACGTTCAAAACAGAAGTTTGTTTATTTGAAAATCCAAAGCTTATTTTGGAAAATTTTATATCATACTTTATAATGCACTTGCTGAGCAATTCTTTCGCTCAAACTTGCTTTCTTTATATATTTTAGCCTTTCAGTAAGAAGGTATATTGGCAAGAGTTGTCCGCGTAGCCGGTCAGAGATGGGAAAGGATAGTAGCGTAAAGATGTTTTGATCCAGAGCAATTGGAGCTAGTGATAGGTTTTGTATATAGATGTTCTCTATTAATTATTGTATTGTATAAGATTAGTTGCCTGGTATACTTCTTATCGAAGTTATACTAGTATTGTAGATTGTATGTAAAGAGAATGGGTGTAAAGAAGGAAATTAATTATAATGGAATTTTGGATTCTTGTTTCTAGCACTATAACCTTTAAAGATTCTTGGTAGAGTTGGGGTCGCAGATGTTATTATTGTGTTGATTTATGATTGAACAGGTTGTTTGAATTGAGAATGCAGTGTGACGACCAAATCCTTTGACCCCGGATTTGGGGCGTTACATTTGACCTTGAGGCTTAAATGGCTTGTTTCTCTTGAATCTTATGTTCTTGAATTTCTTAGCCATGTAAGCCATAGTTGGATTATCCATCTTCTCCATTTCTTCTAGGGAGGAGAAATCTTCATCTTCAACATCAGTTATCTGCAGTACAACTTTCTCCTCATCATCCACAACCTCTTCAATCTTAAGAGTAGGTACTGGAGCAGGTTGTGTGATTTGAGTTTCTTCACTAGGTTGAGTGATTCTTGGCACATGAGCCACGAGAGCACCTGACATATTAGGCATCTTTCCTCTGGATCCAGATAGAATAGCTCTTTTCTAGAAAAACTCTAGCTCATATGATTTAAGCACACCATATAAAGTTTCAAGAGAAATATTGTTTAGATTTTTTCCTTCTCTTATGGCAGTGATTTTGTGCTCAAGATGCTCAGGAAGTGTGAGTAAGAACTTGACATTTAGCTCCTTCCTATCATAGTACTTGCCATGAATCTGTAGCTCAGTCATCAGTTTACTAAACCTCTCAAACATTGTTGTTAGGTCTTCTCCTGACTTTGCCATGAAGGCTTCATACTGTAAGATAATAATTTGTCTCTGATTGTCTTTCACTTCTTCACTTCCTTCACATAGCAGCTCGATCTTGTTCCACATATCCTTGGCTGATGAGCACCCAATGACATTCTCACACATGGCTTTGTTCAAAGTGAGAGCATCCAGTAGGATGAGTTGCAAGTAATCATCCAAGGCTACCTTCTCTTTTTCTGGCTCCAGAAACTCTGAAGGTAATTTGTTGACCCAGTAGGCTGGAACAAGAACACCATCCACAGTTGAGGCTTCGATTTCTTTTCCTGGTACGAAGGGACCATTCTGGAGGATACCCAAGTATAATGGATTTGCAGCTTTGATAAACAACATGATTTTTCTTTTCCATACATTGTAGTTCTCCTTATCAAAAGCTGGAATCTTTATGCTACTTGACTTCTGCATACTTGTCATGATCTCAGATTTGTAGAACAATCTGTCCGCTCTGATACCAGTTGTTGGTCCTTGACTATTGCAGAAGGAGGGGGGGTGAATGCAATACTGATAAATCTCAATCCATGTTCCAACAACAAAAACTAAGGGGGTGGTATTGTATTATAACTTTTATTGACTTCTAAAAAGTTAATGATTTTTGTTGATTTGATTAACTTTTAATGACTTTTATGGAGTTTGTATATTTCATCATTACTTTTACAGACTTTTTTATATTGACTTTTGAGGAGTTTTACTTACATCTAATGACTTTTGATCGTTAACTTATATTAATATGAATATAAAATTATAAATACGTAACATATAGAAAAAGGTAATAAATAATAAGTTTATATTAAAAATTATATAACAAGAAGATCGAATTATTGATATTTCACCAATAATTTTTTTTTATATACAATTGTAATATAAACTATTATTAAATTATTGATTTTTAATTTTTAATCTTGAATATATGTATGTAGAGAAATTTTAAATTTTCAAAGGTTTATCATCTAACCGAAGGATATGCAATGTGCCCCGAAAACTTTAGACAATAAGACTTTAATGTCTGAAAATAAACATCTTGAACTTCAAGCGCACGTGAGAGAAAAGACGACATTAAAACTAAGAAAATAGAATTCTTAAATAAAGTAAAAAAAATTACAACAAAATCTAAACGAAAAGAAAATTATATAATTAATAATTAATACAAATAGAAATCCAACCAAAGTGGATCCCTTTGGTTAGACTCATCAAATATCGAAATGGTATAAAATCAAGTAAAAAGTACCAATTCTAACCTCCAACATCAATATAATTTAATTAAATTTAAAAAAAAAAGATAAGTAAAAAAGGACTCAATAAGTTTTTTTGCAAATGAATATGTGTAAATATGAACATTAAGAATCTTAACTTTCAAAATAAATACACAATAATTAAACTTAAATCAAAACTAAAAAGATAGTAGAAGCTAAAAACTTTCAAGTTAAAAAGTAAATCAGTTAAATCAAAGAGATAATATTTGACAAAAAAAAAAATCAAAGGGATAATGACCATCATTCATAATTTAAGAGAGAAGATATTTTATTTGTGAAAGAGAAATGACAAAATTCTGAAATAAATGAAATTGAAGAAAATAAAATAATAATTTAAAAGTCATTTGAAATCTTACCCCAAACCTCATGACTTTTCACATTAGATCTCTAGTTATATTTTAAGTTAAAAGTCATTAAAAGTAATTGTCATTCCAAATTCATGACTTTTTGAATAATAGTCTACTTTTAAAGAGTTGTTAAAAGTTTAAATTAAATAACACCTTACTTTTAATGACTTTTTAAAAGTTGTTAAAAGTCTTAATTCAATAACACCATACTTTTAGATATTCTTTAAAAGTTAGAATTGAATAACACATGACTTTTAAAATCCTAAAAAGTCATTAAAAGTTGGTATTGAATACCACCCCCTAAGATTTAGGATTATCAGTTTATCTAGTGCAAACACAAGTAGACACACGAGTAATTCTCACAAAATAAATGTTTTATTTATTTTGCAATGGGTTGCTACAACCTCAAGAAAATGTTTGTTTTCTTGAGCTTCGGTTTCTCGAGTGATTACAGAGAATGGATTGAGCGATAGATTAATTAAGCTAAACCTATCACTATCAACACGGGTTTTGTGAAACTGCTGTCATTTTCATGTGGCAGCTTTTTACAAATTGCCTACCCGTGATTCTTTCCTAAATTGCTATACAAACAGCTTATTAGTAAATAGCAAAGCAATCTAGAAACATTCTATTTTAAGCTAACACAATTCAGTAGATGTAGATTTGTCATACTATGGAATTGGTGAGCTTTGTCATGTGATCTCTCAAGCTTCGGTCGTAGTCTTGCAGACCTGTTACAGTGTTGGGATACTGCAACACGCCTGTATCTTGAACATCCAAACTGTCACAAGTTTGACTCGGTTGTTCCCCAATACAAATGTTATCCCTTCATGACCGTATCCTGATGGCTGAGCTTGCTGTCACAGGAATGCGCTTTTGGTGACAGTAAGAAATCCCCGCAGAAGGTGCTGTCAGGATTTCCAAGCTTGCTGTCAGGCTAAGATAAAGTTGCTGTCCGAGGGCTTCCGCCAATGTTGCTGTCAGAGTGAATGTACTGTCGTGACTTGCAACATCCTGTCTTCAAGTAAGCTTACTGTTAATGCTGTGACAGTAATATTTATTCTTGTTGTTCATCTTGAGCACTTCTTGAGGCTTGAACAAATAAATGAACTTCTACCGACATACTCTAGCTGTGACAGAATGTTCATACTTAGTAAAATTAAGTACATAAAATATCTAGTTAAGTTGTCTCATAGCTATCACCCATAAATCCTAACAATTTATAACATCTGTTATTTAAATAAAATCGATGTTTTAGATGCTCTTAGACATCGGCTAAAAACCGATATCAAAGGTAACATCAGTTATTTACAAAAAATTGATGTTTAACACGTTCTTAGACATCGGCTAAAGCCGATGTTAAAGGTGATGACTTTTCTCTACACCGACAAAGACATCGGTTCAAATATTCCCAACTGATGTCTGTTGCACTTTTTCTAGTAGTGCATTATCACATAGGCTTAGATTTAAACAATTTCAGTTTGTTAAGTTTGTTGAGTGTACCGTTCCGCGCCGGTGTCTTAGCGGTTTAAAACCAGAATTTTTGAGATGTATTATATGAGATTTCAAATTTGATTTCAACTGAACGCACGAATTATAAGTGAGACGTCAGAATTAGTCGAGGTGGTGCAAACTGACCTAATACCATGTAAAACTTACATTATTAGTAGATAAATAAATAAATTAATATTACTTTCTTTTTGTTTGGAAATGATTCATTTTATTCTTCTATGCCCATTTTCATTTTGATGTTATTTCAATCCTGTCAAAACCCGAATTTCCATCCAAATAAACACTAAGGTCTCATTTGTTAAATCTGAACAGTTTTTCTGAATCATTAAAATTTTTGAACTATTAAAAATCTGAATGCTGAACAAATGAAATTGTTTGTTAAAAAAAACTAATTTTCTGAATGAGACTTTATTTATTTTTTTGTCATCAAATGAAAAATAAAATAATTTATATAGGGTGGCTAAATAATATTTAAAAAATTTTACATTTTTCCAAATCAAAATTATATTTTAAATAGACCATAAACAAAATATAAAAATTTATATATATATTTAGTGCTATTATCAACAGAGTAAACGTTTATAAAAGAAAATTTTTATGTTTATTAATTAGATAAATAATTATTATATAAATAGTGATGATAAATTTTATCTAAACTTTTAAGTTGTTATAAAAATAAAAATTTTGTATGGTGTTAGTTGAATAAATATTATTTATACAATAAAAACTAGTACATGTTTCTGTTGAAGAACGTGGATTTTATAAAAATAAAAAAGAAATGTCATAGATATTGCAAAATTAGGGATATGAAATAAAGAAGCTAAGTAACACAATACATTTCTCGCTCGAACCGAACCATTCAGCTGATATTTAGAGGTGGACTCGTCTAGAAGATATTTGAGTCGTCCAGATTTTCACAACACAAATCAAACGGTCTGAACAACAAAAAGATGAGTCGTTCAGTTAATATTCATTGGTTCACCCGTAAACAAATGAGACCTAAGGCCAGACTGTATTATTTAGACGGATTACATGCTAAATAAAAAGAAATATTAATTAACGAGAATGAAATTAGTATCATCATTTGCTAAAAAAGAATTAATATTATGGCTTAATGCTCCTAATTACGTATTCACATAACTTAGTTGAGTACAAAAAGATTTATAATGTGAATGCACGAGGTACTATTGTAATTACATTATTATTTTAAAATTTGATCAAATATTTACAACTTTACCATTAAAATATATTTCATACTCATATAACTCACCTAAGTACGTATTTAGGGGAATTTTTCTCCTCTTTCATGCTAAAGTCATATTTTTTGATTTCTTATAAGAAAGGAAATCTATACTCTTTATTAAAAGTATAAACCCCTCTTAATGGTATGTCATGTATACCGCGGTATACATAATCAATATAATAAATTAATTAATTAATATAATAATAATTAAAAATAAATTAAAAATAAATTATCAACAATAATGAAATTTTACCCTAGGACTCTACCACTCTACCAATTACTACGAGTCTTCCAACTAAAAGAAGCCATCCTTGATTAATAAAATAATAATTGTTTTTATGAGAATATTTTATTTTTATATTTAAATTTGTAAAATACTACATAATAAATGCCCAATCCTGCTTAGTTCCCCGCCCCATTCGAGTCGGGAGTTTGGGGAATTTTTCGGATCCGGGACGGGAATAACAAGAAGTTTAAAAATAATTTGGGTATTAAGATTTTATTAATAAAGAAAACTTCTTTTCGATATAATACAATAGTATCAAAGTCAAAATTTGTTATTAAACTATAATTAAATTAATTGGTTTCACTCCAAACTCGGTATATATAATCAATATAATAAATTAATGAAATTAATATAAAATTTTAAAAATAAATTGCTAAAAATAATGAAATTGTATACTAGGACTCTACCAACTACTAAGAGTCTTCCATTTAAAAGAAACAATCGTTCATTAATAAAATAATAATTATTTTCATGAGAATATTATATTTTTATTTTTAAATTTGTAAAAACTACATAATAAATGCCCGATCTCGCTTAGTTCCCCGTCCCATTCGTATCGGGAATTTGTGAAATTTTTAGGGTTCGTAACAAGAATAAGAAGAAGTTTAAAAACAATTTCGATATTGAGATTTTATTAAAAAAGGAAACTTCTTTTCGTTAGAATACAATAGTATCAAAGTCAAATTTTGTTATTAAACTATAATTAAATTAATTGGTTTCACTACAAATTTTATTTCTATTTTTAAATTTGTAAAGAACTACATGATAAATGCCTGATCCCGCTTAATTTCCCGCCCCATTCGAGTTGGTAATTTGGGGAATTTTTCGAGTTCCGGACGGGAATAAGAAAAAGTTTAAAAATAATTGGGGTATTAAAATTTTATTAACAAGGGAAACTTCTTTTCGTTACAACACAATAGTATCAAAGTCAAATTTTGTTATTAAAGTATAATTAAATTAATTGGTTCTCCGACTTGATATACATAATCAATATAATAAATTAATGAAATTAATATAATAATCGTTATTATTAAATCTATTATATATCTTATACTGCAACATACTACTTTGTGAATGATTTTATTCTATATTAAATTACAAATTTAACCCTGTTAATACAGTGCATGTATTAGTGCTATAACTCTGTAGCTCATTCTAACCTTTCGCCTCTCGATGATGCCAACATCAACACTGAATAACATGAGGTGGATCGGACTAATCAAGCCTTCTTCGCTGATCCAACTTCGGCCTCCTCCTATACAATCTCCGATTATCTCCCATACGCAATTAAGCGCCGGTAACATAGCGAAGGTGAGAATATGTATAGGAGACTAACATAGATTTTTGATGAATCTTTGCCCTTATGTATACATACACATTTGTTTAACTATCTCGTGAGTAAGTGGTGCAATTTATCATTATTGTGTAGCTTACCCAAATCCTCCCTCTGCCTGTTCGATGAATTACCATCAAAGATTTATCGTAGTTGAATCCGATTTTATGCTAATATTTGAATGAATTTTATGTGAATATCTTTTATACACATACTACATGATCAATTTGCAATCGATTGAGGGATTTCCCTCGGCAACCAAACTTTCTATGTAGCGGCCTTTGTACTTCATACGTTTCTGGTAAATCTGGTCACATTCCCTGTGTACACTTTGATTGGTGTCGGATATCCCTGGTAATTTTAGAGTTCTAACCGGTTTTGGGTTTTTATTTCTTATCTATTCAATATATAATACTGCAACATATCTTCCATGAATCATTTTATTCCCCATCAGCAATTTGATAACACCGTTAACCCTCCCGTTATCTGCTAAACAAATACATACCCATTGCAGCACATCTACGCCTCATAAAATATTTTACGCTCCTCTAAACTGTCCAAATGCCAAATGCTGAATATGTGGCAAGAAAGAAGACGCAGGAGGCGTCTTTTCCGGTGTTCCCTACACACCTACACCATTCAGACATGTACCAATAGCGTGTCGCACATGTTTGGCCAAATTCTTAGATGATTTTACAATCTTCGCCGCACACTTTGCAATTGATGACACTTTGTCTTCCTGTTAAGTTATCAGAGAAGAGATGGATTACTTTGTCCATGTTTGCTTTCATCTGTTATGTTGGTTATTTTGTTTTTTTAAGGTTTCCTGCAGTTATACAAAGAAACTGGCCTTGGCGTCCTTGTGGGAGTTTGAGATAGAAGTTTTGCGGGGGTTGTCTTTCCGGTGTGTGTGTATGGCTGAGCAGCTCAATCATCCAATTTCTCCAGGTAATTACGCCATGTTGTAGGAGGAATTGCTAAATATTGTGAATTCGAATTATATTCAGTTACATCCCAGTAAATTATTGTCAAAATTTGGAGTGATGTAGCCTTGTAAATTTTGTGGGCTCTTATTCAATTTGTCTTCTGAATTATTTGAGATGTGTTGTGTGTTCCCTGTGTTTGCACTTGGCTCCTCCTAGGTAGTAGGGACCTAATTTTGTGGTTTGCCTTCAGGATTGGTGCACTATGTTTTTTTAACTGATAATTAGGCTTGTGCTTAGAAAACTTCTCAGGATGCTTTAATCTCATAGGTAATAATTGAATTTTGGATGTATGTATGATGAGTAGCCCTTTAACAATACAGATGAATGAGGCAAAAAAAATAACTGCGTCTATTTTGGGAGGCCTAGCGGTGTGAATGTTTTAAGGAAAATATCATGAGGTCAGACTAATAGGCTAGAGAAGATATTTGATGACTACGGTGTTTGTCAAATTTATTAGCAAATGCACCACCCATCAGCTTGCTATATGCTAAAATATATGTGTATCAAGTAGTCCTGTAGCTGCAAATAATTACCTATTTGAAATTTCTTGGCCACTGTCAGATTATTCTATAACTTAAGAATTTACTTTCTAATGCTTCTTAGGTTTGGTCTCCTCCTGTTTTGTTGGAATAAAACTATGTAGGAAACAATGTATTTTCTTCTAAATTTGTAAAGTAATAATATAATAATAGAGTAATGCAACAACATGAACAGGGATTGTGGAATAAAAATAGTTATTGAATTGAGCTGCCTTTATCACACAGACCAGCCCAAGATTGCATGGTTGCATGTGCTCTACGTTTAGCACACCAGTGTGCAATCAAAAAAGAGTGTGAAATCAAAAAAAAAAATGGATGGCAACATAATGTATTGGCTGAAAATATCTTTCCCCCGATTTCCGTTTAGGGTGCTGCATAAAGTTTTCCCCCAATTGGCATTTAGGTTATTACATAATTTTAATGGTCTTAGTTTGTATTGCCCACCTTTGTGGTACCGTGTACAATAAAAAAATTAGCCACAACTTATGTTCTTAGCGTTTGTTTGTGTGAACGACATGTGTGGATGGTCAGGGGCCCACATCGTGATTGAGGAAGTTTTGGAGCAGCGGAGATTGTAGACAAAAAAATTCAGGAGACAATTTAATCTACCTAAGCAATTCATGACACAATTTAATCCACTTAAGCATCCACGTGATCAACGATTTCTGTTGCATATATCACAGTTGAAGCCCTTCCGCTGCTTCAAGCCCTTCCGCTGCTTCAAGCCCTTCCCCTTTCTCTGATGCCAATACCACGTCAAGCGTCAATTCCATTTTAGTTATCTATATCTTCTTCTTTTTGAGTTCATACATACAATAACAAATCGAATTTGTATATATAAAGACATATCATGCTTCATCAATATTGATCGACTGCTTGTGATTTATAGAGTTTAGTGCTTATTTCTGTATTTCTTTAATTTGATTAATAATTTTGTTTTTGTGTTTTTCTCAATTTAATCGACATAGATAGATGGGGACTGAAGGCTACATACGTAGAAGTCAGCAAAGCTATCATTGGATTGAGACTGAAGGATACATATGTAGAAGTGTTTTACTGACTGAAAGTCGTTACCAGGTATGTTATGTTTTCCCGACTTCCATTTACTTTTTTTGCCAATTGTAAAATTGTTTGAGAAATCTATGCTTCTTGAATTTGCATTGACCTGCATGGTAGAAGCTAATTCCATATTACATGTGTCATAAGCAAATCTGTGTATTGTTTGCTGATTTTTTATTTTTCTGCTAAGTAAAAAGTTATATTGCAAAACAAAAAGATTACAAAGGTTACTTTTGCTCTTCAAACTTTATGTTGTTCAACGTTTTAAAATATTACAAACCAAACATGAGTTAAGTATGTAGCGATATCAGCTGGCCTGATCTGATTAAGGTTAATTAGAGCATCGTATGCTATAAGTCTATCACTGAAGTATAAAGTCAAATCAAGATAGAGCTGACCAATATAATACAAAGCAAAGTCCAAATTTAAATCAGCAAAAAGGACTGTCTTATTTTAAAAAAACAAAGAAAGGCTTGGTTCCAAATTTAGGACATAACACTTCTCAGTCCTAACTCCTAACAAGTGTTGGGTTGTAAAAGTTGGAAATCAGTCCAACTCGGTTTAATTGCGAAAAAATGAGTACATGGAAATCACGAGAGTAGTCCATGTTTTCGCTTCCTTCTCTCTCTTTTATTTTCCTCATGGTTTATATGTTTTATTAAAGTATGGATTGTTTGTGAATTGTATAATGTGAATAAATGAATTTTTAACGAGACTTTAGGTCTACATGAAAAAATTAGTTTATATTGAGAATTACATGGACATCTAAAAGCTTTTGCATATTAAAATTGCAGTGACATATATTGAGGCGGAAAATAGTTGTCCACTTGTCCTGTTAAATTGGCTTTATACTGGTGAGTTATTAGTATTCTTTTCTTTTCAAGTTGCATTCTAAACAAGGTTAATTATTTCGCTCTTTAGTTGTATTTAAACTGAGAGAGCATGCAAATTAAACTTTCCAAGCCAATTTCGCATTTTAAATTGGCTTTATACTGGCGAGTTATTAGTATTCTTTTCTTTTCAAGTTGCATTCTAAACAAGGTTAATTATTTCGCTCTTTATCTATAATTAAACTTAAACTGAGAGAGCATGCAAATTAAACTTTCCAAGCCAATTTCGCATTTTACTATGGTGGCAAAAACAAATTGGCATCTTTTGTAAAATGCTTTGGTAGAGATAGTAAATCATATTTCAAGTTTTGCTTGTGTAGTCGTAGTGCCTTTTAATGTCAAAAATGTTTAATTCTTGGGATGTGTTGACTTATACTTTTGGACCTCTTTATAGTTCAAACCGGATACCTTGTATATTAAATTCTGGAAAATCTCAGGTCTGAATTGTTTGGGGCACTCTTATTTTTTATTTTGTGCAGCTACGTCAAACAGAGTCTCATATATGTTTCCAAATGGATGAACAAAAAGCTTAAGGACAAAGTCATCATACTCAACTTGAAGGTGCTTTATGGTTGTTTAGATACTTGCGTTGTTGCAAAAATAGAATAGGTAACTTTTTGTTATTTTAACGAGTTTACGGTAAATGCACAGATATTTTTTGTATTGATCCATTTGTTCTAGAAAATAGGCATGTTTAAGTGTTAGGATTACATGTCAATAGTTGTGAAATTTAAAAATTTGGTAGGGGTTTCAAAATAAAGTGGTTCGTTTGTGTTTGTTGGAAATCGGGATAGTGTGTTTCGACAAACCACATTCTATCCTCTCACTCTATACATGACTGCAAATTTTCCCTTACATGGCATGGAGAAAGTTCAGAATACGTTCAATGGAACGTAAGAGTTTGTTAATGTTCCCTCACATTATCACGGTTGGCTATTACACCTATTAAATTGAAATTGATAATTCACACATAATTGTCACTAACTATGGGGCTGGTTTTTAAAATATTAGAATTATTTCACATAATTGATCATGGTATTCTTCCTGATACATATCTTAATGGAAACTTTCATTTATGCAATTTAAAGGTACTTGCCAATCGAAAATGTGAAACAAATTCAGATTCTTTCAACAAATACAAGGGTGCGCAAGGACTGGATTCTTGCTGGAGATAAATAGAGCTGAACATAGTAGTGGAGATTTAAGCATGGTCTGGAATGAAAATCCTGGTTCTTTGTAGCAAACCCGCCTTACTACAATGATCAAAGAAATGAATCACCTGGTAATGCAAAAAACCTCTATAGATGTATATCCTAGGTGTATGATTCTTGATAATAAATATTAGCTGATTAATGTGCGTTTTTAAGCACTTACTGTGTGATTTGCAGTGTATTTATATGACAAGGTTATGAGCCTGAAGGCCCTGAACAATGAGTCATGAATGTGAAAAATAAAATAAACACATAACTTTCAAATACCAATAAAATAAAATCATATTCTATATGTCAATAATGTACCTTACCTATGGACAAATGAATGAAAATAATGGTTGTTAAGCTACTCCGAAGAAAGGCCCAACGATCGACATGGCCGAAAGTCTACCTGAAGTTGTTTGGCCGTCAACGTTGGGCATAGTAGCGAGGAAAGCCTTGTATATTAAGCAAAACTAATTTAGCCTTCTTGAATGATGGTTTCAGTGAGCTTTTTATTCCGGTTTTAGTGTTATGCCTCCTATTATGCTCCTGAATTTTGTTATCACTGTTACATGGAGTTTTTGTATATATATTTTTTATTTTTGTTGTTCGCATACTTTTTATATTTGCTTAAATTTTATTCATTAAAGTAGGCCTCAAGCCTCAAGGACATCGATTAATTTAGGGAATGACCTGGGAATGCTGAATAGAGTCCTAATTAATAGCAAGGTTTCAAGGACCATTTCAAATAGCGTGAGCGTACCGGATAACAGTGGATGGAACAATTAATGCTGACCCGGTAATAGTAAAGTTGCATTTAATCAAATATGTAACATTGCCAATAATAGATTACAATTACAATTGCTTATTCCCTGTTTAAGTTTATTAATTAAAAGTAAGTTTCTAAATTGGCAAGTGAAACCGAGTTGGCCTAGCAAGTTATGTTTTAGAGCCACTTAAATATTTATATTGATAGTAACTCTGTGTGTTGTCTTTACTCTAAGCCTTCGTACTTTAAGATGACTTTGTTGCCATATTTTGTATGCAAATCTACCTGACTAATGCACAGAATGCAAATTGCAAAGCGTAAAACGTAGATGCCCAACTCAAACCTGGAAGGGCCAGTGGAGAATTTTTTTTCGATTGAGGACATGCATATTAACCACCCAGGCACTAATATTCAACTATCTCACTCTAATTTAACTACTGGTCCTGGTCCTGAGTTTACTACCTAAGTTTCTACTATATATATAGTAAACAGTAAAATTAATCCAAGATTTATTTGATTTTTTCCTATAAACATATTCATATAATAAAATCCAATTTATCTAAATATAGTATTAAACTAATATCTTTTTCACTCAAGTTACATTTTTCTAATTTTTTTCCCTCTCACTTGCAGCAACTTTGAACTTTTACATGCGTGTTTACCATTTTTTTGTATCATAATGTAAACCGATAGTATGAATAATATTTTTGAATTGTAGGATGACTTACGGGGCTTAGACTCGGAGTAACAAGGGTTCATGGAATACATGGGATGCTATATAGTTGCTCCATCACTCAGGTTTTCTTAATATAAGTTATTTCCCTTGATCATGTTATACAATAGTGGTGAGCCCCATGTGTGCCTCATTTTAATAATACATTTTCAAAATAGTGGTTCACATCTAAGTTTATGTGTACGTGTAAGAGATTTGCTTGATACGAATCATTGTTCGGTGTTCGTTCGAATATGCTTGTCATGCTCCTAATTTTGTTTGCGCCGATACAACTGATTGTTAGTTTAATCAATTTTCCTTCACATCTAATACATTTACCTGCTTTTCTGTCTTCCCACCATTTTATAGTATTTTGATAGCTAGATATATATAGACAACTTTTGCAGGTCTTTGTTAATCCCATCATACATTATATAGTTAACTGTTTTTGAGACTTTTAGTTTGCTTTCTTACTGATAGGAGCTTATACTGATAAAAGGTAGTTGGTTTTAAGCACTCTGGGGGTCAGGTATCACAATATTCTTACTTCCTGATGGATAAAGTTGATGTTGTAGATGATCCCCGATTTGGTGGAACTTGTAAAGATGAAGCTTCGAGGTATTTCCTTTTCCCCTTGTAGATTTTACAATTTTATATGTAAATTAATTCATTATGCGCATTAGATAGAAACGATGTTCAATGGGTGTTGTCAGTAAAGATGATAACTGATAGGTGTTGTCATAATATATTTTAATTTTTCCGACAGACTTGCTCAACTCTCATAAGTTCCGTGGAAATGGCATCCCGATCATCAATGGTTCAACCTTATCAGATTTAAGGGTACAAATGAAGAAATTGGAAAGATGGCGGAAGTGAACATACAATGTTGAAGCTCGAGAGGGGATCCTTAAGAGTGTCTTCCACCCAGCAAGCCTATTCATAGTAGCATTCAAACAATTGCTCTTAGGCCTTTTGATTAGACAACATTTTGGCGGCGGATAGCAACATGGGCAAAGTAATTTGTTGCGGGCCAGAAACTACTACCTCTCTACGGGAAATAGAGAGTAAAGAAATGAGCTTTCAGAGTCCTTTAAGAGCTAAGTCATTGCAAGGGATAGCTCAATGCAACAAGGAAAAAGCGCTCTCACACTACAACATATATTTGCATTTGCCAGGCCTGCATATGAATCTGAAACAATTAAAACATAGCTAGAGCTTGCACGGGCTATAAAGCTAGTTAAAAATAAATTTCTAACAATAATGAAATTGTATAGTGTGACTCTATCAACTACTAGGATTCTTCCAATTAAAAGAAGCAATCCTTCAATAATGAAATAATAATTATTTTTATGAGAATATTATATTTTTATTTTAAATTTGTAAAAAACTACATAATAAATGTCCGATCTCACTTAGTTCTCCGCCCCATTTGAGTCGGGAATTTAGGAACTTTTCGGGTTCGTAACGGGAATAAGAAGAAGTTTTAAAACAATTCGGGTATTGAGATTTTATTAATAAAGGAAACTTATTTTCGTTAGAACATAATAGTATTAAAGTCAAATTTTGTTATTAAAATATAATTAAATTAATTGATTTAACTCCAAACTCGGGAATTAAATTAATTGGTTTCATTTGAAACTCGGGTTCGATTCGCAGCAAGTACATAATTATATAAGTTATTTATTCTTATATCCGCGCTTCAATTTTCTGTCACTACTAAACTAGATAATTAAATAGTATTTGTTTATTATAGACTTTCATTTTCATTTAATGTTAAATTCTCTTCACTTACCTAAATATAATTATTAATTATTTTTATTATCAGTTTTAAGTTTTATTTTAAATAATTTAATTTTTTTTCTCAATCCGCACGAATTATGGACTACTATAATTAAAAACCATAAATGTGTATTTAACGAGATCCGTTGCTCTCGCAGTCTCATTTTATAATAACCATCAAATTGATCATGGACGTCACAGCAAAAACAAGAATTAAAGAATCACAAGGAATTTGTAAAAAATCACAGTATAGAAACACGTTCTTTAAGATGACATTTCTATTTTCTTTCCCTCTCATTTGTAATCTTCTCATCGGCGCAACAATAATATTTAAGAACAAAAAAAAAATTTGCTTTCCGATCTCAGGCTCTCAGCACGTTCTACATTTTTTCAATTATTGATGGATTATAACATGCAAATTAAAGCAGAGCATGTGCTTGCATTTCAATAATTCAGAATAAAATGTACAAATTAAAAAAATTAAGCCAAATACAAACCAATAATTCATTCCGTCGAGCCTAACAGATTGAAAGAATTTCTTCTGTTTAAACCAAACCTTGATGAAGAGAACTTCACCGAGTCACTAGACGTCAGAACTCGGTCTCCAAAACGAGCTGACTCAGTATACCTCTCCTTATTTTCCTTTGTCAAAAATTTACCCTCCTCTTTCATCCCAACCCTATTTTGTAACTCCTCAATCAAACTCCATAACGTCCCACCCATTGACTCCTCCGTTACAATAAATGAACCTAACAACCTCTCCTTGCATTCATTTAATCTCTTCAATATGCAAACCAACTCGAACGATTCACCAAAGCTCATGTGACTCAGTCTCTCCTTGAACTCACTGAGTCGAAGTAGAATTTCATTCACGCATAATAAATAATCATTTTCTACTAACCCTACAAGCTCATGCAATAATTTGTTACCTTCAATAGAGAGGGATTTATCCGGTACTTTGCAAAATTCTTCGATAAATAAGACCAATGAATCAACGTCTCGGATTAAATCATCGTTCATCATTGATGAAACACCATCTATTTGTTTTTCTTTCTCAACTTTACTTGAAGATGAACCTATAAAAAACCCTAAAACCCTAGAGGTTGATATTAGGGTTTCCAGGTACCGCGCGTACCACCTCACATAAGCCGAGAGAAGCCATGTTGTTGCGGTTGTTCCATCACGGAAGCCGGACAGTTTGAGGTAGTTGTGGCCGCCGGTTGCCGGAAAAATAGAGAGTTGATCTTGGAGTATGAAAGGTCCACGTTTGATTATGTGGTGGATGGTGAGGAGGCACTTGAGAGCTACTATAGAGTTTCCGGTGCGGTGGAGGCGGTCCATGAGTGATTCAATAAGGGTTGATGCGGTGGCGCGTGATCCATCACCAGCGGTTAAGAGGGTGGAGAGATGGTGGTCTTGTGGGCTGGTTGACGGCGCGTGAGAGGTGGCGCGTAAAACTGCGACATGAAGATTTGATTTGGATAGTATGGTGGCTTTGGAAAGTGATGCCTTGTCTTTTATAACTCCGATCATATCCCGGAATATCGTTATCCTCCCCATGTAAGTACGAAAATGAGACTAGAACACTTGAGTTTTTTTGTCTTTTTGAGAGAGGAAAGAGGAAAGAGGAAAGAGCTAGGTGTTAATATTCAAATACACTAATTTGCTTTGACAAATTGAACACACTTTCTATGATGTGTTTTGAATAAAATTCAAACTTTAGAAAATTGTTTGAATGCTAAAACATTGGATCAAGAACGATATTGAAATATATTAAACGGAATGAGACAAGTAATATAAAATATAACACTGTTTTGTTATGTAACGTCAGTTTCTAATTTTTAATAGGCGGAAAAGATTATAGGTGGAAGAAATGACATCACAAAGACTATTTATTACAACTCGAAGGAAATGTCAACCAGTTCGAGCATCTATAACCGTATAAAATTTTTAGCTAAATATTAAAAAAAAAAAATTAAATAAGAATTATAGAGATTTTGTAAAATTTTGTCCATTCCGATGGACAAAATCGTTAAGTAAAAATTTAGTCAATCTCAATACATTAGCTATATTTGTCGAACATCTAACAACTTGTAGTGCAATTATACATCATCTATTACCATATTAAAATAATATATTTATATATATAACATAATATACTATTTTTAAAATATAGTTAACTATTATAACCAATTTCATTAAAACACAACATTTTACAGATTTAACAAATTTTACATAATCAATATTTTATATCATTTTATTAAACACCGTTGAAGATAACTCTTAGGTTGTGTAATAAGCTAAAGTTGCAAGTAACATGAAAATAAATGCTTTGTTGGGTGGTGAGAAGGCAATTTAATATACCAAATATTATTTTAGAAATAATATAATTATAAGCACGTGTAACCAGTTTTTGACGGTGTTCTAAATTTTTTTCAAATTTTTAAAAATTATTGATAAATTTTTTATTTATCGTTAAAAATATTTGATCAATTTGATTTATAAAATTTGATTTATCACTATGAATTTTTTAAATGGTATATTTTATTATATATAAAGTTAATATATTAAATATTATTAACATTTTAAAATTTATCCGATTTTTGTTCCAATTTATCATTCAAATAAATTTTTAATTTATCGATAAATTACTATTAGGTACTTCAATTGATTTGTTCCTATTTCCAATAGGGGTGAGCAAAACCGGATATCCGGTCCGGTTAATAAAATTCGGATCGGATATCCGATTTTCGGATCATTAAAAATCTATTATGTTCCCGGTTTAATCGGATATTCGGAATTCGGATATCCATTAAACCGAATCGGAAATCGGATAATTCTGATCCGAATTAAATAAGTAATATATATTTTTTTAATTTGTAGAAAAAAAAATTAAATTTTAATATATTTTGATAAGTTATCGTTAACTTTACAAATTGTAAAGTAATTAACAATAAATTTGACATCAACATTTCATACTTTAACATTTATAAATTCATTTGTTTTTCTAACTTTATTTTCAACCAATAGACCATCATGCATTTTTAAAATTAGTTCTTTTAGATATTTCTTAGGAGATATTAATAACACACTAACTCTCAAATTTATAATTTTAAGTGAAAAAATAATATTAAAAAAATACTCTTTCACTTATTTTGTTTTTAAAAACTGTTTAGTATTGTAACTTTTAGTTATCGAAAAAAAGTATTGTAACTTATTAATAAATCATTATAGATGAAATGTTAATTTTGAGAAAAATGTACTTTGGAGTTGATGCATGAGATTATAAAGTCTTGAGGTATAAATTTATGGAATAATTGTAAGTTCAATCTCAAAAATATAATTTCAAGTGTATTCTTGTGTTATAATGTCTAAAATGCTTATAAATTTTGGTAAAACACAACAAACTCGTTAATTTATTAGTAATAATTTATTACTTAATTTAATATATCATATTTGATATTTTGGCATTAATATGTTCAATATTTATTAAATATATAAATTACTTTTTAAAAAAATAGTAAAAACCGGATCGTATCCTGATATCCGGTTTTATAAAAAGTTGTGATCCGGATCCGAATTAGTGAAAAAAAACCGGATCGGATATCCGGTCCGAATTTTTCGGATCGAATATCCAAAATTTATGGATTTTTTAAATTGAATATCGGACCGGAAATTAAGATAATTCGATTTTCGAATATTTATGCTCACCCCTAATTTCCAAAATCTATAACCATGATTTTCAACAATATTAAGATCGCTTCAACAGATATTACCACAATTATTAAATGTGTCACGAACTCATATCTGTTTTTGTTTTACCATGTTTAATACTTTAAAAATACATGGAACATAAAAATACATGTAAGAAGCAGTGTTCTATTATTCTTTTGTAACGCATTGCGATGATTAATTATTAATCGTCAATTAATTGCTCTTTAGTTGTTAATGAACTATAATCGGATCGATAAACATATTTTTGTAAAAGCCGATCAATAATGAGAAATTATCAAAAATACTACTTTTTTTTAAGTTTTTTTGCAATTTTATCGTCTTCTGAAAATATTTGTAAAAATACGGTCTGCAACTAGATGCAACCTAAAAATATTTGAAAAAAATACGGTGTGCAACCAACGCAACCAGATGCAATCAAAGTAACCAGATGCAACTTTTTAAAAAATAATTGAAAAACAGCTGAGAATTCAAAAAAAATGTTAGTAAGAGGGGTAAGTTTGTGATCTTGATTTACCATGTGGGTCTAATAGTTAACCTTCAGGATTCAATGTTTCTATTTTGAGTTTTAGAAATATTAACAATGACGAATAATTCGTATACGGACTTAGGGTTTAGTGTTGTTTAGACTCTAAACTCTAACCTATCCTAATTTTAGGGTTGTTTACGATCCTAAAATCAGGACGCCGGAAAAACATCATTATTAACAAGTTGCATATGTGGTTGATTTTGGTTGCAGTTGCAGATATGGTTGCATCTAGTTGCAGATCGTATTTTTGCAAATATTTTCAAAAAGTTGGTATTTTTGCAAATATTTTGATATTTTTGCAAAAAAATTTAAAAAACACATAATATTTTTGTAAAAAAAAAATTTTGGGTTAGGTATTTATGAAAAAAGCCCATCAATAATCGATCAAGCCAATCAATATTCAGAGTTAACCGGCCAAAATAAATGGCCAAGTCATTTAATAATCAAAATTAAAAGGTCAAAATTACTTTTTTCACATAAATATATATCAAAACTCACAAATTACAAAAAATTAAAATAATTAAAATTTTTGTAATTATAATATAAAAATGGCTATCTTTTTTCTCCGTGCTCAAAATTGAAGTATGCATAAAAACCTTCAACATATATAATACTGTATTTCTCTTATATTATTTTGAACATATTATTTTGTCTTTACTTCCTTTAAATTATATTCTTATATATAATAACTGTAAGAGAGATCTTATCCAAAATTTTGGTTCTGTTAGTTTGGTCCTCAGTATCGCCAAAACAATCTCAACCGTTGAATCTAATATTTTTAAAAATAGATGATCAAAATTATATCATATAAAAATAGAAATTATTATCTAAAAAGAATATAAGTCAAAAGTGGAAGTATTAGTATTATAATTGGATTTGAAATAATTACAATTATTACATATCAGAATAATTAGGATCGTTAGATTTTAAAATAAATAGATGAGAATCGTTGGATCGAATTTGAAAAAGTTTATTTGGTTGTTAGTTGAATTATATTAAAAAAACAAAAAAAATATAACTTGATAATTTAAACCAAATACATGAAAATTTTCTAAATCGATTAGAATTCTCAAAGTAAAATATTCCACTTTCTTCTATCATTAGTTTTGGTGTAGTTTTAATTATAAAAAATTGTTAAACCATCATTAAATTAAAGATTATTTTATTAGATTTTAAAGTATAAAAATGAAAACCGTCGGATGTCATATTAAAAGGTGTATTTGATTGTTAGTAAAACTATATTCAAATACTAAGAAGAGTATTTTAATAATAATTTTAATAATAATTCTTTATGTAAAAAATCGTCATTTTTTTTCTCTCTTCAGTTTCAGGGTATTTTCAATTGGAAAAAAAATTGTTAAACCGTCACTAAATTAAGTATTATTTTGTGAGTTTCATGTGTGCCGTAAAACATTCAAATTTGATTTTTAGAACTCAAGATACAGTACAAATAGTTAATTGAGAGTATAAAATCAAATAAATAAAATCCAAAAATTAATAACACAAAAATATTAAAAAGTACAAATTAATATAATTATAGATATTAAAAAAAGACATGCGTTGCACGGGACTTTGGTTCATGTATCGTCAAACTAATGAAGACCATTATTTTTGAAATAGATAAATAAAAACCGTAAGATCTAATATTAAAAAGTGTGTTTAATTGTTATTACAATTATATTCAAATACTAAAAATTGAATTATAATAATATAAACAAAAAAAGAGTAGGTTTTCTAAGTTAAATAGAAGTGTTAATGTAAACATTCATAACTTTATATTCTATTCGGGTTCCTGAGTAATTTTAGTTGAATGATAATGACTGAATCATCATTATATTAAAAATAATTTTGTTAATTAATATAATTTTAAATTTTAAAAAACAACCTTGCATTGCACGGGTTATAAACTTGTATTTATAAATTTATTAAGGGCGTGGGTAACAATTATAGATGGTTGGTAAATCACATGTCCGTGAAAATTTCTCACGGATAGAAAATACCCTAAAATCAAAAAATTAACAATGGATTGAGTGGAATGGCCCATGCATTCACAATAATTTTTTGTGTTAAAGTTATCGACGAAAATATTTCGAAGACAGATAGTTGCAGATATCGATAATCGAGGACGGAACCCAATTATTAACTAGTTGATCAAGTCTATATAAAATATATTACTAATTATGTATATTAAACGATAATATTAAATTGCATTTCGATCAATGATTCAACCCTAAAATTAAAAAATTATCCGTAAATATAGTGACGTGGCCTTTCATGCTTTCACATCAATTTTTCGTACTAAAATTATCTGCGAAATTTTTCGTGAACAGATGATTTCATCCATCGATATTCGGGAACCAGAGCCATTTTTTAAATAGTTGGTTAAGTCTGTAATATATATATAAATAAATAATTCTACTACTCATCCTAATTTATCTCAAAATATTCGTTTAATCACCATTCCATGACTTAGAACATCTCCAACGGGGCAAACCCCTTAGCTAAAATTTAAATTAACTTTCCAAAATTAAAAATTATACATATTGTCTAAAATTTTAGCCAAGCCTCCAATATTGGCTATATATGTTGAAGCTCTACAGATCTGTAGTAAATGCCATGTCATCTCCCGCCCGTTTTCTTTCCCTCTCCCGCTGATTTCTTTTTCTCTCCCGCCATTCTCTCTTTTATATATTCTGCATCAAGTTAGGGTTTTATTTCGTGATTATTCTACAAACGGGGAGTTCATGATTTGTTGGGTCCTTTCAAAATCAATCCGAAAATTGCACAAAATAAGGTTTGTACATTTTATTTGATATTGAGATGCATTTATTCCAAATTTATGAAAACTCTCGTACTTTGAAATCAGTCCTCCTCATTTTTATGTATATGTATGTATTTTGTATATATATTTGAGTAGTTCAGAAGTACCAATATGATTCACCACTGGAGAAAGAAACTCGATCGTTACGAGTGTATAATTTTTCTAAATTGCATGTTTGTAAAATTTTGTTGATGACTAGTTGTGATTTTGAGCCAATTTACATCATGTAGATGATTTTTTTTCTATCTAACATAGATAAATGAGTTTTACACTGATCTCACGGAGAAAGAAATTTGGGCCTCAATTATGTAGCAGGCAGAAATTACACGAATATACAACAAATTCTGATAAATAACATTGGACATAACCATAGTTATATAACCTCTTTGCATAGGACAACTAATTATTAGAATTCTTTTTATTGCAATTATATGTGAGTCTGGTGGTTGATACTAGCTCATTGCACTTCTCACTACTCAGTACTCGCTGATCATATGTTTTGCAACCTATCTTTACGGGATCATTAAAAATGGAACACACTTTTATGTCTTTGCTCAACGATGACACATACAATGAAACCGAGGACATGTTTTACTCTCAAGCACCCCATTCATCCCAAGAGTGCAGTAAAGAAGCACCAAGCAAGCAAAAAAAAAAAGGTCGATCAAAAAACTTTTTAATCGAAGAGGATATGTTATGTAATATCCCAACTTGTTTTTAATTCGGTATATACTTATGTGCAATTTTATTCACAAATTCTACGTAGCAGGGTTAATTAAAAATTCTTATAGTACGAAAATTTATTTTTGAGATTGTTGGTTTGCTTTGACATATCGAGCTCCCATGTGCCATGTAAAATAGGCCGAACTTAATCAAGGCCTTTTTGAAAGAAGATGAAAATATGCAAAGAATTAAACTGTTTTCCAGGCCAAGATGAATTGACCCAAGGATATGGGCCGAGCAGATGCATCAAAGCCCAATGAGAAAAGGATGAAAGATTTGAACTGTTTTCCTAGCCAATGTTAATTGACTCCAGGGAGTTGGGCCGAGCAATTGCTTCAAGGCCCAAGGGGAAGGGGTAAAATTTTTAAACTACCATTAATTAAGCCAAGTAAGGAAATATATAGAAGTGAGAGGACACTTATCCTCACATCATTTCGATGTGGGACAAAGTGAACTTCTGTTTTAATACTTTTGGCACACTTTGGCACTTGGTTTTTCTACACTTTCAAAGTACAAGTACATAAAGTTGAAATTAGTTTTGCATTCAAGTTCAATGTTAAGGATCGCTAATAATGGGAATTCAAGTTTTCAAACCTTAAATATTTTTGTTTTTGGTTCAAATTAGAGCCAAAGCCGTAGTTGAATTAACCAAGAAGCATTCCTACTTAGCTTTATATAGAACTTGGAAGGAGTCCTACTTCTACAGCATTTCGATGTGGGACAATAATTTAGTCCCTAGAATTAACCAAACATGATTCTGGTTATTCTTTAGTTTGGTTATCCTTCAAGTCTTAAGTTCTATATAGGGAAGCAAAGCCATAAACTTGTATAGTTGCTCGATGTGGGACAAAACACACTTCTGTTTTAATAAATAAAACTCACACACTTCTTAGTATAAGAAGCAGTAGCCTTTGTGGAATGTTGCACTCCATTATTAAAGCTTCGACTTGTATCTTTTGGGTATCAAAATATTGAACTTATAATTTTCTAGCTCAATTTGGGGCCAAAGTTATAATTACATACGACAACTTTTATTCCCTAGGATGAAGACCTTACTTAGTTATATAGAACCAAGAAGGAGTTCTACTCTTAACCACCTCGATGTGGGACACAATGAATTCATGTTTTAAACCTTCAACTAGTGGTTTCTTACCTTCTAATGTTTTTGATTTGTTTTCACTTGAGTTGAGCTCTAATCTTTGTTGTTTTGCCTTGTTCTAAGGTTGGCACTTCAAATTTTATCAGCTCTAGGTAAGGCCGATGCGAGTTAGGGATTCTTCCTTGTTAACTCAGCTTTACATAAAATTTATAGGAAGTTATAAAAACATTGTGGAAGACATGAACGAGACCTGCTTTGTCATCATGCCTAGATACGAAAATGAGTCTTGTGGTTTCGGGCCAACTCTAATGGGAGCCAATGCATGAATCGCCAACTCTTAGTAATATGACTTGATTGATTATATAGGCTTGAGAGGGAATTCTTCACTGAAAACTTTCGATGTGGGATAACCAACAATATATGGGAAATAGAATGGCTTAGTACCACATTGATAACTATAGGGAAAACGAAAGAGTTTATATAGATGAATTCAACTACAGATGCAAATTGGGAAAATAGGGAGGACGAAAGCAAATGACAACTTATTAGTTGTAGGTGGGCTATGTATGGATATTTTGTTAACACCCGAGGCTAATAGTTTTTGTTCCTTACCTCTATTTTTATACCACATGGAAAAGAAAAGAGGTAGTATACAATGTTATATAGTAGAAGTCTGAATCATATTAGTAAAACTTTCATGGGCGAAGTATGGTTGTAGTATGGGTGACTCATAGGTGCTTCTCATTTTATTTTTCTAGTACCTTTAAGAGTAGTACCACATCGAATACAATCAGGAAAGGATCCATCCATTCCCGTATATATGCATTTGTGATGACCTAATTTAGGAAATATGTAAAGTACTTGCAATCTTCAATCTCCCGTGGTTCGGTTCGGTAAGTCTTCGGACTTTTCCTTTTATTATTTTATTTATTTACTAGTTATTTATTATTTTAATTGTTTAATATTTAAGTTAGTTAAATTAGAATAATTAGGTAGTAGAAATAAAACGTGGTGATAATGCTAGTGTGAATTTTGATAATATTTTAGGGAACGAGCGAAGTTGACGATATTCATATAAGAGATTAAGATCAGAAGCGACGTGTTATAAGTATATACTGTACTGCTTTACTGTTGAGAATGTGATTTTGAAATATTGATGATGCTTGATGAAAACTGAGTATTCTTACATTGATACCGTGACCTGTGATGTTTCCTTTTGGAAGTAAAGCTAAACCTATTTTTTAGCTGGCCGGGATCCCAACTAGTAGAACTTGTGAATCTATCGTGTTTGAATACTCATTTTATTCAAATTCTGTGAAAATTATTTTATTGTGAAATTGTGAAGATTTGTTTTTGCAAACCTCAGTTAAATGGTATAATATATGCTTGCTGAGCTCTGTGAGCTCATTCTTTTATTTCACTAACTTCCACAGGGAAGAAATTTGGAGAAGGATGTTCTGGAAAAGATAAGAATGTGAAGAACTGAACTATCGATGTTGGATGGGAAGCGAGTAGTGCCCTAAGGAGAATACTTCTGTAATAGACTTATGTTTCGAAGTTGTGTAAGAACTTATTATATGTTGTAACGTTTTGTCGTAAGGCTTGACCATATTAAAAGATCTTTTGTTTATTAATTAAAGTTTAAGTGATGTAAGCATATATTGAGGCGTTTGGTTTGTTTGACGTTCCCCGGGTCGGGTTTCTGAGGTCATCCCGGGGTCGGGGGCGTCACATGTTACTTTTATGTGATTGGCTAAATGTTAGCATGGACCATGTTCAAGGCAACAATCAGACACAAACCACCTATTGGAATAGGATTTGGAACTATTACCATGAACATAAAATTTTCTACAGTGATCGGACGCCTACTTCATTGTGTAATCGATGATTCGCAATTAATACCTCTATAAGCAAGTTTGTTGGATTCTATAAACAAATCAGTGGAAGAAATCAAAGTGGCACTACCGAGCAAGATAATGTACTAATTTCATAGTCTACATTCTTTAGTGTAGCTTATATTAATACCCTTCTTTAGATATATATAGTTCCAAAGACTATTATTTTCAGTGTCAATATGAATTTGTCAACTATCGATAAAAGTAAGTAGTGAAGATAAAGTGAAACCTTATAAGGGTAACAACCAGGGGTAGTAATATTTTTCGTTTCTTTTACTCTGACTTGTATGACTTGATTTTATAGCTTCCTCAAGTCAGATACCTTTTAAATACACAACCTTTACTGAAAGCATTTTCTTTAATTTCTCATGGTGCTGACGAAGGAATATATATAAATATGTAAATTGGGTGTATAATTCTTTCTATAAAGTGTTAGTTTTGATTCAGAATGTGAAGCATGTTAGTGAGCTGCTCTTTACTGTTTAAAAGTTGAGTTGTCATCATGAGATAGCTCACAACTATGATTTTCCTAGACATAGTGGTGATTTGTTTGTCAGTATCTATCGGTCAAGGGTTTGATAAGGATCAATATATCTATGCATGTTGTTCTGTATTAGTTTGTATGTATGCTTTGCTTGGATTTTAATATACTTTTTAACAACTTTAGCCGAGCAAGAAACTAAATATGCTTTAGCTTTTAATTATGTATGGAGAAGGTGTAATTCTACCAAGATTTGATCGTTAAGTTGATTAATTTACTCAAGTAATCAGGGCGTCAGGCCACTCTTATGCGCAGACACTTATCTAACAAATTGATGCTAAAGAACATTCTGAATCTCGAATTCTGGAGATTCAAGTATCTGCTATTCACAGAAGCATTGCTTGGAAATTTGTTCAAATACTCCAATTTATTCATGCTAAATGTGCATCTACATTTCTCTCTTTTTAACAATGCTTTTGGCTGAGCCAATGTTAAAATAATTGTTATTAAAATGTACTCCAATTTATCATCAGAACTAATAAATATCGGCGTATTACATATGGATGTTTCTCATGAGTGTCTTTGGCATCAAAATTCAGATTATGATATAAAAATGCTTAAAAGAAATTATTTTAGCATGTTCAACTGATGACGACCAGGAAATCAGAATTGAGTTTCAAGCAAGTGATCAACATATTATTTTTTAGTCTAGTAAAGGTAAGTGCTCGAGCTCGACTAATATTTTTTATATCCACCCAGATAAGCATATACTGGGTTTCTTCAAATATATTGACGCTTAACTAGATTATATTAATGGTTAATATAGACCATATCCATACCTAGATTATCTAGACTTGAATTGTTTATAGGGTGAGGCTGTTAACCGCGAGTTAGTCATTTGAGTATTCTACTGCTTCTTTTGATTTACTGGCATGTATCATGTTAAAAGAAGCTTTATCACAAAGGTTGTTTGCAAGGAAAATGTCTGGACGGTCGACTACACAAAGCTAACAGATTGCAGAATGGCATTATATGATGGAGTTATCACTGTGTGGATCACAATTTTTTTTTTCGATTGTGGCACCAGGGTTGGGGATTTATAAGTAGCTATTTATATTTTAACCATTTAGTTACAAGATATCTTCTCTATTGTAAAATGATGTCTGCAGCTTACTTAATATTAGTGCTAGTAAGCTTACAGTAGAGGCAAGTCACAGTAGTAGGAATGTGTTTATTGTCTATATGTTGTTGCCAAACCATCCTTAAAGATTGTACATGTTCTTGCAGAAACTTTAAAACGGTAAGGATTACTCTTACTTTTAAACTAAATTTTGTGATTTCTTTGTCGGATAGGACAAGAAATGGCCATGTACGAGAAAGTAATGAAAGAAACGTTCCCTTTTTATACGACATTGGCATGAGTTGCGACATTGGCATGAGTTGCAAAAGAAAATGATGCAAATGCAGAACGATGAGCAAGAAAGGCGGAAGGAAATTATGCAAATGCGGAAAGAAAAGTTGCAGCTTTGCTTAACAAAGGAGGAGCAGGAAAGTCAGAAGGATGAGCGGGAAAGGGAGGTTTACGAAGCCTCCGCCATGACTATGAACATGATCTGTATACATACGACCTTTCCAACCGGTTGGACAATTTTTCCACTTCCAGTGCATACAATCGATACTTCTCAACATTCCAGGAAAGCCTCGTTGCTCGTTCTCTGCCAACAATCTAGTGACATCTTCATTATTTGGCCATCTTAAATATTCTGTTCCAAATACTTCAACAATCGCTTCAACAAATTTTTTTAGACTTTCTATTGTAGTACTCTCGCCAATACGTACATAATCATCAACAGAATCAACTGTCGTTCCATATGCAAGCATCCTAAGTGCAGCTGTCACTTTCTGAAATGATGATAGTCCACGAACTCCTACAACATCAGTTCGTTGGGTAAAATAATTATCTTGAGCTACAATTGCTTCTTCAATTCGTAAAAATAATGATCTTCGCATTCGAAATCTTCGACGAAACTGTGCATCAATATACGTAGGCGCTTCAGAAAAATAATCATTATATAGTCGAGTATGACATTCTTCTCTATTTCGATTAATTATACGGTGATTAATTGTAGAACCACCATGATTTGAGACAAAATTCACCCTCAATCGTTGATCAAGGTAAGTAATAACCATTCTCATTCTTGCTTCATGTTCTTCTTCTTCCGTCTGCATAATATCAAGAATCATTTGTGGGTATTGTCCATTGGGATTGAGTATTGATCAGAATTGAGAATAACTTTAAGTTTGTTTAGGTTTTGTATTTTATTTAGTTCCCAATTATATATTATGTATTTATAACAAATTAAAAATAACTTGGCAAAAAAATAAATAATAATAATAATAGTAATAATATTTTTTTGAATTTGAAATATAGCCAACCATAACAGTCAATACCAACACCTTACAGTTCAACAAATTTTAGTCAACCGTTATTTTTTTGAATTTTAACCAACCAATTTAGCTGACACCATTAGAGATGCTCTCTTAGCCAATTAAGTATGATTCCCGGGTTGACAAGTAAAATAACATTAAGATGGAAGTTTTACGCATGAATTCTTGCATGAATGTTAAAGGTCCCCAAAATTATTACCAGATATTTATATGTCATGTTTATTATAATAATTTTTTCAATAATAATATAAAACCTCGCATACATAAATATGTATTCATAAAAAAAAATACGTCATATGTCATGTCATGTCACATTATTTGATAAAAAATTTGAAAATAAATTTGAGATACCTAGTAATACTCTAATACAAATCAAAAAATATATCCAAAAAGTTCTTCAAAATGCTTTGACAATTGACATCAGTTATGTAGTAAGATGAGAAAGTTTTATTAGTGATATCATTTTATTTGTTATTTTTATAACCTATCAAAAAAAGCTACGTAACATTTAAAACTTTTCCAGAAACTTTATTTTGGACACTATTAATAACTGTTTACTTTTATAAACGGTTAACTTAAGTGTAATATTAATAAGGAGTAATTATATTTAAATTTAATTAGCTCACATGTATACTCTTCCTTAATTAATGTCCGTCAACTCCCATAGGGTGTTTGTCTACCGCTTTTAAGCATAGGGTTAAAATGATTTTTGACTTTAAGCAAAAAAATATCTCTTTGTGTAATAAATCAGAAAATGATTTAAAGTTAGAAAAACAACTTAAAGTTAGAAGTTGGTTGTAGGTACTTTTTGAATGACTTATTTTTTTTTTACTGATTTTATTTGATAAAAGTTAATATAACCATTCAAATATATTATTTATCAAATATATTTTTATTATTACAATTTTAATAACTCATTAAGTTACTCATAATACAATATTACCCAAACATATATTAACTTAAAATTTTTATTTTCTACTTATCACTTTAAGCAAGTTTAAGTGATAAGTAATAATTTTAATTTTTGCCAAACTAGCTGATAGATATAGTTCCACGATTAGGGTACTCGGGCGAAAATATTAGATATATGTAAGAGCATTTTCAATGACAACAACCCTTTAACTAAAATTTAATTTAACATGTCATAAATATAAATTATAAAAATTATTATGTTAAAATAATGCATTTCTGATTCATTTCTCTTAGCAAAAAATTTAGCCAACCTCGTGGCAATATTTGCTGAACATAGCAATATTTCATGTCATATATTACAATATCGGAATAACATATTCTATTTATGACAATATGAAAAAAATAATAATATATTATTTTTAAAATATAACCAATTATTATAACCAACTCCATTTAAGCACACTAGGTTCAATAAATTTTAGATAATCAATATTTTATTTTAAGTAACCATTTTAGCCATGCTCTAAGGAGGTGTAATTACAGAAATGGTATTTCTAAATGTCCAGTTATTTGAGATATAGCTACCTGGAAATGGGGAACTCACGCTTAAATTTAGTCAATATTCAAAGATAGTTAGTAAATTAGTTTTTTATAATCTTATACGCAATCTAATCCTTAAATATGAACACATTATTTTTCAAATTACGAATAATTTTAAAATAATGATATTAAAATAAATAAAAATATATCTTTATTATAATCATTTCAAATCTAGTTTCGTGACTTTAAATACATGATATTATATGATAACGTTAAGAAGAGTAATTTAATATCGGAAGTTGTTGAAATATAGCATAAGATCCATTTGGCCCTTCCTTTAACACCTTAAGATTTTAGATGAGTTGATTATTCACGAGTTCGACTCTCTGCCACCCCCAATATTCTCACAATTTATGAGGGACACGAAGGCAAATTAATGCCTAAAGATGGGCGTCTGTGATCCACTCTTCAACCCAAAAATGGGATTTCGAGTGAGGGAGAGTGTTGAAATATAACATAATATCTATTTGGGGCCTTCCTCTAACACCTTAAGGTTTTAGATGAGCTGGTTACTCAATATAAGTTGAAACCTACCAGCATGACCTAGCTAGATGTAACAGTCCGACTTTTCGGACTATTAATTCTAAATTCAAAACGTGAATAAAAGTATTTCTTTATTCAATAAATACAAAATTGCACAAAAGTCAAAGTAGCGATCAAACTTAACAATAATTCAAAACATAAAAGCGGAGACACAGCTCCATAAATCCAACAATATTCAATGTCTAACAGATAATCAAATTATTCGAATAGTCTTATGCAAAATCACATAGCACGAAATCCATAACTCCACATCCTTATTCTTACTTATCTTCCAAAAGTCCGAACCTGAAATATATTAAAACAATGAGCTGCAAAGCCCAGCAAGTAACTATCGCCCAACTGCTCAAAATAATATTTAAAACAGAATTTATGAACTTTAAAATCGATAAAACAGTCTAAACGATAAAATCATATTTTGTTCCCACAGTTCTAAATTACGGTCACACTATGCCAGTGACACGGTTTCTATAGTTCGATGATTCAATGGGGGCCAGTTTACGTCCCTCGATAAGACAAACTCAATGAGGTATTTATGTGATCCGAAACGTGCGTAAACTAGTTCTATATGTCACACTATCCAGTGACCGGATTCTATGATTCGATGCGCAACTAAAACTGGGGAATTCTATAAAAAAAATCTTTTCTAAAATCTATTTTCGATATCACAAGTTTCAAAATCAAATATTTCGAATAATAAGATAACCGAATAAAAACATATTGGATAATATTAGTGAGCAACGAAAAGTCACTTACCTCGATACCGATTTCGCACCCTGAAAATAAAATCACAATAAATCCTTAATATTAATTTATAATCTATTAATAGTCCAATAAAGCAAACAAGCACACAATTCAATAGAACTCTTGTGACGTTTACATATAATTTACTCAAAGAAGATTCCAAACATCAAATATCAAAATATCTTGCAAAATAGACTATTGTTAACAAAATTAATCCTGACCAGTTCTGAAAATTGGCAATTTACTCTATGAAAGTGATTTTATCTGAAAACGTACAAAACACGAAAAATGTAGACGATTCCGATACCTTTCCAGAATGATAAGGCTCGTTAAAAACAAACAAGTAACGAACTCAGAAAATAGATATTTGCGGACTGCAGAACAGAATCAGTCCCTGATCAGGTTAGTATTTTAACATTTAAGACATCAAAATCACAGAAACATTCGATGGAATGTAAACTCAAACTGCAGAGGTCGAAAAGAGCTTTCCAGAATGGTATCACTCATAATATTTGGATAAAAACTCAATTTATTATGAATTTCCGAAGTTAGACTTCTCAGTTTCGAAAACATACAAGCAGGTCAACAAATTACAGAAAAACTCACATTTTCAAGCCTAATTTCAAAACACACAAAGAATCAAAGTCGTAGACAATTAAAATTCCTTTTTAGAAAGTCTAATATCATAAAATTACGTCGAATAACGAATCAGATATGATTTTTACAAGAATTCAGACTTTATATATAGTATACATACAAAATCGGAGTAGTCATACGAACACAATGGACAAAACAAAGAACTCATGGATATATATCATATTATATACCAAAACATTATCAGTTGTACAAATAATTAAGAAAATATGATTTATACATAATATCATATACATGAATTTACAAAAATATACAAAGAGTACAAGAATCGTTACCCCTTTTTCTAAACTTGTTATGAATCTTCCTCTGTCGTGTTCTTCTTCTTCTCTCTCTTTCTCTCTCTCTCAGCGTCTCTCTCTCTTCTCTCTTACCGTTCCTTTTTTTTACACGACTGTTTGCTAGAGCTACGGTTTTATCTTTTTTTTTTCACACGCTTGCATCTAGCTATGTATTTGTCCATTTAATTAACTTGGATCAACCAAAATCATTCAATTAAACTAAAACCCAACTAAATTAAATTAGTACGACCCGTTAATCCGATTTTATTCTAAAGTCAAATTATATAATTATCTTAAATTTTAATCCACTTCTAACTCTAATTTCTAGCAAATTAAAATCTATTAAAATTATAAGAAAAATTAGGGATATTACATACTACCCTCCTTAAAAGAATTTGGTCCCCAAATTCACAACAATCCTATACTCCAAAAAGTTCATAAAACGTCTACCCACTAATCTTCTACAAGTCAAACTTAAACTATAGTCCACAAGATCGCACCCTAGATAATGTATTAGTCTCATACCTAACACACTCCGAAGGACAGTCTGCTCTGATACCAACTGAAACAGCTCGACTTTTCGGACTATTAATTCTAAATTCAAAACGTAAATAAAAGTATTTCTTTATTCAATAAATACGAAATTTCACAAAAGTCAAAGCAGCAGTCAAACTTAACAATAATTCAAAACATAAAAGCGGAGACACAGCTCCATAAATCCAACAATATTCAATGTCTAACAGATAATCAAATTATTCAAATAGTCTTATGCAAAATCACATAGCACGAAATCCATAACTCCACATCCTTATTCTTACTTATCTTCCAAAAGTCCGAACCTGAAATATATTAAAACAATGAGCTGCAAAGCCCAGCAAGTAACTATCGCCCAACTGCTCAAAATAATATTTAAAACAGAATTTCTGAACTTTAACATCGATAATAAGATAACCGAATAAAAACAGATTAGATAATATTAGTGAGCAACGAAAAGTCACTTACCTCGATACCGATTTCGCATCCTGAAAATAAAATCACAACAAATCCTTAATATTAATTTATAATCTATTAATAGTCAAATAAAGCAAACAAGCACACAACTCAACAGAACTCTTGCGGCGTTTACATATAATTTACTCAAAGAAGATTCCAAACATCAAATATCAAAATATTTTGCAAAATAGACTATTGTGAACAAAATCAATCTTGACCAGTTCTGAAAATTGGCAATTTAATTATCTTAAATTTTAATCCACTTCTAATTCTAATTTCTAACAAATTAAAATCTATTAAAATTATAAGACTAGATCATATATATATACCCAAATATGTTTTCAGCATGTACTTATTGGGCTGAATTGATGCTAAATTATTCATCAATATAGGTTAATTTTGTATGAATTAATGCAGGTTGTTCCAGGCTTCAGCAGCACGGGATAATGTTGAGAAGTTCTTAGGTAGTTAGGTTTAATTTTGACTGAATACATCAAGATTATAAAAGAAAATTTTAAAATCAAAACATATTTTTAAATAATCCGCATCCGACCGTTCTTTATTAGCCGGTGAGCACCTACTTTAACAACAGCAAATTGACACAGACGAAGTATTCAACTTCTTTTTCATTTTCAAAGGCAACCAACATAGGGTTAGTGTGCTATATACTATAATCATTATAGGCAAAATTAATTTTTAATTACCTCAGTTTTCAAGTAATTATTTTAAAATCGAATAATTTAATTGTATTGTCTGATTCAACTTTGATGTAATCAACTCAAATATTTACCCAAATATGACCTAAAGGTGCAAAACAACACTTACGGTGATTAACAAGTAGAAAATATTTACCCTCCTGTAGTAAAAAAAAATTTAATTCACGGAAACTGTAACTGAGACGAGTAAAACATTTATATACACCAATTTGACTTCGACTAATAAATTTAATGAGTTAAAATTTGTTGAAATATAGCATAAGATCCATTTGGGGCCTTCCTCTAACACCTTAAGGTTTTAGATGAGCTGGTTACTCAACATGGTATCAGAGCCGGTGTTCTCTAACGGATGCCCAAGTACATGCCAAAAGGAACTAAGATGGAGACAAGTAAAATCAAGGAGGGAGGAATTGGTCTGAGTTATCCAGTATTAACACGGGGAAATTACACAGCATGGGCAATAAAAATGAAGGTCTTTATGCAAGCCCAGGGGGTGTGGAGTGCAGTAGAGCCCAAGGACGAAAAGGCTACGATAGAAGAAAAGACTGATAAAACAGCGATGGCTGCGATTTACAGTGGGATCCCAGAAGACATTCTCTTATCTCTGGCAGACAAAACTACGGCGAAGGAAGCGTGGGATGCTTTGAAAACTATGTGTCTTGGTGCAGACCGCGTTAAGAAAGCTAAGGTGCAAACCTTGAAAGCCGAGTTCGAATCGCTGAGAATGAAGGACGCTGAATCTCTGGACGATTTTTGTATGAAGTTGAATGCCTTAGTGACAAACATTAGGGCACTCGGGGAGACACTCGAAGAAAACTATGTGGTTAAGAAACTACTAAGAGCAGTCCCTACGAAATTTCTACAAATTGCATCAACTATCGAACAGTTTGGTGACTTGGAGAAGATGACTGTGGAGGAGGCAGTCGGGTCTCTCAAGGCCCATGAAGAACGACTAAAAGGTAGTCAGGGTGATCCCACTGGAGGGCAACTTTTGCTCACTGAGGACGAGTGGATGAAAAGAGAAAGTAGTGAAAAACAGCTGCTATTTACCAGAGAGGAGTGGCTGAGGAGATCAAACCAGAAGAATCGCAGCAATGATGGCGAGTTTCGGAACAAACGTGGAGGTCGAGATGGACGAGATCGAAGCAAGGTAAGGTGCTTCAATTGTCTAGGTCTCGGTCATTATGCTGCAGAATGTCGCAAACCAAAACGTGACAAGGAACAAGGTCAAGAAGTGAATATGTCTCAGATACTAGAAGGAGAATCTGCACTGCTAATGGCTAAGTATGAAGAAGACAGAGAAACTGAAGTCATACTACTGAATGAAGAGAGTGCAATGGTGAAACTGAGGTCGGAGGAAAGAAAAGGAGATGTAAATACCTGGTATCTGGACAATGGGGCCAGCAATCACATGAGCGGACAAATTTCAAAGTTCAAGGAGCTGAACAAGAAAGTAACGGGTCAAGTGCGGTTCGGTGATGGATCAACTGTGCAGATTCAAGGTAAAGGCACTGTCAGTCTCCTATGCAAGAATGGGGAAGAAAGGATTCTCCACGAGGTATATTATATTCCAAATCTTTGTAATAATATTATATCACTTGGTCAGTTATCTGAAGAGGGACATAAGGTTGTTTTGAATGGCAATTGTCTGTGGATTTATGATAAGCTGGGAATACTACTTATGAAAGTTAAAAGATCGGGTAACAGATTGTATAAGATCATTGTTGAAAGCAATGAGTCTACTTGCCTTTTGTCAAAAACAGATGAAATGGCATGGCTTTGGCACTCTCGCTTGGGACACGTAAACTTCGTGTCAATACAAGCAATGTGCAAGCATGAAATGGTGAATGGGCTGCCAACAATCGTACCACCAAAGCAAGTCTGTTCAGGCTGTCTAATGTCCAAGCAAGTCAGAAAGGCATTTCCATCTCAGGCGAATTATAGAGCTGAATGTGCACTTGAATTGGTTCATGGCGATCTTTGTGGTCCAATAACACCTGAGACTCCTGGGGGAAACAAATATTTTTTCTTGCTGGTGGATGACTATAGCAGAGCAATGTGGGTCTATCTATTGAAAAATAAAGACGATGCTTTCGATGCCTTCAAGAAGTTTCGTGCTCATGTCGAAAAGGGTCCAGACAAGAAGATAAGGATCTTTCGATCAGATAGAGGCGGGGAGTTTTGTTCGAACCAATTCAAAACTTACTGTGAGTATGCTGGGATTGAACGTCACTATACGGCTCCGTACACTCCACAACAAAACGGAGTTGTGGAGAGACGCAACCGCACAGTAGTTGCCATGGCCAGAAGCTTGTTAAAGGAGATGCAGTTACCTTCTAACCTGTGGGGAGAAGCAGTTAGGCATTCGATTTATCTGCTTAATCGTTTGCCCACACGTGCCTTATCAGAACAGACGCCATACGAGGCTTGGACAGGAGTCAAACCGAGCATTGGGCACATTCGTGTCTTTGGCTGTGTGTGTCATATGAAGCTACCTAGTGTGCACATCAGAAAGCTGGATGATCGGAGCAAGATGGTCATTAATCTCGGTAAGGAACCGGGAACGAAAGCATATCGTTTATACGATCCACTGTCTAAACAAGTGCACGTAAGTAGGGATGTTGTATTCGATGAGAAGAGAATGTGGGCATGGAAAGACCAAGACGAGAAAGAACTCAGTTATGGTGGCAGCTTCTTTGATGTACATGGTATGGAAAATGGTGTTTTACCGACCAGTGTGGAGGAAGACAGTTATAATACTCCGAACTTTTCACATGATAGTCACCATAACGATGATACGCCTGCAAGTCCTGTCACACCTGTGAGTAACTCTATGAGGACATTGTCTGGTCAGACTAGTCATGACACTGAACGGAGTAGCGAAAGTCTGAGCTCGACAGTGTCTGATCGAAGCAGCGAACCGCAAAAGTACAGGTCTCTCATTGATATTTATGGTGAAACGGAGGAAGTCGAATTAGCTGAGCAAGAACTGATGTTAATGGGTGTTGAAGAACCTAGTAACTATAGTCAAGCATCAAAGAAAAGGGAGTGGAGAACAGCCATGCAAAAGGAAATCGAAGCAGTTGAGAAGAATGGAACATGGGCTTTAACCGAGCTCCCTCCGGGTTGTAAAGCTATTGATTTGAAATGGGTGTACAAACTCAAGAAAGATACGGAGGGAAAGATTGTAAAGCACAAGGCTCGTATCGTTGCAAAGGGATACGTTCAAAAATACGGGGTCGATTTTAACGAGATATTTGCACCAGTGACACGTCTTGAAACTGTTCGACTGTTGCTCGCTTTGTCTGCCAAGGAAGGATGGGAGGTCCATCATTTGGACGTCAAGTCTGCCTTCCTAAATGGGGATTTAACTGAAGTGGTGTACGTAACGCAGCCGGAGGGATTCGTTAAAGAGGGGAGTGAGCATCTGGTGTACAAGTTGTATAAAGCTCTGTATGGTCTTCGACAAGCCCCTAGAGCTTGGTACGCAAAACTTAACTGCTGTCTTGAAACCATGGGTTTGTCACGATGCCCTTATGAGCATGCAGTATACACTTTGAGGGAAGGAAAAGAAGCTTTGATTGTCGCTGTGTATGTCGACGACTTGTTGGTGACAGGAACAAGCATGAGTCTTATAAATGGTTTCAAAGAAAAGATGAATAAGCATTTTGAAATGAGCGACTTGGGACGTCTTTCTTACTATCTGGGCATCGAGGTGGATCAGAAAGAAGGGTCGATTGAGCTTAAACAGACGGCTTATGCGAAGAAGATATTGGAAAAGGCCGGGTTGATGGAATGTAACCCCACAAAATACCCTATGGAAGCTAAATTCGTGATCACTAAGGATGAAAGTGGACAAGCCATTGATCCTACTACTTACAAGAGCTTAGTTGGAGGTCTTCGCTATTTAGTCCACACTCGGCCGGACATAGCATATTCTGTTGGAATCATTAGTCGTTTTATGGAACGTCCTACAGTCATGCATCTAAACGCTGCTAAACGTATACTTCGATATGTCAGAGGTACTTTGAACTATGGCTTGATTTACTCTGCGAATAGTGGAAACAATGTACTCACTGGATATTCCGATAGTGATCTTGGAGGCTATGTGGATGATAGACGAAGTACTGGAGGAGTTGTTTTTTATCTAAATGAAAGTGTTATAACTTGGGTTTCACAAAAACAAAGATGCGTGGCTTTATCGTCGTGTGAGGCTGAGTTCATGGCGGCTACGGTTGCAGCATGCCAAGGGATATGGCTTCGGAATCTGCTGGGTGAAATAACTGGAAGCTGTGTTGGTTCAGTTGTGCTGTACGTGGATAACAAGTCCGCAATAGACTTGGCTAAGAATCCTGTATTTCACGGAAGGTCCAAACACATTGATATACGATACCATTTTATTAGAGAGTGTGTTGAACGAGGAGAGGTAATTATCAAACATGTCTCTACAGATGAGCAACGTGCTGATACACTCACCAAGGCTTTGCCGATCGTGAAGTTTGAAAGAATGAGACAGTTGTTGGGGGTGAAGAATTTGACGAAGAAAGTTTCAGATTAGGGGAGTGCTTGTTGGCTTTAATCTGAAACTTTACTTGTCTGAAACTAGTTGTTTTGTTTCTGCATTTTGACTGGGTCTGAATCGTGGAGGATAAGTCTCAGAATAAGTCTATAGCCGTAGAGTTATTTTAGGAGATCTTTTAGCTGTTAGTTCCTGTTTTGTAGCAAGTACTGTTAACTTGCATTTCCTTATTTAAGTCTGTATTAGTTTTGGTTGCAATATCAATAAACTCCACAATTTGCTTTTCTCTGTTTTATACATACAGTAATATCTATACTTTATAATCAAAGTAGCAGGTGGTCATCTTAGATATGGTATCAGAGCTCTGGTCGGCGGGGGTCAAGAGTTCGACTCCCTGCCACCCCCAATATTCTCACAATTTATGAGGGACACGAAGGCAAATTAATGCCCCAAAAATGGGCGCCCGTGATCCACTCTTCAACCCAAAAATGGGCTTTCGAGTGAGGGGGAGTGTTGAAATATAGCATAAGATCCATTTGGGGCCTTCCTCTAACACCTTAAGGTTTTAGATGAGCTGGTTACTCAACAAAATTTAGATAAATTTTACTTGGCACGAGAATTAACATTACTTTAATATTAAATGAGAAAACTTGAATTAGATAAATTCGATTGGACAATTAATTTATTAAATAGATAGTAGTAACTTTTACTTCGTGTGAAATTGAGGCATTTACACTGTGCTTCCGAGTTTTTTTAGAAGAGAAGAGAACCGAAGAGAAGAGAATAAATGAGAAAAATGGTTAGTTAATTTCTTTAACTTGCCCTCAAGTTTTTAATTGAGGGAAGAGAAATTTTGGATATAAAAGTTATTAAAAAAATTATTTTTGTGAGACAATCCCACCCGATCATTCCAAAAATGGGGAATTTTTTTTGAACAAAAATTGTGTAAAATATTCTCTTCGAGTCATTTCCTTTCTCTCAAAAAAAAAAACTCCAGAACTCACATACAAAAAAAAACTAAATTAAACTCAACTATTTCAAAAAAACTCCAGAACTCACATACAAAGAAATTTCAAAACATTCTTTAAAATTTATGGAAAGAGAATTCAATCTGGGCCTTGTACTTGCCCGGCATATTTCAATGGGCGCAATGATGAGCAAACGTGGGTTTGTATTTTCTACTCTTTGTTGATCGTACGTGTCCCATTTTCTGGGAGATACTGGTAAAATATTAATTTGGAGCTGTATTTTATCAAATTGGGCCTTATCGTAGCCAGAGTCTCTTGTGCTAACAAAAGTCTTGTTATGATGGGTTTGGTGGTCTCTATTCAGGTAGTGGGTTTGCTTTTTTTAGCAATGCTGCATAAGTCATAATTCCTGGCCTATTTCCCATACAATTGTTGGTTTAGTAGGTTATTATTGAATATTAATATTAATAATCATGTATATAATCAATAAAATAATTTCTTAGCATTTTTATCTTTAAATATAATTAATTTAATCTTATATTTTGACATCAAATTTGTGAAAGGTTGCATTTTGACTAGTTTTTAAAACTATAGGATACAAAATACAATTTATGAAGTTATTTATACATAACTATATTTGGTGCGCTGTCTTGGGCAAACGTTTTCTAGCGTTAGTTGTGAAAACACGTGCGACGGAAATTTATATGATACATGTTTTTCCGACAAATGCGACCTAGATCATCTTCCATTGCATTTAGATAAAAGTCGAAGAATGCGAACCTCAAATTACTCAAATTTGAATATTGTAGACCTGATTATCTTTGATCATGGAGGGCCGCGGGGTAGGTTATTTGTAATCGCCCTGTTTAATCAACTAATCATGCATTTTACTTTTAACAAAAAATTATGCAATTAACTTGCATTTACACGTAATTAACCAAAACTGTATGACAATTGAGTACGACAAACTCTAATAGTGACACAAAGGAAAAAACACAACAGTGTACTAAACTTACATAATAAAATCATGTACAAAAATAAAGTTAAAATAATTGAATAAAATAATCCTATCACTTGTCATTTCAATCGAAAGTAAAACACGGAAACGATAAAAATAAAAAAGAGATGGACAAGAGTGCGTACACAGGCTAGAAAGCATAAAGGCCCGCAATTTGTTTTTCTCCCGTAAATAAACATATATATTTTTGTCGCAATGTCCTTCCAAAAAAAAACAATAAAATAATAAAATCTATTTATTCTTTGTCGTAGCATAGTCTAGAAAAAGCAGAGATAGATTCCTATGTATAAAGTAGTAGTTGAACAGTTGTAAACTGTTTGCAAAGAATATCAAAGGCTTTTTTATTCAAAAGTTTTGATATTTTTGTGGTCTATAATTGTACGACATTCTCGACTGGAAATTTATGTATTTTAGTTGACCTACTTCGATTATTTTATTGTAACAAAAGTTTTAACTAGTGAATATAACGTGTACATGATAAAATTATTTCGACAAAATTTTCTGTACATGTTTTGTTTTCTTCCTCGTTGAGAAATGTGGTTAAAAAAAATGTTAGCTTAGAGTAGAAGCGCGGGGCTCGCCCTGGGACAGGGTAAGTCGGATCATTAGGGTTTAGCATGTGGTATCTTCGGGGATCCCGGAAGGATAAGCTGATAAAGGAATTTACATGGGTCCTTCGCTAATTTGGATAGGCCGCCGACGAAGCTTCTGGAAAATAATTTCTTTCAAAAATATTTGTTAGGAAAATAAATTTCGGAAAAATGAAGTTTGAGTGGTTCGTAATTTACTCACCTTTATCTTTGCCTTTTTAAGTAATTATCTTTGTTCAACAAAAACCGTCAAGAGTTTATGGTGTGTATAATATATTTCTAGTACAGCACTGGGTATCTCCGCATTAGGTTTTTCTTGAGTAACCCACCTTATCAAGTTGATTAAGAGAGTTGATCTTAACAAGAAAATTCGCTTTGTACATCTCTAAAATTGTGTTTCATAAATTTTTTCTGAAAAGTTTGAAGCAAAGTCAGATGAAGCAATTTTTGTTGGTTATGCAACAGAGAAATCATACAGAGTCTATAATCTCAGGATCAACATTGTTATGAAATCTATGCAGGTTGTTTTTTGATGATCACAATATTCTTGGACTGTGTGATGAAGGTTTCCATGATACTCTAAGATTTGAGAATGAGGTAGAAAATTTATCTAATAGTGAAAATGAAGAAGAAGACAATGATCATGATGAAGAAATATCACCCATAGTGAATGTTCCAACAATGGATGAAACTATATCAATGACACATGTGCATCCGTGGACAGACAACCTGGTGCATCCGTGGACAGTCAAACTGGTGCATCCGTAGATAGTCAACCAGAAGCATCCGTTGCAAGTCAAATTGGAACATCAGCTAACATTTCAAGGCCAACAAACTCAGGGGGAGTTTCTCAAAGGCATCTTATCAGTCAAAATGATCATGAAGCAACTTCTTGAAGAATAAATCTACCACCTCAAAGAAAATGGACTAGGAAACATCCTTTTGACTTGATCATTGGTGATGCAACCACAAGAGTTCAAACAAGAAGAGCAACTCAAGAAGAATGCTTGTACAACAGTTTTCTATCTCAAGAAGAACCAAAGAAGGTGGAGGATGCTCTTCTAGATCCAGGCTGGGTTTTAGCCATGTAAGAAGAGCTAAATCAGTTTGAGAGAAACAAAGTATGGAAGCTGGTGCCCAAACCTAAGAACAGAAGTGTTATAGGTACAAAGTGGGTATTCAGAAACAAGATGGATGAAAATGACATTGTCACAAGGAATAAACCTAGACTGGTTGCTAAAGGCCATTCTCAAGAAGAAGGAATAGATTATGATGAAACATTTGTCCATGTTGCTAGATTGGAAGCAATAAGGATATTCCTAGCCTATGCAGTGTTGCATTTATAATCTCAAACATGTTCGTAGTTTATTTGTTTCTGTTGTTGAATAAAGCCAAGGTGTAGGTTCTTGTCTGAAGCTGACTGGATGTTCTGTTAGCTCATTTGAATTGGTCTTAGTCAAGCTACAATCGTGGTAGAAGTAGTGGAGTGTGTTTAGGACTTAGTTGGTTCAGTAGTTCCTAGTTTTTTGCTTTCTGTTTAGCTCATGTACTCAGACTATATATTGCTGGTTTTGGGTGTGGAATAAAACGATCCAACGTATTGATTCATTGTGTTTCTCTTATTCAGTCTATCAACACTATCTATATACATATATATATATATTTAGTTACAATATTCTGGTATCAAAGCGGTGAGATCACGGAGACTATCGTGGTGATTCAATGGCGTCAGGTGTGGATAACAGTAAAACAAAAGGTGGATCCTTTGGGCTGAGTTACCCAATGTTGGTGAAGAGCAATTATACTGCGTGGTCTTTAAAGATGAAGGTTGTCATGCAAGCCCATGGAGTGTGGAATGCAATCGAACCCAGTAGTGACAAAACTGCGGTTGAAGAAAAGACAGACAAGGTCGCACTAGCAATGATCTATCAAGGGATAGCTGAAGACATGCTACTTTCAGTTGCTGATAGAAAGACGGCCAAGGAAACTTGGGAGGCGATCAAGACACTCTGTCAAGGCGCAGACAAGGTGAAGAAGGCACGAATTCAAACTCTGAAGGCTGAGTTTGAAGCCTTGAACATGAGGGAATCTGAGCCCCTAGATGATTTCTATATGAAATTGAATGGACTAGCAACGAATATACGAGCTTTGGGTGAGACATTGCAAGAATCCTATGTGGTGAAAAAGATGTTGAGAGCAGTGCCCACGAGATTTCTGCAGATCACGTCGACCATTGAGCAATTTAGTGACCTGGAAACCATGTCGGTGGAAGAAGCCATGGGAGCATTGAAGGCTCATGACGAAAGAACTAGAGGCAAGAGTGACATACATGAAGGTCAGCTTATGTTGACAGATGAAGAATGGCGAAAGAGAGATGGCAAAGAGGAGAAATTGTTGTTCACACGCGAAGAATGGTTGAGGCGTAAACAAGGAAATGGAGAAGGGAATTCTTCAACCCCTAAGGGTCGAGTTCCATATGACAAAAGCAGGATTAAATGCTTCAATTGCCATTTATACGGACACTATGCAGCTGATTGTCGTAGGCCCAAGCGGAACAGAGATCGAAGTCAGGAAGCTAATATTGCTGAGATGATAGATGAAGAGCCTGCCTTGCTGATGGTCAAAGGTGAAAAGAATGAAAAGAACTTGTTGTTTCTAGATGAGACAGATGTAAGACCTCGATTATCGTTGGATAAACAGGGTGTACAATCTGATTCTAATGTTTGGTACCTTGACAATGGTGCCAGCAATCACATGTCGGGTCAGAAATCGAAATTCAGTGTTCTTGATGAAGGGATCACAGGACGTGTCAGATTTGGAGATGGATCCACGGTGGAGATCAAGGGAAGAGGCTCGGTCATGCTAAAGTGCAGAGATGGGAAAGAACGAGTACTAAATGAGGTATACTTTATTCCAAATCTTCGTAATAATATCATTAGTATTGGACAACTGAGTGAAGATGGAAATAAAGTAGTAATAAGAGGTGAATATATGTGGGTGTATGAACGAGAAGGAAAGTTGTTGATGAAAATTAAGAGATCTAAGAATCGTCTTTATAAAGTGATAATAGAAACTGGACATTCTGAATGTATGTTGTCTAAGTTGGATTGTGTTTCAAAATTGTGGCACGCACGCTTGGGTCATGTTAACTATCAGGCACTGTCGCTAATGTTTAAGGAAAATATGGTAAAGGGTTTGCCTCGAGTGGCACAACCAAGAGAAGTGTGCACAGGTTGCCTCATGTCAAAACAAACTCGCAAGTCTATTCCAACTTCTGCAAGGTTCAGTGCTAGTAAACGACTGGAACTTGTGCACGGTGATCTTTGTGGGCCAATTAATCCTGAGACTGCATCTGGGAATAGGTATGTGTTTTTGCTAGTAGATGATTTTAGTCGAGTTATGTGGGCATACTTGTTAAAGTCGAAGGGAGAGGCATTTGCTGCATTCAAGAAATTTCGAGCCTTGGTCGAAGATGGAGATGAGAGAAGAATCAGAACTTTCAGAACTGATCGAGGAGGTGAGTTTATGTCTAATGAGTTCAGGGAATATTGTGAACAGGTTGGAATTGCTCGACAATACACAGCACCGTACACCCCGCAGCAGAACGGTGTGGTTGAAAGAAGGAATCGAACAATGATGGAGATGGCAAGGAGTTACTTGAAAGAAATGAAGTTACCTGCAATGCTGTGGGGAGAGGCAGTAAGGCACACTATCTATGTTCTAAATCGACTTCCAACTCGAGCCTTGACGGGATTAACTCCATATGAAGCCTGGTCTCGGAAAAAGCCTGATATAAGTCATATTAGAGTGTTCGGTTGCAAAGCTCACATGAAGATACCGAGTCAGAAAGTTACAAAGTTGGACGACAGAAGTGTTTGTGTTGTCAACTTGGGAAAGGAACCGGGGTCCAAGGCGTACAGGCTTTACGATCCAGTTGAACGAAAGGTTTGTGTCAGCAAAGATGTGATATTTGAAGAGGCCAAGTCGTGGCCATGGGAAAATATGGGTGAAAGTAATGTTTGCTGTGACATATTCTTTGATGACCTGGAACCATCGATTCACCAGGAAGATAATGAATCACATGTTGATAATTCAACAGTACCTGAGGGTGAAGAACAGACGCCGGACACGCCTCAGACAAGAATCACAGAACCAAGATTGAATCCAGAAGATTACGACGACAGCGGAGAACCTAAGAAAATTTGATTTCTTCGTGATGTTTACAATGATACAGAAGAGATGATTACTGAAGAGGAGTTATATTTGATGGGAGTAGAAGAACCAACAAACTTTCGTGAAGCTTCAAAGGATCGAAATTGGAAGAAAGCCATGGCTGCAGAATTGGAGTCTATAGAGAAAAATGATACTTGGAGTCTTACTGAATTGCCACCCGGGGAGAAAGTGATTGGATTGAAGTGGATTTTTAAGTTGAAGAAGGATGCTGAGGGAAATGTTATCAAGCACAAGGCTCGACTAGTGGCGAAGGGGTACACACAAGAGCATGGAATAGATTTTGATGAGGTGTATGGACCTGTCACTCGACTTGAGACGGTGAGATTGTTACTGGCTATGGCAGCAAAAAGTAAATGGCAGGTACATCACATGGATGTTAAGACGGCGTTTCTGAACGGAGAAGTGAAAGAGAATGTCTTTGTTGCTCAACCTGATGGATATGAAAAGGAGGGGAAAGAACACTTGGTGTACAAGTTGAGGAAGGCATTGTACGGGTTACGACAGGCTCCACGGGCGTGGTATGCTAAGTTGAACCAATGTTTGACGGACCTCGGTTTTAAACGTTGTCCATATGAAAATGCTGTATATACTAAGGGAGAAGGGGATCAATGTTTGATAATTGCTGTTTACGTGGACGACATCTTGATTACAGGGGCAAGAGTTGAGCTAATTGGAGAGTTCAAGAAACAGATGGGGGAAAAATTCGATATGACAGATCTTGGCAAACTAAGTTACTATCTCGGTATAGAAGTAGAACAAGGAGAGCATTGTATTAAATTAAAACAGTCGGGTTATGCTGCAAAGATTCTCGAGAAGGCTGGTATGGGAGGTTGTAATCCTACTAAATTTCCTATGGATCCTAAGGAATGTATATCCAGAGATGAGCAGGGAAAAGCTGTTGACGCTACTATGTTCAAAAGTTTGGTTGGGGGGCTTCGCTATTTGGTGAATACTCGCCCAGATATAGCTTATCCAGTGGGAATCATAAGTCGTTATATGGAACGACCAACTATGCTTCATTTGAATGCTGCAAAAAGGATTATGAGATACGTTAGAGGGACCATACGATTTGGTTTGGTCTACACAAACAGCAGTGGTAACAACTTCATCACTGGTTTTTCTGATAGTGATATGGGAGGCAGCATTGATGACAGAAGAAGTACAGGTGGCATGGCGTATTATCTTAATGAAAATCTGATCTCATGGGTATCACAGAAACAAAGGTGTGTGGCTTTGTCTTCGTGTGAAGCTGAGTTCATGGCGGCAACAGCAGCGGCTTGTCAAGGCATCTGGCTTCGTAATGTTCTAAATCAAATTACTGCTAGAGATGTTGGTCCTGTCACATTGTATATTGACAATAAGTCAGCGATTGACTTGGCCAAAAACCCGGTCTTTCATGGGAGGAGTAAACATATAGACGTTCGATATCATTTCATTCGAGAATGTGTTGAACGTGGTGACATAGTTGTGAAGCATGTGAGTAGTGATCGACAGCGAGCAGATTGTTTGACGAAGGCCTTGGCGACTGTCAAGTTCGAGCAAATGCGTGACCTTCTGGGTGTTAAGAAGTTATCTGGTGATGTTTGAGATTAAGGGGGGATTTGTTGCATTTATAATCTCAAACATGTTCGTAGTTTATTTGTTTCTGTTATTGAATAAAGCCAAGGTGTAGGTTCTTGTCTGAAGCTGACTGGATGTTCTGTTAGCTCATTTGAATTGGTCTTAGTCAAGCTACAATCGTGGTAGAAGTAGTGGAGTGTGTTTAGGACTTAGTTGGTTCAGTAGTTCCTAATTTTTTGCTTTCTGTTTAGCTCATGTACTCAGACTATATATTGCTAGTTTTGGGTGTGGAATAAAACGATCCAACGTATTGATTCATTGTGTTTCTCTTATTCAGTCTATCAACACTATCTATATACATATATATATATTTAGTTACAATATGCAGCCCATGCCAATTTCAAAGTCTATCAAATGGATGTCAAGAGTGCCTTTCTGAATGGGAAACTAGAGGAGGAGGTTTATGTCAGTCAATCTCATGGTTTTGAAGATCCAAATTATCCAGAATTTGTCTATTTCCTAATCATGTATTCTTAAGATGTGATTTTAGGCGTGAGACTGTAAATCGAGTAAGTAATTTTAAAAATTGGATTTGGTGGAGTATAAAAGTACGAACTATAAGTGAACAACTCGACTCGACTCGAGTTCGGTTTGTGTTTGACTCGACTCGAAATGTTCGTGAACAAACTCGTGTTCGGCTCGTTTATTAACGAGCCGATCTTGAACATCACTTTTCGTTTGATTAGAAAGCTCGGCTCGACTCGGTTCGTTTTAAAAAAAAATCAAGCTCGGCTTGATTCGGACAAAACTCAGCTCGGCTCTTTTCGTTTACAGCCCTATGTTTATTAGTTGATGGAACAAAACGATGTAGTTTAACATGATATAAGAGTGTTATTAAGTGAGGTTAATTCTGACACTCCTTATTTTCAAATAATAAATGTAAAAATGTATTATAAACTTCTTTCGCGCGAGTTATGTTTTAGAACGTAATCCTATTTTGTGTGCTAATCTAATCTAAAACTAATCAAAAATATTACATATAATCAGAATTCGTGTGCATCTGTATTATTGTTAAGCTAGATCCTTAACTATTAATTTATTTGTTTAATTTTGACCAAACATGTTGGGGGAAACTTTAAATAATCCAAGTCGATATATATAATGCAAAGTATTCATTTAATTTTTAAATAATTATGTGAAGTGCTTTCGTGACCTGAATTAAATTGCATAGTTTACTTTTTGTCAGAAGCCTGGTGACTAATTAAGCAGTAGGGGCCAACAATATACTCTTTAAACGCTCTAGCTCTATATAAACCCTAAAACAGGCCTCTTACACTCTGCATCAGTCAAATGTATTATTCTTCATATCCTTCATTTGCTGCCACCAAGGTAGTCAGTACCGGTGTCACCACCGTCGACTGCGAGAAACAAGTCCGGTCATGGCGCCTTTTCCGGTCACTACTTAAACTTCTAATTCCAACTTGCAACAGCACCTTCACTGAACACCATCACGAAGTTAACCAAAAAAGCTGCACGCAATATCATGACTATTATCCCTCGAAACCTATCATCAGTAACCCTACTTCTACCACCATCACAGGTACAATCTTCGGTCAACGAAAGGGAAAAGTCAGCTTCTGTATCCAAACAAACCCTAAATCTACCACCTCAATGCTTCTCCTTGAACTAGCCATTCCTACTACAATCTTAGCTAGAGAAATGCATGGAGGACTAAGAATTGTACTCGAATCCACGAGCAATTTGAGGAATAGTTTGGACTCGAATAACTCCCTCCTGTCCATGCCTGTATGGAAAATGTATTGCAATGGGAAAAAAGTAGGGTTTGCTGAGAAACGTTCTCCTTCTAAAGCAGACATCGAAATTTTAAGGCGTATGGAGTCGGTTGTTGTTGGAGCAGGTGTAATAAGTGGCAAGGATCATGTTGATCGAAACGACGAAACAATGTATCTTCGTGGAAATTTTAAGTGGGTTCGAGGATCCTTGGATTCAGATACATTTCATTTTGTTGATCCTGATGGCAACGTTGGTCAAGAACTTAGCATATTTTTCCTTCGTTCCCGGTAACATTAAGCTTGTCGATTTATGGAGTTTTTCGTTTGAAGGAACAGCTGCATGTGTCAAATTTACAGTTGTCACCTTATAACTTTGAAGCTATTATTGCCTATACACATGGCTTGGCACTGCTTGAAGTATATATATATGTCCAGTATCTGATCTGTACAGCACTCAGACTCCTCTCTCTGTTACTTAATGTAATTTGTTTTTGAGGCTGAGTGCTTTTTTGAGTTGTGCTTATGAGCATTACTTTTATATATATACTACATCATTTATTGGGCACTCCAAATCTGTATTTCATGTACGAAAATAATTTATACTACCCCATTTTTGACGGATTGAGTGCAAAAAATCCGTCAAAAAAAGCATTCATGAATATATAACTGGATATGTATTTCTAATTGGAGCTTGATTTGGTTAACAATTAATTAACATACATGCATATGTTTATAGAGTAATATGAACCATGCAATATTGAAGCTAAGAGTGTTTAGTTTTTCTTTGGTGATATATATTCGAGGCTTCTGGATGAGAAAGGATATATATTTTCGAGTGCATGCATAAAATTGTTTAAACCTCTTTAAGTGGGATAAAAGAGAAAAGAAGGCGAAAAAAGGCTTCGTCCAATCATTGGTATATTAGTTCTCAGTTAATGAAATGAAGATTATTCATGATACAGATGATTCTGGGTCATACCGAGCAAGTTCTGCTCTATGCTGGCACATGTAAACGATCTGACAAAGCTTGGTAATGAACTTCCGTGTAGTTCATAAAGAGCTTGATAATGAACTTCCCGATACTTCATAAAAGAGCACTCTCTCTCTCTCAATTACAAAAAATTAAAATACTCGCTCGTTTGAGAGAAGTATTGTTGATCACCAGGCGGCTACAATGTTAGGGATCTTACACCAAATACCAAATTCTGGTCACATAGCTTCTTCAACTTCATTCGGACTGCCCCTATAAAGAGACTTTTATATATAAACAAAAGTAAGATGCATAGTCGGACCACTTCTGATACTCTATTTCAAATATATGACGTGCTATATTGAAATTTAAGTTTCATTACATTATGTTTATTTCTGTTAAAACAAGTGGTGTCAAATAGTTTTTTATTATTTTCTTTCTCAAACTCATTTTCACCACTAATGAAGCTTCTGAGAAATTAAAATTTGGATATTTCATTTTTTTTTTTATGAAATCAAGTCATTCCAGTTGCAAGAGCATTAATTTCTCCTTTATAGACTGATTTTACCTATCAAAGATATTTCAAGAAATTTGTATATTTACAATCAAATGTAAAAATTTCTTGAAGTTAATCCTCTTTGATAGTCAAAATCAATAGTGATGATTTTTGTTGCAATTTGAATGACTCGATTTCGTTAAAAATGAATGAGATATCCAAATTTTAATTTCTCAAAAGTTTTTATGGATGATGGATATTGGTAAGAGGAAAGGATGGTTTTACCCTACATTTTAGCTAGGTTTTAACTGAAATACACTTAATATAATGAAATTGGAATCTGAGTATAGCACATTATAGTTTTAATATTTCAAATGATCTGACAAACAAAACTGCACGTATACGAAGTGCATGCATTTTAATCTATAAACAATCAAAAGATAGATTAATTAGCATATACGGCGTTGTTATGTATACGTGGATCGTACTGTTATTGGTGATAAGAAACATATCAGGCGATTTTCAAAATGTTGATGCAACAAGGCGACACGCACCTGCAAAAAGTGATCAGAATCCCGGGATGTTGATTTGATAGCATGCACCTTTACACAGTTGACACCACCAGTACGATCTACATATAAGAACAGTGTTTTGTACCTCAACAATGAAATTTTCTAGGATACTGTTTATTACCAAACATGGGTCACGAGAAGGCCTTGCAACGTTGTATTTTGCCAGTCATGTTTTGGTAGATGCCAAGAGGCATGTCCGGCCCACTTTTATGGCATTTCAAGAAATGTATGTTTTCATTGGCTGCTTCATAATCATATACATAATTCTTCAGTTTTAGTGTAGACTGTGTAGTCCACGAGACTTAATTTAATTATGATCTCAAAAAGAAATTTAATTTATGGGATTCTCATTTTGTTCTACTTTCTAAATGAAAAACTTTCTGATTGTCCAGAGAAACTTGGGCTCAAAATGATGTGCCCTTAAGAGCAGCTCCAAGGTGTGCCAAAAAGAGTGTCAAAGTGCCTTATGACGTGATGTAGCATGACACTCTTGTTGCTATCCATTGGAGTAATGGGAATGCCAACCAAAGTTGCCTCCTATTATATTCCGTCTCAGATGAATACATTGGGGCATTTTATGCCTAGTATAAACTTGAGCCCGATCAGTAACTGCACTAATAAATTGTGATTTTTTGGCGGCTTAATTACATTTGTAAAATAGGTGCAGAGGAAATCAGCACTACTGTGCTACAATATGTTGTAAAATTATGGGTGATAATTGATAAACTTATGATCCAAAGAACATGTAAAACTTCAGGAGAGCATTTCTTCTCTGACAGTTTCTCCGGAAAGAACAGTTGGCACTTGGTCCAGTTCGGGATCAAAGACCAACAAGTTATCTCACTTGCTAGGAGAGGGTGTTTCTCGAAGTCACACAGAGTCACAGACGACGCAACCAGAAACCTCAAGCTTAATTTTCAACTGCCTTCAGGGGTTCCAAACCCGTGCCTTCTTTTACTGCCTTCGAAAACTTATTTGGTAGTAGCTCTGATCATTGTTTATCAATAGTTTTAGTTATTTATATCTTTTTAATGCTATGTTGTCATTTTTAAAGGACATCTTATACAACTTTAACAATTACGCAGACTCAACTGTGTGAGGAGAACCTGAGAAGATAAAAGAAAATTTATTCATGAAAATTGTATCATGGTAATAATGAGAAAAAAGAACGAAGAATGGCTAGCTTTACATAGATAAATTTACAAGTATGGGCTTGTGTTATTGCTGTAATGATCACTGCAATGGATGCAGAAAGAAGCAGCAACATGGCAACGCAAACAATAGAACAGCATTAAAGCTTTGCCTAACTGGTGAAAAACCTGCAATTGTAAGTATTACATAAAGTTCAGACCTGGAAGAAAACAATCCGTTTCTTATCTAGAAGAGATTTAATTTTTTAATTTTTTGTATATATAGTGGATTTCAGTTAAGTTCTCCAGGAGTTTCATGCAGTGTGAGTTATGGATTTGTGTATTTCTCTGTGTCTGTGTGTTCCTATATCAAAATTCAGAACGATAGATATGCCTAACCGTTAGCTAGCTGGAGGATATTATTCCTGATATTCCACTCAAAATCCCAGTGATGCCTGTCATTTTTTAGTGTCCAGTAACTCCAACCAAATGATGCCATGTTATACACATCCAATTGCGTTCTCCCAAAGTCTTGATAATCTGCACTGGAACTATTTATAACGTTCCATTCATTCACCCATTCCCCTGGAACAATTTCATTTTTCTCAGTCTCAAAAAATTTACTAAGCGTAGCAAGATTTCTTATATCCCGAAGAACAGTTCTTAAATCAATAAAAAATAATGGGGAAAACTTACCAATAAATATAAGCGGTCCATTTCTGCTGTTCAGAGCTTGTAATTGGGTTTCCCTGCTTTTGTATATGAACTGAATATTATCTACAGTACTCATGTTGACAAAAATTGTATCAAAAAGATTGTAGTAGTGCAAATCCACTACAATATTAGTAGAACCTATGTTGGCTTGAAAAATTTCGATTGGATCTGCATCTCCAATTCGTTGGCAGACAATCACATATGCTGTGGGGGAGTATTTTCGAACAATCTGGTACCCTTGTCTGTAATAAGAAATCAAAATATCTAAAGGAACTGTCCAGGCAGATGGTTCATTCAGTAGTTCAATTCCCAGCAAGGCAGGATGCTCGGCATACCTGTAAACGGAAAGTCCAATGAGCCAAGAATATACAATGCAGCCTGATAATTAGTAGTTAGAATATAGATTATATCAGCTAGTCACTAAACAGAAAGGAAGAGACATGTAAAATGGAACAAAGTGAATATAAAGTAGATTTAATCAGCATTTATATGTTGCACAGTAGATGTAAGATCCTTATCTATAAAGATACTCTGGTGTTCTGTACCTTTTACAGCAGCCGACTAATCTAATGGTTACAAATTTATAAACAAATCTACTGTGTTCTGCATCAAGTTTGAGCAGGTGGTAAAACTACAGAGCGACCATTATAATTCATCACTATTTGTCCACAACTGACCTCGAAGCTAGAAATTTAATAACATTTAATGTTTGTGAGATGTGTAAAGATGTAGGCCATCCCGTTGTACCATCTCTGCTGGCACTATGTTCCATCCCATTTTGAGAGCCTGGTGCTGCATGAAGGTCGATAATGCACTTTATATTATAGGCTCTGCAGACACGGTTTCAAGTGGAGTGTATAAGAACTATGAAACGTAAACATGCCGTACATTGTTAAAGATGAAGTTCAATTAAAGACCCACTGAGCCCACGAGAACGCATTATCCAGGGCATTCAAAGTCCCTCCGATAAAAGGAGCTGGTGGGTTTGGATCAGAAGCAATCCACCAGCCAACAGGGATCCTCACGGTATTGATTCCGTGACGGTAAAGGAAGTCAAAATCTTGTTCAGTAACGAAGCCATCTCTATGAGTCTGCAGTACCAAATTGACTTTGAATAAACTAGCATCTGATTAAGGGCAGAATGATATGTTCTTTCAATGGTTACATGAAATATATTAGTACAAAGTCCTTTGTGTACAGATGCTTCAAATGAGAAAGGGATACTGAATCATAGAGATCACAAAATATAAAGGAAACATGTAGCTACCATAAGTGTACACAAATGATAATATTGCTGCTGGTTGGTCAGCATTTAAATTATTCAACCATAATTTCATTTGGCTTCCCCAGTGTGCACAAGCCCTCTGCTAACAATTACATATGATATATCTTGTTATCCTCCTTTCTTTCCCATTAAAAATTCTTTGGAAAAATTTCAATGATTACATATATTGTACGATTAAAAGGAAAGGCCTAAGCATAGACTAAACCATCTGATACAGAACCAATAGGGCTAGTCCCAACCAGAATACAATAAGATGAACCTTGTTGTACCAATATGTAGAATGGATCTTCTACCGCAGAATCCACTTGCAAAATATGTTGTTTGCACCAGGTGATGGATCATGACCCTCTATAAACTACGATAGTACATATGATGAATTGATCTATGAAGACAATGTGACAATCTGAGGGATATATTATTTATGGGGTCTAGTGACTAAACAAGCGGGGAACTTTTGTAGCTTTACATACCTTTAAAATTTCTTTAGCTTTATCATGTCCATAACCATTGGCGAGCTGATAATCACCATGTAATTTATTAGAGGCAATAATCATTTCAAATGTGGCTGCATTATCGTCCCATCCTGGAATTTCTGGATAGTCTGCAGTGAGCTGGTTTGATGATGAAGCCTAAAATGATGAAAGTATAAGATATCAATTTTTCACTATATGTAGCCATTCAAATTATGCAAATGTTCATAGATAGTCCTAAATGTCCACTGGCTCGATATCCTGGTTCACAATGACAAAGCAAGTTTTGCAAACCCCATAAAACGAGGAGAAATACGTTTTATTAATGATTTGGTCCAACTACAATCTCTCTGCGCTTCAGTTATGCTAATTTTTTTAGAAACTATATTACTGAAACATGGGTCACTATAGCAGACTTCGTTTCTTTATCATCTTTCCAATTCGAGAAATGTCAGCCGTTTCTTCTCAGCTTCAATTTTCCTGTTAAAACTTTTCTTGCACCAACTAAATAACAGATTTATGCTCGCCTCTAACGTAGTCTACATTATGTCTCAAATTTTGCAGCATGTTAATCTCTATTTCGGAGGCCGAAACAGAGCCCAAAAAGATCAGTACATCAGAAGGACAAACCGTGGAGGGAATATCTAAGACCAAAATACAAACCATGACTGAGCATGTTATGTCTTCCACACTAATCACCTCTATATTTTTTGGTGCAACTAAATAACTTTACCTTTACTTAAAGAAAATTGCAGGACACTCTTACCTGCAGATAGTTTCCATCCTTATTGGTTATATGGACTCTGTTGTCGATATTTCGTTCCAAGTAAAATGTTTCTGTTGGTGATGGCGATTGTGCTGTTGCAGAGACAAAGCCTTCATCATCATATGTTAGAAACTGGCCTTGGAAAGTGCGGAATTGAAACTTCGTCTCAGAAACTCTCCACAACTGCAATAAGATAAAGGAAGCTAAAAGGCTATCGCGCTATCCTATCTGCATATAGGGAATATCTTTTTGTTTATGGGATATTCTAGTCGTGAATTACTCATCTGTTTACAAAACCCACGAATAATTAGTGACTTTGTCTTGGTAACTATTTTGTGCATAAACGTAGTCAAATTATGAGAACTTGTGGCCACTATAAAGATCAAGGAAAAAAGTTACTTTGTTCCTTGGTTCACACCACCTGCTCAAGGTTACATATATCGTTATCGTAGTAATAATTTGCAGCATTCAAACTTCGGGCACCAAGTGATAAGTCAGGGTAACAGTTAAGCTTTTGTGTTACTGAAGTGGAGAAGCAGTCTACTGTATATCTTTTTTAAAATGCTTAATAAGCAGAAGCAAAGACCAAAGAGGTCAATATAGAATTTGACGAATTACATAATGATCCAAGTAGAATCGCAAGCCTATAGAATGTAATAAGCAGACTAAATGAAGTAAAAATTGTTAGAGATTGACTGTTACCAGATTCCATAGAATAGTTAATCAGCTATAACCTCATCAAATTCAAAAGTTATAGGAGACTGGTTTGTTGAACAACAAGAAATACTTTTGCAAATTCTGCTACGAACTAGAACAAATTGCTGAACCTTTCAACAGATTATTCTGAAACGACTGATACTACAGGCCTTGGACATTTACCGATTTACACATACAGTTATTTACAAAGGAAATCCGTGAATTTATATTCAATCTACTTACTATGAGCACATCGAGCAGTAACATAACATGGTTAATAAGAATAAAAACTGCAAGGCAATAATGAGAAATATGATCAAGCATCTCACCCTAAAAGTCTCCCATGAAGAAGGCATATCTTTGTCGACACTAACATTCATCCCGCCTCCATTTTCTGAAGACACATACTTTTGTAAAGTCACCGATTTGAATTGAACCTCCGTTCCATCCTACATTATGATCGACACACATAATTCGCATATTTGAGTAACGAATTACACACAACTTGAAATGGTAAAAATAAGAGGTCTCACAAGCATATCTCCATTGGGTATTTCATCAAACAGTGAAGGTTTAATCCACCCTTCCACAACCAACCATCCACCCAAGTTGACTGCTCTTACTTTTGAATCACCAGGTAACCCCTCCACTTAAGTTTATATAATTCAGGCACAAGATTAACAACAGAATTTATAAATAATTAAACTGCAAAACATTTTAAGAAAATCAGAAAGAATAGAGTGACAGAACAAACCTGAGCATGCTACCGAAAAGATGAGGCAACACGAAAGCAGAAATGTAAATACCCATTTGCAGGACTTAAGTTCCATGTACAATGCAGGACAAAATCAAATCAGTAAAGCCAAAAGCTATAGTTTTTATCTAAAATAGATGAATAAAAGACAGAATAAAGGAAGCAACCCCACTTGAATGAAGAAATATATTTGTACATGCATGTAGAATTCTTTGCTGATTACACAATTAATTCCAAAATGAAATTAGTATACAACCTATAAAAAGTTAAAGATGAGCCTGGTGATCTTTTTATATGATATTCGATTAAATGTTGTTAAGGGCAATCTCAATACTAAGCATGTCGATAAAGGCAAAAACACCCTCAAAAAGATTCAAAGTGGAATAAAAGATAAAGAACCATATTCATATTCTCGTGTAGTGAGTTAAAAAGTCTCTCTTAAATAGACCCGACAATTTTCGATACGACACAAAAAATACATGATACGAAAGTACACGTGTACTGACCAAGTCTACTCTTAAGCAAACAATTTTCTTTGGCCATGTGTTGACAGTATAGCCATTTCTGTGGTTCCATTAAAGGGTGAAGTTGAAATTTAGTTTCATGATTTTATGAAGATCTTTTTCCCGAATCCCTGAAAACTGTTCGGTTTTTATAAAAGATTTTTAAAAAAAATCTCACGGGTTTATCGCTTCGTTTCGTACTTATGGCCTTTTCGTACCAATGGCCTAGGATAGTTATTATAAAGCAGAGGGAGTACTAACAATAAGATTCTTGCTGTATCAGCAAAAATATACATCTCTAGGTTAAACAGAGATGAATGATCTTGTGCAAAGTCTCAACATTACAATTTAGGTACAATTTATACATGACATTTATAGTTTATCCAACATTAAAGATCTTGGTCCAAGTGTGTGACCTCGGAAAATATGTTTCGATAAGCAAGTGAATTTAAAAATACATCAATCTGTAAGAACTTGCTGTTGCAGCTTCAGACCAGTTCCTTAACAAGTCCACTCTTGGCTTCAGACATGTTATTTGCTTCATACAACAGTACTATGTATGAAAATGCCTGTACTCGAAACATCTGATGTACGTAGTCTTACCCTTTATTTTCGTAACAACACTCAGCATGTCCCCTGAAGGAAAGAAGACTGTATGTCAGTATGTACCGTTTATTCAGGACAGACAAATCAATTCTACCATTTTTACAAGGGTAAAATTGAGTCGTGGCTCTTACTGGACCCAGGTTTTGGCCACTTCCTACTAGTAGATGAGAATGTTCTCTTCATCGAAACATGCCCAATTTCCGATAAATTCCTAAATGAAGAACTCTTCATCACTCCATATATCCTCGACAATGATTTATTTTTACCATGTTTCACAGCCTTCACTGGATCAATATTAGCCACTGCAATGCTAATCATAGAAGCCGAAAATGAATCCAACGACACTGACCTCCTCACTTCTTGAGATCCTCCTTCCCCTTGTGCATTTTCAACTCCAACATCAGAGTTCCTTACACATGGAAATGCCAAAGTCTTATCTGTATTTTCACTAGCTTCTTCATTACTAGCTGTGCTTGGTACCTCTGCACCACTATTTCCAGCTCCATCACAATCCTCACCAATACTATCCAAATTCTCCACTAAATGATCTTCCCCTCTACTCAATCCATCCGTATTCGTCATCTCCCCCGTACTCAAACCAACACTACTAGCCTCCACAACAATGGGAGCACGACACAACGGACAATTCTTATGAGACCTCAACCAAGTATCAACACAAGCAATATGAAAAGCATGACTACACTTAGGCAAAAGCCTTAAACTCTCATCATCACGAAACTCACTCAAACAAATCGAACAATCTGCTTCTTCAACCAACCCTTCACCTTTCTTATACTTAATAATCGCAATAGAATCAATAACCATTTGTGTCAAACCAATAGTATTAATCAACCATATTGGATGAAACAATTCAGGGCCATGATCTTCATTCACAATATTCTCATCTTGATCAATATTTCTCGAAAAAGTCCTCCTAAGACTATTCAAACGAAACCTATATCTTTTCAGAATTATGAAATAACATATCAAGAAAAAGAAAACAACAAGAAAACATATCACAACAAGCAAGATAGGTGAAAAGGGTAGATTTGAACTTGAACCATCTTTATCTTTTGTACGACAGTCATCATCACCACATTTCGGGTATGGTGGTATAATAAATGGAGGTTCATCATCCAAAATTCTTCTGTAAAAACTTGCCATGTAAAAACAGAGGATTATGAACAACAGGAGCTAGGAATACCTTGCACATGAAGATACATACAACCAAAATGTAAGTATGTTAGTTGAATGGCTCCAAGTACTTGGAGTATATGATGCTAAGATCAAATCAGCATAAAAAAGAGAGTAGTAAATTGCTTGGGTTTGATTATTTAGTTGTCTAGCTAAATTGTATCATATGTTACTCAATATTTTGTGTGGAAAATAAGTGGTTTGAGTGGAAATTTCGTTGGTTTTGGCAAGGTGATGAAAGTCAATGTAAAAAAGTCTAGTATCTACGCGTTAAGTAAAGATGCCGGTTTGAAGTTGCCTACTTATTGTGGTGTCGGTGACGCATCATCCGACCATGTCTTCAAGAGGTTGTAATAACTAGCAAAATAACCCGTAGAATTATCAATTCGGTTTTGGATTGGATCAATTTCGGATCGGATCAACTTTCGATTATGATATATTTAAGTATAGCTCGGATCGGATCGGATTCGGTTCGGGTCTAATTCGAATGAAAATCAAATGAAATTTGAATTAAAATCGAATGAATTTGGTTTGGATCAAAAATTATAATATAATAATTAAATATTGTACTTTTAAGTAAATTCCGAGTTTTGATCTGTTTTTTTTTCACGTTACAAACTTGCAATTTAAATATTCGAGGTTTTTCTAGTGGCTAGTCGGCCGCTTGTCACAAAAACAACTGGGCCAGTTGGTTTTGAAGCTCTATTTTTTAGTTTGGGCAAGAAGTCCTGTATAGCAGTGGTATGCTTCTCTAATCTTGATGTGCATGCACAAGTAGGCTATTGTTTATGGGTTTGGAGCAAGTGGCTCGTGATTTTCTTTAGGTGATCCATATACATACATAATAGTATGATCGGATCTTTTCTTTTTTTAAAAGAAGTACGATTGGATCTTGCATTGGTGATTTACTGATTTGTAGGGATCGAATTTTGAAAACACAAATTTATATTGAGATATTTTGATTTTTAGTCATTTAATATTTAACTGGAAAAGTTGAAAAGTTATTCAAAAATAACCAAAAACCAACCATTTCGGCATACAAAACACTTGTTAGAAAATGTGGGTTTAAATCCCATATTAAAATTATCATTCTAAAACTTGATTACGAGTAGATCTTGTTACGATCATAAAACTAAATTCCTGCTAACGAAGAGTACTGTTGGAGGCCCAAGTATAATTGGGCCGAAAAGTAATGGAGGCCCATTACTTCAGTCCGGTCAATTACACCTAGCCGTTGTGGAGTGTACTGAGTCTCCCGACTTCCAAGGCGGGTGAACCGGACAACGCACGACGACGAGTGGTTCCGCGGATTTCGGGCGACCGTAACGACTGTGCTTATAAAAGCTCATATCAGGTTTCATTAAAGGGTTAATACTTAATTCAAAACACACAAGCACTTGCACGTTCAACTTATACTCACCGGAACCTTTTAATTTATTCTCACACAGGAGGTGAATCGGGGGCCCAAGCCCTCGCATTCTTCTCACTTTGCAGGTGAACTCGAAGAGCTATTCGGAGTCCGACCCGTCAGAAATTTGGTTCCAACATTTGGCGTCGTCTGTGGGAACGTGCGAATAAGCTTGTAACACCAAACAGAAAACGATGGCAATTGATAACTTTGATGATAGGGCACTGGGTTTTACTGAAACTCATCGCCAAGGAACTTCTACGTCCACGCCTCCGATAAATCGAGTCCTCAATTTCGATGCCGAGCTGGAAGAAGGTCCAATGCCCACTCCTGAGGAGCAGAAATCCATAATTCTCAAATGGCGTGAAGAAACAGCTGCGAAGAGTGGAAAACAAAAGGAAAAAGAAAGGATGGAAGCAGAGGCTCAGGCTAGAGCGAAGAAAAGGGAAGAGGACCTCGCCAAACTAGAAGCTATTAAACGACGAAGGGCCGAATTGGACGGAGAAGAAAAGGCCCTTCAAGGTGCCGTGGAGACTGGCGAACAAACACTGATATTGTCTAGTCATAGGAGAGAAAAGAGGATGCATAATGATGAAGATGAGTCTTCGGACTCTGAATCACACCCCCGAAGGATTCGTTCAAAGATCACGGTTCGTTCGGATACCGACGATGAAGGTGATCCTCACATGAATGATAGATTGAGCCGAATGGAAAAGGTAATGTTCGGCGACCGTAGAGTGAGTCATGAACCTGTCATATCCGAGGAGATCGAGCAATATAGACCTCCCTCGGGAGGACAATTCCCGAAGATGAATGAGTTCAACAGGAAAATCCTGAGGATCATTGTGAGAAATACGAGTCCCTTATGACTAGAATGGGACACTACGACATAATGCTGTGTAAGATGTTCCCGAACAATCCGCTCCGCTCTCTCCTCGCCTCCAGGCCGGCCGGACCGAAAGGGCGCCTTCATCTCCTTCCTCCAGGAAGAGAATACGAAAAGGGGACACCATCAAAACCTACGTCCCTCAGTGGGCGGTGCTGGAGACTGATTCAGTCACCTCATCTGATCTGATGGTGGTCAAGGAGATAGCTCCTGACTTGTGTCGGGCTTTAATGCTCCCGGCTGATCGCCCAACATACGATCAGTTGAGCACCACCGATGCCTGCGCTGAACTCCTGGGACTGCTCTCTAAGGCAGATATAACCCTTTATTCATTTATTTCTTTTTTTGTCAGCCTTTAACCGAACTTTGCTTTTCTGTCGCAGGCGACTCCAATGGCTGCTGCTATCACTGATAAAGTGAAGGATATGCAGAGTGGTTTCGCCCAGTCCCAAGAGATGGAGTCTCAGACGGTTAAGGCCGAAGGTGATCTTCGTCTAGCGACGGAGGACTTGGAGAGGCTGGACGACCAAGCTAAAGTGCTGAAGGCTGATCGGGAAGCTTTCCAGAGGGAGGTGGACAGTCTTCGGGCTCGGCTCACTAAGCACAACCTTTCCCTCAAGGCCGCAAGGAAACTATCCCGAAAGGAGACCAATCTTAGGCTGAATGCGGAGGAGCATTGCTATCAAATGGGCCACGATAAAGTCGTGAGGAGGGCTGCCGCCATGGGTTTGGACCACCTCCCGCTGGTTGAGCCTGGTTTCACCGACCCGGTCGGTCGCCCTGAGGAGGAAGAGCTCCCCGTGGTCTCTTCGAGCGAAGATGAAGAGTTGTCTGAGTAGAATTTAAATTTTTGTAAAGTATTTAAGCCTTCGGGCGCTTAACTTTGTAGCCTTCGGGCCTTTATTTTAATTTATGAATGTTTGGTTTGTTTCCCTTAGCATATTTTTTCATTTTATGTTTCTTCGGCCTTAATTTCTGCCTTAACGTATTTTCGTTTGATATGTGTCTCTTCGGCTTTACTTATCGCCTTAACATCCTCAAAAATACCTTTATGTATCTTCGGCTTCAAATTTGCCTTAACATAATTAAATAAATTCATGTATCTTCGGCTTCGAATTAACCTTAACATCTTAAAAATACCTTTATGTATCTTTGGCTTCGAATTTGCCTTAACATAATTAAAATAATTCATGTATCTTCGGCTTCGAATTTTTCTTAACATAATTAAAATAACTCATGTATCTTCGTCTTCGAATTTGCCTTAACATAATTTGGGTTCCCCAAACATTGAGGGAATTGGTCTCCCAATTTACAAAATGTTTTAATTGAAAGAGTCTTGTAACATTTATCTTGTTCGGTCATCCCTAGATAAATGTCTGTCTTGCTATAATTCACGCTTATACAATAGAATAAGGCTGGCATAAAGAGTTGAAACAACCACAATCATATATTTTTATTGATACTTTATTCAAAACACACAAGCACTTGCACGTTCAGCTTATACTCACCGGAACCTTTTAATTTATTCTCACACCGGAGGTGAATCGGGGCCCAACCCCTCGCATTCTTCTCATTTTGCAGGTGAACCCGAAGAGCTATTCGGAGTCCGACCCCCCAGAAATTTGGTTCCAACATTTGGCGCCGTCTGTGGGACTTTGCTGCTATCTTCGGCCCAGAAAGAAAGCACCATTTGTTATGGCTGCCCTTGTTATTGGAGTTCGTCTCCACCCATTCGGCCCTGTTAGTTCGGCGGGGATATGGTGTAGAAACCCTTACTCTTACCATTTTTCTGAAATCATAATGATTCCAGAACAGTTGGGGTGTTGGATCGACTTGGGCGGCGACGCACCGGCATTGGAAGTTGTTCATATGCAAAAACCCATTTGGGTCCATCTGACCCAAGGCAATTCCCATCTGGGCGAATAGTTTCTTTATGAGAGGAAGTACAGGTACCCGGAAGCCGCACTTAAAGGCCGCTTCGGAGATGCCGTAGCTACCTGCCCACAGCCTTCGGGCATGGGCGGATTATGCCATATTCGATCATTCGCCTTTGGCATATATGTATGCCAGGCTCCAGTCGGAATTTCATGCTCTTTGGCGAACTTGGATACGCGGTCTTTGGAGAGTTGTGATCGGAGATTCGCCGCGGGATATTCGCTGATATTAAATAAAAGAGATCTTTCTGGGGATATGGATCCCGAAGATTGCACCGATTCAGAAGATGACCGATCCATAATTCCTGCATTGAGAAATGAAGAAATTAGCCGTGTACTCGGAAAAGATTTTTGAAAAATATGCAAGTGAAAATGAAAATACCGAGTACAGAGGGCCCGTGGATCGGTCGGGTGAATCACTAGCGTCTAAGCCACGGTAATGGAAGGGTTCCTAACGTATTTAGGTTATTCCGAAGACTGTTCTAGAGACAAAGTCATCCCGAAGACTGTTCTAGGGACAAAGTCATCCCGAAGACTATTCTAAAAATAAGGGTATCCTGAAGAATGTTCTTACGGCGATAAACCTAACACATCTACTGGGGACACCTAATGCATGCCTACAAACATATATGCATTTCTAGGCGAAGGGTTGTAGATATCTACAGTCACATTCCTAAGAATTATGGCTACAGTCGCAGGGGATAAGATATGCATCGCAATTTCTAACAAGCATTTGTTTACAAGGTTGAATAGCTAAAGAGAAAGAAATTCGAGAAACTTACTTGTAATGGAGACGGTAGAAATGGTAGAGACTGAGGTAGGAAATGATTATGACGTTGCTCACGGCTGGATTCGTGGAAAATATCACGAGTGTTTTTCTTGAGAATGTCGTGAAGACATTTTGGGGGGAAATGGATATTTATATGATGGTGGAGCGACGTTTGGACATGGAAAGGTAAACATTACATATTCAACGGTGTGATTTAGGCCATTTGAAATTCGACGGTTGAGATCTGGCACAGGTCTCGAGAAACGACAGCTGTCATGATTACTATGACACGCTTACCCAGGTGAAGTGTCATGACATGTCGGTTAGATAAATGCAAAATTTGTTTAAGGGTTATCCCAAAGTGGAGTGCAAGATTAGGACTCCGATCGAAATGGACACTCGACCAAAGCCCAGGGACATGTTGGAGGCCCAAGTATAATTGGGCCGAAAAGTAAATGGGCCGAACAGGTGGGTTGGATAAATCGGGCCCATTACTTCGGTCCGGTCAGTTACACCTAGCCGTTGTGGAGTGGATTGAGTCTCCCGACTTCCAAGGCGGGTGAACCGGACAATGCACGACGACGAGTGGCTCCGCGAATTTTGGGCGACCGTAACAATTGTGCTTATAAAAGCTCATATCAGGTTTCATTAAAGGGTTAATACTTAATTCAAAACACACAAGCACTTGCACGTTCAGCTTATACTCACCGGAACCTTTTAATTTATTCTCACACCGGAGTTGAATCGGGGGCCCAACTCCTCGCATTCTTCTCACTTTGCAGGTGAACCCGAAGAGCTATTCGGAGTCCGACCCACCAGAAATTTGGTTCCAACAAGTACTAAGAATTTTTTTGAAATATCCCTAAATTGAGGTTAATTTTGTCATTTCTCATGTTTAAATGGGTTATTGGCCTATCCAATTTTGACCCACCTTACTAAAACATGCTATTTTATATTCTCTTACGGGTTTTTTGGATGATCCAGTTATACCAGCTGGTTCTTTCAAAACACGCTGTATACAAAACTTATATCTCAGCATATTGAATTAGGTTAGATTAGACAACTGCACTTAAAAGAACACACGACTGCTCGAGCTTTTATTTCAACCTAGTGAATTCAATTCTAGTATTTGTTGTAACATCCAAATCACTAGAGTTAGTTTACTTGCTATTTAAAGACTATCTAGCAGATCATAATCCCTACTAATTATCTCAAACTGTTTATTCGATTTTTTTATTACAAAAATAGATAAGTTCATGTCAAATTTATTCTAAATTTGGTTTAATTTGTTTGATAATCATTCCCTGTAATCTGTACTGTAATTGTAACACATTTCAAGTTTAATATAAGTTATATTTAACTTGAATCTTGTTTCATTTTATTCTGCTTAAATTTGTTCTTGAATTATTATTTCACGAACCAAACAAATTGTATTCAAACTCCCTTCTACAAACATATCAGGGCCTAACACTCACTATCTTTACACTTTAAAAAAATTAATGAACTTATATTTTCCTAAACTTTCTTCTCAAGTTAAAATATTATCTTAATATCTTTTTTATCTTTTGAAATTGGTGAGGTGGCGCCTTTCAAATCGTCTCGATCTATTTTTTTAATTCTCTTAAAATTTTGAATTAATAAATACTAATTACTGAAATAATCTTAGTTTCTTTCCAACTTTCTCTTTCAAATAATTTTAATTATCATATATTTTCCTAAACTTTCTCCTCAAGTCAAATTATTATCTTAATACTTTAAAAACAATCATAGAACTTATATCTTCCTAAATTTTCTCCTCAATGGACAATATTATCTTAATATCTTTTCATTTTTTTTAAAAACAATAGTGAGGAAAAAAAGGAAAGTTTCTTGCTAAAGAGCAACAAAGTATGTATGTTAATAATTACTATACCTCGATCTATTTTTCTAATTTTTTGGAATTTTTGAATTAATAATATTAAAGATTAGAAAATATTTTAATTGTCTTTAAAAATTTTACTAATAGAGGAAATTAAATATACAAATTTAATATTATTGCCTTTAAAATTTTTACTAATTGAGAAAGCTAAATATATAATTTTAATATTCTCCTAAATTTTTTAAACTTAAAAAATCTCCAAGTTTGATTCTCCTAAAAAAATCTCTAAATTCTCCTAAAGTTTCTCCACAAATCAAATAACTATCTTAATTTTTTATAATACTTTTCTTCAAATCAAATTACATAATCGAAATAGAACATACACTTAAATTTACAGAGAAGAAAAATTCGAATTTATTACAAAAAATATATATTTAATTTTTATAACATATTTGAGATAAATAATAAATATTAACTGAGATGAGCTTGTTATCTTTTTAATTTGTGAACAACGATAGAACAACTAACGGAGAAACATGTTCAACGAGGGAACAATTCAATAGGATGAGAGTGTTATCTGTTAGAATTTAATATTGATGTTATATTTTGTATTTTTTTTATTTTGAGAAAAATTAGTATTGATGATATATATAATAATATTTGGGATATTATAAAAATAATAAAAATATTAAACAATAATTCTTTTGTATTTTTATTCAGAATTTCGGTGAGAGATCAAGACGAAACAAAAAATTCCGAGAAAATCTTAAAGTTATGTGAGAAATATTATTATTTATTTTATTTAAATATATATATATATATATTTGGAAGGAAATTTATTTTTTAAAAATATTTAAAAAAATATTAAAAAAGTCGCTGCGAAACACGACTTAATAAACCGATTTATATTAAATAAAGTAAGACTTTCTATTATCAACCAAAACGAGCACCAAATGACTTGTTACTTTGACATATTGTACTTCTTTCGGAGAATGGAAGTTAGATATTTGATAAAAAATGAGAGAGGGTGTTTGGTTGTTAATGAGAATCGGAAACTTAAATTCAAATAATAGTGTTAGGATCAATATTTGTGTTGTGTGAAATGAGAATCCCAATCCTTTTATGTGGGTTATGGATAAATGAAACCCATACTACCTCTTGGGTTTTAATTTCATTCACATTTCCATTAACCACCATTCACATTCCCCATTCCGATCCGATACCCATGATGTATCCAAACGTCTCAGAGATTTAAGTCAAAATTTAAAATTTTGATCAGATAAAATCTCTAATATTAGTGTTTGATAGTTAGCGGATTTAATTGATTTTTTGGACTCAAAAAATTAATTTTGAAAAAGCTATTTGGAGAAGTTTTTTCAATTAGAAGATTGTGATGTGTCTAGTTAATATATAAAAAACTAACTCAAACAACAAATTACCAAATTATATAAAACAACTAATTGAATACGTTAGTCAAAACAATTAACTCAATTTGCTAATCAAAACAACTAACTCAATACACTAATCATTAACAATTAATTGCCATACATGACCTAAATAAATTGATACCAAAACGATAAATTCAAATATATAGTACTAGCTTAAAACCCGTGTGATGCACGGATTGTTAATTATTATTTTTTAATATTTTATTAATTGTAATTGTGCAAAATATAAGTAGGCATGTTAAAATAGCTAAACACTTTTAATTAATTAAAAACATTAAAACATATTTTAAAATAAATAAGTATGAGTTTGCCCGTTATATTTTTGGAAAATGAGGGGTTTTAGTAAGAAAAAATAAAAAATATAACATATATTTAGTTTAAAAAGTTAAATGCCCGTGATATTTTTGGAAAATGAGGTTTTAAAATTTAATAATTAAAAGTATTTAAATACGTTTTAAAATAAATAAGTAAAGAGCTTTCTTTGATATTTTTGGAAAAAGAATGGATTTTAGTGAGAAAAATAGAAAAAGTAAATTGTAAAAGGCAATTTCCAGTGATATATTTAGAAAAAGATGGACTTTGTTAGAAAAAATATATAATGTATTTTAGCTGAAAAGATAATTGGTTATAAATAGGTATTTGATTATTTATATTTTAATATTTTCATTAATTGCATTTGTTAAAAAAAATAAGTAGACATGTTAAAATAGGTAAACTTTTAAAAAAATAATTATAATATTAAAATAGGTTTAAAAATAAATAACTAAAGGTTTGTCCGTGATATTTTTGGAAAATGGTGAGTTTTAGTAAAGAAAAATAGAAAAACAAACATGTTTTAGTTAAAAAAGGTAATTGTCCGTGATATATTTGAAAAAGTAGGGGAATTTGTTAGAAAAAATAGAAAAAATAATGTATTTTAGGTGAAAAAGGTAATTGATTATAAATAGGTAATATTATTATTTAATAATATATTTCTATAAATAAGTAAGGTTAATTAAGTAAAAATACGAAGTACAGTTAATTAAGGGTAATTAAGTAAAATCACAACGTACCATACCGACCAACCAAAATTTTAATGTTTCGTCTATTATATAATAGTATTGATTTCTTACCCTTAGGATGTGTTTGGTTGAAATGATTGAAAATGAAAGGAATTGAATGAAATTTGAACTATAACAAATGTGTTTGTTCATATTTTCATTTATTCCTCCATTACATTCACAATTACCTTAACTAAATACTCCACTTTAAAAATGAATGCTCCATTCTGTTAGGTCCTGATAAGTTTGTAGAAGGGGGGTTGAATACAAACTATACCGTTTTATCGAAATTTGTTCTTTGAATAATTTAATAATTTAGAACAAATTAATGCGGAATATAAATGAAACAAGATTCAAGTTAAATATAACTTATATTAAACTTGAAGGGTGTTGTAAATACAATATGGATTACAAAGTATTTATCTCAAACTAATTAATACAAATTTAGAATAAATTCGACATGAACTTTTCTAATATTTGTAATAAAAAGATCGAATGCTAAAAGCAAGTTCGAGATAAATTCTAGGGATAAAAATCCGCTAGTTAATCAAAGCAATACAAGTAATCAACTTCTAGTGGTTTGGATTTAACAATACAAACTAGAATTAATTGCTTGAGAAGAAATGAGATCAAATGGTTTTTCTTCTTTTTTTTTCTGGAGAGAAATGGCTTCTGTAAAGATATGATATTTTGTTCTCTCTCATTTCTTTCTACACTGCCTCGGGTATATGCAATTTAATAAGCATGTATGACCTAAGGTAATTCTAACAACTTTCGGTAGAACCTGGGAAAGTAATCTGTATGACCTATCAAAAAGACTTTGTATGACCTGAAATAATTCAGTAGAACCTAGCATCTTTTCAGAGCAGGTCATACCGAGCTTTATTATACAGGTCATACTAAGTGTTATAAAACAGGTCATACCGAATTTCTCAACCAGGTCATACCGAGTTTGATTTCAGAAAATCCTTTTAATTTATTTAGTTAGATTAAATTCTAGATTAAATTAATTCTTTTATAAAATTAATTTAATAAATAATTTAAACAACTAACTTAATTAATTTAATAAATAAATTAATTCTGATAGAATTAATTTATTAATTAAATTGAATTAATAAATCAAAGAAGATAACTTAAAATCCTTGCATTCCTCTATCTTCTGAAAACCACTGAATATAGATGATTTAATTCCACTGATTGATGTCGTCATTCGATGCACTGTCTGGTTCATGAATAACTGACTTCAATGATAATTCTTCATCTTTAAAACATTTAAATATGTGGCTTCTTTTCTTTAGCTCTGAATAAACTTTGTATCCTGTACTTCTTCTGTCGCCAACTGGAAATCTCTGTCACTGTAGTAAATCCACTTTCTTGAATACTTCACTGAGGCTTGAACAATAAATTGAACTTCTTTCAATGTAGAATAACTTCAAGTCTGTTGTAGATGACTTTAATCTTCAATCTCTTGACTGATAAAACTCTCTGAGATTCCTGTGACCTTTAATCTAATATTTACTTATTACATTCTTGTTTAAGTTGAGTAGAATCCTCGAATTACAAATAGGCTATAGCATATGCCTTTCAATCTCCCCCTATTTGTTTGTTAGAGAATAACAACCAAATACCTAGAGGATCACTCAACTAAAACCAAGAAAAAGATAAGACTCTTAAGCCTAAGTAAATACTAGAAAGTTCTGGATCAAATATGACATTTCCAGATTTCACCAGTAAAGATAAATACAAGACAGATGTTCCTCTAGACTGAACATATGATAACATTGAACTTGTCTTGATTTACATAAGCTCTATACATATAACATTTACAAAACAGAGCTAATTTACCTTTACTCCCTGAAACTCCCTCTTTACCTTTTATATCTTTTTCAGCTCCCCCTCTTCCTAGCTTCTCCAAAATTCTCCCCCTTAGTTGAGGAATTCTCTACAGATTTCACTTTCTGAGTATTTGAAGCCAGTAGGAGTTGAGATAGTTGATGGAGTTGATCTTGGGAAGTAAATGTGTCTTCAAAATTTCCTTGAGTAGTCCCAGCTGATTGTTGACAGAGGTGGAAGAAGAAGACCGTTCGACCACTTGTGCTTGCAAAATCTTTATCAGCCTGGGTTTTGAATAGATGTTCCTGTAGATCAGCTATGTGAGCTAACTACATTGCAGTGTATGTGTCTGTGTGTGCACTCACTTGAATTTCTCTTGTAAGTGTATCACTCATCTCACGTGTATGTGTTTCACTCAGTGTTTGACTCGCATCACTCAACATTAGCTGTCTGTTTGCTCCTTTTTGATCAGTACCTGCATTGAAACTCACCTTAGCCTCTTCAAGAGAGGTCAGTGGTGGTGCAATGGGAGTTCGCAAATCCCGATCCTCAATCATGTCTATCAAATCACTTGGATTTGAAATCTGAATTGCTTCAGTGATAGACTGATCAAGTTGCCTTCCACTTTCTCCAGATAAATCTGCGAGTGGAAAATCCCTTTGGGAGCCAGAGATGTTCACTCTGGGAGGGGAGAAAATGATTCTATTTGATTTGGCAAAGAATCAAATTTTCCCTCAGATGCCTATGAAGGCACTTCTACCGTGACAATGGTAGGCACTGTAACCAGTTGCAGGTGCTCTGCTTTCACTGTGTCCTGAGTTTCATCTAATGAAATTGTTTTCTCCCATTGTGAGTAATGAGAGTGTGCTTGACTCAGTACAAAGTGCCATGGCCCTATGGCAAATTTCAATAGATTCATCCTGTTGAGAGAATGTCTCTAGAAACAGTTCATTGGCCATTTCAAAGTCCATATCCTATTGAGAGGATACAGATGGGCTGACAGATGCCTCAATATATGTTGAATTTCTTTAGAGGAGGCAGAGTTGTGGGATCACTCACTGTTTCAATCAAAATACTTCTTTGTTTAACATTTGATTTCTGTTTAGGCTGAGAGGTCAAGTAATGAAGTTGTAGACTCATTGTTTGGCTCTAAGACCTGGGATAAAGATTGTGGATCTACAATCCCTTGGTCAGCCCTAACAACCACTTGGGTTCAGCAACAGTAAAAGAAGTGGATTGAGAGACAGAAAGTAATACCTGAATTGGATTTGGCACTGAATTTCCAGCTAAGCAAGAGTTAGATCAGAAATAATATATACAATATATTTATTAAAAACAACTAAGACAAATAAAAAATAAAAGATAATAAATAATAATAATAAACTAAAATATAAAATAATAAAAAATATTTACAGGAAACTATTTACATGCAATAACTATACAAAATAATATAGAGGTGCATAAAAATAATATAAACTTGCATAAATATTTAAACAACAATATTTACAATCTGAAACTAACTTAAATGATTCTAAATAAATAAATTTTCAATAAAAATAAATTTCTCCATTTTTAAAAAAATGAGAAAAATATTTTTAAAGAAAATAAATTATTCAGAATATTTAACTTAACAAGCTTTACTCTAAACAAGAATTGGCAAAATATATATTTCAATATCAGCAAGAGAAAATGATTTTGAAAGAACAAACATGACAGAGATATTGTTAATCACTAAGACTGTTTAACATACCCAATTTACCAACTAACTTGATAAATGTGGATTCGTCAACAGATTTAGTGAATATATCTGCAGTCTGTTCTTCTGTGGGTACAAAGTGTAACTCCACAGTTCCATTCATGACATGCTCTCTGATAAAATGATACCTGATATCAATGTGCTTCGTTCTCGAGTGTTGCACAGGGTTGTTTGAGATTGCTATGGCACTTGTATTATCACACAAAATAGGAATTTTGTCTAATGCAAAGCCATAGTCCTTTAATTGATTCCTTATCCATAAGATCTGAGCACAACAGCTTCCAGCAGCAATATATTCAGCTTCTGCTGTTGAATTGGAAACTGTTTGCTGTTTCTTGCTATACCAGGAAATCAACCTACCTCCTAGGAATTGACAACTCCCAGAGGTACTCTTTCTATCCACAACACTACCTGCATAATCAGAATCTGTATATCCAACAAGATTAAAACCAAAATCTTTAGGGTACCAAATACCTAGATTAGGTGTACCCTTAAGATATCTCAAGATTCTTTTCACAGCAACGAGATGTACATCTCTAGGGTCCGCTTGGAACCTTGCACACAAGCATGTAGCATACATAATATCTGGTCTACTAGCAGTAAGATAGAGTAAGGAGCCAATCATACCTCTGTAGCTTGTAACATCTACCTTGATAGACTTGTCAGAAGCTCCAAGTTTGATTGTTGTTGAAGATGGAATCCTTGCTGATGCTGAATCCTCCATGTGATACTTCTTGAGGAGTTCTTTAAGATACTTGGATTGACAAATAAATATACCATTTGTCCTTTGACTTACTTGCAATCCAAGAAAGAACTTCAGCTCACCCATCATACTCATTTCAAACTTACTCTGCATAAGCTCAGCAAATCTCTTACAGAGATTATCATTAGTAGACCCAAATATGATGTCATCCACATAGACTTGGACTAATATCATATCACTTTTGTGTTTCTTTGAAAAAAGAGTTTTGTCTATGATACCTCTAACAAAACCATTTTCTAAAAGAAAACCAGAGAGACTGTCATACCATTTTTTTGGGGCTTGTTTGAGACCATAGATAGCCTTGAAGAGAAAGTATACAAAGTCCAGCAGCTCCTGATTTTCAAAGCCAGGGGGCTGTTCCACATACACTTCTTCATCAAGCTCACCATTCAGGAATGCACTCTTAACATCCATTTGATAGACTTTAAAATTTGAATAAGCTTCAAATGCTAAGAACATCCTGATGGCCTCAAGTCTAGCCACTGGTGCATAGGTTTCATCATAATCAATGCCTTCAGCTTGAGAATACCCTTGTGCAACCAGTCTTGCCTTGTTCCTTGTAACAATGCCATCCTCATCTAGCTTGTTCCTGAATACCCATCTAGTACCAACTACTTTCTTGTTCTTTGGCCTGGGTACCAGCTTCCAGACTTGTTGTTGTTCAAACTGATTGAGTTCATCTTGCATAACAATCACCCAATCAGGATCAGTCAGTGCTTCCTCAGTTTTCTTTGGCTCCATTTTAGATAGAAATTCTGAAAAATGACATTCATTCTGAGTTGCACTTCTAGTTTTAACTCCAACATCTGGATCACCAATGATCAGCTCAAAGGGATGAGCTCTATTCCATACAGTCTGTCTTGGAAGATTTGATCTTGATGATTCGCCTTGAAATTCACTTTGATGTTGTGAGTGACTAGTTGATCCTTCATTTGCTCCCCCTGAGTTGTTGCTTGATTGCCTTGACGATTCTTCTCCAGTGTTGGTGGTATCTCCATTGTTACCAGTGTTTCCACCACCACCACCATGATCATTATCATCATTGTTATTATCATTACCAGCAATAACTTCAGGTGGGGCTTCATCATCTGAATCTGAGTCTGGCAACTTATCAAACTTCATTTTCTCAGATGAATCTGCTGTTTGGATATTAGGGAATTTAGTGTCATCAAAAGTAACATTGACACTTTCCTTTACTGTGTGACTGCCAACCAAGTAGACCCTGTAAGATCTTCTGGAATAACCAACAAAAATAGCTTCTTGTGCCTTTGCATCAAACTTGCCACGTTTCACATTGTCATATATAAGCACAAAGCATTTTGCTCCAAATACATGAAAGTACTTGACAGTTGGTTTCTTGTTGTTCATGATCTCATACGGAGTCTTCATTAAGTCCTTGTTGATTAAAGTTCGATTCTGAGTATAACAAGCTGTATTAGCTGCTTCAGCCCAAAAGTACGTTGGAAGTTTGGACTCACTTAACATAGTCCTTGCAGCTTCAATCAATGTACGATTCTTTCTTTCCACTACTCCATTTTGTTGAGGAGTTCTAGGGGCAGAATACTGTCTTGTTATTCCTTTATCAGCACAACAGTCATTTAGAATGGCATTCTTGAATTCAGTACCATTATCTGACCTTATGGCTCTAACAGGGAATCTAGAATCCAGCTCAATCAACTTTATATGGCCAATCACCAGGTATGGGGTCTCATCCTTGGAATGTAGGAATAAAACCCATGTATATTTTGAATAGTCATCAACAATCACAAGTGCATATTGCTTCTTTGACATGGACATCACATTAACTGGACCAAACAAATCCATGTGCAGTAGCTGAAGAGGTTCAGTTATTGATGATGTGTCAGTGCCCTTGTGAGAAGCTTTCTTTGACTTTCCTTTCTGACATGCCTCACACAGTCCTTCCTGTGTAAATTCCATCTGAGGCAAACCTCTAACCAATTCCCTCTTGACTAAAGAGTTCATGGTTTTGAAGTTAAGGTGAGACATCTTCTTGTGCCATAGCCAACTATCATCTGATGAAGCTTTAGCATAAAAACAATTAACTTCATCTTTGAATCCTGAGTTCAGATCAGCTATGAACAAGTCACCTTTCCTTACTCCTTGAAGAGCAGGCTTTCCATTCTTCTTGTGAAGGATCTGACACTTCTCTCTTTCAAAGGAAACAGCATATCCTCTGTCACAGAAATGACTGATGCTGAGAAGATTGAACTTCAGACCTTCCACAAAAGAAACATCTTCAATGATAACATTTCCATACTTCAAACAACCATATCCTTTCGTAATACCCTTGCTGTTATCTCCAAAGGTAACTACTGGGCCAGCTTTCTCAACCAAATCTGATAGCAGGGCTCTATCTCCGGTCATATGCCTTGAACAGCCACTGTCAAGAATCCATATAACACGGTTTACCTATTTAACTCCCTGCAATATCAAATTGATTAGACCTTCTTCGGAGCCCAAAATTGATTGGGTCCGGCATACTTAAAGAACTGGCCTTTGTCAGGCAAAACAACATTTTTAACTAAAACTACTTCAACCTCTTTCACATAAGAGCGTTTCCATTTATAGCCAGCCTTAACACATTTCTGAGTAGGCTTAGGGATAAATGAATCCACTCTAGTCTGAGGAGGACTAGTAGTCTTTGCTTTAACATGCTTCTTATTATTAACATGTTGGCGTGGAGCAGTCTTATCTTTAGATACATGCTTTTTATTAAAGTAAGCATACATAACATTAAAAGCACAAGACATGCAATTAATCACACCACATGCTTTATGAGAAGAATTAACAGCAAACATGTTATTTCTACAGTTGTTTTGATCCAACTTATGAATATCTGATTTAGTCTTTTTAGTTATAGCAACTTTGACTAGAATATCAGATATACACTTTTTGGATTGTGCAACTTCCAAAGCAATATCTTCTTCATGAATCTCCTCAGCAATAATGATAGAGTATGTTGGAACGGATGATTACTGTTCTGCGTTTTACTATATGATTGATTACGAGTTCGAAAAGAAAACTTTACCTTAATCGATACGATTCTGATCCACGTCTTCTACTGAATTCCTTGATTCCCTTCGAGCGAAGTGTGGCCTTCGATCTCCCGAAGTTTCCTCTCCTTAAAGCCTCGAAATCCCAAAACCCTAGCTCCTTGCGGCTGCCCTAGGTTTTAATCTCGAATTATGAAAAACCGAAAAAACGTTTTCAGCCTTTAGGAGAACAAGAATATTTATAGGCTCCAGTAGGGATCATGGACAATTAGGTCGGGCCTCCCAATGACATTCTGGGTCAAGCCCAATGTCATTAAATATTAATTCTATCCACTAACGAATTAATATCTGCACTGCCTTTCCTAATACCGTAATTGCTTTATTATTAAATTCGGCTCCTATATTATTTGCTTATTAAATTCCCCATGTTTAAGATATCGTATGTCCATTAATTAAATTAATTTCTGATAATTAATTTAATTAATATCTTTTTATCCTTGATCATCCACTCAACCTTATAATTATGCAAGAACAAATCTGCCTGCAGGACTAAAGCATAATTATCTTTATGAGCTTTCAAGAGGACATCATCAACCCGAATATTATCAGGACATGGTTTCCTTATGTAATTAATATCCCACTCTGCATGCAATGTCATTGCTCAATACATAATATTGTAATTAACAATTAATTACATCACATATGAATCAAAGCATGTGCATTGCATACAAGTGTCAATCACTACACTTGGATTGAGAACCTAAGCATTAATAATATCATAGAATCTTAGTTCTTCTTTATTGTCAGAATAGAAGAACAATTCTAATATTTCGATCCTGTTCAATATACACAAAGTATACAAGTATTATTTAATAGTCAAGATAAACTATTCCCAAATAATACTTCAGTTATTCCAGTGGTTTGTCTAATTCCACTTAAACTGTGAACCCTTTATATTATATATAGACACTGATAATTTAATCTTCTGTTATCCCATTTGATACTAAATTATCCACAATATATAATAAACAGACAATGAATAATATGCAATCAAGATTCTCAATAAAATGGACAATGTTTATATACTACTAATGAATAGTTTAGTATAAAACCCAACAATCTCCCACTTATACTCAAGCTATTCTTTGAGTATATCAGTGTTTATTAATATAATCCGCTACCAGTTTAAATAACTATTCCGTGACCAGACATCTGACTCCTATCGCCTCCACGTGTTCTTCAAAAACCTTAGCTGGTAAACTCTTCGTGAAAGGATCAGCCCGGTTGTCCTTTGATGCTATATCAGTCACAATAATATCTCCTCGCTTAACGAACTGTCGTATGAGGTGATACTTACGCTCAATGTGTTTTGCTGCTTTATGTTCTCGTGGTTCCTTTGTATTTGCAACAGCACCAGTATTATCACAATAAATTGTGATTTGCCGTGGCAAATTAGGAACTACATTCAAATCCAGCAGGAAATTCCGGAACCATATAGCCTCCTTGGCTGCCTCAGAGGCTGCCACATATTCAGCTTCCATGGTTGAGTCTGCGATGCATTTCTGCTTCACACTCCTCCATATTACAGCTCCACCTCCTAAAGTAAAAACACACCCCGAGGTTGACTTCCTCTTATCCCTATCTGTCTGGAAATCTGAATCGGTATATCCCACAGGAAACAAGTCTGAAGCCTTGTAAATTAACATATACTTCTTAGTCCTTCGCAGGTACTTAAGTATCGTTTTTACTGCACTCCAATGTTCCTGACCTGGATTGGACTGATATCTACTGACCATGCCTACGGCAAAGCAAATATCAGGTCTCGTGCATAACATGGCATACATTAAGCTTCCACATGCTGAAGCATAAGGAACTGCTTTCATGTTCTCTATCTCCTTAGGTGTCTTAGGACACTGCTCCTTTGATAGAGAGACTCCATGTCTAAAAGGTAAATTACCCTTCTTAGAGTCCTGCATGTTAAAACGAGCCAATACCTCATCAATGTACGGTTCTTGAGATAAAGCCAACGTTCTTTTCTTGCGATCTCTTATAACTTTGATCCCAAGAATGTATGCGGCTTCACCTAAGTCTTTCATTTCAAATTGTTTGAACAACCATGCCTTAATAGATGACAACATCTCTACATTGTTTCCAATGAGCAAAATGTCATCTACATATAGTACTAGAAAAACCACTGCATTTCCTTCACTTTTCCTATACACACATGCTTCGCTTGGAGTCTGATCATAACCATTTGTCTGGACGGCCTGATCAAAACGAATGTTCCACTCCCTGGAAGCTTGTTTCAGTCCATAAATGGACTTCTTAAGCTTACACACTAGATGCTCTTGGCCCTCTTTGATGAATCCCTCTGGTTGCTGCATATGGATGTTTTCATCAAGACTTCCATTTAGGAAAGCTGTCTTGACATCCATTTGCCAAATCTCATAATCGAGATGAGCTGCTATAGATAAAAGAATCCGGATTGACTTAAGCATGACTACCGGAGAAAAGGTTTCCTCATAATCAATTCCTTGTTTCTGAGTATACCCTTTCGCAACAAGTCTTGCTTTCCAGGCTTTCACCTTTTTGTCAGATCCTCTTTTTCTTTTGTAGATCCACTTGCATCCAATGGGTTTTACACCATTGGGTGGTTCCACGAGATCCCAGACTTCATTGGAATACATAGATTCCATCTCAGATTGCATAGCCTTTTGCCAAAGATCTGCATCCTTATCTTGCATTGCTTCTTCGTATGTCCTGGGATCCTCGTCATATTCACCAGAGACTAAGTCCGAAGACTCTCCCAAAAACATGAACCTCTCAGGTTGTTTAACAACCCTCCCACTACGACGAAGCATTGGTGTGGTATTAGTGATAGGTTGTTCATTTACTTGTGGTTGTTCTACTTGTACCGGTGGCATATTAGAATTATCTTGTCCTCCCACTATTTCCTCTAAAACAACAGTACTTATGGGTTTGTGATTCATTATATAGTCTTCCTCTAAGAATCTAGCATTGGTGCTTACAATGACATCCCGATCCTTAGGACTATAAAACAAATACCCTTTTGTTCCCTTGGGATAACCCACAAACAGCCTCACTTCTGTACGAGAATCTAACTTAGTCACGTTCTTGTTCAGCACATGTGCTGGACAACCCCAAATCCGAATGTGTTTCAAACTAGGTTTGGTACTAGTCCACAATTCTTTTGGAGTTTTTGGAACTGACTTAGAAGGTACCAAGTTTAGAAGATAAGCCGCTGTTTCTAGAGCATGTCCCCAAAACGACTTGGGTAAATTCGAATAACTCATCATCGATCTAACACTCTCTAAAAGAGTCCGGTTCCTTCTTTCTGCTACACCATTCTGCTGAGGTGTGCCAGGTGCAGTCAACTGGGATGAAATCCCATGTTCTGATAAATATTCTCTAAATTCTCCAAGCAGGTATTCGCCCCCACGATCTGATCGTAGTGACTTGATACATTTTCCTGAATGTCGCTTCTCCGCACTTGCTTTGTACTCTTTGAATTTTTCAAAGCACTCAGACTTGCGGTGCAACAGATAAATGTATCCATATCTCGAATAATCATCAATGAAAGTGACAAAATATTCATACCCACCTCTCGCTTGGATATTCATAGGTCCACATAAATCAGTATGAACCAATTCTAACACATCTTTGGCTCTATTTCCTTTTGCCTTAAAAGGTCTACTGGTCATTTTTCCTTCCAAGCAAGATTCACAGACTGGAAATGGCTCCACTGCCAACGAGCCTAAAGGCCCATCTACTACCAATCTTTGAATCCTCCTCAAGTTAATATGACCTAATCTCAAGTGCCAAAGATATGTTTGGTTCAATCCAGAAGGTTCCTTTCTTTTACTAGAGGTAGAAAATGTATTATTAATTTCACTTGGTTGCAGCATTGGTTCTATAGGATCAATAATATATAAATTGTCTTTCAATGTACCAGAACATATAACTCGTTTATTCATCATAATGGAAACATTACGATCCAAACAAACATTATAACCATCCATAGCAAGTTTAGAAACCGAAATTAAATTCCTTCTAAATGAAGGTACATAAAGACAATTATTCAAAACCAAAATCCTATCATAACCAAAAGATAAAGAAATAACTCCAACTGCAACCACTGCTACTTTCGTAGCATCTCCCATGAACACATATATCTCGCCATCTCTAAGCAGCCTGGTTTTCTGGAACCCCTGCATGGAATTACAAACATGATCAGTGGCTCCTGTGTCTACACACCAAGTGCTCGTAGACATAGCCGCTATATATGTTTCCGTAACAAGAGAAAAAGACATACCAGTATTGTTCTTCTTAGAAAGAGGACAATCCTTTTTCCAGTGACCCGACTGCTTGCACTTGAAGCACTTGCCCTTAGGCTTCTTCACTGAATTCTGAACTCCCAATGGTTTCACAACTTTCTGTGTCTGAACCTTCTTCTTCTTCTTTCCTTTCGGCTTTGAAGAAGAAACTTTCTCAGCCACATTTACCTGAACATGCTGCTGAAATAATGATTCCGCTGCCTGAAGCTCTGTCAGAAGTTCCGCAAGACTATACAACTTCTTGTTCATGTTGTAATTCAAGCGAAACGGCTCAAAGCTTTTGGGCAAACTCATAAGTATGATATCGACCTGCGTTTCCGCATCAATATCAGCACCAAGGACCTCTAGTTCATTTATATGAGACATCATCAGAAGAACATGGTCCCTTACAGGTGTTTTTTCAGCCATCTGAGTGTTCATTAGAGACTTCATTGCTACTTGCCTAGCAGCCCTATTCTGATCTCCGAAAAGCTCCTTGAGATTAAAGAGCATATCTGCAGCAGTGGTCATGGCCTGATGCTGATGTTGCAAAACACCCGACATTGCTGCCAGAATGTAACATCGCGACATCTCATCTGCCTTAGTCCACTTCTTAAAATACTCTTTTTCCTCATCCGGAGCATCGGCAGCAGGCTGGTCCGGTTGGGGTTCAACAGTACAAAATTTGAACTCTTCAGCAGTCAACACTATGTCCAAATTGCGTTTCCATTCAATATAGTTAGGTCCGGTAAGTTTGTTATCCTTAAGTATGGTGAAAAGTGGATTAAAGCCCATTCTATCCTGAGAATCATGCATATAACACTTAATCAGAAAATTGCATATATCTTAAAACCTATTGGTTTCCTCTAACAATTAATTAAAATTAATGCACTAATATTTAAATTCCATAAATATCTGGTACGCCATGATGGATGACATATATACCATTTAAATTTAAATATTACTTCGGTCCTACTACTAAATAATACGCCACGTTAGGGTGGACTATATATTATCTTTCATAGCTAAGTGTATACCATTATTTAGATCTTAAGTTGCCTTTAGTCAGACCCATCCGTTCGATGTATCAATGGATAAATCCCAGGTGTTTTCGGTGAAGTCACAGACGGACTCGCTTAAGAACACAACTCCGTAGACAGAAATATCCATTATCAACATCAATCAAGGAATGTCCAACTTTTTTCTCGAATTCTATGAAACTTGGTTTGTCACGATGGGGTGAGCTTACCTTTCAATATTCGTGATTAACTTAAGAAGATTGTCCTAGTAATATCCTTAACACTACCCAGACGTCATAAATCATACGCCACGATGGGTGACATATATCCAATTCATAATCGTCCTAGTGTTAAATTACATACAACCAATAATGGATGACCATGGGATCTAATATCAAATTAATTCCCTCTCCCACTTAGTATTTTACTTTGAGGATTTTTTTATATCTACATGCATCGTCCTATGTTAATTCTTCGAGGTCCACATGTTATCATAATAACAAGACAAAGAACACATAACATAGTAGAACATGGCATGACGATCAACATAATTAAAGCATAACATATAACCCTATGTCCATGTCGTTCTAGCATACTAAGGTTAGTATTGCATGGCATGATAATCACGTAAGGCATATAAAATTGCAATAATTAAAATAAATAGCAGAAATTATGTAAAACATAATAAAACACATCCACTATTATGGCCCCAGAAAATCAGCTTCGAATTCTTTCGTTGAAAATTTCCCGAAATCTTCAGGAGCCCGTTTGGAGGCCTAAACAGCGTCAGAATGGGTCGAAAAATCGGGGAATGGTTCTTTAGATACATTCCAGCCTGTTCGTCTCGTTCTGCCGTTTCCGAAAAGTGCTTATTCGCCCAAATCGGACATCGTATGCAAAATCTGCAGCCAAAACAGCGAAGCTCCCACGAAAACAGTATGGCGCAGCGGAAGAACTCTGTTTCTCGTATCTCCGATGTTTAAACGATTACATACAACATAATACAGCAAAACAAACCTATTCTATTACATACATCTGATCATAATCTTAACTATCACGATAAACCCTCGTGATTTACAACAATCAAACATCCACGATAAACCACGTGGGATCCAATCACATAATCAAATAAAACATGACCATAATAGTGGATTACAACCTGCATCACAAAATCAATACAAGCAACCACCATATACATGCATATATAATTACGACATGGACATCATATCATAAAACGCAGAACTGCATAACCAGGCTCTGATACCAATTGTTGGAACGGATGATTACTGTTCTGCGTTTTACTATATGATTGATTACGAGTTCGAAAAGAAAACTTTACCTTAATCGATACGATTCTGATCCACGTCTTCTACTGAATTCCTTGATTCCCTTCGAGCGAAGTGTGGCCTTCGATCTCCCGAAGTTTCCTCTCCTTAAAGCCTCGAAATCCCAAAACCCTAGCTCCTTGCGGCTGCCCTAGGTTTTAATCTCGAATTATGAAAAACCGAAAAAACGTTTTCAGCCTTTAGGAGAACAAGAATATTTATAGGCTCCAGTAGGGATCATGGACAATTAGGTCGGGCCTCCCAATGACATTCTGGGTCAAGCCCAATGTCATTAAATATTAATTCTATCCACTAACGAATTAATATCTGCACTGCCTTTCCTAATACCGTAATTGCTTTATTATTAAATTCGGCTCCTATATTATTTGCTTATTAAATTCCCCATGTTTAAGATATCGTATGTCCATTAATTAAATTAATTTCTGATAATTAATTTAATTAATATCTTTTTATCCTTGATCATCCACTCAACCTTATAATTATGCAAGAACAAATCTGCCTGCAGGACTAAAGCATAATTATCTTTATGAGCTTTCAAGAGGACATCATCAACCCGAATATTATCAGGACATGGTTTCCTTATGTAATTAATATCCCACTCTGCATGCAATGTCATTGCTCAATACATAATATTGTAATTAACAATTAATTACATCACATATGAATCAAAGCATGTGCATTGCATACAAGTGTCAATCACTACACTTGGATTGAGAACCTAAGCATTAATAATATCATAGAATCTTAGTTCTTCTTTATTGTCAGAATAGAAGAACAATTCTAATATTTCGATCCTGTTCAATATACACAAAGTATACAAGTATTATTTAATAGTCAAGATAAACTATTCCCAAATAATACTTCAGTTATTCCAGTGGTTTGTCTAATTCCACTTAAACTGTGAACCCTTTATATTATATATAGACACTGATAATTTAATCTTCTGTTATCCCATTTGATACTAAATTATCCACAATATATAATAAACAGACAATGAATAATATGCAATCAAGATTCTCAATAAAATGGACAATGTTTATATACTACTAATGAATAGTTTAGTATAAAACCCAACAAGAGTATTCATTCAGAGGATCTGCCTCGGACTCCTTACAGAAGGGTGTTTCAATACCCTTAAGCACATATGGAACACCCCTTCCTTCAGATCTGACTCTACAAGGGGAATTAATTCCAAGCAATCCAATGGCCTCATTATAATCATAACCTATACTGACATGATTACCAACAACTTGTTTATTAAGAATCTCTTTAGCCGTCTTACAAGAGTTGTAATAGGCATTAGCTTTGGTCTTAAGATCACTAATCTGATCTTTGAGAATGGTTTCCAGTTGTTGATACAATTTAACCCTTTTCTCAAGAACTGCTACATTATTATTAAGTTCATCTTGATTGATATGCACTAGTTTTAATTCTTTTATTTCCTTTTCAAGATTTGTGTTTAAAAGAATTATTTTATCATTTTCAGTGCGTGCACAACTTAAAGTATCACCAAGATGACGAATCATTTCAGTATCAGTGAACTTTACCTTAGACATGTTGGGTGAAGAAAACATGGAATCAAAGAGTTTGTCTCCTATTGCCATGAGTGCAAGATTCCCAATCTCACCTGCTTCTTCATCACTGTCAGTGTCATCCCAACTCTTTCCTTCAGCAACATAAGCTTTCCCAATCTTATTCTTCTTGCTAGAATCAAATGAGTTCCTTGTCACTTGCTTTGGCTTTTTACATTCAGTAGCAAAGTGACCCAACTCATTGCAATTGTAGCATCTGATTGTGCTCCTTTCCACAGTTCCAGTTTTGTAGCCACCCCTTGTGCTACTTGAAGAGGAAGATCCACCTCTCTGAAATCTGGGTCTGAACTTAAGATTGGGATTCCTCTTGAATCTAAACTTCCCAAACTTCCTGACTATCAAAGCCAAATCACCATCCTCCAGCTGATCAAGTTCTTCTAAAGAATAGAAGTCACCACCAGATTGATCAATGGATGTTAATCCATATTCAGCATCAATAACATTCATGTTAGAACTGGAAGGTTGAACAACCTTCACTTCCAGTTTCTGTGGGACTTCAGCAGCCAGTGCAGTAGAAGTACTAACAATCTTCCCAGTTCCATACAGGATCCCTTTGTTGAATCTGCTCCAGCTCATAGGTCTTCAGAACACCATACAATCTCTCCAAAGCAATCTCATTCATATCTCTTGCTTCTCTAATGGCAGATATTTTGTGCTCCAAATGAGGTGGGAGTGTAAGAAGGAACTTCTTGTTAATCTCCTTGTTGGTGTAGTGCTTCCCATTGAGATTCAGATTATTGATTAATTTGTTGTATCTCTCAAAAACCTGAGAGATACCTTCACCAGGGTTTGATCTGAAATGCTCATATTGTGAGGTGAGAATTTCCAGCATATTCTCCCTAACTTCCTCTGTCCCCTCATTGATTATCTCTATGGTATCCCAAATGTGTTTGGCAGTATCACAATTTAGGACATGATTATGCATGATAGGATCAAGACAATCAATAAGGATCAACTGAAGACAGGAATCCAAGGTAACATCCTCTTTCTCATCAGGAGTGTACTCCTTGGGATCTTTAGGGTACATACTAGCAACCCTAGTAACAACATTATCCACTGTTATCTCTTCCTCAACAATCATAGGGACTTTGGGACCATTCTTCAGCATACCAATGTATTTAGGATTTGCAACCTTAAGAAATAGGAGCATTTTCTTCTTCCACATTGGATAATGCTCCTTGCTGAACATTGGGATTTTGACTGTACCTACTTTCTGTGTAGTAGACATCTTTTGAGATTTTTAGGAATAATAAAAATTTCAGAGTTTAAGAAAAATCTCAAAACAATTGGATCTTTGATTTGTATATCAATCAAAAGGCTCTGATGCCAATTGTTAGGTCCTGATAAGTTTGTAGAAGGGGGGTTGAATACAAACTATACCGTTTTATCGAAATTTGTTCTTTGAATAATTTAACAATTTAGAACAAATTAATGCGGAATATAAATGAAACAAGATTCAAGTTAAATATAACTTATATTGAACTTGAAGGGTGTTGCAAATACAATAAGGATTACAAAGTATTTATCTCAAACTAATTAATACAAATTTAGAATAAATTCGACATGAACTTTTCTAATATTTGTAATAAAAAGATCGAATTCTAAAAGCAAGTTCGAAATAAATTCTAGGGATAAAAATCCGCTAGTATCAAAGCAATACAAGTAATCAACTTCTAGTGGTTTGGATTTAACAATACAAACTAGAATTAATTGCTTGAGAAGAAATGAGATCAAATGGTTTTTCTTCTTTTTTTTTTTCTGGAGAGAAATGGCTTCTGTAAAGATATGATATTTTGTTCTCTCTCATTTCTTTCTGCACTGCCTCGGGTATATGCAATTTAATAAGCCTGTATGACCTAAGGTAATTCTAACAACTTTCGGTAGAACCTGGGAAAGTAATCTGTATGACCTATCAAAAAGACTTTGTATGACCTGAAATAATTCAGTAGAACCTAGCATCTTTTCAGAGCAGGTCATACCGAGCTTTATTATATAGGTCATACTAAGTTTTATAAAACAGGTCATACCGAATTTCTCAACCAGGTCATACCGAGTTTGATTTCAGAAAATCCTTTTAATTTATTTAGTTAGATTAAATTCTAGATTAAATTAATTCTTTTATAGAATTAATTTAATAAATAATTTAAACAACTAACTTAATTAATTTAATAAATAAATTAATTCTGATAGAATTAATTTATTAATTAAATTGAATTAATAAATCAAAGAAGATAACTTAAAATCCTTGCATTCCTTTATCTTCTGAAAACCACTGAATATAGATGATTTAATTCCACTGATTGATGTCATCATTCGATGCACTGTCTGGTTCATGAATAACTGACTTCAATGATAATTCTTCATCTTTAAAACATTTAAATATGTGGCTTCTTTTCTTTAGCTCTGAATAAACTTTGTATCCTGTACTTCTTCTGTCACCAACTGGAAATCTCTGTCACTGTAGTAAATCCACTTTCTTGAATACTTCACTGAGGCTTGAACAATAAATTGAACTTCTTTCAATGTAGAATAACTTCAAGTCTGTTGTAGATGACTTTAATCTTCAATCTCTTGACTGATAAAACTCTCTGAGATTCCTGTGACCTTTAATCTAATATTTACTTATTACATTCTTGTTTAAGTTGAGTAGAATCCTCGAATTACAAATAGGCTATAGCATATATGCCTTTCACATTCGATATCATATACATTTTTCTTTAAAATCTCATCATAACAAATTTGCACTCACTCATTTTTTTTTTCAAATCTTCATCCTAAACTCCATTATTTCTTATTAATTTAACTTATGTTATTTCATTTTCCCCTGAGAAACACAACATTAGTGTTTCCTTCATTTTGTTATCCGTCTAACGTGTAAAGGATCGAAACCCCAATGCGCATTCTCGGAGAACCACGAGCTAGCATCTAGTGGTAATTCAGAGCAACTATTTGACCATAATTTAGTCGCATAATCAACTTGAAGTTGTACACCTGTTTTTTAAAAAGTTAATACTACTTGAACAGCTTCTTGTTGGACAGTGCCAAACGGCAAAGGCCAAGTAGTTCACAAAGTTCGAAGTCGTCGAACCGCACTTTTAGGAGGACATTCCGTACTACAGCAGTGGGATGTAACTTTCACCCAATCTTGAAAAATAACATGGCCTGGTGGATATGGCTTTACACTAGTAAATATCTGCCGTAAAAGGAGGGGGTGGGGGTGTTGAAGGTGGCCTTACTTAAATAAGTAACCCTAGATTCTACTTCTTTAATCATTCCATATTCAACTTGATTAATTAGTAAAGTCTATAGAAATTAATTAGTCTTATCTATACCCAGTTCAGGGCTTATAAATACCCACTTAGCAATCCATTGTTCTTCACTCCAAAACCTCACACTTCACAAACAAATAAAAAACATGTACTTCCATAAGATTCCACTAAGCCTTCTTCTTATTTTCCTAACACTGGCAACCATTTTTCATGACTCTAAAGCCCAAAACTCACAAGCAGACTTCCTCACTGCGCACAACACACCTCGTGCTCTAGTCTTTGCCAACGGAGCCATGACATGGAGTAACACTTTGGGTAACTATTCATTGAACTATGCTAACGCCAGAGCCGGAGCTTGCAATATGGTACCCTCAGGTGGCCCGTACGGTGAAAACTTAGCTACAGGTTCAGGTCCTACATTTACTGGTGTTGCTGCAGTTAACATTTGGGTTAATCAGAAGCCCAACTATAATTATGCAGCAAACACCTGTAGTGGAGGTCAGATTTGTACTTCCTACACTCAGGTGGTCTGGGCCAACTCTGTTCAACTCGGGTGCGCCAGGGTTTTGTGTACTAATAACGTGTTTTATCTTGTTGTTTGTAGCTATTCTGTTAAAGGCAACGTTGCTGGGGAATGGCCTTACTAGATTTAGGAGGAGTAATTTAAGAAAACAATGACGTAGAGAGCATTTTGTGGGTGATGAAATAAATTGATTTTAATGAATCAATCAGTATCAGTAAGTGTTGCAGTGGAATATGTTATATGTGTTACTAGTTAGTAATCCAGTGACTAATTGTATGATGTTATTAGCGCTAGTGTTGTACGTGTTGTTGTAGTGACATCTATGAAGTTTTAAAATGAGCTGATTAAATCTTTCAATTTTCATACAGCATACGCTGTTGCGTTGCTAGTTTATTTACTTCAATTTAATTAAATGTGCTTAAATGGATAATTATACAGACTATAGCTTTGCAGTGACTATCTAGCTAATTGTACTGTTGTAAGGAGAATTTCGTACAACGGTGTGTTGGAGGTTTATGAAAAGTTGTGGCTGGACTTGTATGATAACTTCTCAGAAAATTGAATAGAGAATGGGTTCTTTCTCTTGCTCTTTGCCGAGTGTCAATTGTGTATCATACAAGGTGCCTACGTACCCCTTTATATAGGGATCAAGTCTCACGTAGTTCTTGGAGAACAAGTCATTGAATAAGCCCATTCAGCCCAAGCCCATAAAATAGTCAGGATTTATTACATTCTCATAAATAGTTCAACGATTATCAATCCACCTCATGTTCCCATAAATAGTCCGGTCTTCACACGTTTTCCTACAATCTCGCGGCATCTCCGTATTTCGTTCCATGATTGTAGGCTTGTCCCGTGTCAACCAAAAAACATTCCATAAACAGGAATTTTCATATTTCGGGCTTCACCCCGCATCGCTCAAATCCATATTAAATGTCACATTTTCATAGTTCAAGTGGTGCGAGCTCACCTATGTTCAATCATTCCCATTTCTGATAAGTAGCACGAGCCCATTACTTCATAATGGTGAGAGCCCATAAGCTTATAGTGAGAATCCATTAATGGAGATGCCAGCTCATCAAGGTGAACTTATAAGAAAAAGAGCCTAATATTCATTTTAGCGAAGCGAGCCCAATTATGATGATAACCCAACTCATCGTAATGAGATCTTCGTGAGAGCCCTCGTTAAGGTGAGAACTCATAAGGACAGGTGCTCACTATACGTTAACGAAGCGAGATCACCATACTTAAAAGGATTTTGGGCTCAACACAACTCACGGTGCGAGCCCTAATTCCAGTTCACACCGATCGTTCCAAAATATAATTAAAATATAATTCATTTCCTAAGCTCAAATTACTTAGGGACCTGTGTAGGGCCCTTTACCGAAAATCCAGTATAACATGTACCAAATGAATCTATACGTCTGTAGCATGCATAAAAGAAATTACGAAGTTGATAACAAAGAACATATCTTATATATAATACTCCTATTATATAGTTGGTGCATGCAATGCTAGGTTTTAGGGAAGCATACGCGTACCTATTAAGTCAACTAATCGTAATTTAAAAATATATTGTATTTAAAAATTAAGTAAATAAGTAAATACACTAATTTTTAGTTATTTAACAAGTTTACCCACTCAATTGATTATTTTATAAATTGACACACTCAATTGACAAAAGTGGGCAAGTTTGTACACCAAATTAGTCAATTTACCATTAATCAAATATATGCAAGTTCATCTATCACTACAAGAAAACAGAGCATAACCGACCGTCAAAAAGGGTCGGTTATATCCGAAATCGGTCGGTTTTACGCGTAAAACCGACCGTTATAGATGGTCAGTTTTAGACTGGTCGGTTTTAAGAGTTGGTCAGGTTTAACACATATAACCGACCACCGGTCGGTCGGTTATGTCCGTTTCCAAATTTGTTAAAGTGGGTCCTAAGAATAACACGTGGCAACACGTGGCAACACGTGTCCCATGATGTCAGCAGAATAAAACCGACCGGTAGCGGTCGGTTATGTCCGGAAAAAATTGTTTTGACCGTAACCATAACCGACCAAATTCAAAGTGTGCACAATCGGTCGATTTTAGACCAGTCGACCCTTAAAATTGCATAACCGACCGTCGTATAACCGACCACCATTAAGGAAGACGGTCAGTTATATAGTTTGAATGCGGTCGGTTATGGTGTACACCGGTCGGTTTCCTGTGTTTTGGAATGGTAAAAAACGGTCAGTTATGTGTATTGTCGGTCGGTTTTCTGGGTATTTTTTAAAAAAAATTGCAGGTTCTGTAGTTTTATGCCCTGTACCATTCATTTCATATATACCATTCCAATGGGCAATACAAATCAATATCAACAACAATCAATACCAATCCCAATCCAAAAACCAATCCATTTTTAAACTCATTATCATAAAATAAATACAAACATAATTCATAAAATACCAACTTAATTAGATCCGATACAAACGGATCATAAAATACCAATGTTAACTCCGACATAATCAGATCAACCATACAAACCAAAATATGGGTCCGATATAAACGGATCAACCACACAATGTTAAGTCCGATATTATCGAACATCCAACAAAACATAGTTCATTACAATTACTAAAGTTCAGATTCAAAGTTTCTAAA